>CM031616.1:19943053-19983053 GCA_018398815.1 Conus ventricosus | reverse complement strand
AAACACCACCACCATCTTTTTTCTACTGCCCTCAGGGTTCAGAACGTCCCATTGCATTAGCTCACCCACAAACACTTCAACTTTATTTTTCGAAGGGCGGAAAGTGTTGTGTGTGTGTGAGTGTGTGTGTGTGTGTGTGGTGTGTGGTGTGTGGTGTGTGTGGTGTTGTGTGAGAGAGAGGAGAGAGAGAGAGAGAGAGAGAGAGAGAGAGAGAGAGAGAGAGAGAGAAGACAACAGAGACAGACAGACAGAGAGAAAGGAGAGAGTGGGGGTGGGCAATCTCTCTCTCTCCTCTCTCTCTCTCTCTCTCTCTCTCTCTCTCTCTCTCTCTCTCTCTCTCTGTTGTTTTTTGGACAAATGGTTTACAATCTTCGAACAAAGAGAATCATTAAAAGGGCATACAAGTTTTTTGTCAAACCTTGACATACATAAAAAGACAGAGAAACTAGCAATCTTATGTGAAAAAAGCATGACACTGTTGGGGGGGGGGGGGGAGAAGAGAGAGAGAGAGAGAGAGGAGAGAGAGAGAGAGAGAGAGAGAGAGTCCGGTCTGTGTGTTTGTGCCTGTATCTGTGCACATGCATACGCCAGCATCCAACCTAAAGTGTAAATTCACACACACACACACAACACACACACACACACACACACACACCCACACACACACACACACACACACAGAGTGAGAGAGAAACGAAAACACTTAGGCAGCAAATGGAAGTCTTCGTTAACCTGTCCTTTCCCTCGTGCTCCCCACTCCCCCCACCCCCACCCCACTCACACTCCCTCTCTTTCCCTCCCACTCTTTTCCCTTCCCCCCACCTCCTTTCATGTCACTTTTGTTCCCACATCCCTAACCCCATCCTCAACAACACCCTCTCAAGTCTCCCACCGCCTAATTACATTTTCACAACGTCCAAGCGAAGCTGAGTGAGGACGAGAAAATCCTATCGGGGCGAGAACCTTTGGGAATAGGGATCTCATCTGTCTATATTTTATCGAAGTCAAAACCAGTTTCTCACTTCTCTTCTCCTTCCAGCCTCCTCCCTCTTCTCCCACCACTCCACATACCCCCCCCACCCCCACCACTGACACACATACACATAACATGCATGCACGCACACACATATGTACGAACACACACATACACACACACACACACGCATGCACCAACACACACTCACACACATACGCACCAAACACGCACACACACACATGCGTGCGTGCACACATACACACGCACGCACGCACGCACCACTCACACACACACACACACACACACACACACACACACACACACACACATAACACACACGCGCGCGCGCGCGTGCGGGCGCACGTGTCATTCTTATTTTCATGCTCGGCACTTTCCAGAGACCAACCCTATCAGAAAGACGATAGACGTCGCTGACGTGGAAAAACAAAGAGTGCCCCAAGCCCCTCATAACTTTGCCCCCAATCTTTTTTTTTTCTTACGCCCGGATGGAACCCATCCGAATATAAATCAACCACACTGAATTAGCGTTACTTTTATTACCTTCATCATTGTAAACATCATTATCATAATTATTGTTCCTACTTTTATTGTTGTCACTATTTTGAGTCGACCTGCTACGCACATGCTCAGTTCCTGACAGCCTTAGGGCTGAACATTGTGAACATAATTTTCACACCTACTTGTCAAGGTTTAAAACAGTGCTGGTTACGGTAGTCGTTTCGCTTTCTTTCTCTAAGTTAGATAAAAGAACACATACACATACACACACACACACACAATCAAAAATATTAAGGCATATAAAAACCAAAAAATATATACATATGAATTAAATCTAGTTAAGCGCTATAAACTAAAAAACAAAATGCATCCCCTGATCCCGAAACAAAACAGCATGCATAAACACTACAAATGGACCAAAAAACAAAAACAAAACCAAAAACAAAACAAAAAAAAAGAAGAAATAAACAGTAGGTTCCGATTAAAGAAAACGACAAAAGTACAAACAAAAAAGATACATTCAGGCACCAAAAATAGAGACTAAGAGGTAAATTAAACAAACATATATCAACAAAAAGCACAACACACAAAGATTCATTAATTTTTTTTTAAGCCTAAATGGGTAATAGCCAGAAGAATGGGGCTGCTTGGTGTTCATTATAGCGCTAAAATTACATTGCCTGGTCGTTAGACTGGTCACGAAAACACATCTCAATGATTAGAAAGGAAGACGTTGAAAACAAAAATTCCAAGCATTCAGACAGAAAGAAAGAAAGTGACAGAAAAAAATGGAAAAAGGCCATGGGAGTTGGAGTCGAAAGGGTGAAGGAAGGGAAGGGGGTTGAAAACACATGCAGCGACAAAACGTGTAACATTTCCCACACAGAATTTTTAAAAGGCGTTGTAAAATGTTGTGCAGGTCTGACAAATGAAAACATCGTAAAAATATGTATCAACGGTTGTCAAGACAAAAACTAATCATTACAATTTCTCATGATAAAAACAATAATTATCATTATGAAAACAGCGACAGCATAAAAATAGCAGTTACCATAATCATGACATGAAAACTGCAATTTGTTCATGAGCACAATTATTTCACGGCTTTTGACACTATTAAGACATTAGTTATGAGTCAAAGAAAAAAAAAATGTGATGACCCTGGTAGAGTGAAAAATGGTTAATTACGGCCACCATTTTCAGCTTCTGTATTCTGTGCAGTCTTTAAAGGGCTACAGGTAAATTGCATTTTGATAGCAATGATGCCTGCGTGTATGCACATGAGCCTCAGGGTTTTAACGAGTCTTGGGATCTGCTTACATGTCTCATCACTACTGCTCTCTTCTCTTTTTTTTTCTCCATCAAATGCTTTTCGTCATTACGTTGATAGGGGGCCGGAATAGCTCAGTTGGTAGAGCGCCGGACTCGTGATCCTGGGGTTGCGGGTTCGAATTTCGGTTTTAGGGGGATTTTTCCCTCGGGGTTAACATTGGTTCTGACTCCATTCCCCACACAGTCCTTCGAATGAGACTATAAACCGAGGTTCCGTGTGTGAACGCATGCACAACATCTTGCACACACGTAAAATCCCATCACCAACTTTCGGAAGAGACGGCCAGTCTGACCGTTGGTATGGATGACACGTGACACATAGCATGCACCTTCCCGAAGATGGAGTATGGCTGCCTTAATGGCGGGATAGAAAAGGGTCATACACACAAAACTCCACTGCCTGGCTATACAGGGAGTGTCGCAGGAGTATCAGCCTGCGTACGCAGAAAAAAAAAATTACGTTGATGGTTCTGACATTGTGGAACTGTGAGCGGAGGGGGGAGTAGGGTTCAGGTAGTAAACTGAAAGATGGTGGAGTGGAGGAGAGGCTCAATGGGGGAGAGAGGAGAGACTACCCAGATATCTGTTTTCATCTGATACCACTTGACCGTCCACATCACATACACACACACGCACGCACGAACACACACACACGCGCGCGCCCCGCGCACGCACACAAGCGAGCGCGCGCGCGCACGCGTGCGCGCCATGCACTTTTTTCCAGTTGAAGGCTGATACTCTGCGGACACTTCTGTGTAGAAGGCAAGGATTAATCCCATCTACCCAACACAAGGAGTGGAGTTTTGTGTGTATGACCGTTTTTTTTTTTTATCCGCCATTAAGGCAGCCATACTCCAGCTTCGGGGAAGGTGCATGCTATGTGTGACGTGTCATCCACACCAACGGCCAAACTGGCTTCTCTTCCGAACGTTGATGATGGAATTTAGTGTCGTGTGTGCAAGTGTCATGCGTGCGTTCACACACGGAACCTCGGTTTAAAGTCTCATTCGAAGGACTGAATGGGAAATGGAGTCAGAACCAATGTTTAAATCCAGGGAAAAATCCCCTGTACCGAAACGGCCCGGCGGTGATTCGAACCCGCAACCCCAGGATCACCAAGATTGCGAATCCGGCGCTCTACCACTGAGCTATTCCGGCCCGCACCACGTACTTTTGAAGGAACATCTCTCAAATTATCATTTTCTTACGTGATAACAGTTATCATCATTTTCTTCGAACAAAAATTACTGTCTTCATGAAAGAAAACGCGTTATTATGAGCTTTTTGAAGCAAGTACTTGCTGACGCTCTTGTAGAAATTCTCAACTAGCCACGAGTGTAATTGTTATTCTGATCAGGTAACCAGACACATATTGTTGTTGAGAGAGAGAGAGAGAGAGGAGAGGAGAGAGGAGAGAGAGAGAGAGAGAGAGAGATTATACATCAAGGGGACGTCTATTGTTTGGTACGTTTTCCTTTTTATCCCATTGATCGTACGCCCTGGCAATCGGTGCAATGAGGAACAGCTTGCAGAGCGAGTGACAATCAATCGACTGAAGACCCTATCCTGTCTGGATGGGGGACTAGGATAATCATAGCCCTCTCTATCCGTGCGTGTTTGAAGACGACAGTTGGGCTGGTGGGAGGCACAGAGGGTGGGTGCGGTTGGCTGGGGGTGGGAGACTGGGTAGAGGATGGGAGCGGGTGTGCGTTTGTGGGTTCGTCCAGCTGTCAGTGGGTCTGTCCACTCTTCCTATTTCTTTCTCCTCCCATCGCCCCCCCCCCCCCCTCTTTCCCCCTTTCTCTCTCTGTCTCTCTCTCTCACACACACACACACACACTCGTACACAGACACACACATACACAAGCTCTCACAACTATCTCCCCCAGTCCCTCACACACAAACGCACAATATCAAGTACCTCCCCCGCTTCCTCCCATCTCTCATGAAATCTCTCTCTCTCTCTTTCTCCTCCCCCCCCCCCCCCCCCCTCATTCAGTGCGTGATCGGGTTCTTTCTGATATTATCGATCAGGGATCCGACAAGTCAAGAGCGGTTTTTTTTCTCTCGCTTAGATTTCACCTGGCTTCGACTTTTTTTTGACAGGCCGACATCATCCGTTTTCCTTCTCTTTTTGTTCTCTTCTGTCTCCCCCCCCCCCCCCCCCCCCCCCCCACTCACCACTCCCTCCCTTTCCCCTCTCGTTGTAGTCGTTGACCTGTCTTCCTTCCCACGCAGTTCTTTTTCAACATTACATCGAAATAAGTTCGTCGCTCTCATTGTCTGTCTATTTTGTTGGTTTGTTTATCTGTTATATGTCTTTCTGTCATCCTTCCAGGACTCGAAATACCCCGCGCGTCTGATTGTCCGGGACAAATACACGTTATCGCGTACAAGTAGAAATATTTATTAATGCTCCCTCACTTGTCCGTTGGCAATTAATTTCTGACTGCGTCAGTGAAAGGATGACCGAGCTGTCACGTTTCCAGGCAGACGGATCGCACTTCCCTCCTCCCATTACTTGCAGCGTCACAGTTACTGCATCACAACGTCTCATGCTTGTAGTTCATGTGGTTGCGTTTTCGTTACATTTCAGCGTACAGATTTTAGAAAGTCCTTTTGTGTGAACCTGAAGTTTCTATAATTAGCAGTTGAGTTGACCCCAGACGTTAAGAGTAAAACAAATGTTGCCTTAATCAAAAACTTTTCACACCTCCGTTCCCCAATTCCCTCATTTCCACCTCGCAGTTTTTCTCAGAATGAACCCCTGCTGAGTGGTGTCTCACTGAGACATGGCGTATAAATGAAAGTTTCCAATTCCATTTTGATAACTTTTTGACGCAGCCACTCCAATGTACATTTTCTTTGTAAGAGTACGGTTTATAAGCCTATGCTTGTTGTACTCCATGATTTGATGAATATTGCTGCAAAATTGTTCTCGAAAAAAAAAACTTGTTTAAACCAAATGAAAGTTTCATCAGAAGACAGGCTTTGTGCTTGGTTTCCTTTCTCTTTAAATGTATATGGATATAAATTGGATTGATTTTGGAGAGAGAGAGAGAGAGAGAGAGAGAGAGAGAGAGAGGAGAGTGTGTGTGTGTGTGTGTGTGTGTTATCATTTGGTAGGATGAGTGTTCCATCCCAGTATGTTGCTCTACATACGCGTGTGCTAGGTGTGGATCCATAGAGACAACTGAAGAAAATCAACTCTAAAACCGTTAACAGACAAGGCTAACAAATCGATAATTGACAGACTAACTTCCAAATGAGCTGCTTATCCTTCACAATGCATGGATGAACAGGCTGATAAGTGAATGAAGTAGCTTTAAAATACGCACCATTTACCCATTTGTACATTTATTCACTCACTCCCCACACATTCCGAGTTTCCCCACTTGCAAATTATGATCAGTTTTCTTCCTGCATTCATTGTAATGTGCTTACTCGGCTAACTGCTGTTATACTGAATTCTACTTTTTTTCATAGAGTAAATGATAATACTAATTCTAATATGAACTAGTGAATTAAACCCCTATTTCAAATCATATCAGGGCCAATGAATGCATTCAGTCAGCCAGGCAGCTAGTTTATAATACAGTCGGTCATAATTAAGTCAATCTCCTATTTTAAAGATCAAACAATGAAGCAGATTACGAGTCAGCAGAATTCCTCTAGGAACAAATGTGCTTGACGCAGTCAGTATATCTGAAGCAACCAAACCGACACTTGAAGCAATCAAACCTGAAATTAATGCAGTTTAGTACTGTAGCTGAAGTTCGGGATGAACAGGGGTTTATAAAAAGGTTCAAGGTTAAAGCCCCCAAAGCCTAATCAGCGTAGGGTCAGAGAACTGGTAACAGTCCGGCGCGTCTCGGCTCAGCATGACGAAAGGTGGGTCCTGTGACGGTACAAAGTGTCCGCAGAAACAAAGTGTCCGCATGCGGACACTTTGTTCCCTGCAGACAGTTTGTACCGTGAACTGACATTCAAAGTGTCCGCAGAAATCCTGCGGACACTTCATTCCGCGAGGTGACATATAACTTACAAAAGCGGAACAAAGTGTCCGCAGCCGTTTCAGCCTCAGTGTGAGTGGGTGAATGTGCACGTACACTCCCATGCGCGTGCATGCGTGCGTAGGTGCGTGCGTGCGTGTTGTGTGTGTGTGTGTGTGTGTGTGTGTGTGTGTGTGTGTGTGTGTGTGTGTGCGTGCGTGCGTGCGTGCGTGCGTGCGTGTGTGTGTGCGTGCGTACGTGCGTGCGTGTGGTCTGGTTGTGTGTGTGTGTGTGTGTGTGTCTGTCTATATATGTGTCTATTGTGTGTGTGTGTGTGTGTTGTGTGTGTGTGTGTGTGTGTGTGTGTGTGTGTGTGTGTGTGTGTGTGTGTGTGTGCGCGCGCGCGCGCACGTGAGCGTAATATAAACTTTGTGCGCTGTTGCACAAAAAAGTAGTCAACAAATTTTAAACAATTTCTTTAAAATTAAACACACACACACAACACACACACACACACACACACACACACACACACACACACACACGTGCGCGCGCGTGCCTACGCACGCACACACGCACACACGCACGCGCATGAGAGTGTACGTGCACATTCACCCACTCACACTGAGGCTGAAACGGCTGCGGACACTTTGTTCCGCTTTTGTAAGTTATATGTCAACTCGCGGAACAAAGTGTCCGCAGGATTTCTGCGGACACTTTGAATGTCAGTTCACGGTACAAAGTGTCCGCAGGGAACAAAGTGTCCGCAGGATTTCTGCGGACACTTTGAATGTCAGTCCACGGTACAAAGTGTCGCAGAAACACCGTCACAGGTCCTATCCCTCTTCCTCCACCGCCGTGACCTTCCCTGACCTGACTCAGATGCCTGTTGCATGAAAAGAGGGGATTTTTCAGCCGTAACAGTTCAGCCTCATGGGTGGGTCGAAGTCGTGACAGCCAGCTGCGCAGGCAAACACTATAAACATCTTCTCGCGTGACAACAACCGTTTACCAGTCGAAAACACCCTTGGTTACAACACCAAACACTTGTTTACGAATCCCTATGGTCGTTACTTTTTAAGTTTAGTGTCTTTCTACTTGCCATCCATCTCTTTCTAATTTCTTCTGTCTGAGTTTCATTTTTGTAACGAAGGAAGCCCATCCTGTAAGATTAGACTTGGGTTCGTTTTGAGAAAGGGAGAGAGTGAGGGAGACGGAAATGATGGGGGTTGGCGGAAGAGGGTGGGGTGGGGGTGGAGAGAGAGAGAGAGAGAGAGAGAGAGAGAGAGAGAGAGAGAGAGAGAGAGAGAGAGAGAGATTCTGATAATTTACTCACGGACAGGTCACTGCCCATCATGAAGGGTGCGCTGAACATTTAGTTCACAATGCAACCTTTCCATACTTTCTTTTCACAGATATATATTTCAGAGACAGAAACAGTAACATTGAACAACAGACAGACGGAGAGAACTACTGAACATTGCAACATTTTCTGAACATCTAAACGGCATACATACGTTTAGAGGATGAGAGAGAGAGAGAGAGAGAGAGAGAGAGAGAGAGAGAGAGAGAGAGAGACAGAGGCAGAGAGAGAGGGAGAGAGAGGAGAGAGAGAGAGAGAGAGGAGAGAGAGAGAGAGAGAGAGAGAGAGAGAGAGAGAGAGAGAGAGAGAGAGAGAGAGAAGATAGACTGACAGACAGACAATATACAGACACAGGAAAGCGGTCACAGACAGACAGACGGACAAACAGATGGACAGACTAATAGACAGAGACTCTCAAGGCTCTACATTCAAATAAATTTTAATCTCAAGCTTCCTGCTTTGTAAACCGTCTAAGTGCGCATGCAAGTATATGGCTTGGGAATGCATACAAACTATAATCAAAATAAACGATGGGGATACAACCCAGCATGTTTGTCGTTCTCGTTACAGTTTGATGGGGATCGCAATCTTTTACTTGAAATGAAATCAAAGGCGTGTTACGGTTCAACTATATTTTCAAATGCATAATAAATGTGCACAGCAACATCTCTAATTATATGTAACTCCCCGATTGGTAATTAGCTCTTCAGTTCAATGGGACGATCGCTTTTTAACCATAGCAGTGACTGTGCTTACAAATGTATTTTGATTTAAATAGTCAACATTGCCCTGAAGCAAAAACGAACAAGATGCAAAGCATATAAACGTACTCCCAGTTTATCCTGGATACGCGTGAGACATTCCATAAAGAGGAAAAACAGTCTTGATCTGGAGTAACCGTCAGTAATGGCTATTCTGATAAACATCGGCCATCATCTGTGACCTATAATGAACATACTTACAAATTTTCAGAAAGATCGGCCACTACTTTCTGAATTTTTCTATAAAGAAGAAAACCATTATGGGCCGTTAGTAACGGCTATCACGGTAAACTCAAACATCGGGCATCATCCGTGAACCATAATGAACATACCTACAAATTTTCAGAAAGATCAGCCAAGTACTTTCTGAGGTATTCCATAAAGAAGAAAAACCGCTATGGGCCGTTATAGCCGTTAGTACACACACACACACACACACACACACACACACACACACACACACAGCATTTCTTCGTTCCCATTCTGAAGTATTCCCTGTTCTATAAGAACTGGGAGTACAAAAATGCAACTCATCTTTTATTTCACCATTAAAGGTCATGTCTTTCAGCTATCTTCATGCCGTTTGTTGTATTTCCAATCATTCATTTCGCGTCAGAATTTCGCAGAATTAGCCCTAAATTTGTTGACCGTTAACCGCGTCAGAAAATGTTTTGGTTGGAAGAGATATTCAACTACATTGTACCTTTGAAAATGATCACGAGAATTTCACTTGGTAGCCTTTAATACCAGTCAGCCTTTCGTTCTATGAACATGTTTATAAAGCTTTTATATTTTCAACTCCGCCCGCCAGCCAAATGTCCCATAAACCGCATCTATCCAAACAGTTTTTTGTTAATTCATGCGGCCCAGTTTGAATCATTTTCCCTGCATGCAGCATACACTTGTCCGGGAATTCTAATAAGATTCGTGTGTTGGAAAGGAAAGAGAGGCGGTGAAGAGGAAGCCATATGTAGCTAGAGGGAAAGGGGGGAATGGGGGGGGGGGGGGGCAGACAGACAGAGAAAAAGGGAGACAAATGACAGAAAGATACAGTCAAACAGACAGAGACAGAGAAAAAGGGAGAGCGAGAGACGGAGACAGTGACAGACAGAGACAGTCAGACAGACAGAGACGAAGAAAAAGTGACAGCGAGAGACGAACATGAGAGAGAGAGAGAGAGAGAGAGAGAGAGAGAGAGAGAGAGAGAGAGAGAGAGAGAGAGAGAGAGAGAGAGAGAGAGCAACAAGGCTGGAAACCTTTGGTCCGACCCGACTTCCACCAGCCAAGGCAGCGAGGGCGGAAGGGCAGGCAATGTACTTTCCCTGCAGAATGAATCCCTTGAGGGGCCGAGGAACTCGTTTGGAAACGTTAGGATAAACTCGGCAGAGACGATTCAGGTCAAATTATGGGAACGGAGGTCGCACTGCAAGACTTGAAAGCATGCACGAAAAGGGTTCGAGAAGGAGGTGGCGTATGCTATAGTTTGCTATTACGTTTTAGCGATGCAAATACGGTGAAGTCAAGGCAAGCGCGGGACAAAAGTCACTTATCACGCAGACCCTGGTGAAGAAATGGAGCAAGAAAGGGCATATCCTCTGGACGCCACCCATCCAACACCACTCGGGCTCGGACCTAGAATCCGCTGGGGAGGAGGAGGAGGGCGACCCAAATAATTGTGAAAAAAAAAAAAGCGGAGGAAGAGATACCATGACAGAGGCAGACAAGATGAAACAGATTTTGACTGCAGATTTTTTAAAAATTATTCTAAAATCTTCTGAGAATCCTCAAAGACATTTTGCAGAAAAGACAGCTCAGAGTCGAGCCTCAGAAGGTTGTTGGCCATGTTCCCTCGAGGTCGAAAGGATCTTAGTAAGTACGTGTGAACCCCGCCCTCTAGGGAGCGTGGCCAACAACAACCATATCCACCTTGAAAATTCAGTTTTCTGATATCCACGTATATCGAATGTGACATTTTAGATCAAAGAATTCTTACGTCAAGGCTTTCATGGGATCTTCAGTAAACTGTCTGAGCCCAGTGTCGTATAAAATCTGGGAACTTAATGAGACGTTTCATACAGAATGATTTATCACATGGCATGCGCACCACGGAGACACTTGGCCGTATGAACATAGTGACCAGTACTTGTGTTGTCTGCACAAATAGCTGCTACAGACAGAAAGTCAGAGTCGGCATGCTTTAATGATCAGGCTTTTTTTTAAATCTCCGTGTCAAAGTGGGAAGAATCGGGATGCAGTTACGCGTGACAATGACATCATCTTAAAAATAATCGCGCGCAAACGACATAACCGAGGGCGATGCAATGTATATCAAACCAGATAAGCTGAAGCAAGCTCATACGCATGGACACGTGAATATAAATTATTTTAAACTCCTCAAATCCACACAGAGAGACAGAGAGAGAGAGAGAGAGAGAGAGAGAGAGAGAGAGTGTTCTTCGCTTACAGATGATTTTTGTCAGCGAAAGCTTCAGGGAGAAAAAGAAAGTGTTGTGCATGCTTTGACATCTGAGAACAATAGTGACATATTAAATGCTTTAGTACGGGCGTAATACTCCTTCAAATGAACTATTCTCCAAGACAGTAAACAAGTGGGGTAACGTTTGCTCCCATTGTTTACTGTCTATTGCTTACTGTTCCCTGCCTCATTTCATTTCCAATTTATTCTCCAAGAGTTTGGCACTATGGACATACTGGAATAAAGTGTAGTTCAGATTCTTTTACATATGAACAAAATGAAGACGACTCTCGGACGTTTTTTAAGCCAATCATGACTCGATTTTGTTAACACGTTATGGTGGATCATGCGGTTGCCTGCATACGGAAATTAACGTAAATCGATCACGTGACGTGATGTTCCTTTCCAACTCTTAAAAACTGCTGTCAAATCATATCTGGAAGCGGTACAAAAAGTCTTTTACGTTTTTCACACCCCGGTTTTCCTAAACGCAGCTAAATCCTGTTCTGCACAGCAGAAAAGAAATGCATGACATCCAGTCATCATTGCACACAGACCCGTACGGAGTGCGTTAGATCTACCAGCCGCCGTGGCAGAGAGGTGAGCATCGCGGATTCCTGGCTGGGAGATTCCCATCAGAGCCTTTTATTTGTTTGATTACTACAACAACTGACTTCGCTGTGGACTCAAATGGGAAGACTGGAACCACACAGTCGAGTTTCACAAACTAAATGGGTGCGTCTCTGCTCAGACTTCCTGAGCAGCATTGCAGGTGTCTTTTATTTCTCGGTGCCTCCTTGACGCCGGGGTGTGGAAGGAAAGTAAGCGTAGAGTACAGCCCTGTCATGGAGTCTTGGGTCGGAATGGAACAGCGTAATAGCCTTCATCATCCTTATCTCATCGATCAGGATTCTTAAAAAGTCTCACATTCTGGAGCTATTCATGCCCTGTCTCAGTTTCGATTTCCTCCCCACATCTTTGTCCTTGGTGAGTTCACGTAAAGGTCGCCGGTACTGGAACGTTAATGGGGACTGTCGTTGAACGGATGTGGTAGCGCCCCTTAGAGGGGACGCTCTCTCACGCCGGATCTGGTCTTAGCAACTATCGTCGTCAGCTTGGGGATTAATAGGTGATGTCCTGCGTACACTGGATCAAACTAGGCATCACTGAACACCACCGAAGTAAGTCGGCAGCAGCGCGGTATCTTCACTGGTGGGTTGCCTCTTGGCGCCTTGACATAGACTGCTCCCCGCTGGTGCCGAGGCAGCGGTCGGACAAGCAGTTGTGGCTGTGGACGTGAAGCCGCAGTGAGCGGCGTGGGTGTAATGCCTGCAGTGGAGTGGCACAGAAGACGAGACAGAAAACGGTGTAACAGATTTTGGTTAAAAAATTTACCACGATACATGAAAATCGTTTCCCATTTGAGGCGTACAGATTGTCGTTCGGATGAGGTTTACTGAGAGAGAGGAGAGAGAGAGAGGAGAGAGAGAGAGAGAGAAGAGAGAGAGAGAGAGAGAGAGAGACAGAGAAGAGAGAGAGAGAGAGAGAGAGAAGAGAGAGAAGACAGACAGACAGACAGACAGACAGACAGATAGATCAACCAAGCTCAGACACTGTCAGATAGCTTTAGCACATTCACGTCATTCTTTTTTCTTCCACCCGATTCCTGAAAGATCTGCAAAGAACCGCTCAGCAAATCTAGCCATCTGTCCTCTTTCTTCCAAACCCCTGGGTGCTGTATTTGGCTGCTTGTTTTGACATCATGCAACTGCTACAACGCACACGCACACACATACAAACACACGCACACACACACTCACACACACACAGAGACACACGCACGCACGCACACACACATAACACACACACACACACACACACACACACACACACACACACACACACACACACACTTCTTTGTTTGCTTCACCACGTCCATTCATCAGAATCAAGATTCATCATAATTTTATTGACCTAAAATTTATGAAGACTTATTTGAAGCTTTGAAGTAATATATAACGACAAATGAATTTTTTTTTTACTGTAATTGTAACGTGCTGAAGAATACAAATGAAGAAACATGTATTTCTATCTCACTTTTGTTAATCACAAAAATCGCGTGCGCGCTCGGCGTGCGTATGTGCGTGCGTGCATGCTTGCATGTGTGTGTGTGGTGTGTGGGGTGTGGTGTGGTGTGGGGTGTGTGTGTTGTGGTGTGTGGTGAGACAGAGAGAGGAGAAAGGGGAGACAGACACTGGGAGTGGTGGGGAGGAGGGAGAGAAGGGAGGAGAGGTGGAAAGTAGGAGAAAAGCCCCGGGGGGGGGGGGGGGGGGGGGGGGGGGGGGGGGGGGGGGGGTACTTCGGACTGAAAACCCGTCTGCTTGGTTCGGTTCACCCGGTGATGTTCGACAATAATAAAACATTCATACGAAAACACTGAACAGTTCTCTCTCCCCCCCCCCCCCCTTTTCCTCCCTCTCTCTCGCTGTTCATTTTTGGGGTCTGATCTGTAACACAAAACACAGGGGTTGTGTTTGTGTGTTTTGTTTGTTTTGTTTTGTTTATTTAGCGTCTTTTCACAAAATAGTGTTTTTAGAGGGATCTTAAAATCAACCTGAATGACATAAGTATTTTACACAAATAGGAATACCCCGTCATTTCATATCCCCCATCAACGTAATACCCTGTTTGACAGAAATAACCATCAATAAACAATACCTATAATTTAAATTTTTTTTAAATTTTTCAAATCGAGCAAAACACAGAGCTGTTCCTATAGGACTCCGAAGAAAGATTTAGCTGCAGTGACAAGAAGTGATTGATCATCAATAAGGGCTTTGAAAACGCCATCTTCAGTATTGTTTTTGACTGCCAGATAATCCGGCAAATATTGCTTTGTGAACGGACAATAGAATAAAATATGGAACGTTAACATTCTCTCTCCACAGGGACACCTAATGTCGTTTATATGTTTGCTTTTTAAACGCATTGAGTTTTTTAGTCTGTAACATAAAGACTAACTTCTCGTGGCTAAATCATTAATACCTTTCTGCAGTAAGGAGTTTTTAAACTGTCGAAAGTTGTGACACTGTGGCTGGCTTTTTATAGACTGCCTCCAGAAGATGATATCCCTCTTTTAACAGAAAAAAGGGAACCTTTACAGTTGTGCAGCCATTTGCATTCCTTGCACCTTTTCTTGCCATTCAAATGGCCCAATCATTTGCTTGAACACCGCAATGAGAAGGGACCCAACAAAAAGTTACATCAGAACCTTTTTGCTTTAGAAAATTAACAAGATGCCTTATTTCAATTATTTCAAGCTCTTTCCTTTAGCTTAGTTGAAGTAGCGACAGTAAAACAGATCTTGAATCAACACACAAAAGAATCCGTCATATAACAGGGGAAGGGTTTGCAATAACCTTTAAGGGCCATGAAAATAGCTACCACTCTGCAGAAAAAAAGGAATGGCCTTTTCCCCCCAACATGAAAAGCTTGTTCTTTCTTTAAGGCCAGGAATAACAAATCCAGCACCAGCATTTCCCAAACATATATCACTGAACCGTCTGTAATACCTCCAAAGGGTTTTCGGATATAGAGCTTCAACATGCGATCGAAAAGAAAATGCGCATAGTGAGGGCTATTTTTTTTTTTTCAAAATACCAAAAGAAAAATTTAAAATTTGCTTTCAATTAATTGCCATGAAGGAAGGGGAGGAATGGCAGGCAACCTACATATTCTTTATTGTTTAATCCTGATTTGCTTTGAATGTCGAAGTGTAAGGGGCAACGTTGTCAGTGATTTTATTTACTTAATCCTTTTCGGAAAGTGAATATCGGATCTTAATGTTCTTTCTATTTCATTAAAATGATCAACAGAGCACTTCTTAGAACATATTTAGCAGTCGCTAGCCTGCGATAATCATCAAAGGTAATAACTCCTTGCTTTTTTTATATGTACTAAGTTGGAGCATGAACAGTATACCCAATGCTAATTTATACGCCTTCGAGTCCACACATTGCAATTTCTTCAGTAAATAATTTGGGAGCCGTAAAATATATTTCCTGTGCATATGTGAGTTTTGACCTGACTAGGCTGTCGCGGGGTGAATCAAACATGAATGCCCTTGACCCCAATAGTGTCTACTAATAATTTGAGAAAAATTTAAACACTTTCTAGCTTTTGTTAAAGAAATTTTATATGAAATTTTCCACGAACGTTTTTGCAGTGAAAAATACACCTAGGAACTTTAACTGTATCTTTAAACTGAAGTTCGTTTCCATCAATATAAAGGTCGGCAATTTTCGGGGAGAATTACCAGCACTGAAAAACATCATGTGGGTTTTATCAACAGAGAAACTTAGACCATTCCCGGGGTCATAAATTGACATATTTTGTCTAATTCGCATTGGTACTGGGTTTTGATGTGCTTCAGTTTTCTAACAGGGGTACTGTTCTTTATATTAGCATCCGTCCACATACATATAACATCTGCATACTGTAAATACAACTGAAAGTTTTGACAGTACTTGAGGCAGGTCCCTATATCAGTAAATTGATAAGAAAAAGGAGCAATAAGTGAGCCCTGAGGAATTCCCATATGTAAAATTTCTTGAAGTGGAATATGAGTGATCCACTTTTGTTTGTATTGCCCTATACATAGAAAATCTTTATAAACTGAAACACATATGCCCCGAAATCTCATTGGGTTTATAAGTTCAGCAGTAGCTGTGAAAAGCCATACTTGATCGTACCTCGTTTTATATCAAAGAAAAGTAGCAAGAACATTTGTTGGCGAGCGAATTGTCGTTTGATAATTTGTTGAAAGTTTTAGAAAGTGATCAATTGTAGACCACCGGAGCGAAACCCTGCCTGATTGTTTTGGGAAATTATATTATTCTTATCACTGCAATGAACTAATCTTACAGTACGAAATTTTTTTATCAGTTTTGCAGTATGAAAAGTGAGAGCAATTGGCCTATAACTATGCGGATCGTTTCTTGGTTTTTTTCCCTTTTATGTACTGGAACAACTATTGACTGTTTCCATAAATCTGGCATAACTCCATCATTCCAACAATTCGATAACAATTTAAATAGATACTGAATCCATCTCTTCGGCAAGTGTTTAACCCAAAATTTCATTTTAAACTCATCGAGGCCGACAGACTTTCTTTTAGCACTCAATGACGAAATAGTTTTTTTGAACTTCAGCGAGTGTAATGGGGGCATGATGTTGAACTATTATCAGGACTGGAAACTCTATACTCGTATTTTGCTTCCTGTTCTTCCCTATAACAGTTTGCATTTGGTGAGAGACTTTCTACCCCTCTGTTAAAAAGAACAAATCTGCAAATTTCTCAGCTTTTTGAACAGCATTCGGGAGTCTGTTGTTATAAATTTATATACGACATTCTGAGAAATTTGTCACCAAAGTTCATACTACGTATTTTCTTCCTACCCTTTTTGGAGATCTTTTGATGAGGTTATTTTTTACTGAACTGTAATCTGACCAATTAATCGTTTAGCACGGCTATTTTTCTGTTAAAAAGCTGACTTTGCTTCTTCATTTCTCTGTGTTTTGAAGGGGATCTAGTTATCAGATAATTTTGTATTTCAGTTTTTCTTTTCTTCTTTCGCCTGTGCACATTCATCAGTCCACCAGCTGTTTTCCCGCATATTTATGCGAGAAAATGAGATGAACATTTAGGAATGGAATTTTCAGCAGCAAATAATACTGAAAGTGTTGTTTGTGTTTTGTTGTGTGGTGTGTGTGTGTGTGTGTGTGTGTGTGTGTGTGGTGTGTGTGTTTTTTGTGTGGTGGGATGTGTGTGTGTGTGTGTGTGTGTTGTGTGTGTGTGTTGTGTGTGTGTGTGTGTGTGTGTGGGGTGCGTGCGTTTGCGTGCGCGCGCGCGCCTGTGTGTGTGTTTGAACGTACATGGTGTGTGTGCTTGTGTGTAAATCAAGATAATTACTGACATTAGACTTGAAATGTAAGCTTGCTTCACTTTCTTTTTAAAAATTTAATGATATTTGGCCCAGATTTCTTTTCACTTTGTAGACAGATGTATAGATAATCTGACTGACAGACAGACAGACAGATAGTTGGATAGAAAAGACAGAGGAATATACGGGAAAAGGGAGGAAAAGCCTGTAGTTAGGTAGAAGAGAGACAAACAGACAGATACATAGTTTATACAAACAGACAGACCATAGATAGAGAAACAACAGACAGAGAGTTAGATAAACAGACAGACAGACCGATAAACAGAAATATAGATTGATCGACAGACAGACAAAAAGCAACAGCGAGATGCATAGACGGATTGATTGAAGGACTGATAGATTAGAAAGATAAACATATTAAACTGCTTGGAGCAAAATTTCATTTCAATCGCCATCAGTAAATCAAACGTTGCTCAAATACCGTTATCCCCTCACTCACCCCACACTCTCCCCTCTCTCTCTCCTCCACTCTCTCTCTCTCTCTCTCTCTCTCTCTCCACACACCACACACGCAGGTTATTGTTTCTGTACTAAATCATTTGATCTCAGCTATGAATTGTGTTACACACAATGAACTAATCATGATGAAATTTTGTGTCCGTCCGTCCGTCCATCCATCTGTCCATCCATTTATACATGGATGCACGTAATCTGTCTATCTATCTACCTACCTACCTATTTACCTATAACACATATGTTATATAAAAATACACATAAATAGATAGATATATGTCCAATGAAAAGTGAGATTTGCGTTCTCAAGTACCAAAGCAAAAATTTCCAAACACAATACGAAAAAAAAAATGTTTCAAAGCAAATTAAAAGGCAATTCGCCAGTCCCGCACAGCAGTCCCTTCTTCTTTTAATTTTTTTTGCATATTGTACATAAATGAAAACAGAATGCAAAAAACTATGCCATTATCTAAAACAAATGCAAGAAAACTATGTCCATTATCTAAAACAGAAGAAAGCAGCCCTTTCTGTGTGTACACATGCAAGGTTCGTTCATGCTCTGCAAAACTGCGCTCTTTTGTTTTCTTACATTGATTTGGTTTGTCTTTTTTTTTTTTTTTACTTTTGTAAAATGTTCATCCTCCATTACATGAACACACTGTTTTCTTTTCGTGAACATTAATCTGCGAAAGGAATGGGAAGGCTGAAGGAGATATGGGAGAAGGTTAACTATGAGCAGGAAAAATGTAGCATTTGTATTTCATTAATGATCCCATATACGACATCCTTCCACCTATTATACAACATCTATGGGGAAAACATCAATGACTTTGGGATCCAATTACGAAGTTATGGACCAGCTGGACGGATCTTTGATCGTATTGTTATATCTATGCAGAGAGAGCGAGAGAGAGAGAGAGAGAGAGAGAGCGAGAGAGAAAGAGAGAGAGAGAGAGAGAGAGAGAGAGAGAGAGAGAGAGAGAGAGAGAGAGAGAGGAGGGTGGGAGGGGAGAAGATGTTTTGAGAAAAAGGATGATGGTATCATGGGAGCCAAGCTGACGTGATATACTTGGATCGATCGTGTTGTTACATCTATACAGAGAGAGAGAGAGAGAGAGAGAGAGAGAGAGAGAGAGAGAGAGAGAGAGAGACAGACAGACAGACAGACAGACAGACAGACAGACAGACACAGACAGACAGACTGACTTACAGAAAGGTAAACAGTAAACAAGTAGGGCAACCTTTGCTCCCATGAGAAAACCTAACACAGAGTAACTTTTATTCAAGACTGGCACAGCCTTTTAAACCTGAATAAAGTCAGACAAATACAAAGACGAACAATCTAATAGTGGAGGAAAAAACAAGCGCAGGCCAACAACTCAACTGTCTTCATAGTAATAATTTGGCAAAGATTTGGACTTAAGGGGGGGGGGGGGGGGGGGGGCGGTTGAAGGACACATGGGTGAAGTTTCACCATCTTCAACCCCCTCCCCCCCCCCCCCCAGTCCAAATCTTTGCCAAATTTATTACTATGAAGACAGTTGAGTTGTTGGCCTGCGCTTCTTTTTCCCCACTATTACATTGTTCGTCTTTGTATTTGTCTCACTTTATTCAAGTTTAAAAGGCTATGCCAGTCTTGAATAAAAGTTACTCTGTGTTAGGTTTTCTTATGGGAGCAGAAGTTGCCTTACTTGTTAACTGTTTATTGTTTACTGTTCCCTGCCTCATTTCATTTTCAATTTCGTTTCGATTAAATCGAGGTTATTTGTATTTGTTTTCTGTCTGTCTTTGCGTTTGTCTTTTGATCTCCCTTGCATCCTTGGGTGGATCCTCAAGTGTAGGCTCAAAGATTGTCCCTTACATTTTATACTGTTTGCATAATGTCTTTAGTTTTTCAGCAACTTTTTTCCTCCCCACATTTTCGTTTGGTTTCGTTTACTACCTTTCACTGGCTGCTTTGGGGTGCTGTTGGATTCTCTTTTGAACCCTTGGTGGTGAGAACTCCACGGTATTATGGACTGTGGTGTGTCTCTATTTGACGCCAAGAGCACAGACACAGCCAACCGCGTCTCCCTGATGAGTTCCGATCCAGCGGACGAAAGGCTTCGGAACAGGCAATGCAAATAGATCTACCTTCGAAAGGGATTACGATGGTTCCTTCATGCAGCTAGTGAAGAGTTTCGATATCTATAATATATTTTCTTAATTTCATGTTCCCAGTTTCTCTATCTCTTCACCCCCCCCCCCTCCCCTCCTTAAGTCCAAATCTTTGCCAAATTATTACTATGAAGACAGTTGAGTTGTTGGCCTACGCTTGTTTTTTCCCCCACTATTAGATTGTTCGTCTTTGTATTTGTCTCACTTTATTCAAGTTTAAAAGGCTGTGCCAGTCTTGAATAAAAGTTACTCTGTTAGATTTTCTTATGGGAGCAAAAGCTGCCCTACTTGTTTACTGTTCCCTGCCTCATTTCATGTTCAATAACAGGAAGGTAGATAAATAGGTAGGTGGACTGATAGATGGTTAAACACACAGACAGATATACTCACGTTGAAGGCTAAATACAGAATTAGAGAAACACATCTTCGGATTCTCCTCCATGCCGACTCCGTCGTCTGCAACAGCTGCCTGTCTGCCGCTCCGGTATTGACTGCAAACATTATCACAGCCATTCATTGTCTTCGCTGTTGCATTATTAGACTGCTGTTTATCATTCGTCCTCTTTTCATTATTGCTCTTGTTCTCAATGTTATCACGATCATCATAACCACTGCTGCCTCAATCACAACCATCGCCATTATCATTACCGACTCATTAATGTGTGTCATTTATCTTGCTTGAGTACGTTCTTATCATGACAATTCATTTTTTTAAATAGATATGCATAAAATATATAATCACTACCTCCTTTTCTTACCACTAAACGCAGTAGTGGAAGCAGCAGCACAACAACCGCAACAGAAGCAGCAATATAGCAGTGATAGTAGCATCGCACTAGCAGCAGAAGCAACAGTAGAAATAGCAGCAGCAGCAATAAATAGTAGTATCGCACTAGCAGCAGAAGCAACAGTAGAAATAGCAGCAGCAGCAATAATAGTATCGCACTAGCAGCAGAAGCAACAGTAGAAATAGCAGCAGCAGCAATAATAGTAGTATCGCACTAACAGCCGAAGCAACAGTAGAAGTAGCAGCAACAGCAGCAGCAGTAATAAGTAGTATCGCACTAACAGCAGAAGCAACAGTAGAAGTAGCAGCAGCAGGAGCAGAATCGGAGGCAAAACAGCAAAAGCAGCGGCAACAGAATAAAAACGAGGAGCAGAAGCAGTAGCAGTATAAACAGAAACAGCTGCAGCAGTGGAAGCAGAAGCAGTAGTTAGTAATGGTCACAACAGTGCATCAGCAGCAGTATCAATCAGCAGTACCAGCTATATCAGTAGAAGGAGAAGCGACAGCAGCAGCAGCAGTAGCAGAAGCTGTAAAAGCAATGGCAGAGGTAGAAGTAGCAGCAGCAGTGGTAGCAGCGGCGGTGGCAGAAGTAGCAGCAGCACCACTGACGGAGCACAGCAGTAGCAGCAGCAACAGTAGTAGTAGTGGTGTGGGTTTGTTTTGTTTTGTTTCTGCTTTTTTGGCGTTGTAATATGGTGGTGATGCTGGCAGCGGAGACTGTAGGATGGACGTGTCTTGCTACTCACCTCGTTATTTCTCTTCTTGAGTTTAGCCAGTTCCAACAGATGTGCATTATTGGCTACCGTTCTGATCATCAACGTAAGAAAAAGCCAGCCGTTGCTGCCACCATTACTGATTGTGCTGCCGCTGCTATCGCTACATTCTTTCAACAATATTAACAACATCAACAACCACACGACAACGACAGCAATACAAGCACCTGAATCTTGTTTCAAGGAGGGGAGAGAAGACGCGGGGTTGAGCAGCGGTTGTGTCTCCTCCTCCTCCTCCTCCTCCCCCTCAGTGCCGGTCGGGGCGGACCGTATGCTCTGTGCTCCCTGTACAGCGCCCTCTCTGCTTTCCACGGTCTGCTCCTCGTCCCTCAGGCGGTCAACCGTGGGCGACTTCAGCACCAGGAAGTAGGCAAGCCAGTAGATCAGGACCACAGGGGTGGTCAGCAGAAAGGCGTACCTGAAATACACAGTAAGGTCCGTGATGACGACGAGGATGACAACGATGATGATGATGATGATGATGACGACGATGATGACATCATCAACAACGATGACGCGGATAACGACGACGATCTCAACCATGACGACAATTATACTGATGAGGATCATGATAATTATGATGATGATCCTAGTCTCCGGAAATAAGCCAGTTTACCATCACCAGAGAAATGGTCCGCAGAAATAGTATGACAGGAAAGCCGCACGTAAACGACGACGACGACGATGACGATGATGATGATGATGATGATGATCACAAATTATTCTTCTTGTTGATAAAGAGCACGGGAATGCTCAGCAGTAAAGACATTTGCGAAATCCACGGACAAGACAAAATAATCATGATGATACCGATGACGATGATGACGGGAGTGAGAGATAATGTTGCTAATTAAAACAATCTTTCTATTAAAAAAAAAATCAGAATTTCGTTAAAATGTTTCTTTTATAAATACTTGGATCAGATGAAAACTGTCGATCTCCTTCAGAAACTGAAAAAAGAAAAGAAAAATCACATCAGGTGGCGATACCGATAGAAATGATAATAAAGACTAGGTCGATCTTAACGTGGATCTCTCCTATCACTATGGCATTTTATTTAATCTATCAACAGATTCAGCAAACCAACAAAGTTGTCATTAACTATCATCAAAACAAACTCTATCATTAACTTCAACCACCACCACGACAATCATCATCATGACAATCAATGTTATTGTCATCACCGTCACCACTGTAACTCGTTGTCAAACCGGTTTTCGGCTGTCGAGCAGCGCTAGGGGAGTATCAGGTTTAATGGTTTGGCCGTTGCATCTACCTCAACAGCTAATGAATGTACTGTGTGGGTGTCTGGTCGCTCAGTTATAGAGCACTGAATTCGCAGCCAGGCGTTGAGAGTTCGAATCCGTCTGTCGCCCTCAACATGAAAATGTGCACCTTCGTAGCCCATCTGAACATATTGTCGTTCTGGTGGTTAGGTGTAGTGTTAAATAGATGTTTTAGTGTTAGACAGTCTACCCCCCCCCCCCCCTCCTGCAACTCGTCCCTTTGTTAAGTAGATGCTTCAGTGTTAGTCTAAACCCTCCCCCTCCAACTCGTCCCTTTCCCTCGGATGGCTTTTCCCGTCTGTCATATCTCATTAGAATGGGTGTATGCTTGGTTCAGTACAAGATAGGTTAGACGTTGTGTTCGACCCTCTATAAAGCCTGACATCAACAGCAGTCTTTTCGCATTAAACCTGAGACACTGGACCCAAATGTAACTGGTTGTAGAGTTCAGTGCTTTGGACCCTGCAACCATTCTTCCTACGCCTTTTTGATCGCAGTACTGAAATAAAGAATGAAATGGCTATCCTCTCATTCAGAGGTCAATTCACATATGGATCACAAAAGGTTCGCTGTGGATAGAAAATGCACCAAAAAGGCGCAATGAACCCTGAGACTCTCACGAAGTTGGGTGTTAACAGACAAGCACCTGTTTGCACAGCATGCTTCGGTTCAAAACTATTCTGCTGTGACAGAAATGCGCACCATGACTCTCCTCTCTGTCTTCAGTAGATCTATGTCAACATAACACCCTCTCATTTCTTTTTGTGAAGCAAACAAATAATATACTTGGCAGTTGTTGTTGTTGTTGTTTCGGGGGGGGGGGGGGGGGGGAGGGGGAGGTTCGTTGATGTCAGCAATACTTGAACATACGCGTCTAGAGTCTTACTGGGTGGAGGTGGGGCGGGGAGATGGGGTGAGGTGGTACACGGGCAACACCTGGGACTTTAGGTGAGATAACATCATGCACATAAATACAACCACGAAAACGCACGTGGACACGCACGAATGCACAAACGCGCGCGCGCACGCACGCACACACAACATACACACACATGCGCGCGCGCGCGCGCGCATGCACGCACGCACGCACGCGCGCGCGCCACACACACCCACCAAAAAAAACAGAGTCAGACAGTGACAAAGAAGATCGAGAGGGAGGGCATGAGCGGGGATGGCGGAGTTGGGGGAGGAGGTGTCGGGTAAGTAGGGCTTGGGGGTAGGAGTTGCTATGAGATGAGAGACTGGTGGACGAGAGAAACACACAGTGAAATATGATTAGCTGCATACACGGTTAACCTCTCCCTCCCCCCCCCCCCCCCCCCCCCCCCCCTCCGTCCCCCAACATGATTATGGCAGACAAGAATGACAATCCCAGGAGTCTGGAGGGATGGAACAATTTTAACACCACATTTTCGCCACCAGAACAACAACACATTAAGACAGGCAGCGAACCCAGCAGTTTTTATGCTGGGCGCCGTCGGGATCTGAACTTGAAACGCCTGATGCAAATTCTGGGGAACAGAAAAGAGAAGATTCGCCTACAATATGCGACGAAGGGCAATTTTCTTTCTTTTAGAGCCGATTCTTTTGTGCCACATGCGGAAGGTATGGAATCGATGGTCGGAAGAAAGGGACGCCGGCCTGATAGCTTTTCGATTCACTAGGTCATCAGCTTGTCATCTTAACAACGGATTTATATCCCCGAGCGGTTACTGTCGTCCGAGCTTCGCCAATAATATATGTGGTAAGAACCAAAGGCAGTGGTGATTTATGGAGGAAAGAGGATGCGGGTTGTTGGGGTGATGGGAGGAGGAGGAGGAGGAGGAGGAACAACTGCGAGTACGCGGAAGATCGGAGGGCGAAGGACTGGGAGCGAGGCAAGGGTGGGAGGGCGATTGGGAGGTGGTGCAGGAAGGACCCGAGTGGACACAGCTGCAATTTATATTGGGTCATAAAAAGGTGGGTGATGCGGGATTGCAGAAAGAGCCCATACAACCTGTCGCAAGTGCACAGAAGATGCCAGTGGACAAAGAGAGAGAGAGAGAGAGAGAGAGAGAGAGAGAGAGAGAGAGAGAGAGAGAGAGAGAGAGAGAGAGAGAGAGGCAGAGATAGAGACAGAAGAAGAAGTAGTAGTAAAAAAAAAGAAAAAGAAGGAGGAGGAGAAGGAGGGGAGGAGGAGGAGGAGAAAATTCAGAAGATTTAAAAGAAAAGAATGAGAAGAAGAAGAACAACAACAACAACATCAATAAAAACAACCACAACAACAAGAGAAAGCAGAAGAAGAAGAAGAAAAGGAAGAAGAAGAAGAAGAAGAAGAACAAGAAGAAGAAGAAGAAGAAGAGAAGAAGACAAAACTAACTATAACAAAATGAAAACCAAGAGAAAAGAAAAAGGTCGTTTTCGTGCTAAGATTTCAGTGTATAAACAACAACACCGACAATAAGCCGTTCGACAGCAAAATTTATTCTACTTCTGAGCGTGCACGCTGACTAACAGACAGCTGATAGTCGCCCGCAAGTCACAATCCTCCCGCTATTCAAGCGTCACGTTCGGGTGTGTGCGTTTCTATAGTTTACACGCGGACCCTAGCAGATCGACTTGTACCACACAGGCCGCACCAATTCAGGATCACGCGTTGACCTGGAAAGTAAGTTATGAAACGTGTGTGTGTGTGTGTGTGTGTGTGTGTGTGTGTGTGTGTGTGTGTGTGTGTGGTGTGTGTGGGGCGTGTGTGTGTGTGCGTGTGTGGTGTGTGTGTGTGTGTGTGTGTGTGTGTGTGTGCGCGCGCGCGCTTGCCTGCGTGCGCACTCTTGTGTGTGTGTGTGTGGTGTGTGTGTGTGTGTGTGTGTGTGTGTGTGTGTGTGTGTGTGTGTGTGTGTTGTTGTGCGTATATGTGTGTGTGGGGGGGAGGGGTGCGTGCGTGCGTGCGTGCGTGTGTGTGTGTATGTGGGACAGAGAGAGAGAGAGAGAGAGAGAGAGAGAGAGAGAGAGAGAGAGAGAGAGAGAGAGAGAGAGGAGAGAGAGAGAGAGAGAGAGAGAGAGAGAGTGAAAGAGAGAAATCACGTATGGAAAAAATAGTATGATTATCCTCTTTAGCTACGTATAGATACTATGAAAGAAACTGTTTAAGAAAAGGAAAATAGGTCTGATGCGAAAGACATAGAGAAGCAGAGGAATATAGAACGTAGAATAGGGGGGAGGGCGGGCAGGTCTTTTACCCCAGATTTATAGCTAAGCATATATATATATATTCTTCATTTTCATCTAGTCCTCACCCCATACGGGGACCACACAACTAAAAGGAATGAGAGAGAGAGAGAGAGAGAGAGAGAGAGAGAGAGAGAGAGAGAGAGAGAGAGAGAAGAGACAGAGAGAGGGGGGGGGGAGACAGAGACAGACAGACAGACATGGAGAGGGGGTTACAAGAAACGATCAAATGGCTTATGCATGAAACTAAAAGAATGACAGACAAACTGTCAGACAAACAGCCAAACTGTCAGACAAACAGGCAACCAAACATACAGACAGCCAGCGTAAGTCTAGATAAAGAAACCTGCATGTCCGCCATGAAAGAGGCCGATCATGAGATATTACAATTATCATCCAACGATGATACAGGAACCTAGACCCCGCCGTTCCTCTGCATGGTTCGAACGAGTCTCTTGTGCCTCTGTGTGATTGCGCGCGCGCGCGCGCGTGTTCGTGCGTGCGTGCGTGCGTGCGTGCGTGCGTATGTGTGTGTGTGTGTGTGTGTGTGTGTGTGTGTGTGTGTGTGTGTGTGTGTGTGTGTGTGTGTGTGTGTGTGTGAACGCGCGTGTGTGTGTGTGTGTGTTTGTGTGTGCGCGCGCGTGTGTGTTTGTTTAGGTTTGTATTTACACAGACAGACAGACAGACAGGCAGAAAAACACCTATCTTGCGTCGAAGTAGATGAAGATAAGTGACTGCTCGTTCATTTTCTTTGTCCTGAGTGCTTTGTATCTTGCCTCAAGAAGACCTAAGAGGCCGAAACGAGTCGTGTTTTGTTTGTGATTCGTTTGTCTACGGTTTTGTTTTGTTTTGTTTGTTGTTGTTTTTGGCGGTACGCTATCACTAACATTTAAAATTTGTTTAAAAAGTTGATCGTTCTAGCCAAAAATATTGTTTGCGTTGGCTTTTTGTGTTAGTCAGCTGTCATAAAGCTGAAACTGGCTACAGGATATATATGGGGTGACATAGAAAGAGAGAGAGAGAGAGAGAGAGAGAAGAGAGAGAGAGAGAGGAGAGAGAGAGAGAGAGAGAGAGAGGAGAGAGTTTTCTCTTTTATTTGACACTGAGAGATACAGATGCCGCAGTGTGGGTCAGAAAAGGATGGGAGACCCTCTCGGAGATGTATAGAAGAAATTCGACCGTGTGGTTCCAATCGTAACGTTTGAGTCCATAGTATATAGCACAGCATGTTCAAGGAAAAAGTGCCTCCCCCTCTCCCGTCTCCATCCTCCACGTCCTCCCCTCGCAATCACCGCCCCCTCCCCTTAAAGATAAGACAGCACTTCCTACAGAATTCAATCACTGTCTTCCAACTGTTGATGCTACTCAGTGCACAACTGCAGCGAGTATGCTAAAGAAAAATGAATCTTAATACCCTGAAATGCAACAGTTTTTTGTAAGTTACGCACGATACACGATTGACATGCCGACCTTACAACAAGATTTCAGTATCCTCTGACCAAGGTTTCCAGTCCCATCCCATCTTCCGGCTTCCACACCAGCCGATTAGAGGGAGAGCAGAAGGGGGTGGAGGTAGTGAGGAGGGGAAAGGATTTGTGGAGAGTTGATCGAGTGCCACGACCGCCATTTCGTTATCCGTTTTATGGCTGCTGGGAATCGCCCAGCGGTGTCAGGGTCTTTCAGTTTGTCGAGACCGAATTTGACACGACCGTTTTTCACCCTTCTCTTGTTCTTCACACGTACTTCACAGTTCATTATGACAAGATTGTGGTCTCTGCCAACTTCAGTTCCTGGAAATGTCACAGTCTTTGCCCTATTGCAAGGCAATGGTGTTCAGTAAATTGGGATGTTATCTATGACTTTAAGGTGGCTAAAAGCATTCAGATGCAAAGTTCTGTGCCAATTCGTCTGCAACCGATCAGACTGCGACCGCTGAAGAACAGGCTGGATTCCGCGAGAGCAGACGAAATATCGAACAGATCGGTAACCTACATACCCTTTGCGTAAAACATCTCCAGCACCAGAAGGAGTTCTGCCACGTCTTCACAGACTTCAAGAAGACGGTCGACAGAGTCAGGCAGGAGGCCACATTAAAGAAATTCAATGTCGGGCAGAAGTAATCAACACCATCCAACAGCTGTCCTCCGAAGCAACTGTGCAGTGCTCATACAGGACGGCATTCGAGACTGGTTAAGTAGTTCAGTTGGAGTTTGTCAGGGTACCTTCCATCTCCCTCATTTTTTCAACATAGTGCTGGAGCGCATCATGGCTGATGCATTTGAAGGTCATGTCAGCACAGTCTGCACTGAAGGTAGAACTAATCACAAACCTACGATTTGCAGATGACAGCGACAGCTTGGAGGGCAGCGAACAAGAACTCGCCAAACTCCTTGAACGATCGGATGAAACATCAATGAGATGGAAATCAGCGCCCAGACGACCAGGTTGGCGGCTAGCCACAACACCGCCATTAATACTGACATAGCTCTCCTCGGCAAGAGGCTAGAAGAATCTGTTCAACAATTAACTAACCTGGGATCCATCATTTAATGTAAGGGATCCAGACCAATTATGCTCTCTAGCGCAGCAAAGGCAACCATAGCGTTGTCCAAATTAAACCTGTTTGGTAGGACAAGACATTCTCTATGAAATACGTGATCAGGCACTTGCGTGCACTGGTATGTCCATCTTCTGCACACCTGAGAGAATGGACCTCCACAGCAGATCTGGAAAGATGAATCCATGCCATGGAAATCACATGTTATCGCAAGATATTAAACATCAGACAGAGTCACCATATCACCAACCAACAATTGTGTCAGACCATCCGGCAGCACACAGGACCATATGAAGACCTACAGATTTCAGTCAAAAAAGAGATCTACGTTAGTATACCCATGTCACAAGATCCGATGGCCTTGCTACAACGATCCAATTGGGAACTGTCGAGGCAGGGAGACGGGAAGGGGAGGACAGAAAAAAAAAATGGACTGACAACGCTGCAGAGTGGACAGGGAAAATATTTGCGGAGACCCCGGGCCCTGGCACGCGAGCGACAGAACTGGATGAACGTGGTGAAGTGTTCTTCACTGCGGTGCCCCAATGACCCCACGCGGAGTGACGGGGGAGATCAATGAGAAGGCCTTATGGCCATTTTCGCCACTCCACCATCGACCACCCCCCGTTTTGTCATGAGAACGGCTACATGAACGCCCCTTTCCCCCCTTTAAAAATCTCCCCTCTTCCGTCCCACCCCGTCCCCTTTTTTTGTATCACCTTTCTTTTGACCCATCTCCTCTGTTTGTCAGGGGGGATTATTTTTTAAAGTTTTCTTTTCACACACTCCCCCTACAAACCGCCTTACCTCATCCCGGAGAAAAAAAAAGAGACTTATAGCTTATTCCAGTCCACCATCGCATTTTTATACGCACTTGCACACCCCCACCCCATCCCTACCATAAAAACCACTATGTTTCAGCAAGCACGCTTAAACACACACACATCCCCGCGCGCCGCGGGGCCCACACACACACATGCACAGCATCATAACATACAACACCAACACAACCAGAACACACGAAAGTGCCAATGTACGAACGTACATATTTCAGGGTAAAAAATAGAACAACCAATCGTTCCGTTTTTGGACATAAGCTCTAACTCAAACACTTGGGCCACGAAACGCTCCATCTTTCCCCCCGGCAATTAAGCACAGAAGGGAACAGCGACGTCTAGTGGCTGGGACCGAAGTCCGTAGTTTGGTAACGTCCGGCGCCTACCCAGACCATCTAGCCATTTAGAGGACCATGCCCACATTTTAACCACACGGCGCCATTTAAGTAAAAAAGGGGGAAGGGTAGTGCGGGGTGGGGTAAAATTACAATCAATTAAATGCCCAATTGACCCCCACAGAGAGTAAGGCGTGTAGGGTGACTGTCATGATTTGAATACCCAAAGGGAAAAGGGGGAGAAAAACCGGGGTATCAGGGGAAAAAATACTGCCCAATGGACTCGCCCTTTTTGGACAGATGGGAAGGGGAAAGAAGGAGTGAGAGTGAAAAGGGGGAACGAGGGGGAAACGAACAGAGAAAGAGAAAAAGAGGTTTGGGGTGTAGCCCTTCGAAAAAGGGCCCAGAGGATAAAGGGGAGTGAAGTTTGAGCATTAGCACCAATATATTTGCAAAGGGGGGACAAAAGAGAGATTGGAAAGAAGATTTTGCTAATAAAAGAAAAAGGAAAAAAAAAAAAGGAAAAAGAAAAGAAACCAGTCCTTTTGAAAAGGCAACTAGGGAGAGAGAAGAGGCAATGCTAATGCGAAGAAAGAAAGGAGAACAGATCGATTTTGATAGTCACTGTTCCACTAAAACCGGGGGTTCGACCTCATATTTGGCACGCCATTTCCGGCAGCCACAGAAAACGCCGGTGCCGAAACCCAACCCAGTGCCAGCATTTTGTGCTTTTGTAAAAAGTGACGTGAAAAAAAAAAAAAGGAAAAAAAAAAGAAAATGTTCGTAAAATTTTTTAAAATCACCTCCCCGGTAAAGTAAAAATCATTTATCCCGGTTAAAAATATGATTTAGACAAATGATTTTGTGAAGTTCAGGAAAGAAGAATTTTTATTTTGTTTGTTCCATATGTTTTATTTTTCGTTCTAGATCATGTTAGTAAATTTATGATTTTACTATGGTTTGTGTGACGAACATGATAAAAGAATGAAATTGTAAGCAAGCGTAGTGTTTTTGGGCTGGCGCTAGTCCTTCCTCCATCACTCCCCCGGGGTTGAAAATTTTATGGGACCTTGCCAGGAATTCGGGCCCCCTTTAATTAAAATTTGTTCAACTTCTCAAGGGGAAGCTGGGGGGGTTTCAAGGTTGAACCCTAAGAAAAAGGGGTTGTTTTACGTATGTTTCCCAAGTAGTTAAATCTAAGCTTGGCTTTTGCTTCCAAAGATAGAATACGGGGCTGGCTTTCCCCCAGAGTACTTATTTCGCACAGATTTCCATAATTCATTCATATTTGGGGTCAGGCGCGGGGCGTCTTGAAAAAAACTAATTACGTTGTCCCAAGCTATATTATCATCTGGGATTGGCTATTACTCACCTGTCGGTAACCACCTTTTGGTTTCGTAGTAATAAAATCTTGTTAAAAAAAAAAAAAAAAAAAAAAAAAAGAGATATAAATGGGGGAAGAAAAGAACCCCCCTATTGAAAACTTGTGAGCGTCGCTCGTGTTTTTATTTTCGGGAAAAGGGTTGCGAGCTTTTGTTAAAAACCAGCAAAAGAGGGAAAGGGGATAACGGCGGAAAAGACGTGTCGCGGGAAAATAGCAGAGCGGGGAAACAGAAAAAAAAGGATTTGGCTAATGACAATCAGGCTAGGGAAACGCGGAAACAAAAGAAAAAGGGGAAGCAGGAAACAGAAAGAATGGGGGAAGCGCAAGACGAAAAAATGAACAGAAAGGGAAAATTTAAAAGGGTTTTCAATTTAGAGTTAGGAAAGGAGAATACAAAGGGAGCCCACCGAGGTGGTAGTTATTTCCGTGACTTTTTGCGCAGTTACCTCCCGACCCAAATTGCCAAAATTTCTCGAAGGAAACCCCGATTCGATTGATGATACATCGTCTTTTCGAAATTTGCACCATAGGGTTGGCCTTCAGAAAGTGGGCGTCATTTGTCACGATTGAGGGGAAAGGCTTTACAGATTTTCACTGCTTTCCCACAGACCCCCAATCTGATTTTGTGCTGTAAGGGAATCATTGATGAAAAAATTTTGACCCACAGAGGAAGGTTTCAAAAGAATTTCGTTCAGCTAAATTACAAGCGGGTGAGACGTACACTCATTTTTGGTGCACGTCTAATCACTTTTTTGAAAAATTGGTTAGAGTTGTGGTACGAGAAGGAGTTCGCTGAATTGAAAGAGCTATTATGAAAGAACAATTTTGTCAGGTTGCGGCCCGGGTTAACCATACTTTGAAAGAGAGACACCAAGACACGGAGAGTTGTTAAGTTCGCAGAGGATTGAGAGGCACGTTTTTGGGGACAAGGGGCAGGAAACAGGTGCCAGCACAGGGGAAGAGTGCAAAAACTAGGGGGTTTTCTGCAAAGTCTGCAAACCCAGTGGTTGGGGCAAAGGGAAAGGGGAAAGGGGCATTTGGGGTTTCATTTGTCACAAAAAGGACATGTGGCGAGGGATTGTCGCATGAGGGTTTCCCGAAGGCAGCACCTTGCAAAAGGGGAAAGGGGCGTCAAGGGAAAACGACCTCAGGGGAAACCCAAAAGGATCCGATTAAGAGGGTGAGGGAGCCATGGCTGCACTGGACACAGTCAGTGTCAGGGGGGAGGGCACAGGCTGAGTGGTTCGTTACCATGGAAGAAGGGGGGATTGGCCACAGAGGGTAAATGTTACAGACATGGTTGTTCATGCGGGGGGACAACAACGCTGGGCGAGAAAAAGGGGGTTTGACAGGAAATCCCGCCCCGTACTCAATCGATGGCACTGTGAGGGGTTTCCTTGCTAAGATAGAAGTCGTACCCCCCTTTCTTCTCAGGGATTGCTGGTTTGGGGATGGGGAAACCCCTCATGATTTTATCATTGAAAAAATTCCAGGGGCAAGGATCCAGGGGATCCTGATTTTTTGACTGCTACAGGGGGAAGTTCAGACAAAGGGGCAAAAGGGGGAAAAAGGTTTATAAAGTTAGTCGTTTCCCCAAGGGGAAATCAGCATAGATTGCGCCCTTTAGTTTTTGGGCACGGGGGGGAACAAAACCCTTTGTCGTGAAGTCTTGGGATTGGCAAGAGGGGGGAGAAAACAGGGGTTAGAGGGGGGGGAGCAGAGTTTCTTTTGAAAGGCGGCTGTTTTTACCATGTTACCAAGGGGGGGCGTAAAGGGGACCATCGTTGAGGTACCGCTGTTTTTCGTGACACTGTCATGTCATGGGCACAGTCGCCATGGGGGTCTCTCGGGACCAGAAAACGCTGACCGAATTTCGATATTTTCATTTGGGCCCGGACAATGCAGACATCAAACTTTTGATTCAGTGAGTGGGCAAGGTCAGCCACAAGAGGGGGAAGGGAAGGCTCCTTTAAAATCCCCCCTTTTAAATTTACACACCGTTCAGGGGAGGGGTGTTATCTGATTGGCCCAATCTCCCTGTTCCAAAGGGGGGGCACAGGTATGTGTTGGCGCCCGTGGACACGCGACCAATACCCAAAGCAGTTGCATTGAAAGGCGTAGAACGCAAAAGTCGCTGAAAGGGGTGGTAGACATCTTTCTTCGCGTGGGGGTGCCACACAAATTTTTATGACAGGGGGGCCATTCACCTCAGGGGTGATGAAGGGGTCAAAAGGGTGCAGGATCACACAGCTTCTCACTACCCCCCTACCCCCCACAAAGCAATGGGTTGGTGGAAGATTTAAGGTTTTCTGAAGGGGATCTTAAAAAAGCTTGTGAGGAAAGGGCCCCAGATTGGGGCCGCTTTCATTCCAGCGGGGACTGTTGCCACAGGGAAACCCCCCAGGAAAGCACAGGCTTTTTGCCATTTTGATGCGTATGGGGACAGTTCGGGACCGTGTGCATTTCCCAAAAAACTGTGGGCCGAAACAGGGTCCGAAGAAATCAAAACCACATATCAGTATTTTGGTGACTTACCAAAGGTAAGGAGACATTAAATCGCAAGGGAGATTGCAGGAGGGTAGGGTCGTCCCGAGAACAATATGACAGGGAAAGGGAGGAAACAAATTTCCCAAGGGTGGGGGATCAATCCTGTACTGCTTCCCACGGATCACAACAAGCTTGATCATTGGGAAAGGGGCCATTTACCATCATTGAAAAGGTAGATCAGGACTACCCAATCGATGTAATGGGAAATCAAAACTTTTCCCGCAAAATTTCTCCCAAATTATTCAGCGTGAACTCACCTAGGGGCCCGCACAATCAAAAGAGATGAAAAAGACCCCGCAGAAGAAGGGGGAATTTTGTTGCCTAAGTTTCCCGAAATTCATACAGGAGTGCACGTATGAAGGGCAGACAGTAGGGGTTCCTAGGTTTGTTTCGGGGGCGACACAAGCAGCCAGAAAGGGAAAGGTGGGGAAATATGAAATTTGAGAGACCAAAGACCAAAACAGAAGTCAGGATCGCAAGGTTTTTATTGGGTTTTACAGGGGGTTTTTCCCAAATTTTTGCAGCCATCACGAGTCCCCCTCAGTGATTTGGTCAAGGGAGGAAACCAGAAGTGGGGCGAGTGTAACGCTGCAAGAAGCACTCGACAGTTTGGAAAGACTGGTTCCCCTCCCCTCTTGAAAACACCCCAATATTCCAAACCATTTTGTTTTCGGGCAGAGCATCAGGGGGGGATAGGGGGAGTAAATTTTACAGGACATGAAAGGGGTCGGTTCCCCGGAGATATGCTACAAAGTTACAAAGTTGAAGAAGGGGACGCAACGGTGGGGAAGGAGTGTTTTAAACGTCGGGGGGGCCCCGCAGAAGTTCCACAAATATTGTATGGGAAAGAGTTCGTGTAGAGACAGATCACCAACCACTCAAATTCCTGCAGGAGGGGCAGTTGAAAAACAGCAAGTTTTGCGTTGGGCAAGGGACTGCAGCCCTAAGGATCGAGTGCAAAATCCCGGTCGACAGAATGTCGGGGCTGATTTTAAGTCGGAGTCTAGCAAAATGCAAATCAGGAAGCAGTCATATCCGGGGGGCTTTGTTGTAATATTTTGATTACATTATGTGATTGATAGTTCATTCCCAGTTGGCTATGGGTCAAATTTTTTTTTTGTGAACTTGTTCATATTTTCTTTGTGGAATTTTTTCGTAAATTTTTGTTATCTTAAGCATCAGCCCCCTTTTGTAGTAAGATTTTTTGCTAAGTGGGATGGGGATTCCTCATGAAGTGTAGGGTCGTGATCATAAATTGTGTTTTTTTAGAATTGGAAAAAAGGGGATGGCAAATCCGCAGGTAGGGGGAACGCATAAGTGCGCACAGAGGTCTTATAAAAGAATTGAAATAACCAAGACGACGCAATGATAAATCATTGGGTGGGACATAATATAATTTTATAATTTATAAACCGTTGGTTTAAAGTATTTTTTAAAATTTGCCGTGTAGCGGTGTCGCAAAATTGGGTTTTTGTTTTTTTGTACCCTGGTTTTTAGACGATGCGGTGCATAGTCTTTTGCAAGGGGGAAATTGTCACGGTCAAAAATAGAACAACCAAGTCGTGGTCCAGGTTGTTTGGACATAAGCTCTAACTCAAACATCTTGGCGTCACGAAGACGGCTCCATGCGTCTCACCCGGCCAATTAAGCACAGCAAGGAGACAGCAGACAGTCTGAGTGGCTGGACCGACAGGTCTCGGTAGGTTTGGTCAGACGTCGCGGCGCCTACCCAGACTCATCTAGCCAGTTTAGAGTGACCAGTGCCCACACGTTAAAGCCACACGGCGCCAGTTAAGTAGGAAAGGGGGAAGTAGTGCGTGGTGGGGGTGAAATCTAGCTAATCAATTAAATGACCAATTGACCACCACAGAGAGTAAGGCGTGTAGGCGTGACTGTCATGATTTGAATATCCAATGGAATTAGAGGGAGATAACTTCGGGTATCAGGGTAAAAATACTGACCAATGGTACTCGCCCTTTTTGGACAGATCGGAACGGAATAAGAAGGATGTGAGAGTGAGAGAACGGGGAACGAGGGGAGAACGAACAGAGAGAGAGAGAGAGAGAGGTTCTGGGGTGTAGTCTCTGCAGGAGAAAGGCAGAGAGATGAGAGGAGTGAAGTTTGAGCATTAGCACCAGATATAGTCTGCAAAGGGAGGACTAAAGAGAGATGTGGAGAGAGAGAGTTGCTAACTAATGAAGAGAAAAAGGAAGAAAAGAAAAGGAAAAGAAAAGCAACCATGTCCATTTAATAGAGCAGACTAGGAGAGAGAGAGAGAGTGCAATGCGTTAATGCAGGAAGAAAGAAAGGAGAACAGATCGATGTTGATAGTCACTGTTCCATCTGAACCGGGGTTCGACCTCATACTTGGCCAGCGCCACTTTCATCGGCAGTCCACAGACCAACGCCGGTGCCAGCAGACCAACACCAGTGCCAGCAGTTGTGCCGTGTTGTGAAAGTGACAGTGAAAAAAAAAAAAGGAAAAGAAAAAGAGACAGTGATTCGTGAATAGTTAAGATCACCTGGCCAGGTAAAGTAGAAATCTATTTATAACCCGGTTAGTTAATGATGATTTAGACAAATGATTTTGTGAAGTTCAGGAAAGAGAGAATGTTTTATTTGTTTGATTCCATATGCATTGATGTTTCGTTCTATGATCATGTGTAATAAAGTTATAGACTTTACTAGTGGTTTGATGTGACGAATGCATGATATATGAATGAGATTGTAAGCAAGCTGTGAGTGTGTTTGGGCTGGGCGCTAGTCCTTCCTCCATCGACATCACCCGAGGTTGACACATATACACTTTGATTGCGGCGCGCGCGCGCGCGCGCGCGTGTGTGTGTGTGTGTGTGTGTGTGTGTGTGTGTGTGTGTGTGTGTGTGTGTGTGTGTGTGTGCGTGCGTGCGTGCGTGCGTGCGCGCGTATGCACAGGAGCAACTAAACGCCTATCTTTGCATTCTGTGTTGTTGTGGTGTGTGTGTGTGTGTGTGTGTGTGTGAGAGAGAGAGAGAGAGAGAGAGAGAGAGAGAGAGAGAGAGAGAGAGAGAGAAAGAGAAAGAGAAAGAGAGAGAGAGAGAGAGTGAGGGTACGTATCTGTGTATGTATAGATTTCTGTGCACAGATTTGCCTGGCTTAAAAACAGACAAATGCACAAGACCACTGAATAATCAAAACTGTCAAACAAGATACATGTACCGGTCGCATATGTCGTTTGCGCATTTGAATACATTTCATTCGACTTCTTAGCAAGAGAGCTACAGTAACTGAATGCACCGCTTAAAATGCACTTAGGTGCATTTTCCCCATACCATCGCATCGTCCCCTCCCCATATTCATATATACCCTCTGCAAGCAAGCAAGCAAGCGCGCACAGACACACACACACATACACACACACAGAGAGAAACACACGCACGCACGCACGCGCGGGCAAACACACACACACACGCGGTCGCGCACTGAAACAGATCTACAGCTAACAGCACTGATGAAAACAAAAATGCACACAAACATACATTTTATAGAGATCTACGTCGATCAATGTGCGCGCACGCACGCACACAGACACCTACACACACATGCGTGGCGCGCATACATGCACAGATGCACGTACGCACACGCACGGACGCATGCACGCACACACGCATGGGCAATGAATTCTTAATTTATGTGTGCATTTCCCTCGCGTTCCTCTCCTCCCATTGAACCCCCCCCCCCCCCCCCTGCCCCCGACACACACATGGACGACGCACAGACACACACACGTTTGCACACACATACACACACACCTACTCATCTGTACACAAACATACACGCGCGCGAACGCCTACGAACCGGTACACACACACACACACGCACACACACACTCATGCACGCACGCACACACACACACAAACACACACACACACGCACGCACGCACTCACACACACACACACACACACACACGCACTCACACACACGCGCGCGCGCACGCAAACACACACACAAATGTACAACCCCTTGGGCATAATTCTTTTCAACAATGGAAACCTATCTTTTTTACGTGTGTGTTGCCAGGTCCCCGTGTATGAGTAGGTGATGAGGGAATGGGATGGAGAAAACGAAAGGGGAGGGGGAGGGGCAGGGAGGTAGGGGAAAGAAGACGGATAAGATGTGCGCATGCGTGTTATGTACATAATAAACAGCACAGATTTGGGCTGGCTCAGCAATCTCGTTGGTCTCATCGCAGTCTTTCCTTTTACATCCCTGACGTCAAAAGTTTGTGCAGTGTCGAACCATTATATATCGATGTCATGCACATGTCTGACAAAGTCCGTACAGAACACTGTCGCGACTCTGTGTGTATGTGTGTGTGCGCGCGCGCGCGCGCGCGCGCGCGTGTGTGTGTGTGTGTGTGTGTGAATTCCAGGGCTTCTTCTTTAACAGAGGCATCATTACATTGCGCGTCTTTCCAATCACTGAAACACCAGTTGTAGTGAGTGAAGAAACAAACTGATTTGGGCGGTCAAGTACAAGCCATTTGGAATTGTAACACATGCGTGTCCGAACAAACCAATTGGAATTGTAACACATGCTTGTTGGAATACAACACACACATTGTAGAGCCAGCAAATGCCACTATGATATCATTTCAAGAGTCAGCCCCATGTTATCCCGGTCAAGACAATGGCACAAATGTGACAAAAAGTTCGCCGAATTTGCATTTTAAAACAAATTTCAACGAAACTATAATCACTCAGAAACAGTACAGTGAAGTGCAACATTACTCAGCGGCACTTACAGTGGCTTGATCGCCAAGATCTATACAAATTTTGAATATAATTAATAGCGAACCGCCAAGAAAACGTCGACAAACGAATCACAAGACAAAACACGACGCGTTTTGTCCTCTTAGGTCTTCTTCAGGCAAGTGTCCTGAGGGTTTTATGTCTTTGCCTGAAGAAAACCTAAGAGGTCGAAACGCGTCGTATTTTGTCTTGTGATTCGTTTGTCGACGTTTTCTTGGCGGTTCGCTTTTAATTACATTTAAAATTTATTTAGATTTCCGCCTGCAGTCGCCTCACTTTGCAACAAGATCTAGAAAAATATTAATAGAACTGGTTAAGTATTAACTGAGACGCGGGCGGAACAACAGCACCTAGCATTTATGGCACCTTGAAACTTAATATGCATGAAGACAATTCGTCGTTGAAAAAGTGTATGCATAATGAAGAACACCTGCCAGTCTAACCTGAACCTTTACTCTGTCCGAGTTTCAAGTTGATTGATAAACTCCATTAAAGCGAATGGAAAACTAAATACTCTGAAAATGCAGCATGTGTCGTTGTTGTCGTTGTCGTTGTCGTTGCTGTTGTTGTTGTTAGTGTATATGTGCCTTAATCTACAGTCTATCCAACACATGATCAGCATGTTCGTTTTCAACATCTGATCATCACGTTTCGTTTTCAATGTGCAGGTTCACGTCTTTAAACAAAGATTCAAAGACCAAAGTTGCACTATTTGAACATGTTAAATATGTGACACACAGAGAAGTGTTGCGGTTGCATATGGCAAAAGTGGTGTCTGGTTCTGATGCTGATAAACCTTTTATAGGCTGATAAATATTTTATAGACAGTTTATAGATATTTGTTAGTTCACTCGAGGTCAATTTTCGTGATCAGTCTAAATTAACTTTTTCATTTGTTGTTGTTACTGTATGTGTATGCGGCTAATCGTTTGTTTTTTTTTACAGTCCTGATATATACCCCCACCCAACATCCCCTATCACATTCGGCTGGGGTAAAAACAAAAATTGAATGTTACTCTCACCAACAATTTTCCTTGCGTCTTATCTTCCCCTCTCGACACATTCCCCCCTCCAAACACACACACACCTGTCGTGACACACACACACACACACACACACACACACACACACACACACACACACACACGCACGCACGCACCAGCACACGCACACACACGTAAACATGTACTCCGCATATAGACAGACAGATAGGTAGATAGACAGATGAGTAGATAGACAGATGATAGATACAGATTGATTGACAGACAGATAGACAGATAATAAGATAGATGATTCATTGACTGATTGATTGATTGATCAATACGAAGAAACAGATATACGTGACGTGATTGAAAACAAAGACCTTTTTCACCCATTTCAAATAATGCCAAAAATAGAATGTCAAATGAAGTACGTTTGAGCATCTGACTGTTCGCCCTTACCTACTGTAATGCGCCAAAGGCCCA
>CM031616.1:19923053-19938053 GCA_018398815.1 Conus ventricosus | reverse complement strand
GAAGATATTTCATTAAACCACTATGGTTAACAAAGGAAACAGACTGACAGACACAAACAATATCATGTACGAAAGTCAAAGGAGAAAGTGGTATTCAGAAAACAAAGGAGCAAAGTAAATTCCATGAAGAGAAAAGCAAAGAAACAATATTTTCAAAATGTAGTATCATCTTTTCAGAATTGAAACCTAACTGGAAAGCTATCAACCGCTTGATTAATACTTACTCCAGGGTTCTAAATCCAATCAAAGAAATATCACAAGAAGACTTTTACTTTCATTTCATAAACACTACTTTGGATGGAACTGTAAACGACAGAACAAATGACAATGGACTATGCACTATGTCGTTGTAAAAGCAGCACACACACACACACACACACACACACACACACACACACACACACACACACACACACACACATTCTCTCTCTCTCTGTCTCTCCCACCTCCACACACACATACATAAACACGCTCTCACTCTTTCTCTCAGCGATTCGCTTTCTGATCCTTTCTTTCGCCCCTGCCCTCTTCCTCCTCCCCCCCCCCCCCCTCCCACACACACAGCGCGCACACACACACACACATACACACACACACACACACGCACGCGCGCGCGCGCGCGCGCACGCACACGCACACACACACACACACACACACACACACACACACACCCTGCAGGCACTCGATGCCGAACCGATTCGTCTCGAAAAACAGCAAGATTTATCCGCTTGCAACAGCCGATTTGTTTCCGTGTGGCTGAACGATAGATGGCAACGAAGGGAGGGGAAGAGGGCTAGAGGGGTGAGGTGGAATTCATGTGGGAACAGGAGGATAGGAAGGGGGCGGAGAAAGAGATTGAGGGAAAGAAGGAGAGTCGAAAGCTCGCAGAGCAGTTATTTTCTCCGGGGTTTATATGGAATAGCCTCGTACCTTTTCGTGAGTGAGAAAGATTGGGTGAGGACGGCGATGGGAGTAGAGGGCAGATGGGAGAAGATACGTGAAAGAAAAAAAAACAACAACAACAGACAGACAGACATAAGGAAAGAGCGAGAGAGAGGGGGGAGGGAGGAGAAACAGACAGAGACAGACAAAGAGAGACAGAGACTGGCAAGCACAGACAGAAAGGGACAGAGACAAAGTAACAGACAGGCAGACTGAAAAAGAGAAAGAAAATGGGAGAGTGAGAGACAGCCAGACAGACAGACTGAGAGACAGACAGACAGAAAAAAGCAGACAGATGGACGGGCACAGAGACAGCCAGACAGACAGACTGAGAGACAGACAGACAGAAAAAAGACAGACAGATGGACGGCACAGAGACAGGCAGACAGACAGAGGTGGAATAATGATGATGATGAGGGGGAGGAAGCGGATGAGGAGAAGGAGGAGGAGCAAGAGGAGGAGGATGATAAACATAATAGTAAGGTAGTAATTTTTTTTAAAAATAGGCCATAGCCCCTTAGGATTACAAATTTTGTTGTTAATGAAAGGGTGAGAATCCAATACATTACTGTATCACAACAAACGAAATTGAACAGACAAAATCAATCAAACTTCACAATCTGTTACTGTTAATTAGAAACTACGGCATCTCACTTTTCAATTCTTGATGTATGGAAAATTGGAAGCCTTTTCAGAATATCTTTAACTGTTGACGGAAACAACGACGCTAAATGATTTGCATTTGGATGGAAATAAAATCGAGGTAAAATCCAATCATTCCGCCACACCTCTTGCAAAGCTGAACAACAACATACTGCACCATGCTTCTCTACTGGACTTACATAAGCGACGCAATGATTTTTGCTCTGCGCGGGTATTTAGATATACTCGTATGAACTGCTCTATTAAAAAATACACATCTAAATTTTACACGACACAGCCTTGCATGGTTCCATTTTCAATACATGGTTAAACGTCGACTGTAGTTAAACTGAGCATCTGTAACTTCCGCGAACTCGAAGGTTCAATTCTTGCCAAAAAGTGATCGATTAGAATTATTCGCACAGTGAGGGGACTGCAGGCGGAAATGAAACAAATTTTAAAAGGTCTTTGAAAAAGCTCCACCAGATAACATGGACACACGAATTACAAGACAAAGCACGACGCGTTTCGACCATCTTGCGCCGAACTTGACAAGATACATGACAGGCAGACAGAGACAGAAACACATACACACAGAGAAAGACAGACAGACAGACAAACAGACAGACAGAGAGACAGACTGACACGCCGAAGCAGAGATAGAGCGACACAGAAAGATAAGGGCAGAGAGAGAGAGGACGGGAGAGAAAAAGAGGAGAGAAAAAAAAAAAAGTCAGATTCCGAGACACGCAGAGAGAGACAGACTGAGAGGGATAGAGAGAGAGAGAGAGAGAGAGAGAGAGAGAGAGAGAGAGAGAGAGAGAGAGAGAGAGAGAGAGAGAGAGAGGAGAGAGAAGGAACCTGAGATAGAGAGTGAGAGAGAGCGACAGAGACAAAGACAGAGACAGACAAAAAATAGGGCAGATGTATAGACATGCAGGCTGATATCAAAGACAGACAGATCGAAAGACGGAGACGGAACAGCAAAGAGAGAGAGAGACAGATGTGGTCAGAGTGATAGAAAGAAACAGAGAAAGAGAGGGACTGACATATGAAGGCAGCGAGGAAGAGAGAGAGAGAGAGAGAGAGAGAGAGAGAGAGAGAGAGAGAGAGAGAGAGAGAGAGAGAGAGCAGACAGACAGACAGACAGAGAGTAAAGAAGAGAAAAGCCACTGACAGCAAGAGACACGGAGAAAACACACACACACACACACACACACACACACACACACACACACACACACACACACACACACACACACTACACACACACACACACACACACACACACAAAAGTTTCATTACACACGTAATAGGCCAAGGGTACCCCTGCACTGGGATTCTAGGTCAGGGAGTGGGTGGGTGTCGAAGGAGATAGGGTCAGTAGTGGGTATGGTGTAGGAGACCAGCCGATATGCTGACATCAGCAGTCAATGATATTCACACATATAAAATAACCACAGCACTGAGAAAGAGCTAACGAAAGAGAAGAGAGAGAGAGAGAGAGAGAGAGAGAGAGAGAGAGAGAGAGAGAGAGAGAGAGAGAAGAGAGAGAGAGAGAGACAGACAGAGACAGGCTGGCAGACAGAAAAAACACAGAGACAGACGACAGAGAAGTGGGGACAGAAACAGAGACATAAAAATGAGAGAGAGAGAGAGAGAGAGAGAGAGAGAGAGAGAGAGACAGTGGAGGGAAGAGAGACAGACAGACAGACAAGCAGACAGAGAGTGAGACAGAGACAGAGAACGAACGAACGAATTTTATTTTCAGGGGGTAGTGGAGTAAGAGAGAGAGAGAGAGAGAGAGAGAGAGAGAGAGAGAGAGAGAGAGAGAGAGAGAGAGAGAGAGAGAGAGAGACAGACAGACAGACAGACAGAAGCAGACAGACAGACATCACAGAAAAACAGACAGACCGGCGGGCAGACAGAAACAGACAGACCGACAGACAAACAGAAACAGAGACAGACAGATAAACAGACAGACAGACGGACAGAGACACAGAGACAGAGGCAGATACTGAGAGTGACACTGAAGTGAAGACTGATAAGAGAGGTGCAGAGGCATATCGATCGTACTGACTTGGTCAGGTGATGCAGCTTCTCGTCCTGGTTGCTGCCTTGGCCCACAGTACAGCCTGTAACAGACACACACACACACACACACACACACACACACACACACACACCACACACACACACACACACACACACACACACACACACACACACACTGAGTCAAGTTCGACGATCCTTTCATCTCTGTGGCAGCAAAGACGACAGTGACGCACAGCATATCCAAACATATTTTACATTTACAACTGGAACATGCATTCCTAGAGAATGGGGCAGATCCATTCTGGGCTTTCCCTATGAGAGACGCAAACGACTAAACACACGTCAGCTGAGATAAGACTTTTATTCTCTCAAGACTGCCAGTTTTACTGTCACTTAGGTGCATTTGTAAATATGCATCAATACAGCGATGCAAGTGTGTAAAGTGGAGAGTACGTAAATGAGAGTGTGTATGCGTTGGTGTGTGTGTGTGTATGTGTGTGTGTGTGTGTGTGTGTGTGTGTGTGTGTGTGTGTGTGGTGTGTGTGTGTGTGTGTGTTTAGGAGAGGAGGTGGGGCGCGTGCGCGTACCACACACGATTCCACAACAGAAAAATTAGGGGAAAAAAAGAAATCATGGTCAAATATTTGCAAGAAGATAACACCATCTACATCCGCTCTTTCAACACCAGTGAGCCCAGTAGCAAAGAAAGAACCATGCTGAACGAAAACGTCGATGAGTGCGGGGTTTTTGTTGTTGTTTTTTTTAGCTTGTTTTTCAAAGAGTCAAAGAGCAGTTTAAACATTTCGTCAGAATTAGCGAAACACATTCCCCCAGAAAAAAAAAGAACCCCACAAGAAACAATTGGCAAGTTCGTGACGTTCCATGAAATCTAGCTCGTATTTCTTAATCCACATTCCCAGCTTTCATTTTCCTTTCAACGTGACATGTCATTTCAGAGGCACATCCGGAAAGCGTGAGCATGTGATCACACTCCCCATGTGCACGCGCGCATTCGCGTGTACACATGTGGACATGAACGCGTGGGCGCAAGTCGTAATGTGATCGCGCGCGAGTCCGTGCTCATACGACAATGTGTCTGAATAAATAAAATGTCAATTCATAGTGGTATAATTAATATGTTTATTACGGTTGTATGGAACAAGTATGTAGCAAAGGAAAAGTATGGGCACTTTATTTTTCATTGTCGTGAAAATCGTTTGCAGAGATCTTCATGTAAAAAGGGATAGGGGGAGGTAGGAAATGGGCTAGTGGTGGGTTGAAAAGGGAGTTTCTTCTTCGTACACTCAGACAGGAACCCCAGAGGCACTGACGAACGCTTCTGTACGGTGGAGGCCCTCCAGAGACCCATAGAGCTTCTCCCTCGTCGATGTGTCGGCAAGCCAGGTCTCTGCTCTTAGCTTTTTATGTGTGGGACAGTCCTGCAGGAAGTGTTCCAGAGTCATTGGGGCTGTACCGCATGGGCATCCTGAAGACTCGTCAATGTGGAATTTTGTGAACATGTGATGTCTCAGTCTGGAGTGCCCTATAATCAGTCTCACAATGTTCACTTGGTCTGGTCTGGGCAGCAGGTAGTATGCATCCTTCTTGTTGACGTTTGGGTGCTGCTCAAGCCATCTTCTTTTCTGCTTCTCCTTGATAATGCTTTAAGCTTCTTCAAAGGAGATTTCCCACTCCAGTTTGGGCTGCTGTCCTCCTTCCTTTGCCAGTTGCTCAGCTTCCTCACTGCCATCTATGTTGCAGTGTGAGGGTATCCACTGGATGATGAGTGTTCACAGTGGACTGCTGCAGAATGGCCAAGGCAGAGACAGGGAGTCGAAAGGGCGTTTAAGTACATAAAGACAGTGGACTGACGGTACCGGGTATCAGCTGAGTTCTGTCTGTGGACAGAAGGATGTGTTAGCTATGCCTGGGTTAAATAGACTTTCATATCATAGATAAAACTTGTCTGCGGTGAGGATCCACCTTTGACAGGAACTGACACATAGATAAAAGACTGGAAAGACATAAAAGATTAAGGTAGCGGAAGCAGGTACGAAATGGGACAACAGGATATAAGCAGACCGGTGATGACCCAAAGCTTAAAACGGGAGATGAAGAAAGTCGCATTGAATGCAAGTTGAAAAACTGGTCCTTACCAATTAATTTTCATATATGATTATTAAACAGGTGTGGCTTTACCACTTTTACCATTGTACATTTATCACTTCAAGTGATCAGTGTCATACCATGATAAAAGGAAAAGGGCCATAAAGATTCAAAACAAAATACACAGATCCACGGGAACGCTCGCGCGCATAAACATGGACGCACGCAAACATACGCGTACAGAAACACACATGCGCGAGTACGCAAAACACACACACACGCACACACTGAGTATAATCTTACTGACCAAAAATAATGTAGATACTGGAACCAAGGAGACCGGCCATGCCTGTACCACTGGACCAGGCGTTGACCAGGTGACTGGGGTACAGTGACAGCATACCCAGGGTCACACTGACAAGCAGCAGAAACAAGGTACATACAGCGATCACAGTATCATTTTCAACATCAACATCGTCGTCCCAACAGTAGGCTAAACAGCGCTACGTCTGCGCATAAGAACAGTTTAAAAACTCCTGCACACGTGATTTGTACATATGCATACCACAACTTACAACAGAACAATAAATCGCACATTGGTACAACAAAAGTAACAGATAGAAGAGCGTATGTAGGGGGTCTGGATGGAGAAAAAAGGTTTGGGTGTTGAGTCCTGTGTTGGCTTTTGACGAAAAAAAAACGAGGAGGAAACTCTTTCGAGCTATGCGGGCCTTAGACAAAGGGCGGTGGCCGCCTGTAGATCGTCTAAATCTGGGAATTCCAATGTAAAGAGACAGCGGAACTTAAGCTTTCAGATTTCAGACTTTTATTTCCTTCAGTGAAGAAGAACTGGAGGTGTGCACTGGGAGATTACAAAGCATTACCATATTCAAAAAGCCACTGCGCAGTTAAGTATCACATGATTAAGAATGGGACGCACACAGGCTCACGCGCGCGCACGCACGCACGCACGCACGCACGCACGCACGCGCACACACACACACACACACACACACACACACACACACACACACACACACACACACACACGCCCACGCATAGATGTATTTAATTGGTGAAGGCAGGGCTTCAGCTGCCTGTGCACATGATCTGCGTCCTGCGTCCCGTTGAATTCATCCATGAAAAACGAGTCATAAAATCAATTAAACATAGATGTAGGTAACACATTTGGTATCAAAGTTTGATTTTGGCCTATGGCAGAGAGAGAGAGAGAGAGAGAGAGAGAGAGAGAGAGAGAGAGAGAGAGAGAGAGAGAGAGAGAGAGAGAGAGTGAGTGAGAGGGTGAAGGAGAGAGAGAGACAGACTGACAAACAGACAGATTGACAAGAGAGAAGACTAGACAGGCAGACGTTAGAAACAGACAGCAGTGAAAGACAGAAAGTGTGTATGAAAGAAACACACACAGACACTCAGTCAGATAAGAGAGAAATACGATAAATGTGGAAGAGAGTGAAAGAGAGAGACAGAGAGGGAGACAGACAGTGACAGAGACAGTGACAGAGACTGAGACAGACACAAACAGAGAGTCGGACTGACAAACAGTGATAGAGACAGACTCACACACACACACACACACACACACACACACACACACACACACACACACACACACACACACATACGCGCAATCAGACATAGGAGAATAGGAAGAAGGCAGAGGAAAAAAAACAAAAACTTACTTCTCCCCAAAGGCAGCTGTCGCTCCCACAACAACCTGTATGAAACACGATCTATCGTCATCGTTGTACGATGCCCGTCGATTTTCCAATATAAAACACCTGTTCTACATGCTCATTGTGCTACTTCACCATTGTCGCCTGACAATGCCATTAACAGTCGCCTTATGACATTGATTTATAGAGTGCCTAAACTTTGTTCTTGAAGTATATATGCACTTACAAACAAGCGACAGGTTCTTGAAGTATACATGCACTTACAAACAAGCAATCAACCCGCGTTTGTTTATATCATGAAAAAATGTACAGCATGACAAAATGCATGTTAAAAAAAACTTGGGTAAACATAGCAGGTTAAGAAAAACAACTGACAGAGAACATTTACTAAATTTCTCTGCACAAAGCCCTTAGTCTCTCTGTTTCTCCCTCAACATCGTGAAGAATCACCTGGGCGCCACACAGTAAGACCGTTCTACAGATTGCTTCAACTCTGTTGGTTGTGTGCAACAGGTTGGGTCTCTGCATGTGGTTTCCTTGTTTGTGAGTTAGTCCACAGTTTTTTGTTTTGTTTTTTGTCTTCCCTCTGTTTCACTCCGTCAAGAGTTCCCTGGAGGACTGTTTCGGCGAGGCTTTTGGATCTTGTTATGCGGCGATATAAACGTAGTTGTTTGCTTGACTGATGCCACCAGATCGTCATGTGGTCCGACGTGTGCCTCGATGTTCTAGGCGTACTTCCTCGTTTGTGTGATTCAACATGCGATCCAGCGCATCTTAATTTCCGAATTCTATGATAACAGCTCATTTCCATGGCTCGGAGTTTTCTTCCAGGTCCTCTGTGAGGGTCCATGTCTCGCATGTATACAAGAAGATGAAAACTACCAGTCCACATAGAAGCCTCATTCTGTGCGTCATGGAGATGTTACCATTTGGACAGTTCTAACACTGGCTTTGCTACCCCTGAGAAATTTCTGGTACGAATCTTTCATCGCCAATGATGGGTCCCGGATAAATGAACTGTTTAATCAAAAGTTCCTAGCTTCTGACAATGGGCTGTTATGTCAATAATGATGATATGGCTGGCCATAAACTTAATCTTCTCGGTGCTGGTCCCCACGCAATAGCTCGTCAATGCTGGTGTTTCATCAGACTAGACTCTAATATTTAACAAGCTTAGCGAGTTCTTGTTCACTGTCTGCCTGACCATCGATGTAATCTGCGAAGCGAAGGTTCTCAATGGTCTTCCTCCTACGACGTCTACGCTGACATGACCTTCTAGTGCATCAGTTATAATACGTTCCAGGAATATTGACTGGTGTTGGAAATAAAAGGCAGCCGTGTCCAGGGACAGTTGTAGGATGGACACGACTCAGAAGGCGAGAAAGATTTTTCTCTCCATAAAGGTCCTAACGAAGGGGAAAAAAAAGATTATGAACTGACTTACGCATTGACACGGAATACGTGTTGTCTGCTGAAGAATCCTCCGTCGTTCTAAAAGTTATATTATCAGCCAGTGGGAGAAGGCTCTTTACTCTGGCCAATCAAAACGCTGTTACTACCGCTACTACAACCATAACGCACGCAATGAAAGAGAAAAATACTCACGCACTCAACCAATTGCGTCGACGTCTGTAGACGTGTGTGTGTGTGTGTGTGTGTGTGTGTGTGTGTGTCCTTCATTTAACGTCTATCCACTATTCGTGATATTAGACAAAAAAAAAAAAAAAAAAAAAGTGAATGTGTACGGAAGTAACTGCGAGCGTGCACATAATGTGTGTATGTGTATATGTATGGGTGCGCGTGCACGCGAGTGTGTGTGTGTGTGTGTGTGTGTGTGTGTGTGTGTGTGGCCTGTGTGTGTGTGTGCCTGTGTGTGTGAGTGAGAGAGTTATGGATGTGTAAGTGTGTGAATATCTTTACACAAGTCATAAGAGAAGATTAACATGAAACAAAATACTTATAACCAACAACTAACTAATCAATTAAAGTCAAAACGGATGACAGTATTAAAGAAAAAAGAAAAACAAACAAACAAAACAAAACAAAAAATCCTTTGCTCCCCCCCCCCTCCCCCCGACCATTTTATCCACCCCACCCACCCTCCTTCCTTTCTTCTCCCCCGCAAATAAAGTTAATAAAGAATATTATAAGTATTTTCCAATAGGGGTGCGTTCTAAGTGTACAAAGAATTCGTACGTTAAAGCTGGTGACTGAAAAATGGCCTGCACAGTATTTTGCTTCAATACTGGAATGATTTTTTCATATCATTGCATGAAACAATATGAACTGGAGTAATCTTGTTTCCACATACGCAAACTATGTTCTTTACATATTTTGTTTTAAATGCATTAAGTTTCCACCTGTGCATTAATGAGAGTAATTTTCTATTAAGATTAAAATTCTCTTTGTGTGTGTGTGTGTGTGTGTCCGTCTAAAAATGCGTTTGTCATCTTTTGCATTGCGTGCTGTTGCTTTGCACCATGTTTTATATGCTCATTTGTATCTTGCGTAAAGATTACTGGAAGAAGGACTTGTAAGGTCTCTTTTGTTTTTGTTTGCACACAAAACAATGTTTATCAGTCTTTCTTTCCTTTCATTATTTCTTAAACTTAGTTGTTGTTATCTTCATCTCGCACAAATGCACTTTTTTCCTTTCAAAAATTGATTTATGTGTACTGACATTACAGTACGATCCGTTTCAGAACATGTGTCGTAGGGGGAACTAAGAATAAGAGCCGAAATTACCAATTTAGGTGTGGCGTAACACAATAATTGTACAGTCTTCAATTATTGCACATCGGAACAATTCCCTCTCTCTCTCGCTCTTTCTCTCTCCCTCTCTCTCTCTCTCTCTCTCTCACACACACACACACACACACACACACACACACACACACACACACACACCCCACACACACCGTGTGCGTTGTGTGTTGAAGTCTTCTGTGATGTGACGTGATCTCGGAGTAATTGTCCCTTTGTGCGCGTACGTGCGCTTGTGTGTATATGTATAGTGGAAGATAGGAGGTGGATTATATTTGTGTCATAAGTGCATTCCTGCTTGCTGGCGTGAGCACGAACGCATGCAAGTGAACAGCGCGTGTGCGTGTGTGCGCGCGTGTATGTGTGTGTGTGTGTGTGCGTGCGCTCACGCATGCGTGCGTGCGAGCGTGCGTGTGTACCTTCCTGCTTGCCTGCGAGCATACATGTGTGTGTGTGTGTGTGTGTGTGTGTGTGTGTGTGTGTGTGTGTGTGTGTGTGTGTGTGCACGCGCGTGCGTGCGGGTGCTTGCGTGTGCTCCGATGTTCTTCTAACTCCGCAGAGGCCGAGAATGTGCCTGGGGTACCTGTCCATTTCATGTGTTTGTTCTTTCAGAGAGAGAGAGAGAGAGAGAGTGTGTGTGTGTGTGTGTGTGTGTGTGTGTGTGTGTGTGTGTGTGTGTGTGTGTGTGTGTGTGTGTGTGCCCGTCCGTCCGTGGGCACGTGCACGTGCTGGAACTGTATGTGGGTATTTGTGTGCATGTACGTGTTTGCTATCATCGATAGAATGGGAGAATGAACACAGACAGACAAAAAGACACGGGCACTGCGAGTGAGAAACAGTGAGTCTGAATACTCACAATGCATGCGAGGGCAAATCCAAATGAAAACGCATAAGCAACACCAAACAAACCTGAAATATAACAACAAATTTTGAAATTGCATGCACATGCAAATTCACTACAGACAGCCAACAAAGTCAGATTATTTTTGTACGAGTGGTTAATCTCCTTTTTTTGAAAATAAGAAGGTCATTTCAATGGAAAAAAAAAAAAGAAAAAGAAAAAGAAACCACAGCCCTGAGTGAATGTTACAGAACTTTCATTTAATTTTTCTTAATAAAGTGGATTCATAACAGGAGATTTTCGTACGGTTTCAGACGTGAAGGGAGAAAGAGCGAGAAGACAGGGACGGAAAAAGACAGGGTGGGGTGGGAAGGAAGGAAGGAGAGAAAGAGAGAGATGGAGAGACACAGAGAGAGAAAGAGAGAGAGAGCTAGAGAGAGAGAGGGAGAGAGAGAGGGAGAGAGAGAGGGAGAGAGAGAGAGAGAGAGAGAGAGAGAGAGAGAGAGAGAGAGAGAGAGAGAGAGAGGAGAGTTGGGAGCAGAGAAGACAAACGGGAATGACTGGGCTGGGCTGGGAGGACAAGGGAGTAAAGGAGGGGGCGGCGTAGTGGAAAATATCAAAGTTCAACTGAATAAATGAGAGCTTCTTTCTTTATCCTATGTTTTCATTAAGAAATAAGGCACAAAGAGAGCGAACGAGCAAGGAGCGAGCAAGCAAGAGAGAGAGAGAGAGAGAGAGAGAGAGAGAGAGAGAGAGAGAGAGAGAGAGAGAGAGGAGAGAGAGAGAGAGAGAGCGATCGATCAAGGAACGAGTGATCGAGAGAGACAGACAAACAGATACAGACTGATAGACAGGCAAACAGACACATTGACAAGCAGACAGATGACAGGAGGGTGGGAAGGGAGCTGAGAAGAGACAGACAAACCGACAAATACGTAGAAATAGGGATCTGTGAGAGGTCACAGTACCAGTCACGAGATCTGTCCACTCACCCAGCAACATCAGCAGCCCATTCACTACATAACGTAGAGAAAATGGCACCGACAGCAAGACGAACGTGTTCAACGCTGCAATGACAACGGAGAAAAAAAAGGTATTAACAATCGTTTACATCATCCCTGAAAACGCGGCACTACAGACAATGTGGGGGAGGAGAGATGACAGGTGGGAAGGGGGTGTGGGTAACAGTAGAGCTGTGGTATTATTTTGTTTTGCGTGGAGTTAACTGAAAACACCAATAGTAAAATGCCCAAGTCAAATATACTGTTGCTTTTTTTTTTTTTAATCCGCGTTAATGTTCATATAATGTTGTTGTTTTTTTCTTCCAAGTAATTGAAACCACATTTAGAGTACTATCTATAATCGATGGCGATTGTCATCGTGTTTGGTATTGCTAGACACTGTAGAAATACCACAGCGTTTAAAAGATATGTCTATGTCCAGTCGCAAGAACAAGCTACTTCAGGAAGTTAACAACATACCTCATACAAATAAAAGATTTTTTTTCCCTGCATAACAAATATATCCCAACTTCCGAATGTATATAATATGGCTGCAGATCAAATTCAGTTCCGCAGCCATAATCCTAGACTGGACATGGTATGGGGCAAGGGGAGGATGAAAACAGATCTAGTTAACAATGTAGTGTGACGAATCAATGTTTTCAAGAGACGCGTAAAAATGGTACTTCGGGAAATGCACCGATACCCAGAAAACACCACTCACCATTGTCAATGCTTATGCTGTTCATTTCAGGCTAGAAAAAAAAATTGCTGAACAATTAAATAGTGGGAGAAAACAAGTGCAGGTTAACAATTCTTCAGTCATTATAGTAATGACTTGGCAAAGATTTGAATTATTAAAAAAAAATAATTAAAAATGAAAAAATGGGGGGAATATATTATAAATATGAGAAACCCTTCACTAGCTGCCTGAGGGAACCATTGTACTCCCCCTCGAAGGCACATCTATTTGTATTGCCTGCTCCTAGGCCTTTCATCCGCTGGATCGGACTCATCAGGGAGACACGGGAAAAAAAAATTGGAACTAAATGTAGACACGTTATAAAACAGGGAAAGGCAAACAAGCTGTTATTCTTTCATAGAATATTTGCTTTTCCCTTGGGAATTTGTTCAACGCATCAATTCCATGACGGTTCGTGCATTGAACCTGAGTTTTAATTTACCTTCAATATAGGCTACTCTCTGAGACATGTTCCAACATTACTTGTTCATCATGAATCAGCCCAGTTTGTTTTTTCTGTATATTTACCACTTCAAGGAGACAAAGAACCAACCTCTTTGAATCCTGAATCACGCCTGCTGCATGTGCAGCAGTGACAAACGAGTTTGTTTATTCCCCCTCTTCGCCTAAAACCCAAGACTTTTCAACACTGCTTGTCCAAATGAATGTAGGCCTTACCACCAGGATATGGAAATAAAATCGGTCACTCAGAAATGATTTCATGGCCTATTAAAGCATAAAGGCAGTACTTGAAACAAATTGTGTCTGTCTGTCTGTGTATTTCCCGTGCATACCTCTGCGTCTATGTCGTTCCCAAGACTGGCACAGCTTTTTAAACTTGAATAAAATCAAATACAAACAATCTAATAGTGGGGAAAAAACAAGCGCAGGCCAACAACTCAACTGTCTTCATAATAATGACTTGACAAAGATTTGGACTTAAGGGGACGGGGTTGGGGAGGTTGAAGATGAAGAAAATGGGAAGATAAAATTAAGAAAATCGAGGTTATTTGTATTTGTTTCTGTCCGTCTTTGTGTTTGTCTTTTGATCTCCCTTGCATCCTTGGGTAGATCCTCAAGCGTAGGCTCAAAGATTGGCCCCTACATTTTATACTGTTTGCATAATGTCTTTAGTTTTTCAGCAACTTTTTTCCTCCCCTCACTTTCGTTTTGTTTCATTTACTACCCTTCGCGGGCTGCTCTGGGGGTGCTGGTGGATTCTTTTTTGAACCCTTGGTGGTGAGAACACCACGGTATTATGGACTGTGGTGTGTGGGCGCTATTTGACGCCAGGAGCACAGACATACCAGCCATGTCTCCCCAATGAGTTCTGATCCAGCGGACGAAAGGCGTAAGAGCAGGCAATAGAAATAGACCTGCTTTCCAAAAAATGACGATTGTTACCTCATGCTGTTAGTAAAAAGTTCCTATAGCTACAGTATGTTTTCTTAATTTTATCTTCCAACTTTCTTCATCTTCAACCTCTTTTCCCGCCCTCACCCCCACCCACTGCGCTTGGCCTGCCACTGTTACATTTTTTTTTTGGTTTTGGCTTGCCACTGTTACAATTTGTTTTGGCTGACTTTTCAAGTTTAAAAGGCTGTGCCAGTCTTGTATAAAAGTAATGCAATGTATGGATAGCATGAGTCTGACGACCGCCAGGAAAACCTTACCTTTAACAAACACCGACAGAGCCACGTTGGCTCCAAACACCAGTCCAACAAGATTCTTCTCATCGAAACTGAAAAAAACATAAAGGAAAAAAAAAAAAACCAAATGGCACGGTATAAGAACAACTTTACATCTTCATGTCACAAAGGAAAAAAAATAACCAAATGGCACGGTATAAAAACAACTTTACATCTTCATACATGACTTAGTTGTTATCATTACTTTCTTTTAAGTTGAGATGGACAGGTTCTTTTGAATATTTATGAATTCTCAGTACTGTTTACGTGAGAGAGACAGATTCAAGTTGGCGAGCCGACATAAAAAAAAGCATGGACAAAAAAAAGGAGCAACACACATTTAAAGCAGATGAAGTGCTCCTCTGAAACAGTCCCGAGCTGCTCACCTGGTAGCAATCGTGTTGGAAGCGGAATTCACGATCACGTACGGCAGGTTGTTGATGGTTCCCATGAGAAACAGCCCAACCTGCGACATAACCGAGCATCCAACATCACATTTACACATCCCTTCATCATCGCATCATTA
>CM031616.1:19913053-19918053 GCA_018398815.1 Conus ventricosus | reverse complement strand
CATATATCATGCATTCGTCAAATCAAACCACTAGTAAAGTCTATAACTTTACTACACATAATCATGAAAGAAACATCAATGCGCATGGAGTCAAACAAAATAAAACATTCTCTCTTTCCTTGAACTTCACAAAACCATTTATCTAAATCATCATAACTAACCCGGGTATAAATAGATTTTCTACTTTACCTGGCCAGGTGATCTTAAACTATTTACGAATCACTGTCTTTCCTTTTCTTCTTTCTTTTCTTTTCACTGTCACTTTCACAAACACCAGTCACGACACAACTGCTGGCACTGGTCAGGTTGGACCGCCTTCCCGTCATATTGCTTCTTCTGCGCGACCCTAGCCCTCCTGCAAACTTTCCCTTGCAACCTTACATGTCTCCTATTGCGTAGGTCCACCACATACTGATAAGTGGTCTTGACTTCTTCTGACTCCTGTTCTCCGGACCATAGCTCTTTGAGAATACACACTGTCCCCGACCTGTCCGCCCATACAGCAGCTCAAATGGTGAAAAGCCTGTGCTCTCCTGAGGGGCTTCCCTGTAGGCGAACAATGCCGCTGGAATGTAACGATCCCAATCTGCTGGCCTTTCCTCACAGAGTTTCTTTAAGATGCCCTTCAGCACACCATTGAATCTTTCCACCAAGCCATTACATTGTGGGTGGTATGGGGTAGTAGAAAGCTGTGTGATCCCTAGCAGCCTGTTGACCTCCCTCATCACGCCTGAGGTGAACTGTGACCCCCTGTCACTGAGAATTTGTGATGGCACACCCACGCGAGAAAAGATGTCTACTAGCCCTTCAGCGACCTGTTGCGTATCTACGCCTTTCAATGCGACTGCCTCTGGATATCTGGTCGCGTAATCCACGAGCGTCAACACATATCTGTGCCCACCTTTGGAACAGGGCGAGATTGGGCCAATCAGATCAACAGCCACTCTCCTGAATGGTGTGTCAATTAAAGGGGGCTGTTTAAGAGGCGCCTTCCTCTTCACCCCTCTTGTGGCTGACCTTTGACACACGTCACATGACATGCAGAAACGCTTTAAGTCTGCCATTGCCCCTGGCCAGTGAAAATCATCAAAGATTCGGTCAGCTGTTTTGGCCGGTGCCGAGATGACCCGCCATGAGCGACTCGTGACCCACTGACATGACAGTGTCACGATAACATGCTGGTACCTCTAACTGAGTTGTCACCTTACCTGTCTTCCCCTTGGTGAACACTCGGTACAACATCCCGCCTTTCACCAGAAATTCTGTCTCACCTCCTCTAACCACCTGTTTCTCTCCACCTCTTGCCAACTCCCAAGACTTCACGAGCGAAGGGTCTTGTTCCTGCGCTGCCCTAAACTCATCAGGCGATACATCTATGCCTGACTTCCTTGCTGGAACGACTAACGGTTTATCAACCTTTTCCTCCTTCTTCCTTCGTGTTTGAACTGCTGCCCCTGTAGCAGTCAATAACTCAGGATCCCCTGGATCCCTTGCACCTGGAATATTTCCAATGATCAAATCATAAAGGGGTTTTCTCCATCACCAGCGCAGACAACTCGCCTGAGAAGTAAGGGGTACGTACTTCTATCTTAGCAACTGGAACTCCCTCACAGTGCCATCGATTAGAGTACAGGTCTGGATTTGCCCTGTCAAATCCCCTTCCTCGACCAGCGTTGTTCTTACTACACCACATGAACAACCAGTGTCACGTAACACTTTCACACCCTCTGCTGGCCAATCCACCCTTCTTCCACTGGTAATGAACCACTCAGCCTAGTGCCCTCCATCCCTGACACTGACTGCTGTCCAGTGCTAGCCATAGGCCGCACTCTAACCCTCTTCAGATTGGATCCCTTTTGGTTCCACTGCAGGTCGTTTCCCCTGGCGACCCTTATCAACCTCTTGCAAGGCTGCTGCCTTCTGGAACCTCATGCGACATTCCCTCGCCACATGTCCCTTCTTGTGACAAATGAAACACCTATTGTCCCTTTGTCCTCCTTTCTGCCCCACCACTGGGTTTGCAGACTTTGCAGGAAACTCCCCTAGTCTCCTTGCACTCTTCTCACCTGTGCCTGGCACCTGTTTCTCCTGCACCTTAGTGCCCAAACGTGCCTCCCTGTACACCTCTGCTAACTTCAGCAACTCCCCTGCTGTCTCTGGCTGTCCTCTCTTTCAAATGTATAATTAACTCTGGACTGCAACCTGACAAAATCTGTTCTTTCATAACCACTCTTTCAATTCAGCGAACTCCTTTCTCGTACCACTCAACTCTAACCACTTCCCAAAATAGTGATCTAAACGTGCACCAAACTGAGTGTACGTTTCACCTGCTTGTAATCTAGCTGATCGAAATTTCTTTCTAAACCCCTCCTCTGTGAGGTCAAATCCCTTCATCAAAGACTCCTTCACAGCACCAAAATCAGATTGAGTGTCTGCTGGTAACGCAGTGAAAATCTGTAATGCCTTACCCGTCAATAGCGCTGACAAAATGACTGTCCACTCTTCTGAAGGCCAACCCTGACTAGTAGCAAACGTTTCAAAACGACTGATGTACGCATCAATCGAATCTGTTTCCTTCAGAGAATTTGGTAACTTTGGTCGGGGGCATAACTGCGCACAGGGGCACTGGAAACTGATGAACTACCATCCTCGGTGGTCTCCTTCTGTATTCTCACTCTCTCTAACTCTAATTGAATCCTTAATCTTTCTGTTTCCTGCGTTTCTCTTTCTGTTTTCCTGCGTTGCGCTAGTTTGATTATCGTTAGCCTGAATCCTTAATCTTTCTGTTTCCTGCTCTGCTATTTCTACTGCGACACGACGTCTTTCCGCTCGCTCATCTCTTTCCATCTTTTGTTGGGTTTCAACGAATGCTCGCAACTTGTCTCCCGAGTAGCCTAAATCACGAGCGACGCTCACAAGTTGTTCAATAGGGGTGTTCTTTTCGTCCGCCATTATATCTTTTTTTTTTTTTTTTTGAACAAGATTTTATTACTACGACAGCCAAACTGGTGGTTACCGACACGAGTGACGTAATAGCACAATCCTATAATGATAATATTAACTTGGACAACGTAATTAGTTTTTATAAGACGCCTAGCGTCTGACCCAACTATGAGAGCGAATTATAGGCAATCTGTGCGAAATAAGTACTCTGGGGCTGAAATGCCAAGCCTAGTGTTAACAATCTTGGAAGCAATGCCAAGCCTAGTATTTAACTATCTGGAAACATACAGTAAGACACTACCTTGTCTTAGGATTACAATACTTGAATCCCACCCAGCTTCCTCTCTGAGAAGTTGAACAATTATAATAAATGGGCCAGAATATCCTGGCAGGCTCGCCAATAAATTGTCAACCTCGGGGTATGTCAGTGGGGGAAGGACTAGCGCACAGCCCAAACACACTCACAGCTTGCTTACAATCTCATTCATATATCATGCATTCGTCAAATCAAACCACTAGTAAAGTCTATAACTTTACTACACATAATCATGGAAAGAAACATCAATGCGCATGGAGTCAAACAAAATAAAACATTCTCTCTTTCCTTGAACTTCACAAAACCATTTATCTAAATCATCATAACTAACCCGGGTATAAATAGATTTTCTACTTTACCTGGCCAGGTGATCTTAAACTATTTACGAATCACTGTCTTTCCTTTTCTTCTTTCTTTTATTTTCACTGTCACTTTCACAAACACCAGTCACGACACAACTGCTGGCACTGGTCAGGTTGGACCGCCAGCACTGGTCAGGTTGGACTGCTGGCATTGGTCAGGTTAGACCGCTGGCGCTGGTCAGGTTACTGGCGTTGGCCTGTGGTTCTGCCTGATGAAAGTGGCGCTGCCAGGTATGAGGTCGAACCCCGGTCCAGATTGAACAGTGACTACCAGACATTGATCTGTTTCTCCTTTCTTTCTTCCTGCGTTAACGCATTGCACTCTCTCTCTCTCTCTTCTAGTCTGCTCTATGAAATGGACATAGTTGCCTTTTTTTCTCCTTCTTTTTTTTCTCTTCATCGATTAGCAACTCTCTCTCTCTCTCAACATCTCTCCTTAGTCCTTCCCCTGCAGACTCTATATGGTGCTAATGCTTCAACTCGGTTCTCTTCACTCCTCCTCTCATCTCTCTGCTTTTCTCTCGTGCAGAGCCTACTCCCAGAACCTCTCTCTCTGTCTCTTCTCTCTTTTTCTCCTTCTCTCCCATAGCTTTCTTATCCTGTTCCTACCTGTCAAAAGGGTGAGTCCCATTGGTCAGTATTTTTCCCCGCCTTGTACCGAGGTTACCTCCCCTCTAATTCCATTGGACGTGCAAATCATCAAAGTCACATCTACCGGCCTTGCTCTCTGTGGTGGTCAATGGGTCATTTAATTAATTAGTTTGATTTCACCCCCACCACACAATACCTTCCCCCTTCCTACTTCAACCGGCGACGTCTGGCTTAACTGTGGGCGCTGGTCTTGCAAATTAGCTGTATTAGTCTGACCCAGGCGCCGAGACCCGTCTGGCCAGACCTATTGAGACGTCGGTCAAGCCACTCAGTCTGTCTGCTGGACGGTGCCGTCTCCCTGACGGACTAAAAATAGCCTCTTCGCCGTGCCTAATTGGCTGACGCGACACATGAAGTCGTCTGCCTGGAAACCAGGATGTTTGAGTTTGGACTTATGTCCAATTGAACTGGCTGGCGACTGACCACGATTTCGGTTTTTTCTTTTTTTGCCCGTGACACACACACCACACACACACACACACACACACACACACACACACACACACACACACACACACTCACACACACACACACACACACAAATTACGTGAATCATTGGCTGTTCCAAGAAACCCGCAATTATGTAACTGGACTAAAATGCATTTGAGAATCAACTTTCATAGTTACAGAAGAATACCCGATTATTTTAAGACTGTCATGCAGAGTCCTACTTTTGAGAAAATCAATAACTCTAGATGGAAATGCGTTCTTGAAAATTTGCCCTAAAA
>CM031616.1:19903053-19908053 GCA_018398815.1 Conus ventricosus | reverse complement strand
AGAGAGAGAGAGTGAGAGAGAGAGAGAGGGGGGAGAGAGAGATTGAGAGAGACAGAATGGTGTGTGTGTGTGTGTGTGTGTGTGTGTGAGAGAGAGAGAGAGAGAGAGAGAGAGAGAGAGAGAGAGAGAGAGAGAGAGAGAGAGAGAGAGAGAGAGAGAGAGAGAGAGCGTATGTCTACTCAACCGCAATCCTGCCGGTCCACATAGTAGTAGGCTACCATCTGAATCAGCGATCCCCCAATTTTTTTTTTCAACAAATTCAAGCCACAAATTTACATCAGTATTCAGTACACAGATCAACATCGCATACACTTGATTATCATTATGGATCAGCAGCATAAACTTCATGTGTAGTTTTCCCTCCCGAATTAAGCACTGTGCTGGGCGTTAACATTATTGCAGCTTATTCCGTCATGGAGAAACAATCAATCAAATTTCGACTGATAGGCCCTATAACCGTCAGATCAACATGAAAGCGCCACTTCCAAAGGGTAATTACAGTTTTTGGACCCCAACAAAGATCTTTACAGCACTGATGGTGTGAAAGTTCTGGCCACAAACAGAATATGTCAAAAGTACATACATGTGCCCCGAACTCTCTCTCTCTCTCTTGCGATGTGAACTTTCCTATGGGGGCCTACACACACGCGCGAAATTCTCCGAGTCTCATGCGATACGAACATTCAACACACACACACACACGCGCGCGCGCGCGCACGCACAACGTTCTGTGTCAGTTTTATCATATTTTCGAGTACATTAAAAGGACTGTACTATGTCCTAACCATGTTAAAGCCACGAAAAAAAACCCTCCCAAATTATGAGAGGGAAACTACCCAAGAGGCTTACGCCACTGACCGAGAATTTTTTGACGCAATTCATCTGCGTCGTGACCGTCAGTGTCGCCTGAACGTCTAGTCAATTCTGACGTAGGCTAGGTCTAAAGTTTCCGTCCACCCCTTCCCCCCAAGCTGTAAAAGTAATTCAACGCTACACTGACTAGCTTAGATCTGTGCTCCATCGTTTGGGCCTGTTCCTCATACGACACTGCACCGATACTCGCTTCTTTTTTTTTCTTAAATAGACCTATTCCTATGCTTAGTTTAATCATTTAGAAGATTAAGATCTTACCTGGTCATCTAATCATCTGATGAATCGTTGGTGCTCTTCTGTCTCAGCAAAACAAAAAAGGATGACCGAAAGCTTTTTAAGTCTGCACACGAACGTTTCCAGCAATTTTTGAGTCTCCAGAAAACGTGTAGGCCTGTTTTGCAAGTGTCGTCTGCTTGCTTGCATTGTCAGAAATTCGGTTGTCTTGTTCGCATGCGTCTGACCCAAAGTAGCGCGGAGCACTCATTTGTTTTCAGTGCGAGGTGACTGTAGCTGTAGGATTTGTATACATTCAATGAAAAGTTGTGTTTCGCATAACTAAAGGGAAAAAAATGTTGCAGCTCAAATTGTCTGGATGCCCGCAAAAAAACATGCCTTTGTTAGGACGGCCATACATTATCTTAAGTCATCGCGTGGACTGCCCATGCATCGAGGGGCGACAACTAAATTGAAGTGTGATCTTTCGCGCCCAGCTGCACGAAACAATGTCAATCTACCCGGTGCACTGCGTCTTTGTCATGTGGAAGGGGCACGATCCTTGGTCTCAATAATTGAAACTCAAATTATTCTGTTCTTTGCCACGTGAGCGTGGACCACCATACTCGTTATCTCAATTAAAGCAAAACCTAAGGTTATGCTGTCCTCAATAATATAGGTAAGAGATACATCCATATTTTTTTCATGAAACCTGAAGGCAAAATCATGCATTTCCGTACTATGTTGATCTTATTTCATCCACACGCTCAATAAAAAAAAAGTTATTTGCAGATAAGGATGTATCATTAATGCTCATCTTGGTCTGAAGAAACTGAAGGCAAAATCAAGGCTTTCTACGTCGTTAGCCTACGTATCTCATGGAAGTTGCCAGTCAAATTGATTCGTTCTTTCTGCGTGGGTGTGAAAATGTCCATGACCTAAAGAAGAAAAAAAATGCATTTTTCTTTACTGTGTGGGTCTGGATACACCCCTGATTTTAAAGAAAATGAAAATGAAATTATGCCATTCATTTCATTTGTGTCCTCTAATTGTCAAAGGCATGATTAAACTATTCTTTCCGTATTATAGGTTCATGTTAACATTTTACTGTTACCATTTCATCACAATGTGGATATGTGTTATTGGTCATTAATTGTATATCTTCAAACTTGTACAGAAAGGCTATCCCCTGTCCCATTCTCCCAAGCCGTTTTTGGTCTGTGGCCAATACAGTAAACAGTAACAACCTTGGGTTATGAAACGTGAATGTTGTAAAACTTGCCGTGCCTCGTTGAGAGACAGGCATAGAGTTCTTTTTAGCTACGCTTAACCGAATGTTAAATCAGTATTAGCCCGAGGACAGAACTGTACTTTGAGCAGGCACTTTGATTACTTATCTATCATATACCATGTCAATGACCACACATTTCGTTAACACAATCAAAGAAGGTGACTGTCTACCTACTTCTACAGAGCATGTTAAAATCAAACACGTGAGTGTGTGCGTGCGCGTATGTCCCTCTGTGTGTATGTGTGTGTGCTCGCGCGCGTGTATAGGCATGCATGCCTACTCTGTAAGCGTGTACGCTGTGTGTGTGTGTGCGCGCGCGCGTGCGCATGCGAATATGCGTACGCGCGCGCGTGTGTTTGGGTGTGTAAACGCTCGAGTGCATTTACGTACATTGAACTGAGGTGTTGGTTTGCGGCCCTATGTTCCCGAGGGAATTCAGAGGACTAAGTCAAGTCAAGTCAAGTAGGTTTCTTAGCAATGACTGCATTTTCGAGGCAACAAAACATGACTATTGCATTTTATCGCTTCCGGTGCAAATACATGGTAGCAGGAAGCAAACCAAAAAAAAAAAAGGCAAAAAAGAATGAGCAAAATGAAAAAGCAAAACAACGAACAAAACACAAATGAAAAGGATCAACAAAACAACGAGGAACGAGATGTGGTCAATGGGGACACAATTGCTGACACCAAACAGTCCTTTCAGTTCAAACGTTTTCCAACCGTCTGCTGTTGAAGTCGCTCGACACAGCTTGGTATTTCAATACAAACGAACAGAGTGGCAGACCGTTGTGCTCACATTGTGCACATTTGTTGATAGTGTGTGTCTCAAGCAACAAATGTAAATGGTCAAGGACACACGCACGCACACACACACACACACACACACATGCACACGCACACACACACGCACGCACACACACACACACACACACATGCACACGCACACACACACACACACGCACGCACACACACACACACACACACACACACACACACACACACACACACACACACACACACACACTATGCACGACACACTCGCAGTGCACTGAATAAGCACAGAACATGCACTTGTGTGGACACACACACACACACACACACACACACACACACACACACACACACACACACACACACACACACACACGCGTGCGCGCATACAGAGAGAGACACAGAGAGAGAGACAGAGAGAGAGAGACAGACAGACAGACAGACAGACAGACAGAGTACACGCCGGTAAGCACGGTGCCATTCAGCATCTTCCCGCGAGTTGGAATCAAGGCGTGCGTGCCACTGTGGACAAGTATGAGTGCATCCGTAAGGGAGGGGGCCCACACGTGTGTTGATAATATTCTGATGCTGAATTAAACACGCACGCACGCACGCACGCGCGCGCTCACACACACACACACACACACACACACACACACACACACACACACACACACACACACACACACACACACACACACACATGGCAAACCTATGATAACACTTTAGGGAGTGATCATATTCCCATAGTCATTTCTCTGAGAGGATTTGTAGTGAGCCAAGATGACAGTAAGGATAAATCCCAAAGTTTGATTACAAGCGAGCTGACTGGGCCAAATTTCAATCTGTGCTATCTTTATATGACGTCAATTCTTTTGATAAATCTGACACAGAATCTATGTACAGTCATTTTACTATCTCAATACTGCACGCAGCCGGTGAGGCAATTCCGATTCTTAGTCAATCAAAATCTCTCAAACACACGGGTAAAGTGTGGTGGACAGAATCTTGCAGAAACGCTGTTGATAAAAATAAAAGCACGTTTAAACTGTACGCAAAAGTAAAAAAGAGTAAAAGGGAGTATACCAGTTAGAACTGCCAAAAATCAAAGGAATAAAGTAATTGAAAATGCTAAACGCGAGTACTGGTCATCATTTTGTTTTAATGAAATAAGTGAACATAAAGATATCAATAAAGTTTGGAAAAAGATCCATGAAATGAAAAACGGAATCCATTTACCTGCATATCCTATCATACTAGTGCCGAAAAATTTCCTTCGGCATATCAAAAAGCAGAATCGTTTGCTGACATGTTTTCCAAAAACAGCTCCTTCTGTAGTTTATCAGAAAAAATGCAGAGCTATGAGGGAAAACCAATCTAACGAAGAAATGTACGCTGATCCTGACGAAAATAATGATCATTATCTAAATGCTGATATCACTTTTCAGGAATTACACTCTGCTATTTCTTCATTGTCTAATAAGAAAACGTCTGTTGGTTTAGATGCCATTTCTAATGAAATGTTAAAACATATACCACAAAATTTTGTTTTACTTCTACACGAAATTATTAATAAATGTTGGATTGAAGGGAACATACCTTCCATATGGAGAGACTCAATTATTGTTCCCATTTTAAAGAATGGAAAATCAATGACAAACACAAATAGCTATCGACCTATAGCTCTTACATCTCATGTCTGTAAACTAATGGAGATAATTGTTCTAAACAGATTGACATACTATTGTGAAAAAACTGGCAGTATCCCCGCAAACCAGGCTGGTTTTAGAAAGGGCAGGTCTACTATTGATCATCTTGTAAAGCTAACTACGCAAATTAAACATCAGTTTGC
>CM031616.1:19895553-19898053 GCA_018398815.1 Conus ventricosus | reverse complement strand
TGTGCAGCGCCACAACTTTGTTGCATTTGTAGTTTTGTCGAGGCGAAATTTAAAACCTTCATACAAAAGTCCTGGTTTACCTCTCTGCGTGTGAACAGCTCCACTTTCCTCCCCGGGCCCTTGTTTATTTTACTCACTATCAAAACTCACTCACAAAACTCACAAAACTTCAAAAGCCCACGCAAAAAACAATCTCAAAACGAGCGGTACAGAAAGTGTGTGATGTGTATTCATCGGTACAGAAAATGTGTTCGCGCTATTGGCCTGTCGAAAGTTCGCGCTAGGTGACATTTGCCAGTTCGCGCTTCTGGGCGTTTACAAAGGTCGCCTAATGGGTTCGCGCTCTCGGTCTATTCGCGCAATTGGAATGCCCCCGCCCCGGGGAGAAGTGCCCTATAACGGAGGTCAGACTGACACTCCAATGAGACTGCATGATACCTGCAATTTCATGCCGGTGTAACGAAAGTTTTAACTCCCCGAAGGGTTTTAAAAGTCCCGGGGAGTTAAACTTTCATAGGTAGATTTTAACTCCCAGGGAGTTAAACTAGAATACAATAAAATTTAACTCCCTCTGGTGTTTCAGTTTGACTCCAGGGAGTTATTCTGACACACCACCAAAAATACCAACTACCTTGCACACACGTAAAATCCCATCACCAAACTTTCGGAGAGTAGGCCAGTTTGGCCGTTGGTATGGATGACACTTACCATAGCATGCACCCTGCGTGAAAAATGGAAAGAATGAAGGAAGTAAGGAAATGAGTGATCGATATTGAACGATATTGACTGGATGACACGGGAAACGACGAATGAAGCGCCAGCTGGCAGCTCTTCAGTCGGCACTTACCCCAGGTAGGCAGCCCGTTGTGTAAACGAGTGTTGATTGTAAAGTGCTTAGAGCTTGGCCTCTAGCCGAGAATAAGCGCTATATAAGTATTCATTATCATTATTATTATTATTATTATTAACCCCACTCATCACCCACCACCCACTCCCGCACCCGCTACCATCCATGCATCTTATATATTTTCGATTGTTCAACATCATATATAATATAAAATTTTTTATATATATATAATATATATATATATATATATATATATATATATGACATACAACTAGTTTGGTGAGGCAGTTTATGCATGTAGGTTGCGTCGCAATTGTGTATTTTCTTTTTGCTGTGTGCATGAATATTGTAAAGAATAAGTGCAAATGGTGGATGTAAGCGCATTGAGTTGTACAAAAAGAAATGCGCTATATAAGTATTATACATTATTATTATTTATTATATAAAAGATAAAAGACGACACCGACAACGACCACGAAGGCGAAGACGTTGCTGTTGCTGTTGCTGTTGTTGCTGCTGTTGCTGCTGCTGCTGTTGCTGCTGCTGCGATGATGATGAGATGATGAACATAAATCCCCTCCCCCATTCTCTTACAGAAAGACATCTGGGAATAGGTGGGTGGAGAGTCATCTTAGTCATGATCAGATTAACTCCCCCCCCCCCCCCCCCCCCTGTTACAAGTACTCCCCCGGAGTCTTCATGTCAAAAAAACGAGTACACATAACTCCCAGGGAGTTATTTTAAACTGTGAAGAACTGACCTACCCTAGTGGCAGGGATTTAAACTTTTACACACCTGATTAACTCCTGGAGTTAATCTGATATAGTACGACTAACCCGAGTGGGTCAAAACCTGTTACAGGGTGGGAGTTAAGTCCCGATATAATGTACAAAAATGACTTCCCACCTTTTAAATGTTTTCAAAAATTTGTTGAGATTGTACAAAAAAGAATTTTAGAACATTTTGAAGTTTTACCCGAGTGGAGTATTTTGGCACAAGGGGGGGGGTCATTCTAGTTTAACTCCCGGGGAGTTAAAATTTACATATGAATTTTTAGGAGTTAAACCATTCGGGGAGTTCAAACTTTTCGTTACAAACCCCGGTTCAAATGAGAGAGAGGGTGGGGGTGGGGGTGAGACGTGTGTTTGTTTATGGTGAGAAAGAGAGAGAGAGAGAGAGAGAGAGAGAGAGAGTAGGTGGGGGTAAACTAGGAGAACACCTATTTTTGAGAGATAGAGGGAGATCGAGAAAAGAAAAACGCCAGCCATAACTGAGAGAGAGAAGAGAGAGAGAGGGGAGAGAGGAGAGAGAGGAGAGAGAGAGAACACCTCATGGAGGGAACTAATCCTCTTGAGTTCGGGACTGCATTACACACTGGGTGTTCCATTTCGCTTCATAAAAAGATATAATACTGACTGCTACAGTTGCATCAGCTTTCCGTCGTCGCACAGAGAGGGTGGACAGCGACAACAAAAAGTAATTAGCGAGTTTGCCATCAGCACCATGACGGAGATCAGCCTGAGAGACCACACTGGGGTCAAACAATAGCTGGACGGCAGGCGACCCGCCAGCTTTTTATTGGTCACCAGAAGATAAAAACAGACAGACAGACAGACAGACCACAACACACAACACACACACAAAACCCAAAAC
>CM031616.1:19866210-19884209 GCA_018398815.1 Conus ventricosus | reverse complement strand
TGTGATTTTGTGGTCTGTGTATAGTCTCCATGCTGTGATGCAGTTGTTTGTAAGCACCACGTATCCTGAAATAACGTGTATCGCCATTGAGGCATTGCTTGTGGATGTGTATCAAATGTTTTCTGGATGGGGTCCATTGTATGAATAATACGCTCGAGAAAATGTTCCCCGAGCGTCGCTCCTTTGTCCTGAGTCATGGATCTCGTGATGGGACCCATGACTGCAACTGTACCCAGTTGCGCGGCAGTTTGCTGAAGGGGAAACTAGGGCATGATGGCTGCTGCTTCACATCACGCTACATGTTGGTTTACAATACACAATCCACGTTAATCGTTGAATGTACACACAATCACATCACGCACTGACTCGGAGAAGTTAGAGATGAAAGTGCATCATAAACATACTGTCATATTTACCTTGCATTGACACATACATTTGAAAAACCTTCGCTGTAAGGCACGCAACTACTAAACACGTCTGCACTCGTCAGATACCGGAAGAGAGAGAGAGAGAGAGAGAGAGAGACATACGAAACATCTATTCATTATTTGGAGAAGGATACGAAGGGAGAAAAGAAGAAAAAACATCAATTATATCTATGAGAGAGAGAGAGAGAGAGAGAGAGAGAGAGAGAGAGAGAGAGAGAGAGAGAGACAGACAGACAGACAGACAGACACACACACACAACACACCACACACACAGAGAGAGAGAGAGAGAGAGAGAGAGAGACAGACAGACAGACAGACACACACACACACACACACACACAGAGAGAGAGAGAGAGAGAGAGAGAGAGAGAGAGAGAGAGAGAGAGAGAGGAGAGAGAGAGAGAGAGAGAGAGAGAGAGAGAGAGATCTATGCAAAACAAACGAACCACAAAGAAAAGAAAGGGCAGACATACGCATGGCATGGGGCGAGACAGCTCAAGATGTCTTGGCACAAGAGAACAGACGAGAACAAACAACACTTAACCAACATTAGGTCACTGATCCTTAACACAACTGTTTCTTTCTGCTGTTATCATATTTTTTTTCTCTTTTTTTTTTTTCTGAAGTGAATACAGTACAGCTGAGAGTTTTCGGCAAGTCCTTAAAACGGTTCGAACTACGACTGTCAGCTTCAAATCCAAACACTGATCACATGCAAGCCACAAGGGGAGTATTGTGCATGTTTATGTCTGTATTTTTTTTGTCGCTGGGGAAGGCAGAAGAGCACACTTTGTTTTGTGTGCTCTTCTGCTTTTTTGTCGTGTTCCAGTAACGCTGCAGTTTGTTTCATTTGCCGTCAGTATTATATTTATGATGCAAGCAAAATGGAACACCCCAGTCTACAGTGCAGTTCTTTGCCTAGAAACTGTAATAATTCGTACAGCCCAATATTTCTTAAGCTTGATCATTCTTATGGCATTACATTTTAAGGTCCCCCCCCCCCCCCCCCCCCCCCCAACCCCCCCTTCAGAAATTTCAGTTTTTACTGTCCCGACTTTCGCCTATCTCATTTTTGACAGAGAGAGAGAGCGAGAGAGAGAGAGAGAGAGAGAGAGAAGAGAGAGAAGAGAGAGAGAGAGAGAACAACAACTTAATTAAGGAAGGCACTGATCTTCTTGATGTTTGAAACTACATAATGGGCTGTGTGCCCCGTCTTGTTTGCATAATGGATACAATACTGATTGCTACAGGGTATCCACTCTCCGTCGTCGCACTGAAGGGGTGGACAGCGATAACAAACAGTGTGTGAGTTTGCCATCAGCCCCATGACGGAGATCAGCCCGAGAGACCACACAGGGCCAAACAACAGCTGGACGGCAGGTGACCCGCCAGCTTTGATGTTGGTCCATAGGGGAGGAGAGAGAGAGAGAGAGAGAGGAGAGAGAGAGAGAGAGAGAGAGAGAGAGAGAAGAGAGAGAGAGAGACGGGCGGAATAAGGAAGGGTTTGGGGGTGGAGACGAGTGGGGTACGCAAATGAGGAAGGGGGTGTTTAAATTAAACTGGATAAAATACAAAACAAGTCAAAAACAAAAAGATGACTATTGGCTTTAGGGAAATGGAGAGGGAGCGAGAAAAGAAGAAATACCTATCATAACTCTGGAGAGAGAGAGAGAGAGAGAGAAGAGAGAGAGAGAGAGAGAGAGAGAGAGACAGACACACAGACAGAGACAGACCGAGAACACACACACACACACACACACACACACACACACACCACACACACACACAAAGGGAGCTAAGTCCTAACTTATTCAGTTGCACCCTTTGGCTTGATCGCACTGGTTGACGCTCTACAAAATGAATGGGTTTTCTGTTCGTAAGGCACCCGGTCAATGGCATCCAATAGAATAAAAAAATAAAAATTAGAAGAAAAAACAGGAAAGAAGAAAGAGAAATAGAAATAAAGAAAAGAAAAAAAAAAAAAGGGCATAAACGCAGAGATTTGAAAACGAATACTAGACGAGATGAGATCGACTGCCGGAGCTTCCGTAACGCTAACAGAAAGACGGTGACAGGCAGACGGTCTTAGATTCCGAGTTTTCCCATCTGCCAGCCATCTTTACGCGCACTGATCGGTATCCATTGACCTCGCTCAAGTCACTACGTACATTTCCGCGAGCACGCGCGCGCGCCTGTGTGTGTTTGTGTGTGTGTGTGTTTGTACGAGCGCATATCCATGTGCGCGTGTGTGTGTGTGTGTGTAAATACACGTTCCTTGTTTATAAAAACTTATATGCATGCTAAACAAATGTGTGTTGTATGTACGCCATGACCATGTGTCCGTTTGTGTGTGTATGGGAGGGTGTATGGTGTGTCCACGTATTCGGAGATAAGATTGTGTGTGTGTGTGTGTGTGTGTGTGTGCGCGCGCGCGCGCACACACACATGGGGAGAGAGAGAGAGAGATGAGGAGAGAGAGAGGTGTAGTGGCATGTGTTTGGTGCGCATGCACGCGGCGGCGTTATGTGTATGTGTAACAACTGTATTACTGAGTGCGCAGCGTGATGTTTGTGTGGGAGTGTGTGGTGGGCGCACGAGTCTTGGCATGCGCGCGTCATGGAATACAGGAATAGTGTGTGCATGCGCGCGGTGGAAGCGGTGTGGGGAGGGGGGGGGGGGGGGGGGTACGCATACATGTATGTGTGTGAGCATGTTGGTGAGTGTGTGTACATGGAAAAAAGGGAAAGGAATGGGGCAGGGGAGGAAAGGCAAGAACAGTTAGAATGGGTGCAGTAGTAGTGGTCGAAGGGAGCGAAGGAGGTGCGGTGGGGATCAACAGTTTCTGATTATGTATGTACCAAGCCTCGCAAGCGTCTCACACGCACGCACGCACGCCACACACACGCACTTTCGTAAAAATCCTTTGTAATGAAACGTTTTTCATCTCATCCCTCTCCGTCACATTTTCCCTGCAACGATGTTAAGAATAAATGAAATAGTTTGCTCATGCAAACCACACACACTCACGTACATTTGCGAAGACAGTTGTCGTTAAAAAGTGGCGAAAAAATGTGTCTCAAAATGTCTACCGACATTTTGTTAATACTTTGACATTTCGAGCAGTTATCTTTCTTTCAATGCCAAGAAACGAAACATAGCTACAGAGAGAGAGAGTTACGTCCCTTTTTTCACTTTGCGGCTGAAATGTTGATGGCTATTGATGTATATAAAAAAAAAGACCAAAAAAAAGACAAAGGTACCTTTTCCCTTGAATTATTGGTATGTACTCAGTTAGAAAGAAGTAAAAATATCAGTCTTCTTCGATATGATCACAGAATGACAATTTCTATCGCTGAGTTTGTATTTTTATGGGCATTAAGATCCCGATTCTAAGCTGAAACTTAATGAAAGCATTGTTTACAAATTTTGGAATAATATTTTGCATATAATCTTCAGATTGCTGTGACTATTTTAGCCAGTAGCAGTAAAGTATCTGTCACTATTAAATAATGTGTTATTCCACTCTGTCTATGACAATCAATCAGGCATTGCTTTAACTCGTGTAGAAATATTACTCGTAATTCACTCAACCAGACACAAAGGAAAATCCTATTAAGTCGAAGAAAATTCGTTTGCACATGAGATTTTATGTGTCTGCATAATCTTGTCATGGTATGTGTGTGTGAGCGAGAGAGAGAGGATTCGAGTGGGAGAATTATGTTGCTCTGTGTTTATCGAATATTCCAATATGCAGAAAAAGAAGTAATGGTTGACCAAAGTCAAATTTGCATTTCCCCTATCCAACTTCTCTTTCTGTGTCATGCACACTAGAGTACAAATTTTGAAAGTACAAACTTTTCAAGAGTTACTGTGGACAAACTTTGGCTCGATGACCGACATAAGCAAAATGTAAAATCCTTCGACACAATTTCTGATGATTAGTAAAGGGTCTATACCAGTCCTGACTAGTGTTTATTAAATTTTTAAGAGATTTTTAAAAATACCTTTGTTCCATGAATATCTATAACAACAGGGAAGAAGATCACTGTATGTTTCATTTCTAATGAAATGTTTTAGGCTGTATGTGCAAAAGAGTCCAAGTATCTTTCTTTCAAGAGGCAAGAAGTTCTCTGAAGATTATAAAATATCTTCTAGGTACTTTTGGTGTTTGGATAAACTTTTCACACACACATGTGCACCACACACATGTGACACACACACACCACATGTGCACACACACACACATTTCTTGTTGAAAAAAAAAGTGAATCCACAAACCTTTCAAAACTTTATTCTCGTAATATGCATTGCATGCATACAATGATCCAGAGTGTAAGCATCAAACTTGTCAAACTTTATTTTCATAATATGGAGTGCAATGATTCTGATTCAGAAATTCATGTGGGTTCTCATGGCAACATTCAGTTTTCGTGAGATATCACACCCACAAACACACCCACACACCAATTCTCACCTTGAAATTGGTTCTATGTGCTCACTCTTACCTATATTCGTTAAAACACTAGATAAGATGATATACAACTTCAATTTACAATTTTTTAAAGTCTCATTTACGTTCTTTGAGCCTTCGGTTACAGCTAAAGTTATAAAAGTCCCATTAACCAAAGCAGAGCCAATCCCTCTCTTTCCACCACCTTGAACTTTCCCTGAAGTGAATAATGTGGTACATTTACTCCTGAGTCCAGGAGAGCATTTTCAAGCCAAAACAATACATTATCCCATCAGCGGTTTGAACTCATGACTGTCAGCTCCAAAGGCAAACACCCTCAACCATCTGACTACGGGCCTCAATCCCACTCTTCTAGGACCGTCGTCACATAGATAAAAAAAAGGCCAAGGCTGTGTCCAAATCTGTTAACAAAATTGCCTGAGTGGGAAACAAAGGCTACAAACACATCAAACCAATTTGCTACAATTCATCGCTAATCTACTGACATGCTTGAGCAGGACAAGACCAGGCCATTCAGACGGCATCCACCATATTCCATTTCGTTCTTCATCCCCCGACGAAACAAAAAGTAGAATAATGGACGTAACTGTACCACATACATATAGCAACACATACACAGTATGAGCAAACACTGTGGAGTGCACAGCGGGTATCCAGACTGACAGCCTACATATTTTTTCACCACACAGTTGCCACTTCACATCCAAAAATCTGGCATACTGTAATTTTTAGCAAGAGAACAAGGTGTAAAGAATGTCCTGAAAAAACAACAACAAAAAAAGCCCCAGCAGTGTTAATTCTGGATTGTATACTAGGTATGTGTTGTATAATCCAGGCTCCATCACTAGTTGCTGTGTTAAAAAAAAAAAGAATAAAAGAAATCTTTTAAAAGGATCTTTTGAACAGAGACTTCCTCCCATACAATACTCGTCTTTAGGGAACATTTTTGTCTCTTGTCAGATTTACTTCCCCATAAGAACTCCTACCTTTTTTATTTTTTTTATTTTACTTTTTCTTGAAAAGAATTTCTGACGATAATTTTTGGTTGTTATTCTGTCTCATCTCCCGTGCTCCCCGATGGCATTACTCTATGATCACTCATTCCGGCTCCTTATACGCAGCCCTACTCAAGTCTGTCTCGTTGCAGCGTCAGCACCATTAGTGCGCAGTGAGCAATCTGTATCAGTTTGTCTTGATGGAATGACCCTTCAGAGCAGACACTCAGCTCTTCACAACTGAAGACTTTAGACACTTTCTTCGCTGATAAACTGAATGAGAATTTTGATGACGATGCTGGTCCGTACTACTTGATAGGGATGTGCACTATGCTTCCTTTCATAATATATTCTTAACTCCACCAGGCCCGAATGGTACAGACATTTGCAGTGTTGGTCAAGAAATCTAAGGAACATTCTATGAGATGCACTCATTAAGTGAATACAATTAACAGCGCAACATTCTCTGAGATGCCCCCAGTTGGTGGATAAAATTGACTGAGTGGCAATTTCATTTGAGACTGTTTCACACTGAACTCTGAGCTGGTCGGGGCAAAATAATTCCACAAATAATTGCCTCTGATGGAAACCAAACCCATAACCTACAAGCCCACAAGTTCGCCACACTAACCACTCTACCATGGAAGCCGATCTGGAGGCCATCATTAAAATTCCACACTGCACTGGTATCAAATGTATTTTCTCAATTTGTGATACCGAATGAAATGTGTATGTCAGAGATGAATAAAATAAGCGAACAAATTAAAAAAAAAAAGCAGCCATGAGAGGTTATATCTTTTGAAATAAGCAACAAAAAACAAAACAAAAAAAAACAACAATAAAAAGCTGCTGCCAGAGGTTATATCGTTGAAATAAGCAAAACAAAAACAAAGACAAAAAAGCCGAGAGAGGATATACCTTTCGAAGGATCCCATGACAAAAATGATGGAGTAAACGGCACAGAGTGGGACCAATCAACTCGTGAGTACAAATATGTTATTTCCAACCTCTGGTGAGCTGCCTCATGACGGCGGCCATACTGACCGCTTCCTTTGGACTGCTGGTGCTTGGACTCACTCAGACTGACATTCCAGGCTGTGGCTGCATGCAGGATGGCTAACATGAGCGGCATGGGGGTAATGTCTGTCACTGGAGGTCAAAGGATGGGGGAGGTGAGGGGGGAAGGCGACGGTGGGGAGCCACAGAAGATGAGATGGGGTAGAAAAAAAAAGGTTGCTTCTGCTGATCTGCTGCTACAGTGCTACCACAGTTTCCTGATCACCCTGCTGTATGCCACTGCAGGGAGGAGGTCTGAACTGAATCTGAAAGTACTTCGGTCAATCACACAATGCTTCGATCAATCAATAGCATAGCTGCCAACTCAGAGATGCAGAAATAGTAATGGGGGGTGGGTTCGGGAGGGGGATTACCCCCCTCCCGAAAAAAGCGGGGGTCAGGGGGCTGCGCCCCCTGAAGCTGAAGCATTTTTAATTTCCAAGCAGTAAACTTTGCACTTTTCAGCAAGATTGTAAAGCTTTTAAGTATTATGGAAATGGAACAAAAATGAAAATAATTCTCTAGGTTTACTATACATTCCCTCCTTGGAAACTTCAGAAGAAAAAAAAATCAAGCAAAATCAGTGTGGATTACATACCTTTCATGCGAACTTGTTTGTTGATAGCCAGTCCAACACAAGAGTACATCACAATTCACATGCTCAGCTCAGTTAGTCTCATCTTCAATCCTTGAATGTTTTATCTGCAGATGTTCACCTGACATGCGGTCTTCTGACTTGGAAGTTCTGTTCGTTTCAGTTTCACCGGTAGCTAATTTTGCCACACACAAAAATGTATCTTTAAAAAAAAACTTCTGTTCATAATATTTAACACTTGCACTTCACACAAGAGTACATTACATACACTGCTTAAAAGTTTGTCTCATCTTTTGACGTACAGAGGTCTCTGATAGTCCTAACAGTGTTTATCTAGCATGTATTCTCCCTTGAAGTGCCAGGCTCTCACAGCCTGCGTTTCTTCCCCAGCGTTCCGTTTATGCTTTTCCGACTTTTCGTGCTTGCCGATGTCAGAAGATCCTCCATGAGCAATGTTGATGTCAGCACGGCATGGCTTACAGAAGGCATAGTGCGGGCCTTGTCGGGACTCGCCAATCCAATCAAACATTTCTTGTACTTGGCGGTGAAACATTGTTGCACCTTGGGCTTCTTTGACTTCTTCGCTTGCTGTGATGGCGTGGTAGTCGCCGTGCTAGGTGTTTTGTCCGCCATTTTGATGGAAGAAGATGGTGACTGCGCATGCGCATCAACAAATTGGCTTTACAATGCATCCGGTTTTAAAAGGTGGATAAGCCTTTGTACTGATTCAGTTGCTTTTTTTTTTTTTTTTTTTTGCGAAAATTCAGAAATCGGAAAATGAGCGCACAAGTCGTAATTTCGTAATCTGTCTCAGAATTCGTAAAAATTACGAAAAAATCGTAAGGGTTGGCAGCTATGCAATAGATATTACAATGTTACACAGACAGCAGATGGTTTTCACACCGGAACCAGATCCACTATAATCTGGCACAGCTGCAAACCTTCTCGAGTCAGAATTCGGGAAGAAGGGTGAAGAGAGTGGTGGGCCTAAGAGGGGTTAGTTTGGCTTCAGAGTGATAGCATTTTTTATTCCTTTCTGCCTCAGGTCACAAATGTGGAGGTTAAAAAGAAAATGCACTTTCTGCGGCATATAGATGACAACTTTCATTAACATCATTTGGGCATTATTTTGCAAAACTCCACACTTCAAAAAAAATTTACGAATTCTGGATTTTCTTCGACCAAATTCAAGGTTTTGGGTATTCTTCTGTGTCGATTTTTTTGGTTGCATCAGATCTCCAATCCTGTCACCATGATGAATCCCACAAGCTTTTTGAGGCCCCAAAACTGCGTCTACAGTTCAGCACCCTCTGGCCAGGTTTGACGCCATAGAACATCATGGGCTGGACAGTGCTGGAGAATGTGTTCCTTCCCATCTATGCCAGGAACTTCTGTGACAACTGAGACTCCTGGAAGGTCGTCTGGCTCCTCAAAGTTAGGAAGCATTTCCATCTCAGTTGAGGACGTAGGCAACAGGTCTTCATTTTGGCTGTGCAGGTTTTTAGAAAAGTAGTTGAAACTTTTCTGCTTCGGCCTGTTCTTGGTGGGATTTTTTAGTTTGGCATGCACTGGGTGGAAGGGCATGTGTAGGAGCTTCTCTCTATGGAAGTACACTTCCTCTTCATGCCTGTCTTCAAGGGGAAGACACATATTTTTCCATTGCCTGAACGGGTTTTTTCATCTCGCCCATGATCAACCGTAGCGTTGCATTTTGAACTCGGCTCAGGCGACTTGTATTGGTTTTTGATACTGTTGCCCAAGCCGTCCTGCATTACTCTAGGGTTGGTCTGACAGTACCAGTATAAACGTTTTGCAGGATGTTGCTTTAAGCTCCCCAGCTTCTTCATGATGGCCAGCCTCCTGGTTGTTTTCTTTTCAATATCCTTGCGACGGGGTTACAGGTAAGGCATTTCTCAAGTTTCACACCAAGATACTTATGTTGGCATGTCTTCCTGATCCAGCTCCCTTCCCTTCAGCTTCCATTGTATGTTGTCTGGCACTGATGACAGCGAGAAGACTGCAGTCACTGTCGTTGGCGCTGATTTCTACACCTCAGTCAGACGCCCATCTTCCGACGTGGTCAAGTGCTTCCTGCATTCTGTGGCTGGTGGATGCGAGGTGTTCCTCAGCATTCCAGGCAGCAAAATCGTTGGCATGGAGGGCTTTGGAAACATGTTTGGGGTGTTTTTCAGTCATGTCATCAATGACAATGAGAAGCAGTGTTGGGGAGATGACTCCTCCCTAAAGCACGCCTTGCTGGAGAGCAACATGGTGGCTGATTTTTTCCATCCAGTTTCTTTACATGTCTCTTTTCCTCTATTTTGTCACAAGAACACATTTGTAAATGAATGAATGAATAATAATATTAATAATAATAATATATATACATATATATATATATATAATACTAACTGAGAAACATTAAAACTGCACAATATGCGCATGGCTCAAAAAGTTGTATCTTAATAGTAATTTGATTATTTCTATTCTGTAAAACGAAGGAATAAATACAATAAAATGTGTGAACTGACAACCCCCCCCCCCCCCCCCCAAATTTTTTTTTTTTTAAATGATCCTTTGTGCAGATCAGTCATAACTGATTAAAAATCAGCTGTGTGTATGGCCATTGTTTGACTAGATTACAGTTTGGCACCAGCAACTCATGGTATGAATCATGCAACAAACTGTCGCTCTTGTGATCTGAACCCTTGCTTGCTGAATGATCTGATGGAAGCCGAGCAGCGGTCGCAGTCCAAGAAATGATCAATAAGGTTTCAAATGTAGGCTGGGAGCTGGCCAAGACATCACAGTGATGTTGGTCTGCTGCATAACCATGGCCATGCATCAAGCCGTGTAAGGATGTGCATTATTTGTGATGGAACGCAAGCTTTTAAAAATCACTAAAACACGAGACAAGGTGTAGAAAGCTTTTTGTCCACATAGCGTTGGACATTCATTCACTCCATTACCGAGGTGCTTGGCCATCATTCCGGAAGAAAACGGGCCCTAATCGATAGTGGATTCCAATACAACTCTTTGAGCCATGTTTGCTTTTCGCAGTTTAATGTCTTTCGGTATATATGCTTATCTACCAAGCAAAACACACTGACTTCATGAAAACATGCCAGCCAAAAGAACCAGGCATGAGAAAAAGAAAAAAGAAAAAAAAAAGATCGTGGAATTGGGGACGGGGTGAAGTGGGGAACACGTAAGGCTTACAAAATATGATGTCAACACAAGCCCCCCAAACACAGACATAAATACTGATGCGCGAGTAGGACAGAGACATGATCAACCCACCACTAGCCACTGGTGAAGAACCGATTATCCAGGAGAAGGAGGAGGAGGAGGAGGTAGGACAATTAGGGTGGAGAGTGGGGATGGAGGCATGCGATGAGGGAGGGGCAGAGTCAATGAAGGAAAGAGCTATACTGATCACATTTCTTTTCTTTTTCGGGGGGGGGGGGGGGGGGGGGGGGGGGCATGATGTGGATCATCTTTTTCATGAAAAAAAAAAACCCAAAAAAAAACATTATAAGCGAAAACACACATAAGAAACCAACAAAACGAAAGAATGAAACCAACAAACAACCGAAGAGGAAAACACATGTACTAAGAAGCAGAGGCGGTTTGTATCAGAATGTAAAATAAAAATGCGAGCTATGAGGTCTATCCTGCATCCCATTTCAATTCTCAGAAAAAGGCACAAACCATTTTTAATTTACAAACATTTTTCAATGTTAGCACACACATTATATCTTTACCAAGCCACAGACAATGGTATGCACTTCACTGGCTTCTTATTGTCTTCTGCTACTGTTGATCAGGGCAGAAGAGATAGATTACACCTTCAAGGAGACCCTGAAGACAGCACTACAATTGCCCTACGAAGACTAGAGCTTAAGCAATCAATATGTGCTTTTTTTGTGTGATCAATAGCGCCTTTTCAAATCCATTCATTGTTGAAATAAAATAAACCCATACCATTTAGTTTTTAAAATGACAAAATATCATGAAACAATACAGAAAAGTGATGTTTGCTTTGAACAGTGTGCTCTCTCTCGCACTTCAAACAACACTCTCTCTCTCTCTCTTTCTCTTTCTCTGTGACAAACTCTTTTTACAATTTATACTTCAAATATGTTAGAAAAAAAGCATTATGTAAATAAAAGACTGGCTGCCAAAGGATGTCAATGTGAGGAAGTACACTTCAAATTTCATAGACATCTGTTCTATGTGCACTCTATTTAAACAACTGATTTCGAAGTTATTTCTATGCAAAACTAAAAATAAAACTTACAATTTACTGTTTTTATTGTAAGACAGTAGTTGATTTCAGATCAACAGAAATAAACAGTTAAGAACATGATAATTTCAAACTTCTGTTTCTCACAATTTTTTTTCAATAACAGAAATATTTTCGCGGCGAACTGAATAAAAACTGAAAAAGAGCAACTGTTAATAAAAAATCTAAAAGTCTGAAAAACAATATGTAAACCAAAAAATCCGAACAAAAAAGTGTTTGAACAAATTTTGTAATCTCAGCAGAATTGAGAAATCTGGACCGGATCATAACACACGAAACTGCAGGATTGTGCTATCAACAAACCGTACCAACTTCCATTGTTAATGCATTCAAGCTACAATGGGGTAAGGGAGAGAATCTAGCCTAAGTGTCCAACGGCATTTATGATAACAATAATAAACGACAAGCATTCCATTTCTGAACGTGGGCTTTTTTCCGTTTGTCTTTCGTTTGTTTTTGTGTGGTTTTTTTTCTGTACTAAATTCAGTACTTAATTGAACAGCTCCCACCTGCTAGCATCAGCCCTGATGTGGCCCTTTGCGGTCGGCTGGGCTATAAGCAACATTATCTTATCTTACCTGCTAGCATTAATATGATCCAAATACTGAAACTGAAATGATTATACATTCCATCTTCACTAAATACACGCTTGACCTCTCACTGGACCCCGGTGCAGTCCAGATTTGAACCAAATATTACAAATTTATAGACCTACAGTTAAACATCTAGTCTTTCCTTTTCATTCATTCAAACGCAGCATTATTTCCTGAGAAATAAATGAAACTTTTTTTTTTTCCAAATGCGCTTTCTTGCAATATTAAGGAGAGTTTTGAAAAAATCCTGACTCCCCATCTTTTGACTGATAAGCAGTGTCATCACTGGGCCACATCCCATCTTTACAACAAGCTTCTTTCAAACTGTATCTGTAATTTTTGTGCAATTTTACAGACAAATAAACCAACATTCACGGATGAAACAAACCTTCCATTTCAAACTCATAAGGGCATAACTGATACATTAAAAAGCGGGAGTGAAAAAAAAAGACTGAATCAAACATTTAATTTATAAGTTCTCACAGTGCACTAACTTCTTGATGCCGATCAAAACACAAAAAGTTTAGTTGACGACTAGTCACAAGATGGAAATGGCTATTTGCGTAAAAGTCTGGAAATGAAGCCAAGGTCCAGGGGCCACCTATTTAAAAAAATCATCCCCAGGGCCAAAGGCTGGTCAGACCTACATCATCAGTTGGAAAATTCTTTCCTTTGCAGGTTCCGGCATTGCTTCTGAGTGTCCTCTGCATGTTCACTATGCTTCTAAGGGGCATTCTTTCCCCTAACAGGAAGGATGGACAAAACAACAACTGCAATTTCCAATAGGCTTAGCCAACTGATATTTTCCATTGCATCATATGCTGTGCAAATCAACATGACGTTCATGATTTATCTGAAATACCCCCTCCCTGGGTTTGGGTTTCTTTTTGCACCATGTACTTTAAGTGAGATCGTCTGAATTCTCATGGGAACTCGTTAAAACTCTGACGCAAGGGTTCGAGGGACACACTAGATAAACCTGCGACAGGAAAACATGATTTCCTTGCTGGGGTAAAGAAAGGAAATTGTCAAGCAACTATCTCCACTCCAAATTCCTTAATTCTTTCCCGATGGACGCTGTACTACAAATTCTGTCCCTTGACAACTTGTGATTATTTTACGCCTCTTTCCCGCTAATGCAAAAAACCTACTGTTAAAAATATCAGCTCTGCACTCAGCTTTTAGCTAATACCAAAATGCTCTTGTGAACATTGTAATAAAAAAAAAAGAGATGCCTGACATGAAACTGCTGACATTCTTTTTTCTAAGCTCTTTGTGTGAAAAATACCATCACTACTGTAGCTAGAACCTAAAACTAAGCATGTCATTTTATTGCCACCACATGTTCTGGCACTTCAGAGGGGAACAGCAGCCTTGGTATCACGGCACATCAAGGAAAAGTTCATATCAAACTTCACCACTGCTGCCGGAATTTCTTGGCATGATTTACATTCCTAGGAATATAATTCCAAGGTTCTCCGATACACAGTTTTTTTTGTTTTTGTTTATACACTCCCCACCCCCCCACCCCCTCAATTCAGAGGCTTTTCCCCCCTATTTGTTTTCTCCTTCATACTCCCAAAACATCTCTTTTTCTTTGCCTTGCATTACTTATCCTGAAATCCTGGGTAGAAGTTGCAGAGGCATCCCTCCATCTGTTGAGGTTCTCTATGACCCTCCGGCAGTTGATGAAGCTCAGGCTGTCCAACCCCTGTTGTCCTTCCACCTCTTCTTCTGCCTGCCTCTTCCTCGTCCATTAGTTTCTGATTTTTCTTAAAATAAAGTGAATCATTAGTTTTCCTCCGAGATCAATTTCTTCAATTTCTAGGTGTACTCAAAGCCTTATATATATGTATATATACATCAAGAACATTGCTGATCTCCATCTAAGGCTCAAGCCAGAACGACGAATTCCCACTGAAACAAAACAAGACTCTCATGCCACTGGTAACTGCTTTCCATTATTCTTTTTCACCATTAGCAGAGTTTTAAACCGAAAGGTTTACAAGTGTGCTTTTCTTTTCAACTACAACCAAAACAAAAAACAAAAAAAAAACCAAAAGCTCTTATTGTTTTGCATTATGCTCACTCATAACAAAAGTGCACTCATCCTACAGTTGATTATTTCATTACATACCATACAGTCTGTCTTGCTACTCTTTAGGCAGCCAGTCAAATAGGTAATACAAATGAATCAATAAAGTGATAAATCCAACATTAAGTAGATCTTCTTCAACAGCCATAAAATGAAAGCAAAAATTTCCTGCGTGGTTCAGTTCGAGTAAATGGATGATTTGGCTTTAATTCAGCCACCTCTCCCTCCAGCCCCCACCACCTCCCCCATTTCAAAGTATGAACAAAGTTATTTCTGTACATCAACAAATGTTTAATATTCACTCATTAGCATGCTAGCAGGATGTTTTAATGACTTATCTTTACATGTACATGAACACCTATGGATTCACCACCTTACTGCTAATAATCATTCACATTCATTACAACGGTCCAAAACAGTGATGCATTTTTGCCAGTCATAGATGACCAAACACAATGTCACCCACACTGGTTTCTGTACAAAGGTGCCCCGCCGCGTCCACCGCCTACAGCAGTCTAGGTGGAGACTGTCGTGGAAGTGGTACTGCCCGTCAAAATCTTGCCAGTTCAGCCTTTCATCACTCTGAAAAGAGATTCAATTTATAATGATGAACGCTTGCCACTGCCTGTCAAAATCTTGCCAGTTCAGCCTTTCATCACTCTGAAAAGAGATTCAATTTATAATGATGAACGCTTGCCACTGCCCGTCAAAATCTTGCCAGTTCAGCCTTTCATCACTCTGAAAACAGACTCAATTTATAATGATGAACGCTTGCCACTGCCCGTCAAAATCTTGCCAGTTCAGCCTTTCATCACTCTGAAAACAGACTCAATTTATAATGATGAACGCTTGCCACTGCCCGTCAAATCTTGCCAGTTCAGCCTTTCATCACTCTGAAAACAGATTCAATTTATAATGATGAACACTTGCCACTGCCCATCAAAATCTTGCCAGTTCAGCCTTTCATCACTCTGAAAACGGATTTAATTTATAATGATGAAACTCAAGTGGTCTTGCGTCAGGTGCTTTATCTCCATATATTCTGTGATAAGTATGCGGACTGAGACAATGCCTGCATGTCATGGGGTCATGACTTTTGCGAATTGATTATCTAATTTTCTTTTCAGCTACAGTTGGCCTTTAAAATTTGGACTAGTTTTTGTGTGGGCGAGTAGATTTTTTTTAACCGAATGAAGCTGTGGGCAAGTAGCGTTGTTAAACCGATTGAAGCTTTACGTCTACATGCATGCGTGTGTGTCGTGTGTGTGTGTGTGTGTGATGTGTGTGTGTGTGTGACTGTGGTCTGTGCGACTACAGGTCACTGGGGCTTCTTGTGCTTTATGTTTGCAGCAGGGTGAACGCTGTTCTCAAAGATAAAGTTAGTGTGTCAGATGGGAAGAGGACCTCTTAAGAGGAAGATTGTTTTGGAAAAATGTCTAAAATGAAAAGAAGCTGACTAGAGGAAAAGAGAGCAGGAACATTAAGATAAAAAAAAAAGAAGAATATCGTTGACAAGTTAACAAAAAGGGAAAAAGGAAAGAAGAAAAAAATTACATTGAAGTCAAAAAGATGAAGAAGAAGAAGAAAAAGGAGAAGGCAAAGGGGAACAAGAAGAAGTCAAAGAGGAAGAAGAAGAAGAAGAAGAAGAAGAAGAAGAAGAAGAAGAAGGAAAAAGAGATCAAGGAGAAGGGGAACAAGAAGTCGAAGAAGAAGAAGAAGGAAAAGGAGAAGGAGAATAAGGAGATGGGAAACAAGAAGAAGTCAACGAGGAAGAGGACAAAGATGAAGAAGGAGGGAAAGAAGAAGCAGAGCAAGAAGAACTGATGACTGGAGGTGAATGTGTACAAAGGGTGAGACTATCTGTGAGCAAGATCAAGACTGAAAGTGTGCAAGAGGAGACTGGGTACGTTGGTGTGAAACTTGTGGAAAGATAACTTAGGGATTCACAGAACTTTCAGGTCATGGTTCCATTGAGAGGGTGTATCTGATGAATGTAGATTTTCTTCGTGCTGAAAGGGAACGTCATGTTTAAAAAATAGTTATGACAGTTCGAGAAAAATTATCCATCGAAGAATGTTGGTTGTGGAGAAAGACTCAATTTGAGGGGTTACAAAGGGAAATTCTACTGATGGAAATATGTATGTGAAAGGTGTTCTTGGTATGTCGATAAAGATGTGAACTGCTGTCATATTGTGGTTGTGTTATTTATGAAATTACAGAGTGGAATTATAAATTTATTTGAGTTTGTTGTGAGTCAGATGGTGCTTGTAGTCATACGGAGTTAAGATGCTATGGTTAGGGTCTAGTTTGTTTAAAGAGAAAGTAGTGAATTGTGCGTGGGTGTTGACCCGACCCATAACATCACAATCCTTAACTACTTGTCTTTTCCATACACATACCCTTTCATCTCACTAACAGAGTATTCTCTTGTAACAAGAAACGATACAATTCATTGTAAAAACATTTGTTACACAAAACCTACAAGGAAATGAAGTACTTCTGTTGTAGTCATTTAAAAGCTGCTACATGCTACAGATCCATAGCTGATCAAATGCATGCATGACTTTTAACAGAGTGATATTCTGCAAATATTTCTTTTTTCGTATTACATTAATGTACATAAAACATTGCTTTTTCAACTCTTCATTTTGTTATACTTAAAAAAAAAGATTTCTGGACTAAAGGTGCTTTGAAACAAAGGGTGTACTCCTTGACATTAAAAAAAAAAGAAAAAAAAAGGCCATAAATTGTCAAAAAGAAGGGACTTTGGAATCGGGAGTCATCCAGACCTACCAAACCTGGTACCAAGGCAAAAGTAACGTTTTTTTTCCTTTAAACTTCAGAGTAATTTGACACTTTAAAAGAATGTTGGTTGTGGAGAAAAACTAATCTAGAGGGGCTACAAAGGGAAATTCTACCGTATATATATGGAAATGTGTATGTGAAAGGTGTTCTTGGTATGTCAATAAAGATGTGAACTGCTGTCATACTGTGGTTGTCCCTTAAAAAAAAAAAGTTTAAAAAAACCCAAATCCCCCCCCCCCCCACCCCCCACCCCCCAATATACACACTAATTGCGAGCAGAATCAAACTTTGACTTAAACATGCTGGTATGTGCAGAGCTGAAATCCAGGCATATTTTACAATGGACATGGTGAATTCCTATGTTTGAACTCCTGATATATCCAAATGCTGTTTTGAACAGTTGACCTTGAATGTTAGTTTCTGTTTGACAGGCCTGCCTTTACTTCTCCTACCATTTGATATACATATCGACATGAAGATGCTGTACAGAGACCGACTACTTGACCTTCACTTTCTAACTCCTATTTGATCACGCAACAAAAAGTGCCATTATGGTCAATCTCGACAAGAGTACCTTTCTGTAGTGCAGCTATTTTTTTTTTACAAAATGTGCATGCTCTATTTTGAGATGCTGTGATAGCTGTCATGGCCTAC
>CM031616.1:19826455-19863955 GCA_018398815.1 Conus ventricosus | reverse complement strand
TTTGAATGACTGACCTCATTTAATTTATCTCAAGGACTGACATGATGAAAAAAAAGCACATTAGATAATGGATTTGACATGACTGAAAAACTAAGTTTACATACAGGTGAGATTTAGTACATCTCATCACTTTTGGCCACACACAGCCGGTCATCTTGGCAAGAACAAAGTTTAAAACACGGTGAGGACAGACCAAACATTCCTGACTGCAGATGGCAGGCCACAGTTCAAAAGTGAGAAACACATTCACTCAATTAGGCACACAAACACAACAGACAAACTTCCTACTTGCAGTGGACACAGTTTAAACACGGTGAGGACAGACCAAACATTCTGACTGCAGATGGCAGGTCACAGTTTCAAACAGTCAGAATTCCTGACTGCATCCCACAGTTAAAAAAAAAAAAAAAAGGCCTTTAGTTTCAGTGGCTTTACTGGGATCTTTCCGCCAGCTGGAGCTCCTGTCAAAGCTGCTAAATAAGCTTTCGGCACTGTACAATTTCCTTGACATTAATATTTCTGGATGTTTCTCCTAGAGCTTGGAAAAAAAAAAAAAAAGGGGGGGGGGGGGGGGGGGGGAGAAAGAAGAAGAAACAGAAAAAAAAAAGAGTGCAGGTCAAATTCTTTTCCAGTGCTGGGCGTTGTATGATTGCCCCGCCCACCTGCTTCTAGTTGATGCCATCTTTTATTTCATTTTTATTTATTTTTTACTTTTTTAAAAAACCTTTTAGCTCTCTCATCATCCCTGCCCCCTGTGAGCCATTATTCACATTCTTGCTGCCCCGATCAACGCCAGGCTCATCCCACAGCTGCCCCGCCACTGACAGTCTACAGAGAGCAATCGACATTAAATCATCTAGAGGCAACTCGCCAGGGGCATCACACTGTTGCCACGTCATTCTAACTACGCCGTAGTCTTGTATGGCCAGGTATGGCCAGCCAGGCTGATTTGATCCAACATACAGCAGAAACCCTATCTACTGGTGTCCCAACTAATCACACTAAACAGTCGCACAGCCAGTGCAAGGGCACTACAACGTCCATCCAACAGTATCCCATGAGCCTGCCAATGCCGAATGCTTTATTTGACATGATTTTACCAAAGACATGGATGGACCTGAAGAAGATAACGAAACAGAATTTCCCACAAGAGAAAAAGCATGAAGGACCAAAGACCTGAAACTTTTCTTTTTACGATGGATCAAAATGTTGACAAAGGTGATATTAAGTTCTATGCTGATCCGAGACGACGACAGGGCTCTGGAAGCTAATCCTAGAGCTCAGCACACTATATCCAAGAGATACTGCGTTATACAGACAGCCGCAGAACTGGTTCAGAAATCTAAGCTATTCTCTCAAAAACACTTCCATACAGCTCGACTGTGTGGTTCCAGTTTTTTCCCCTCTAGCCTGTAGCACACTCAATACCAGTAATTATCTGTGGGCCCTAAACATTAAAAAGAAAAAATGCCTCTGAAGCCACAAACTTTTGAGCCTGTGTTACGGATGGAATGAGTGTGTTGCGGGTGTCTGACTCTCACACAGAAATTATGGATACATGCACGACTTTTCCAATTCACGTACACACACCCACTCACCCGAACATTGACAGCCAGGCAACAGAACAACACTTTTTTTTTGTTTTAAGCTGCCTGAGCCATCAGACAAACATATATAATAAATATAAGTTCATCAATAGGTCAGCATGCCAACCATAAGGCGTACACACAGAACGATATACATACTGCTTCCAGGTACGCCAAACACTGGGCGCACGACACAAAATATATCTATATGTAATTGGCTATCTAGTAGCGCTGCTGGTGCTGGCCGTGTCCAGTCCAACACAGTTCTCTGAATGGCGCAGGGTTCCATCGATGACGATGAGGATGCTAAAGACGACAAAGACGATGAAGACGCGAAGACGACGTCTACAGAGTCAAGTCCGACACAGACTAATGGAACTTCACTCACAGAGCTGTGGCTCAAAATCACTACCACACTGATGGCGTCTCTGCCGACGACAAGGGCGACAGTCTCACACAGGAGCTGTGGCTCACACAACAAAATAGAACATAGTGACGGCCTAGCCAACAGGTTGCTGGATCAAATCTTGGGAGCGGCGCTCTGACATGGCAGCAGCGGCATCTCCGGCCCAACCGTCAGTGGGTAAGATAGATAATGTTGCTTATAGCCAGCGACCGCAAAGGGCCACATCAGGGCTGTGGCTCAGTGGGTAGTCGGTCCGGGCGCAGTGGCAGGTAGGGTAGTTGTCGGCACTCAGGCCGGCCTCTCCACGCCGACACAAGGCGGAGAACAAGGGGGTAGATCACAGCTACAGCCCCGATGCTCAAGTGGCAGCCAGTCCCCTTCAGACCTGGGTGCACTTCTACCTGGGGAACTGATTGCCACCAAAAACAGATAGGAGTCCCTCTTCGGCTTCTGGATAGTTGCCTTGCCAGAATCACTGCAGAGACTGCCTAACCGTTTCAGCTCAACCGGCTTAAACAGAGCGCAGGTGAGCAGCAGTCAGGTAAACTTTTCAACCGGCTTCTGGACGACTACCTTCAGGTTAGCACGGTTGCACGAAAATTTGTGACTGGACGGGAAACAGTCCATCACAATACTCCCCCCTCAAAAGAAAAACAAAAAAAACCCAATGTCTGAATTGTTTTTACTAAGAGGAAGTAAACAACTACAGGTCACAAAATTGCAGAAAAAATACATGAAAAGGACATCAAAACTGGGATGAACACAAACCAGTATGTAAGGAACAGACTGGTTCTCAAAAGGACGTGAAAGAAGATCAGTGAAAATGTTCGATGATACTGGAACTGGTTCCACTTCGAACGAGAATTCCTGCAGAGACAATGCCCAACGCATAATTCAGGAATTCTTAAAATTTGACGTTCGAAGGTACGTCAAAAGGACGATGATCTGTTTGTAGGGTAAACCTGATTCCCCAAAGGTATCGAACGAACTTCTGAACAGCCCAGACAATGGCTAAACACTCGTTCAATGGTACTGTATGACTTCTCACGATCCAACAACTTGCGACTCCCAAACACAACTGGGTGAAGAACATCATCATTCTCTTGCAGTAGTACAGCACCTAACCCAAAAGAACTAGCTTCAGTTCTAAGAACAAAGGGTTTACCTAACCGAGGTAACAGTAATACAGGTGCTGACAGCAAAATACCCTGAATCTTCTGTAATGCTAGTGCACATTCAGGGGTCCAAGACATAGATCTTCCAGCTCGACAAACATCCTTGATTAAATCAGAGAGTGGAGTACTCAAAGTGGAAAAACTGGGAACATATCTCCTGTAAGAGCCAAGCAAACCTAGCAAAGATCTGACTTGCTTTCTGGTAGTAGGGGTGGGAATTCTCAGAATCTTATCTATCTTTTTCTGTTCGGGACGCATAGTACCACCCAATGATATGTCCAAGAAATTCCAGAGAATGGAAGCCTGCCTCGATTTTCGAGAGACAAGCTGTGAGGCTGAAAGACCTTAGACACGAAAGAACACCTTTCACATGACAAAGATGTGCAATGAAACCTATGAACCAGAATATCATCAAAGAAACCGACGGCTGAGAAGTGATCCAAAGCTAGCATGCACATCATGCGTGCAAAACTGCAGGTGCTGACACAAGACCAAACGGCATCCTTACAAACTGAAAAAGACCCATATGCATTGCAAAACCTGTCTTTTTTTTTTTTTTTTTTTTGCTGTCCCAACCTCTGCGCCACCTCAGAGGCAGTGCACCCACGCCGCTCATTCCGACACCCCGTCCACAGCCACAGCTCGGTTGGCCCTGCTGCAGTCCCGGCACTCCACAGGGAGCAGCCAATATAAAGTCGTCAAGAGGCAACCCACCGGAGGAGACACTGCACTGCTGCCGAGTCACTTGGTGGTGTTCAGTGGCGCCTGTTCTGATCCAACATACGCAGGACACCACCTACTAAGCCCCCTACTAACGACAATAATTGTTTAGTCGCAGAGCCGGCATGAGTGAGCTCTCCCTCCGGAGGGCGCCACCACGTCCGTCCAACGACAGCCCCCATAGACTCGCCGATATCGGTGACCCTGACGGAACCAAACTAAGGCCATAGACATAAAGAGGACATCGAAATTGAGGTTACCATGAGAGCAGGGCATGAAGGGCCACAGAACTTGAGACATTTTTTTTGTGTTAATGCTGATCGGTGAGAATGAGGATTATTAAGATGATGCTACGGATTTCCATTTTGGTCTGAGACTACTACATGACAGGGCTGTACTCTACGCTTCCTTTCATAATATATCCCGGCGTCAACCAGGCCCGAAAGATACAGGCACTTGCAGTGTTGGTCAGGAAATTTGAGCAACACTCTCAGAAACGCATCCATTAAGTGGATGAAACTCGACTGTGTGGTCCCAGTCTCCCCAACTGAGTCCGCAGCTAACTCACCTCTGGGTAGGAGCCGGTCGGGGCAGAAAAACCCACATGACTCTGATGGCTTTTGAACCCACGACCTCCCAGCCGGGAGTCTGCAAGGCTAACCACCTCACCATGGTGGCTGGTTGGTCCTCGGGCTTAACAACTATCTGCCAATATCCCTTTGCAAGATCTGTCTTTGTAAAGAACTGTGTATCAGATAATCTTGCAAATAAACTTTCCACATCAGGAATGGGCTCAGCATCGAAGACGGTAATCTTATTCAGGGAACGGAAATCAATGTCAAAGCGACATGTACTTTTTTCCAGACTAGTACAACTGGGGAGGCATAGGGACTATTTGAAGGATCAATGATACAGAGTTCCAACATTGCCAACTTATCTCTCAACAACCTCTTTAGCAGAGAAGGGGATGTTGTAACACCTTTTTCTAAGTGGAACATCTGCTGTTAGAGGAATCTCTAATAGTACGTTGCGAAGGGTGTTGTACACCTTGTTAAAGTGAGACACTGGTTTCGAGCAGAATCTCTGAATAGTACGTTGCCTGAAAAGAGCCTGTTTCAGTCTAGCATTGTGTCAGAAAATCTCAAAATGTTCTTATAACTCCAGCATGCTGTCAGATAAAGTATTATCAAACTGTACTGAATCATATCTTCATCTGGCATAGAAGATGCCATGGGAACAGGTAAAGTGTGTACTGGTAGTGCATCATCGCAGTCTTGAACAACACCGACTGTGTACGCGACTACAGGATCACGAGAATTTGGAGGGGGGTTCGAACAAGGAACAATTCCTGGAGAACTCTTGAACGAAACACTTTCTTGCTAGAACTGAGAGGCGCTATCTCTGACCATGGTACTGACTTTCCCCATGAGGTAATTGTTGGGATACTCTGAGACACAGACACAGCAGAACGGCGAATGTACCTCTTCAACATATTGCATGAAAAACCTTTTCTTTTCCTTTGATGAGAATGTTGTAGTCAGGATGCAAGACCTTGGTAACTGGGAATGGTCCTGACCACCTAGCTAGTAACTTGTTTGAATCCGTAGGGAGGAGAACAAGGACTTCGCCATCAACCTGGAAATGACGTTCTCTAACCTTATGATCAAAATACTTTTTTCCCTTAGCAGAGGAATCGACAGAATGATCCATAGCCAACTTGCATGAGTAAGCAATGACATCTTTAAGCTTGAACAAGTAGGCATAAAGGGGTTTGCTTCAGCATCATGACCATCAGACTGGGTCCAAGACTCCTGCAATAGGGCCAAAAACTTGTCGACCAAACAAACAACTGAAATGGGGAAAAACTGTACTTTCTGAAAGCAACTCTCTGCATGCAAATAGCAGTGCAGGAGATATTGATGCTATGCCTTTAATGCTCAACATGACCATTTGCCTGAGGATGGTATGGCGATGCGTGAATCCCTTGGTACCACCTAACACATCGTTTCATGAGGTCAGAATTAAACTGGGTGCCTTCATCTGAAAGAATCTCTTTTGGGAATCCTTGACGAGAAAAGATTCCCAATACTCACAATAGTGCTTCTGCTACACTGACAGAAGAGATATCCTTCAAAGGAACAGCCTCTGGGTAATGGGTGACTATATCAATCAAGGTGAGAATATATATATCTATGACCTTGCTCCGAAGGAGAAGACAGCGGACCCACAAGGTCAACAGCCACATGGTCAAATGGAGTGCCAATGAATGGAACAGTAGAAAGGGGTACTGGACAAACTTTTCCCCTAGGTACTGTCTTCTGACAAACGTCACATGAAGCTACATACTTGGCCACATCTACAGTAACACCAGGCCAAAAGAACCTGTTGAGGACTCTTGCCAGTGTTCGACAAGAACCACAATGCGCTGACAGAATAAGATCATGTGCTACAGATAGCACTGTAGGTCAGAGGGAACAACCTGATCAAAAGGAATGTCATTTTTTTTTAAATGCCTGCACAGAATACCGTCTGACAAACAGTAATAGAAGGTAGCTGTACCTGACCTCTTTACTTCACCAGAAGATGCTAACTGGAAACATGTCTTCAACAACTCATCCTTTTGTTTTAAGGTTTCCTCCTGCATTTGTCTCACTTTCATTCTTTCTTTTCTTTCCAAATCTTGCGTAACACATTTATCAACATAGTCTCATAAAACCTGTCCTTCAAGACCAAATGCCTTACCACGTAATGTAAGTATTTAGTGAAAATCTTATCTTCGTCCACAGAGGTCATAGTGAAACACTAAGTCAGTGGACCAAATACAATGAAAGAAAAAGCTTAGACACTATGCCCACTGAAATATATTTCAAAGAGGGTTACTATTTTTTTTCTTCTTCACACAAACATTTATATCCATCACACTTATAAAATACTGAATATTTTCAAACCCAACGAAATGACAGTAATAACTAATAAACAGAAGTTTACGGGTTTGGGAAACGCACTTAGCAATCAATGATAGGTAATAAACAAATGCATCAATCAATAACAGCAATAATGAGTAAACATGCAGAAATAAATCAACAATAAACATAGGCATACATCAATCAATAATAGAAATAATCAATCAATACGAGTATTGAGGTGGTTTTCTTCTTTTTTTTGGGGGGGGGGGGGGGGGGGGGAGGGGGCAAAATTATTTTAAAAATGTCCCAGGCAGCCAGCCATACACATTCATTCAAGAGAAAGAATCCTAAGAACGCTATAGGAGCAACACACATCCCTAAGTGAAAAGGTAAGAAATAGAAGCAATCAGAAGGGCAACAAAAGATAATCAAACTAAAGCCCGCAGAAGATAAAGAACTAGGCCCTCGTATCTCCAGAAACTATACAAAGGAGATACCCGTTACGCTGGAGATGGGAAACCAACTTAACCAGAATGTCATTCAACAACACAGAACAACTGATTCTCTCATGAGGAAACGTAAACGTGTCCTAACTTAATAAACTGGGGACACTACAAAGGGTTACAAAAGAACTCCTAACCCTAGCACAATTTTGAAGGTAAATGTGAAAGCTCTATGGGGTCACCAGATGTTACGGATGGAATGAGTGTGTTGCGGGTGTCCGACTCTCACACAGAAATTATGGATGCATGCACTTTTCCAATTCACATAACACACACACACTCACCCGAACATTGACAGCCAGGCAACAGAACAACACTTTTTTTGTTTTATGCTGCCAGAGCCATCAGACAAACATATATAATAAATATTAATTCATCAACAGGTCGGCATGCCAACCATAAAGCGTACACACAGAACTACATATACTGCTTCCAGGTATGCCAAACAAAGGGCACACAACACAAAATATATCTCTATATAATTGGCTATCTACTAGCGCCAGCCTGATGTGGCCCTTTGCGGTCGGCTGGGCTATAAGCAACATTATCTTATCTTATCTACTAGCGCTGCTGGTGCTAGCTGCGTCTGGTCCAACACAGTTCTCTGAATGGCACAGGGTTCCAACAATGACAAGGAGGATGCTAAAGACGACGAAGATGACGTCTACAAAGTCAAGTCCGACAGAGGACTAATGGAACTTCACAGAATTGCGGCTCAAAATCGCCACCACACTGACGGTGTCTTTGCCGACGACAAGGTCGACAGTCTCACACAGGAGCTGTGGCTCACACAACAAAATAGAACGCAGCGACAGCCTAGCCAACAGGTCGCTGGATCAAATCTCGGGAGCGGCGCTCTGGCTTGGCAGCAGTGGCGTCTCCGGCCCAACTGGCTCAGCCGGTAGTCGGTCCCAGGCGCAGTGACAGGTAGGGTAGTTGTCGGCACTCAGGCCAGCCTCCCCACGCTGACACAAGGCGGAGTACAAGGGGGTAGATCACAGCTACAGCCCCAACCCTCAACAAGTGGCAGCCAGTCCCCTTCAGACCAGGGTGCACTTCTACCTGGGGGAACTGACTCCCACCAAAAACAGATAGGAGTCCCTCTTCGGCTTCTGGGTAGTTGCCTTGCTGGAATCACTGCAAAGACTGCCTAACCGTTTCAGCTCACCTGGCTTAAACAGAGTGCAGGTGAGCAGCAGTCAGGTACTCTTTTCAACTGACTTCCGGATGACTACCTTCCCGTTAGCACGAAAATTTGTGACTGGACGGGAAACAGTCCGTCACAGCCTGCAACATGTGAATCTCTCCAATGCACCACAGCAGCAGACTGGTCAAATTTTGAGGGTTTTTTTTTTCTCAAAATCTTTTATAGTGTTTAAAGCACGACCAACCATACTGGCCCATATTACAGCTGAAAGTAATAAAAATTGTAAAAATATGAGCCAAAGTCATCCAAATATCACCACATCATATCACCATCAGTCCATGACAAAACTATACTACGTCAAGAAAGATCCCCTCTTCTTCTATTATTCAAACCAGCAGGTGTGTGCAGTGACAGCCTATACATATTGCTTGTCACTCTCATACCCCTTCCCACTTCTAGCAGTAGCAGTGAGCGGCTCACTGCCAAAATATTGAGTTCCAGCTCAGACAATAGTGTAGGATATCACATGCTGGTGTTGTGGCAAAGTCATCAAGATTTGCAGCAAGATAGACACAGAAAGTATCTGTGCTTCAGTTTCACTTTGATTTAAATGGGGTACATCCCAGTAAACAAAAATCAATTCCTCTGCTTGCTTCATACTGTGAAATTCAAACATGAAATATCTGAAACAAATTTTTGTCTGTACATTTGCAAATCAAGGCAACATTTCTTTGAGTTTGAATGCTCTTTCTTTGTACATAATATGTTATAAATTGTACCAAAGGCAGTCTTTCTGTCACTCTGAAACCATACATATTTTGTCTGACAACAATCAACAGTCGCTTAGTCGATGAATGAGTCATCAGATGATGAAATACTCTAAAGCTTGCCTTGGAATGCAAGGGGAAAAAAACAACAACAAAAAACACACACACAGAAAACAAATCATACAAAGTACATCTCTCTCTCTCTCTCTCATACACACACACTACTAAAACTGACACCAACCAAAGGCACACGATCTACCATCACCCTACATTACAAATACCAAACACTGAACCGCTTCTGATGGTTTCAAGCACAAATGTGTGTGACTGCCTGCATGAGAAACAGCCTGGATGAGAAAACAAATGATGCAGGTAACAGGCATGTATTCATCACACAAACCAAAAATATAAATCCATTTCACTCAGCACAATAACATTCTCTGATTAGGAACAATTCAGGGGTTGCGTTTACATGGACCTGACAACACTGAAAAATGCAGTCACACTCACTCTCAAGCTCCTTACAAAATATGTAGTTTCCAGAGTGACCTGCAAGTATACTGCCTTTCAGTTTCATACAAATCTGTTACTTGTTACGCACAAATGGGTGATGAAATACAAAGAATAAGAACACTTGCCCATCATGTGCATAATGTCTACCCTCTATTCTGGCCACCCGTTGTGCAGCGCAAATAGTAGAGCATGCACAGAGGGTGACAAACACTGCACATTCCTGTGATGCTACCTGTTTCTGTCACGGTACATGCTGAGCCAAATCCAAGATATATATATGGAACTCCAATCTTTACAACTTCTCTTACATCCTTTATCCCTATGGCAGTAAGCAGGCCTATGGTTCTTCCCTGTCACAAGACTTTGTGTTGTAGGTTGTCTGCATTCAATGAGACAGTCCTCTGCCGACTGCGTGAGCTCTGCTTACTTTGACTCCCTGGAAGGACCAAAGGAAGGGACAGTGAAGGGTATGGGCAAGAACAGAAAAGGGAAGCTGTCTAACTGTAAGCCATGCAGTTTTGACAGCTTTATTTATAAGATTGTACCACCTGCCTAAAGGTTTATACCTTAATTTTTTGTCATTGCCAGTGCCACACACCTGTAGTTTCAAAAGGCCAGTGGAGCCTCTGGCATATAGATGATCATGTATGACTGTCATGCATGGTAATATTCTAATAAGTAAAGATTCTGAAAATGATCTGTATGATGATGTCACTGATGTTGAATCGTTCAGATCATTTTTCATCAGAGGACTAAAAAGGGAAAAAAAAGCCAATCTGAATTCAATCATAGTTCGACGTTACATTATACATAACACATGTAATAGAAAAAAAAAAAAGGTGAACAATCTAAGTTATTAATGTTCCCATATATATGTAAACTCACAACTCCTTGGTGCCAAAGAAAAAATGAATTAATAATACTGTTCATATGCTAGTTTTCACCTGCGTCTGTTTTTTTCTTGTTTCTTTTTTTAATACCCAATGGATCTGCAGAGAGCTCTGAACAAAATGGAATAAATGTGGACACATTTCTTTTTTTGTTCCAATAAAAAAGGAGAAACAACGACCTCCGACCACCCCCACAATGGATTGAAAGAGAACCATGGAAAAGAGAAAATTATTCCAGCACAAATTTTCCAGACACAGTGAACATTTATAAATTTTTTATTTATTTTGCTTTATGAGTTTCCAGTCATATTAGCAGCACAGACAGATGCCATCCTTTAATTGTGGACCAATAAAAACAGTACCGTTCAAGAAATACTTACATGCTGGAAGTGAATCAAACAATTCTCATTCTAAATAGTAAATGAATGGATCATAAAATTATCAGTACCTTCACTGCACTGGTTGAAAAAATAAAGAACTGTTCATAGTCACTCCAGCAAGGCTTTAAAAAAGTTCAAGAAATGCAGCTAAAAAAAAAAAAAGTGGGTAAGCTGGGTTTTCGCTTTCATTCTTCTTTCTCTTTTTTTTTCTTTTCCAAACGTACATAAATGGTCATTTTGGTTCCCTTACTTTAAAGCAAATGCATGCAGTACGATACCTGAACTTTCCATTGCCATTGCACCCTGGAGGATGCTTTGCCATGCAAGAATCCAGAAGTTTGAGAATTTGTTATCAGTTCTAATGTCATCCGCAATGCCATTCTTGGACCACAACTACTCAGTGTTTTTTCCCAGCAGACTGTAGTGAAAAAAACCGTTTGGGTATGCCAGCGACAGAACATCAAAACTATTTATATAGAGGTCCAAGGCTACGCAGGTTCAGATGCAATGCCTCAAAAGACTGACATCATAACAGACAGGGCTGAATTAGGTTCTGTATCTGTACAGAGACCTGCATTCAGGTTTGAAGCGCAGAGCTGAAGTTAAAGTGATTTCTCTATGGCGTTGACAGTCGAAAATATTCTGAGAAAAAGAAATCGCTGCATTGGCTTTCTTCTTTTTTGATGTTTTGAAGTGCTGGTGTACCTCCTCTTTGAATCTGATGTTTTACTGAGCTCTTTTCTTCTTTCTTCATTTTTTTTTTTTCTAAATATCTATTTCAATACACAATTTGGGGAGCCCTGTAAAATACTCTGTTAAGACAAAATGTGTAAATGCGGAAATTATCAATTCACACTTGCACAGTATACCAAAGTCAAATCTAAACTTCGAACTATCCAACAGATCTCTTTACAGATATGATTCATAAATCAGCACAGTCATGATATCAGTTTTTGCGGCATGCACACCTATACCTGTTTATCATGAGAACTTGTCATACTTCAGTGTATCAGGAGTAAACCATGTTATTGCAGCAGACTGCCCTACTTTTTCATCAACTCACTTAGTAACTGTCCAGAGCCTCATCTCTTCTGTCTTTTGATTGGGCTTGTTGGCAATGAACCGAAATACTGATTCTTGCTTCCCCCACTCTTTGCCCATTAAAATGAAATGCCATTAATATGGATAAATGCTATGGCACTATCTGGGCCCTGGTCAGGAAGAAACCAGTAGTAGCTACTCCCTGATAAGGCTGACCACATACCTCACTTGATTTGGGACATTTGCTCCATGCATGTAGCAAGAATACTCAGGAACACAAATGGCAGCTTTGCCAAGATTTCCATGCTCAACAGAAGGAAACTGTTAAGCCAACGGAATATATTAAGGCTCTGTCATTTTTTTAGCATGTGCAAGCACGCGCTCAACTGACATTTTAAATGTAAAATTTTAACTGATTTTCTTCGTTTTAATCTTAACAAAAACTACATACCATATATGGTGCTAATAACTTGACAAATATTTTGATACAAGTTTGACAAAAGTTTAGTCCCTCATTCTAACTGGCTAACTTAGAGATACCACAGATATGACATAACTGGTAAAGCATGACACCCCTCCCCAAATGATAACATTAAAAGTGGATGTGGGGGATCAGAGAATTTTCAAGCTTTTTTTTTCTTCTTTTTTTTTTCAACAAATCATTATCTGGCCCAAATTACCTTGACCAATGAAATATTCAGAGCCATATACCTGTGGGGTGCTGCTGCTGAAGAACAAGGTCTGAGACGTCTTGTGTTGCAGAAGTCACGGCTACGATCTGTGGCAACAGCAAGGCAGACTCTGGTTGCGGTTCTGTGACAAGAGCATGTTGGGAGTCTTTGGTGGAGGTGGTCACTCCACTCATCTCCAGGAGGCTGGTCACAGCACTGTCTGAGGCCAGTGTGGTGGACACCTCTTCACTGTTCGCTGACATCACGAGGCAATGCTTTGCTTGCCCTGGAACCTGCCCCAAGTCTATCTGCTCCATCACGGCAACTGTGTCTTCCTGACCGGCGTAGGCAGTGACTGCTCCAAGCTCCACCTGCTGCTCAACAACGGAGGGGTTCTGCTCTTCCACGATGACTTGCCCGGAGGGATCTTCACCCTTGATGAACTGACCTGTGGGTTCAGTGACAATCTGTGGCTGATCGTGCTGAAGGACAATCATCTGGCTGTCTGCCAGACTGCTCTCTGCTGGTGCACTTTCTACCTCCTGCAGGACAGCTGTCTGTGAACCTGGCTCAGGCTGACCCTCACAAAGGACGGCCTCTTGAACTTCACCCTCCGCAAACGCATTCTGCAGGTCGTTAGATCTGCTGTCACCATTCTGGAAAGCAATCTGATTGCTGGAATCTTCTTGTTGCACATCGTTTGCACGCATCACCCTGATCACTTCTGACTCGTTGGTACAAATAATGTATTTTTCAGGAGGATTTTCTACATAAGGCTCTTCTTTCTGAAAATATGTCTGGACCTGAGGATGACTTGGCTGCTCTACCTGATACTGTAACTCAACTTCTTCAGTCTTAATGTGCTTAACAGGAGGATTATAAGGCTCCTGAGTGTTGTTTACCGCACGGAAAGCTGAGCCTGCAAGCTGCGTCAAAGTGTTGGCAGCATCCACAGCAGTAGGCTGACTGAAGTCCACTTCGTGAACCGAATCCTGGACAACATGATGCTCCTGAGTGCTGGTAATAATTTCAGCGTCCCCTTGAGGCTGCTGGTCAAAGACAATGCCTTGCTGAGACAACTGGGTCAACAGGTGAGCCAGTGACAACTCTCCACTCTTTGTGTTGAGATCTAGGTTCTCTACTTCTATCACAGTCTCCCCATTCTCATTGACATAGATGTTGGTTGGTTTGGCTTCACTGTCTTGCTGCTCTCCCTCATTTCATGTACACAGTTACAGACTGGGGGTTGCTAGTGGAGGCCGAGGAAGAGGCTTGCTGGGCTCGGGTGTAAGACTGCAACACTGGCCCATCGGTATAATGCTGCTGAATACCAGTACCAAATGTTGGCTCCGGGAATATCAGTGGAATGGGGGCACGCTGCACAGAAGAAGGTTTGTTACAGGGATATTTAACATGTTCTCGCATTTCATCCAGGGAGACAAACCGTTGCCTGCAGATGAAACAGCAAAGGTCTTTACTACTGCCGTCCTCACGAGGTACGGTAATCTGAGTTACCATCTCCGGATCTAGAGTTTCTGCCATTTTTTGCAAAGACTGGGTCTCGATTTCTCTTCGGCGAACCAGGTTATCGAATCCACCGGAACGACACGAACGACTATGACGCCAACGCGTGATGGCATCTTCAAAGACCATCATGCAGTGCCGACACCAGAATCTTTTGGCTGATGGAACACTCAGTCGATGGCAGGGGTGATGTGATACTCTTGATCGTTGCATGTTTTATCTGGAAAAAAAAACACACACAAAACAAAACGTGATCAATGACTGTTTTAAAGGATACATATATCATCAGACATGTATAAATGGTTACAAAAATTCTTGCAGATAAGACATGCATTTAAACTTGAACTATGTCCAACCACACAACCATGTTGCAGATAAAGACATACATTCAAACTTGAACTATGTCCAACCAGCTGCAAAGTGAGACGACTGCAGGCGGAAATCTAAACAAATCTTAAATAAATGTTAGCGAACCGCCGAGACAAACGTGGACAAATGAGTCACAAGACAAAACACGAGCGTTTCGACCTCTTAGGTCTTCTTCGGGCAAGACACAAACAAACAGTACAACGAAAATGAACGAATTTGGTACTCAGTTTCCATCTCTTCACTCTTCAGAACAGGCAGGCAGGTGTTGAATGATTCAACGCCTGCCTACCTTGCACTGAAGAGTGAAGAGATCGAAAGACCAAAGAGCTCAAAATGCATCGTGTTTTGTCTTGTGACTCGTTTGTCCACGTTTTTCACTGCGGTTCACTAACATTTATTTAAGATTTATGTCCAACCACACAACCATGTTACTTACACCTATGTGTATTTAAACTTGAAAAAAATCTTTGAGCAATCATTCTTATTTTAAAAAAAAACCCAAAAACTTAATTTTCTTGCAAAAAAGAAAAAGCATTTTAATCTTTTATCATGACACACACCCTGGAATATTTTTATTTATGCTCATGCATGGTGATAAATGATGTTGTAGCATGGACATATGCGTGATTTTTGTTGTGCACCCCAAACACAAAAATATCATTAATGAATGGCTTAAAATGGATGAGGTTCAGTTTCGAAGAAGATAAACACAGTACAGGCTTAGTGTCCTGTAGAAGAGGGGAGTGACAAATCAGGCAGTTGAATAAAACTGGAATTTGACATAACCACAGCTGCTGTGCTAATGGCACAAAAGAGAGATTACAGTCAGGAGTAGAATTTTGGTGCAAAAGACTTCTGTCACAAAGGACTTGAATAAAGCCAGTTTTAACTGTACATCTGCGCATTAATCATTATGGCAATATATGGTTACATTAGTGTGTGTGCTTCTGTATGTAACAGAAAAAAGGTACGAGGGCGGACTAAAGGTAATTTTGATTGAACAAACTGTTAGAGAGCGAACCACAGAATATCTAGCGACATCATTATGGCAATCTGATGATCCTTCTTTGATCTTAGGTGCGCAATCACTTGAACAACTTTTCTTTTTACAATTCCTGAGCTAAAAAAAAATTGGTTCAATACCGATTCCGATATGATGACAAAAGTGCCTAAAACATGCTCTAGTCATATGGAAAGTGTGATACAGGGCTAGAAATTCCAAGTTAATTTTCCGTGGTCCAAGGGACAAGTACACAAAAACATCATCTTGTCCTCCCAGACTTCTACCTGCCCTTCATTCTGCACACATACGATTATGGCCTAAAAGAGAGAAATGAAGTTCAAAACAATTTACACACTCACCAGAGTGTACATAATGGGGTAAAAAAACCTTTCCCTTATGTGTTCAAAAGAGAATCAGAAACTAAACATAAAATTGTCATGTTTCCATTGTTCACACATTCCTGGACAGAATTAAAATCATAACATCTCTGCTGTGCTCTCTCCCTCTCGTCTCTCACCATGTACCCATTCCAAAATAAATCCACTTCATATCAACATACAGTCAAAACCAAAAAATACTGGGAATAGATAGATCTACAATTTCTGCACTGACCAGGCGCAATATCTGCATGCTAATTACATGTTTTAGGTACTGAACATTAGCACTTGCCTATGCGAGACAGCACCCTGCTAGGTCCCCACAATGAGAAAAACCTGGGGGAGGGGAAAGGGGAGGGGTAGAGGAATGGTGGTAGTGAAAGTGTGAAAGTGAAAAGGGAAAGAGGGAAGCATGATTTGTCTGTATGGAAGCTTGCTTCTCAGTTTTCTCTTCAATGATGCATTTCCAAAAAAAAAAAAAAAAAGGTAGCCTGACCGACATGTGGAGAATTTCCACCTGTCGAAAGACTTTGCTGTCATGGACAATCCGACGACAGGTGGGCATTTCAAGCCCTGTGATGGTAATGAAGTGGGACATGGTTTAAGAGACAAGGGGCTTAGCACAGCAGAATAATCAGTAAAGGATCAGTAAATGAACTGAAAAGCCTTTCTTCAGTTTATGATGACAGATTTAGAACAGGGTCCCCCCCCCTCCCCTTATCCACACACTTACACACCCTGACATACAACACCATCATACACTGGTAGTTCTGCAGCTAAGAGCTGATGGTTAAATTAACAATGGTTGCATATGCAGGGCTTCTGAAAACGCAAAAAATTGCGTACAGTACGCATTAAAACTCTACCGGACGCACTGGGTGTCCGTGTAAGGGGTTCCCAGGGACCCCTTCAAATTTTGGTGAAGTCAGACAATAAAGTGAGAAAAGACTGCCTTCAACATCGTAAGTTGGGTGCCGTAACATCGTAGGTCTGCTACACTTCGGACCGAACTCATCCCTTTTCGAGTTTGAACAGTAACAAAGCGAGTAGGGCAGCCTCCTAACAACATACGTCGGTCACTTTTGTCGTCTGCTGAGGCTGACTGACTAAGTAAGCTTACGCTAGGCCACAGCATCGTTTTCAGTTGACCGAATTTTCCTACTTTGAGCCATGTGATGTCACGATGACGCTTTTCATTTTCCTGGCAGGAGAGGCATTTCCGCGAAGCCTTTGTTTCCAACATGTCTCTCGAAGCGTGGTTAACAAAATCATCATCACAAAAGCGAAAAAAGCGTAGCAGAGGAGCAAGATCGAGAACGAATACAATTTTTGATGTTTATTTTGTTGTTTTTATTGTGACGATGTGTCTGTGACAATTGGAGTGCGCGTGCAGGGATGCAATTTTTTAACGTATATTTTGTTGTTTTTATTGTGGTGTAGGGACCCCTTAATGTTAGCCTGGGACCCCTTAAAAATCTGATGAAGGGGTCCCTGGGACCGGAAAGATTTTCACCCCAGCAGAAGCCCTGATATGTGAAAATCTAACCATTGGCCAACTTCAAAATTCTGAAACAAATTGGGATCAGTACATAAGCCTTTTCTTAAGTGTGGTCTCAAACCCAACATTTAAAAATCACCTGTTCTTACTGGCAATAGGAACAGGACTGAAGAAAAGGAAACACAAAAGAGTTCAGGAGACGCAATGAGTGATGTGAGAGTTAACAAAACAGCAAGAAAATTTGGAAGAAAAAATATGAATGTTTGAAAACTTCTCTCTCTCCAATCACCTTACCGCAAAAATCACCCCACACAACTCCTCAGCATCCAAAACAATAAAAACCACGAATGAAAATTTTCAACAACTCACAAACACACACACACAGTGACTGAAACCATTTACTGTCAGATTAACATAGTGTTGTACTCACACACACACACACACACACACACACACACACACACACACACACACACACGCATGTATACACAAACCAAATACGAGGGCCACCCCATAAGTTCTCGGATGGGAAAAGATGGAAGTACACTGGCATTTCTTACCGAGCCCATCTTTTCAAAGTATCCTCCATCAGCGTGTATGCACTTTTCCATCCTTCTAAACCACGAATCCATCACCCCAGCCCACTTCGACTTAGCTATACCAGAAATCAAGCCCTCGGCAAACGCTTGGGCATCTTCAGGCTCTAAAACAGCTTTCCTTTCAGATGTTTTTTTAAACGTGGGAACAAAAAGAAGTCACAAGGGGCTAGGTCAGGAGAATACGGAGGATGAGTGACGAGCTGCACGCTGTTCTCTTGCAAGAAGTCTAAAGTTGCAGCTGCCATGTGGGCGCTGGTGTTGTCGTGGTGGAGGAGTAGGTGCGGAAACAGGTCCATGGTCGCCGTGCACTCCAAGCCTCGAACACTTTTGGCAGGCAGGTGTTGATGTACCATTCAGCGTTCACTGTCTTTCTTTCCAGAAGCGGTACAGTATCACATGGTCGGATCTTGCAAAGAAAACTGCAATCATTTGCTTTGTGCAACTTCTTGATCTCTTAAATTTCACAGGTAGTTGCGTAGCTTACGGTCAAAGATGATTCGGTTGGGGACCAGTCGGACAGAAAGGTCACACTTTGTGTGAAGTTTCCTTATACCCTAAGGATCAAATTAAGAGATGGAGCCACTACGTACATGTTTTGTTTGTGGTCACGTGGTACGTCTTTGCTAGGCATCATCCGCGAAGTCATACAGCAATAGCACTTCCAAAATTTTGTCACTACTGCAAAAATAGAGTCATTTTAGGGATTTTGAAGTTTATGAATCACATATGGTAGAAGCAGTGTCAGCCAATGCGTCTATTTGTTGCATTTGCATTTGCACAGTGCTGTGCAACCAAGTCCAGCCTGTGCACAAGAGCATCTGCCCGAACATCCGCGATCACTCTTACAGCCGCAGGATACTAGCTCTCTACAGCCTCAGAGACCTTTGGGGAGAAGTGTCCATACAGGCATCCATGTACTGGTGTCTGAGTCCAGTTTCCAGCCCCAGCTTTCTGGAGAAGGAGCTTACTGCTTTGGCTGACATGATGTAGCCCAGATGCCTGCCTGGTAAGCAGTGCGCTTTGTGTGCTGCAGCAAAGCGTTTTGAGTTGGGGGAATGGTTTCCATTGACCTGTTCCTCTGACAGAACAGCTCCCTGCGTGCTTCATTAACCGAGTCCAGTGAACTGGTTTTGTCGTACAAGACAACAGTATAGCTTTCTAGCAGTTTGAAGGCTTCTGTGTCAATGTCCATTTCAGCGAAGGGATCTTCTGTCATGACCGTGAAGGCTTTGGTAACCTCGGGGAATGATTTCCATGACTCAAATGCTGTCTTCTTCCCTCTTCCATAAAAGGAAGACACAGTATCACACCCAGTGTAGCTATGAAATCCGGGCAGTGCTAAGCATTTCTCTTCTCAGAGACCTGGGCGATGGTGTTGATGTGAAAGTATGTAAAACTTTTTGCCAACTCCAAAAGCTACCATATGTCCATATCTCGGCAAGTGCTTTTCAGGAAGTGAAACTTTCCAAGCAGGATCACGATGACGTCAGTATCCACTGTTCTTACCAAGCATGTACAGCACCCATTCTGGAGGGCATCCTGGATATGAGTATCATCCTTGTGTCTGCCCTCTTCGTGGTCACATTCAGGCATGGTGTGGTTTGAGCCATTAGCCAAAGTTGCCTTGCCATATGTGACGAACACTTCTTTCTCTGGGAGAAACTCACTCTCTGCTACTCTTTGTGCTAGGAACTCAAACAACTCTTGCTTATTGTCTGGATCTCTCAAGAAGTCATGCCACTTTGCTGGAATCCTGTCTGACTTGCAACCTTTCTTCGTGTGCCTTTCCCTCTCCTTTCTCTGGTGGACTCTTTGATGCTGCTTTTTGAGTACCTGTCCCAGACAACATCCAGTCTTATGCCACTTTCCAGCTGGTTCTTCAAGTAGGGGAGAAAAACGACATCTGCATATTCTCCAAATGTTGTAACTCCATTGGTTGACAAGAAATGTACGACTGCAGCACCATCTAGCACTTCACATCAAATTTTGCTTGGAGGCTCTGTCTCCAAAACAGTCTCCAGGGAAGCCAGGATTTCAGGCTCAACTTCAAGCACTTTGACTTCAGCACAGCTGTCAGGATCCTCCAGCTCTACAGTACTCGGCAGACACTCTTCAAGTTCAACATCATAGGAATCCTCCATGTCAAGAACACTTGAACTCTCTGCCTCAACAGTCTTGACGAGGCAAGTCAGCAGGTCTGATTTCGTCCCAAAGCGTAGTCTGTCTCTGTCAGAGAGAGCAGGAGGACAAGGATGGTTTTCGTGCATGAAGAAGGTATCCATGTCACATCAGTCTTCAGTGTCGCAATCTTGTCAGCTTGCTTGGTCTTCTGTTTAGGACCAGAGGACCTGAACAGTGGCAGCGAATTTCTTTTGATTGAGCTGTGAATAGACCGGCTGCGATCCACCAAGACGGTCTGTCTGTAATCCTCATACTGCTGTCTGCCAAGTGCTTCCACGTTGCGGACAGTGTTGACAACAGATTCACTCATGACATCACAGGTGTCCAAAGTTAGAAGTTCTGGAGAGTCATTCATGAAAGGATTGCCCATTTCACTGATGGTCTGTGCAAGATTGACAGCATGCTGTCTGAAATTCTTCTGGAAAGCCAGCCCCTCTTCATGGTGGCAGTGATCATCATAGTCATCACTACAAATGTCTTCTTCGAACTCTTTCACAATTCAAGCTTGCTCTGGACCAGCAAGCATCCATTTTCTGAAGGCAGATGGTTTTCTGTAAGCCCCAAGGCACCACCACAACCTTTCACCCTGGGATTGTTTTGTTTGTGGGCTTGATCGATCGGCATAGCCGAAAACCTGTTGGTTGTTTTGGAAAGGACCCAGAGTCCATGACGTATGAACTCTTCCAGGATGGAAGGTGGGAGGCTTTCCATGTCTCGGATGTGGACAGGTATCCATCGAGCGTAGTGATAATGATCCAATGCAAAGTACCAAGCTACCAAGGCTTTCAGTGATTCCACATACATCACAAAATTTTCTCACGATGAGCTCTGATGAAGATGAGGCCCAAAAGTTCAAGGTGGAGGATTGTGTCCCAATACTGGAACATTGGACTTCTGCTTATCATGTCTTGTCTCCACGCTTCTCTTACTTCATCAGTCTGGGGCAAGCCTGTCTTGGTGAAAGCTTCTTTCTGAAGTTTGGCCAAAGCCAAGGCACTGATCTGGTGTGCTTGTCTGGTTCTGGTAATATGGGAACACTTCAGGAACGAGTCTGCTGTGCCAGACGATGCAACGCCTGCCTTGTAAGTGCCACTGTCCAGCCTGAGCCCTCAAGGTAATCACCAAATGTCTTCCAAGTTGCTTGCTCCACATGAAGGCCTCCAAACATAATGACGAATTTGTCTTCCCCATGTGTCTTCGGCCAGGTCCATTGTATACACTTTGCTAGAGCAAATAATGGAGCATCCATTGTTACCACAGGAATTTGGCCTGGGTTAAGGAAGACTATTGCTTGTTTGAGAACATGTAAGCCATGCTTTACCATGGCAGCAGTTGCTGCTTTTTCATAGAAAGTGGCAAGAGTTGAGTGAGTGCCTTCTGAGCCTCTTCCAGTTTTGCACCATCCTGCGTGATGCGTGAAAGGCTGACCAGGCAACTGTATCACCTTTTATAAGTTTGTCTTTATCAAAGAGTTCCATGGCAGTAGATAACCACTGTTCTTCTTTCTTTGCTGCCACAAGGTCTCCAATGATTGCTCTGGTCACATTAGCCGGTTCTGGCACTTCCACTTTCGACTCATTGAGTGCAACAAAAAAACAAATCAAAAGTGAGCAAAAATATATTTTAATTGACATATTCCAGTAACATCAGCTTTTTTGGTTTAAGAATGTTAAAAATGCTGTGAAATTGCTAAAAGAATTTTTAAAAAATTGCAAGGAAGGGTTTGCTAGGATTGTTTCAATGTTAGGATCTGTTAACGTGTGACGCGTGACAAACACGCGTCACGTGACTACAAACAAAAGCATGCACGTGGTGGCTCCATCTCTTAATTTGACCTTTAGTATATGAGGAACCTTCACACCAAGTTTGAGCATTCTGTCCAGTTGGTCCCCATGTTTTCCTCACGCTACGCAACTAAGGTGGGGTTTCCCCTGGAAACAGCCAAACTGACGACTGCTGCTTTGTTTTGGGGTCATACTGGTAAACATAGGTTTCGTCACCTGTGACGATATTTGAGACCCTATCTGATCTTCCTCCGTCAAATTTTTGCAGCATAAACTGGCACCATTCAACCCTAGCCCTCATCTGCTCCCCAGTCAGCTGGTGGGGCACCCAACGGGCGCAACGCTTCCGTACAGAGAGATTGTGCCGAAGAATGCGGTCTAAGCTTCCTGATGAAAGGTTTAGAGTATCCTTGAGTTTATCCTCCGTGATTCGAGGATTTTCTGTAATCATGGCCTTCACTGTGCTCACATTCCCATCGGTAGTAACTGAAACTGGACGTCCACAACGGTCACGATCTTCCAACGACATTGTACCAAACTGAAATTCTTTGAATCACCTATGGACTGTGGATAATGATGGAGCCTTGTCGCCAAAACAGTTTGTCAAACTTATAAAGCTTTCCTTGAAAGACTTCCTCTGAAGATAGTCATGATAAATCATGGTACGAAAATCTCTCCAAGACAGGCTCTCTGCAACACTTTGAAAACCGTCCCCCTGGCCATCCATTTTGCTGTCTAGAACAAATTTGGCTCTGACGATTTTTATCATTTTTTGTGTCATAGCTATTATGACATCGCTTGTGATGATGATATAAAAATTGAAATTATGACGTCAGTGGTTTCTGCGCATCCGAGAACTTATGGGGTGGCCCTCGTACTAGGCAGAATGTGAAACACAAACAACAGAGACAATCTGCATATTGACTCATGTGGTGAATACATAAAACAGCAGGATGAAAGGCACACGGCTGGTATTGGTAAGGAAGGAGATGAATAAGCACAGTGCATGTACTGTGTGGCAGTCAGCACTAGCAGTAACAGACAATATAGCTACAAACTGTCGCTTCTGAGAATATGAGTTAACCACCTTTTAATGTCCTACGGAAACCATTCCAACTGTTTCCCTTTACTCCCCTCTGCTTTCAAGCCCTCACCTCAGTCTCTTCCTAACCTCACCCCCTCCTCCCTCCTACACTCTCTTTTGCCCCAGCAGCAGCAGTCTGAAATGACCTGACCTTGATGACCACTGGCACTGCCCTCTGTCAATTGCCCAAGGACTTCATGTGTGCCTCTTTCGGTGAAAAGTTGATCACAGGTATCTAGGCTTCCATTCGTTTGATGTCTAGTCTCAATTCCTTTCCTTCTTTTTTGTTTTCACTTAAAGGTCGCCACTATATTTCAAGTGTGCATCATGGACATGACATAATATTTTCACATTACATGCATGCATGTTTACTGATGACTCCGATCCAAAAGATATGCTCTAAATGGATTGTGAATTCAGTGATCAATAAACTATCATGCAGTCAACAGTGTACTGTGATTACTTTGTAGAGCATCTAGATGAATGTAAAAAAAATAAATAAATTAAAAAAAAAAAAAAAAGACAAACTAAAAGACTGAAAACAAAATCAGCTTTAACAGAGCAGATGCTATTATACAATTTTCACAAGTGTATGTCATACTGGCCCAAAATGCAGTTGCCTAAAATAGACATCACAACCAGCCATGTTTTTGGTGGGGACTATGACAAACAGAGTTCAAACAACTATAAACAACAGCATGTGTAAAAAATACTTCCTCTACCACGTGCAACAGAAATAAACACTGGATAATCAAAATTTTGATCATGAAAGGGTTGAAAATATCACAATTGCGAACATCATTCAATGCATAACCTTTCAACTTAAATTCAGTTTGCTAAACCACCATCTGCTGTGCTTTTACAGACTGAAAACATCACCATTTGCTTGATCAGGCATTGCATTATGATTATGGGAATGTCAGCAATATTTCTTGATAAAGACTTGGGCAAATAAGATCTTTAAAAGACAAAGTGATTAATAGAATCAGTAAGTTTGGTTGATGTTCAGTTCAAATATACTTTGTTGTATTAATGCTTATTAATCGATGCTCATTTTGAATCACAAAATTTCTTCCAGGAGAAACTTTGCAAATACTTGTATTAGCGCTCATTTTTGCCCACCAATTTTCTTTCCAAGGAAAAACTGTGTAAACATGATATTCATCATAGGTTTCATTTTGCATGTATAGTAAAGAATATGACATGGATGAATACAAAGTGTGTTAAAAGAAGACTCTCCTTAATTGTTGCTGTTTTCTCTTGAGCATTTTGTAAACTTACGAATAAAAACTCTTTTTTTGTGAAACTTTCAGATCAACAGCGATGACTTGCATCAGTGATTACGACAAACACATCTAATGAAGGAAAGATAGCTTGGCAAAGAATGCACACATAGAGAATCTAATGGCTTAGGACTTAGGCAAATTAGAGCATAGAGAGGTTATAACATCCATAAAATCAGTACATCTGCTTGGTGTTCCTTTTCAACCATACTTTGTTCACTGATTCCTTCCAAAGGAGACTGAGTAAACCTGGTGTTTGTCATATGTTTCTAACTGCATAAAAAGCAAAGAAATGAAAGAGACGGCTAAACATTTATTTGAAAGAACATTCTGCTTGTTTGCTTCTATTTTCTTACAGCATGTTTGTCATATGTTTTAACTGTATAAAAAGCACAAAGAAATGAAAAAATGCCTAAACATTTATCTGAAAGAACACTTTGCTGGCTTTTTTCAATTTCTTAAAGCATTCACTATACTTTGCATAAAAAAAATACTTGCCCCTGATTCCTTCAAAGGCAAAGCATTTGTGTAAACTTGATGTTTGTCGTAGGTATCTAACTGTATGAAAAGCAAAAAAACGTGAAATGGATGAATAAATGCTTTGTTGAATAACATTCTGACTGCCTGTTGTTGTTTACTTGCAGCATTTTGTGTACTTTAGAATGAAAACACTTTATAAGTTTATTTCATAAACTTCCAGCTCAATGGCAATGAAGTACATCAACAATTCCACCTTTAATTAGAAAAGATAGTAGCAAAGAATACACACAGGAGTCACAGACATACAACAGTCAGGAATGCTTTAAACTACATCATTTGCTGGAACTATGTGGACAAACTTTGGCTTATTACAATGTTAGTGTTGTAATTGCTGATGTTCGTCATACTTAGGACGACACCATTATTGTTATTTTCACGGAAACCAGCCACTTTATTGTCTTGTCTTTTTACATAAAGACTGCTTAGAGTGTAACCTTCACAAAATTACCTGTCACTTTGTGATAACAATGACTTTGCTTGCCACTGTTTTATCCACATTACATCATGCACACGCTCTGGCACGGGTCAAATTTTGTCATGCATTTATTTATACCTCCACCTCCGCTCCAGTTCAAATGGCAGAATGGTATGATCTTGACAGAAATTTAACTCAACCTTTGTTACAGTATTTGCTCTTAATATAATTTAATGTCTTTATATAAGTGAATAAAAGCAATTGTTGTTTAAGTGACCACATGAAAAGGGCAACTTTTTTTTTTTTTTGGTAATAAACATTTTATTGCATTTTTTTCAAACAATAACACACACACATAGATGAAGAAAGAAACGGGAAAGGGGCACATGAGTGGGTAGTGGGGGGAAAGGGCAAGGGGGCATATACGAAAGGGGATATCTGAGATTATCATACTCCTGAAAGTAACATCATCATCAATAGTAATAGTAACAGCAATAGCATCTCAATTAACAACAATACCTACAACAATGACAAGAACAGCATGAGTATCAAGTTGGGGGAGGGAGGGGGGGGGGGGGGGGATGGCGAAAACATGTGCAAATGGGCAACTTTGTAACACTGATTTTCTTGCCGGAAACATTAATCGCAGATTTACAGCCTTTGCAGTTTTTTTGACATATTCTGAACTGGAATGGCTGGAAAGGTGTTTACAATACATGTACTCAAATCTCTCTGCCAAGTTTAATCATGCTTACAGCTGTATGTTGTTTGGGCACCAAGTCAGCGAGAACCACTTCAATCATCTAGGGGTTGAGATGACTTGTGGATATATGCAGGTGGCTGATTAAGCCAATGCGTGCACAGAATGTGCGGTGACAACTTGGCAGGCAATGTGGGAGACCTGCTCTTGCTTGCTGGCGCGGGCTTTCCTTGCCTGTCTCTCTGGTTGCACTGCAGCTGTCCTTTCTTCACATAAATTGACACCTTGTGGATAGAGCAGCATTATTTAGCTCGATCCATAGCAGTTTGTTCCCATGTGTCAGGGTTGGTATTAAACGCTTTCAAGGATGTTCCCAGTGTCTTCGAAGCGTTTCTTCTTACCTCCAAGGGAACGCTTTCCTTGTTCCAGCTCATCATAGATGAGTCTCTTGGATAGTCTATGGTCTGGCATGCGAGCTACATGACCTGCCCATCGAAGCTGAGAAAGCATCAGGATGGTGTGGATGCTTGGCAGGCTTAGTTGGTTGAGCACCTCTGTGTCTGGGATTCTGTCCAGCCATTTTGTATTTAACAATCTTCTGAGGCAGGTTGTGTGGAAGCGATTTGGTAAATCGCTCTGCCAAGTTCAATTATGCTTATGGTCATACTGGTGGAAGAAACGCCAACTTTAAAGTTTACCATGAATACAAACACACCTTCACATACACACATGCACAAACACACAGACTGACAGTGCATTTTAGATGGACACAGTGGTCTAAAGAATGACATCACTTTGCACTGGTCACCTGTTTGCCGATTCAAGAGGGTAGTTAGCAAGGCCCTTGTAAATCTCCAAAGGAACTACACAAGGTCCTTGAAGATTTTTAATGACGGTGGACAGTCTGTGAAGTTCATGCAGCTGTACCTGTACAATATAAAAGTCACATCATCAGCTTGCGTGGTTTGTTCATGGATGTAAACATGTACACAAAAACAGGTAACATGATATTCATCATATAACTATGGTATGTAGACACACATAAACATACACAGTATGAGTGCACACACACACACCACACACACTTTTCTTGCGCTCCTTTTGTCACAATTAATCCCATTTTTGCACTTAAATGGGAATTGATAGGCAAGCAGTCTTGAAACACATGTATACATATATTCGTACAAGCATGCACTTCTGGACTTTGATGCACGACAGTATTTATATGTCGCATTTCATACTGCCATCCTTCGACTCCAACCAACTTTTCCTTCTCCTTTGCTGAAAAGCCTGAACAACTCTTGCTTGCCCGTGCTGCTTTGATGTGTGAAAGCTGATGGTTCATTCACGCAGCAGATAACAAATGGGTGCAGCATCTTCACAAACACTTTCCTGCACTTCCTTGGTTCTTTTCTCAGAGCATCAAGCCACTGTCTCACGTGATCTGTGATATCAGCTGTACATCCCCCCCCCCCCCCCCCCCACAGCAGTGTAAATGGTTGTTGAGTTTCACAGTGCAGGTCACCATCTCAGTCAAGGAAATGTTCAAACGAAGATGGGCAGTGTGCTAGTTTATGCTGCCAAGTGTCATGACACGCTTTTCCAGTATTTTCAAAGTTCACTTAAGTCGGCTTCCCTGCCGATGAGGATTCCAGCAGGTACATCCTGCTGGCTTACTGCCCTTTCATTTTCACTGGCAAATCTGAACTTAACCCCTTCACTGCCACAGTATAATAGCACATTTTTGAATAACCGTGTGCCAAGGTAAAATTTTGCTTTTTTGGGTAGGTTCAGTAAAATGGTTACTGCTCACTTATTTCTTGACAAATCTTTCGGACTTTTGGCATGTTTTGATGTTATGCATTGATCTATAATGTCCTGTCAAAATGATTTTGATTATTTGATAATTAGTGTAGCAGAAATTGACATAATCATAAAAATTTTACCAAAAATAACAGTTTTCGAGTATACACAAACACATTGTGCCAAATGAAATGAGTCAAAACACTGAAAAAGTGGTCTTACTATTTATTCAACATCAGCACTAACACATGACAGTCATATAAAATCCCAAGGAATGTTGTTCTTGATGAAATCTGCTCATAATTGGGGTGATATTTTTTTTTAGGTAAAAAGGGCATAATCAATGCTTTTCACGGTATGTTCACTAACATACATGTACATTACTCATCCATTTATTGAGTTATTTGTTAGATATTTTGTGAATAACTTCCTTATACCCTTGTTTACAATTTCACATCATTCTAATTTGATTTCTTGGAAATGATGATGGTTCACCCTAGTAACATATGATGAAATAGTTTTTGTTTTGTTTTCAATTTCATAGTTTTAGAAGAACTCAGCACATAAAAGCCCACTAAACACAGCAGAAATACCTTTTGGTGTTTGCTTAACAATATTACAAACACCTGGGATTCATGTTGTTGTCAATAAATGTCCCTCTGTGTAACAATCTGTAATGTTACTGGGGGTACCCCAATTCTACAAGAAAGGGACATTATTTTACTATTTGGGTAGGTTCAGTACTGCTTATTATTTGTTGATATATGACTTAGATTTCATGGCTGCCCTTTCCTTATACCCCAAGCTATGATGCTATATAACAATAATCTAATTTTGTTGGCCATTAGGGGATGGACAGGGATATAATGAATGTGGTTTTAACAAAAAGAACAGTTTTCAAGTATACAGAAACAAATTGCATCATATAAAATCATGAAACAATGAAAAAGTTGTGTGACTAATTATTCAACATCAGCACTAACACATGACAGTCATATAAATCCCAAGGAATGTTGTTCTTGATGATAATCTGCTCATAATTGGGGTACGATTTTTTAGGTAAAAAGGGCATAATCATGCTTTTCACGTTATGTTCACTAACATACATTACTCATCCATTTATCGAGTTATTTGTTAGATGTTTTGCAAAATACTTCCTTATACCCTTGTTTACAATTTCACATCATTCTAATTTGATTTATTGGCAATGATGATATGTTCACACTAGTAACACGTGATAAAACAGTTTGGTTTGTTTTCAGTTTGATAGTTTTAGAAGAATTCAGCACAAAAAAGCATACTAAACACAGCAGAAATACCTTTTGGTGTTTGTTCAACAATATTACAAACACCTGGGATTCATGTTGTGTGCAATATATGTCCCTCTGTGTAACAATCTGTTTGTTACTGGGGGTACCCCCAATTCTACTAGAAAGGGGCATAATTTTAACTATTTGGGGTAGGTTCAATACCTCATTCACTGCTTATTTATATGTTGACATATGACTTAGATTTTATGACTTCTCTTTCCTTTTACCCCAAGCTATAATGCTATATAATATAATCTAGATTTGTTGGCCATTAGGGGAGGACAGGGATGTAACAAGTGGTGGTTTTACAAGAAAAAAAACAGTTCCTGAACACATGTACACATGCTACAACACATAAAACCTGTAAAACACTGACAAAAACTTCTGTTAGTGTTTACTCAGCATCACTGTAACTATTAAGTGTGGTCCAAATTGCTATAGTATAATACTTATTGGTAAATGTTCAAAATGACAACTTTTCATGCAGATGATCCAGAATGGGTTGAATCTTGTAGAGCCGGTCGTACCCTGGATCACCTTCAACTGGCATGGCTGCATTGTCGTTGAAATGCAGAAACTGAAGAAGAATCTGAAATACAGAATAAAAGTTTCAAGACAAGTAAGCAGACCCACAATTGGGTACATACACACAGTAAGCAGACCCACAATTGGGCACACACACACACACACACGCACACACACACAGTAAGCAGACCCACAATTGGGTGCACACACACACACACCATGCAGGGCTTCTGCTGGGGTGAAAATCTTTCCGGTCCCAGGGACCCCTTCAGATTTTTAAGGGGTCCCCAGGCTAACATTAAGGGTCCCTACACCATAATAAAAACAACAAAATATACGTTAAAAATTGCATCCCTGCACGCGCACTGCAATTGTCACAGACACATCGTCACAATAAAAACAACAAAATAAACATCAAAAATTGTATCCGTTCTCGATCTTGCTCCTCTGCTAACGCTTTTTCGCTTTTGCTACGATGATTTTGTTAACCACGCTTCGAGAGACATGCTGGAAACAAAGGCTTCGCGGAAATGCCTCTCTCCTGCCGGGAAAATGAAAAGCGTCATCGTGACATCACATGGCTCAAAGTAGGAAAATTCGTCAACTGAAAACGATGCTGTGGCCTCAGCAGACGACAAAAGTGACTGACCGTATGTTGTTAGAGGCTGCCTTACTCACTTTGTTACTGTTCAAACTTGAAAAGGGATGGTGTCGGTCGAAGTGTAGCAGACCTACGATGTTACGACACCCAACTTACGATGTTGAAGGCAGTCTTTTCTCACTTTATGTCTGACTTCACCAAAATTTGAAGAGGTCCCTGGGGACCCCTTACACGGACACCCAGTGCATCCCGTAGAGTTTTAATGCGTACTGTACGCAATTTTTTGCGTTTTCAGAAGCCCTGCACATGCACGCGCACATACACACACACACACAAACACCACACACAGTAAGCAGAACCCACAGCCTCCACACACAGACTCACACACATGCACAAACACACACTAACAGTATCACACACACATGAATGTAAAAACACCACAATGGTACAAAACAAAAAAACTCCTGTGGATGAGTGCTTCTGTGTTTTACAAAATGAACAAACTTATATGGAAAACTTGCATACAGAAATAAATAATGCTTAGGCGCACATGTGCACACACACATGCACACAAACACACACAATCCCACCTATCCATACAGTCATTATTTGCCATAATTATGTGGTTTCAGTAGGAAATAGGGCAAAGAAAGAGTCTGAGAAATTCAGAAATGAACAGTCGAAGAATGAAGAATCATGTAGTAAAAAAAAAAAACATAAATGAAAAACAGAGCTCCTTGCCGAAACCGTTTCTGGTCATGAAGGAACTGAAGACTGAAACTTTGTACAGCCGAAAACTGCACTGCTGACTTTCAGACCAGGATTCCCAGTCAAACAACAGCAAGGTTGAAGGGCTGTGCACCTCTTTCTCGCCATTCTTTGATCAGCTGTTGCTGACCACGCCCCATGCCACGCCCCCGGTCCACTTCCACGGGACCTTCACCGTCGTTCTGAGCCCGTACCACGTCCATGACCCCATCTCTCAAGACAGGAGGGGGTGCAGTGCTCGTTGAGGCACGGGTTTGGCTATTTCCACTTCGTCACCCACGCTAACGGCGCTTTCTTTACGGCTGTCTTGTGTAAAGAACAATGGAGCCATGTCACCACCAGCATGTATCTCCGATAAAAGTGGATGGTGCTGATTCCATCCGTCTCCTCCTCATCGCTAGTATCAGGATCCGATCCTCAAAGGTCTTCTTCATCACTATCTTGATACTTTAGAACGTCCATCTAAAACATAAGGGCAGCGTAACGCTTGAAAACGGACGCGTCGACTTAAGTGCTAGGTTGAGCTGCCATCTTGAACATGCTTATCAGTTGATACCTTTCAACTTGCAATTTGCATATCATATGGTCGGTTGGCCGTCGCGTGAAGGGAAAGGGGCCGTACCTTGACATCAGCAGAAGTAGAAACATTTTAGAGGGTCGTCTCCCAAGTAGATTTTTCTGCTTTCCGTGATGAAGTTACTACGAGGCGTACTCGTATATGGGTGTAGCGATTTTTGGTTTTCACTATGAATGGCACTCATAGCAGCAGGTAACAGGTTAAACGTGGCAAGGTTTGACTTTGTTTCTTGTCAATGAATTTTTTAGCCACTTTTTCGCGATTCTTCAAATCCTTGCATCCCACCTGAACTGCAGAACAAGCAAGCATGTCACCTTTGCTTTGAGTGTTGATAGATGCAATGTATGTGCTACAAGAATGTGAGTCCCAGTGTGTGGTGGCAACATTCTAAATAGACCGTAATGAAATTAGAATACTGTATATGACTAGAGACAAAGATGAAGGTAGGAAAATGGTCAGTTTTCTCTCTCTAACACACACACATACACAAGAACAATCATGTGATGTGTGTAATGGTTATACATCCGGGCTTTCTCTTTTAACTCTTTCTAGACATTTTAATCCAAATGTTCCTTTTTCTTTCTTTCTTCTTTAGTTTTCTTTTCAAAATGAATTTGTGTTGTTCATAACTTAAAACAGACCTCTAACAGTAAGACCTTAGAACAATAAAATCTGGCAAAAGCGTTTGCTATGCACTTAATTATGCCCCACTGCAAAACAAAGCTGTTGACATTGGCATCAGACTCAGAGACTGTCTTCAGGTGTGTCAAACTGTAAGTGACATTTCTTCTATGACAAGCATGGACACTTTTATATAATATCGTAATCTATGCATGTGATTAAAGGTAGCTCCCAGCTGGTTTGTTCGGCAGTTGAGGACAATACTTCCTCTGGTTCCACCCGCAGTTTTGGGTGTTATCTTCTTCTTGTCTGCCTTTTTGGCCAACACTTCAGAGGCATGTAAGACTTCATAACGAAAGCTTGGCCGTGTCTAGAGTTGTGCTGTCTTCACCTGTCAGCTGAACAGCAACAAGTTAGGTTGCGGGATGCACACGGCAGTTGCTTGACGGTGGCATTTTAGCCGGTGGGCTCTGCAGTCTTGAAATATGGGCTGGTACATCCTGGGGATCGCTCTATGTGAACACAGCGCAGGCTTCCAAGGGCAGTGCAGGATTGCTCCCAGCTAGTTTGTTTTGGCAGTTGAGGACAGTATGTCTCTGGGTCCCATCCACACTTTCTGAAGTATCTGATTCTTTTCTAGTAAACTATCCATGTGATCAGTGGTAGATGAAAGCTGAGGCGAACATGTGATCCTTTTCCTGCTCGACAGTCCAGATCATAACAGATGTTCAATTAACATTCTGCATTCATTCATTTATTTCAGACCCTCATGCACAGCTGCCCAACCTTTCGGAGACAAAATTCGGGAACCCAGGAATGAAGAGCGTGGGATGGCTGAAGAAGAGCAGTTTAGTTTTGACTTAAAAGCATTTCTGACCCCCTTATGTTCAGCTGACAAAAAGGATTTAAAGAAAACTCACTTTTCATATAATCGCCAACATCCACAATTCGCTTGGGATTCATTCTGAAATAATTTATCATCACTATTCAAAAATGACTCCCTAAACTCCACATTTTAAAACAGAATTTTCAAAATCCTTCATTTCTTTACTCCACTTAGGATTCCGGAAATAATGTGTAAATGGGGAAATTCAAGAAAAATTCAGATTGACAGCTATGCTCATGGTTGTGATTCACAGAAACACACACACACACACACACACACACACATACACACACACACACACACACACACACAAATAAAATCTGTCATAAGAATACAGATCTACTACTGGCCTGTGTGTCGGACTAAATTCATCACAATCCATACTGGTACATGGTCTCTCCAGATATGGAAATAAACATGCATCAAACATCAAACTGAACAATCACTGTTGGTTGGTCACATACTCTGTTTTCAGCTTTATCATACCTTAACCAACCATAAAAGCCTTTTCTCAGTCAATTTCTGGCCTGTCCATTCCATTTTCAGGCTGTGACCCCATACAAAAAAGAAAGAAAGAAAGAAGAAAAAAAAAGATCATTACACAGACAACTAATGATCTATCTACAAAATACAGATGTATTCACATTGCGTTTATAACACTATTAACGCATGCTAGCAAAACTACTGGCATGATGATACTACAGCAACAAATTACTCATTGCGCTTGATCTCACGCATACATTCCTTCATAACATTGTGATTCATTCGAAACAATCATTAATATAGAAAATCTACAGCACAAAAATAATAAGATAAAAAATAAAAGCAGCACGTCTAACTACAGAATAAAACAAAAAAGCATTACCCTAAATGTGCTTTGAAAAGATAGGTTTTCAGATGGCTCTTGAAAGTGCTAAGAGAAGGTGAGTGTCTGAGGCTGACCGGCAACTTATTCCATTCCCTGGAGCAGCAATACCAAAGGCACGCCCCCCAGCTGTCTGAAGGTTCGACCTGGGGAGCACTAACTGCTTCTCTGAAGAAGATCTCAGACTTCTGGCAAGTTCCTGGTGGTCAAGGTCACTGAGAGACAGGGCGCTAGACTACCCTCAAAGTGGCGATAAGCCAGAACAGCCACTTTGTATTGTACACGAGCTTCGACTGGCAGCCAGTGAAGCTCGCGAAGCATGGGCGTGACATGGTCTCGTTTACGTTTTCTCAAAACTAACCGAGCAGCAGCATTTTGAATTCGTTGTAGACGTGAGAGCTGCTCATCTGTGATACAATGAAAGTGGCATTACAGTAATCAATACGTGACAGAATGGAGGCCGATACTAGTTTTCTCACTGCTTCTCTTGAGAGATATTGCCTAATGCTAGCAATGCGCCTGAGTTCCAGGAAACAGGCTCGACACACACTGCTGATGTGGTCTTTCATAGTCAGAGTGCTGTCTAGTTTCACACCGAGATATTTCACACTTTCTTGAAAATCAATACAGCTGTCTTCCAATTCAATCGAACTGTCTTAATCTGCCGCAGGCATGATGGAACACCCACCTTGATCACCTCGGTTTTGTCTGGGTTTAGTTTAAGCTTATTGCTAACCATCCAAGATGATACGTCATGGACGCAGGTTTGAACTTTAGAAATAACATTAGGAAAATCCTGCGGAACACTACTTGACGATACTTCAGTATCATCAGCATACTTGTGATACTGACAATCATTCCGAGACATGACATCCGACAAAGGCTGAGAATAAAGGGTAAAAAGTACAGGTCCCAACACGGAGCCTTGTGGCACGCCAAACAAAAGAGGAGATGGTGATGATTTAACACTGTCAATGATAACACGTTGTTCTCGATCACATACATATGATGAAAACCAGTCAAGCACCGTACCTCTGAGACCGTAAGTTCTCTCTAGTCTCTTTAGCAGTACAGAATGATCAAGCGTGTCGAACGCCGCACTGAGGTCGAGCAGCGCCATCACAGAAACCTTGTGGGCATCGCTCTCCAAGAGCAAGCTGTTCATGACGCTCAGCCCCGGCGGTCTCCGTGCTGTGATCCCTTCTGTATGCAGATTGAAACATCTCGAACAGGTTTATTATCGAGAATGTGCTTTTGTAGTTGTTTCAAAACAACTTTTTCAAGAACCTTGGACAAAAATGGCAAATTTGACACAGGTCTATAGTTTTTAACACATTACAGTCCAGTCCTTTTTTCTTCAACAAAGGTGTAACTACAGCTTGCTTAAATTGTGAAGGAACAATGCCAGTACACAAAGAGGAATTGATGATGTTAGTTATCAATGGTAAAAGATCATGGAGGCATGTCTTAGCAAGTTCAGTTGGTAAGGGTCTAACACACAACTCTTAGTAGGCATTGACAAAATCAGATCGTAAATGTCCTTCTCTGCACAGGCTCAAAAGCAGCGAATAATGGACCATCGTATTCCTGGAAAGTTGGCGCCGCAGAAGACCGCTGGTCAAGGTCACTGCGAAGAGTTTTATTTTGTCACCGAAATAGTCGCAAAAGCGCTGAGGCAGGTCTGACTTTGCGGTGTCTGAGGGGAGACAGTTACATTTTTTCCGCCCTAAAAGCGAGTCCGAAACATTGAACAGTTGTCTAGAAGACGAACAAGCCATCATTTTGTTGAAATAATAGTCTTTTCTCGCAAGAATATCAACTGAGCGAGTACTCTTCATAGCATGTAAATAAATTTGCTTATGAACAGTCAAACCTGTCTTTCGCCATTTTCTCTCAGCTCGTCGTCGCTTCCTCCTCGCCTCCCTCACTCCTCAGTCCTCCAAGGGGCCGAGGGCCTGTCACGTACCCCCCTAGAAACAAGTGGGGCATGCTGGTCGAGGATTTGACCAAGACCTTTATCATAAGCCCCTACCAAATTTGAAACATCCCCGCCCCCCACACCCTGAACCATGTCTCGAACCTGGGCGCTGAAAGCAGCTGCTCTATAGCCTTTATGTTTCTGGAAGCCACGCGACGAGTGAGAGGAGCGGGTGGCTGCAAACAGAGCGAGGAAAACACACCAAAATGATCAGATAAACCTGGAAATTCCTTCACAAAATCAAAATTAAGAAGACTGTCTTCAGATTTCACTACAGTCCAATCAAGAATATTGCCACAACGCTGGGTGGCTTTGTCTACCTGTTGACACAAATTATGATCAGCAAGCAAGGTCAAAATGCGAGCAACTTTGTAATCATTAGGTTTGTTGAAATGAAGGTTGAAGTCACCGTGAAAATGAAAGTCATTTTTATTGCTAGCATAATGTGAGAGCAACCCCGAAAATTCATCAAAGAACTTGGAAAATGTCACATTGTTTTCCTTCTTGGGGTGCAGACGATAAACACAGACAAAGGTGGTCTTTACTTTACCGATAGTCAGTTGCAACTCTGCAGCTTCCATCGATGCGAAATGCAGTCTCTTAGCTGAAGCGAAGGGGAACAGATCTTTTCTGATAACAAAAGCAATGCCACCATACCCCTGTCCGGCCGGACGAGGGAACGGGATAAGTTCATAGTTGTCAGAAGTCAGAGCAGTGATGAAAGCTTCATCACCCTCAGATTTTAGCCACGTTTCAGTCAACACAGCTATGTCGACTTTTTCGCTGGTGAGAGTGTCATTCAAGTCGGATGCGATGCCACGGACCGACTGGCAGTTGAAAGAAAGAACCTTAAGTGGACGAGGGCCAGAAGTTTGTTTACGTCTCCGACGCTGGCGCTTCCGGGGCAAACACCGTCCAAGTCCCAACGAGCGAAGAATAGATATGCAAGGTTTTAATTTCTAACAATACTGATGGGTACAGTATTTATTTGACTGAAGATGACGTTCCAGATATCCATTCTCACAAGTGTTTTATATATTCACTGAATTTACTTAATGACAGACACATTCCCCAACAGTGGAGCATGAGCCTGTTTTCAATGAATGGATAATGTTTAGCAAAATGGTGTCTTGTTTTTCTTCTGATAAAAACAATCATTTGCTCCCATTTCCTAATCCTTTTCTTTCCCTTTCTCTGTGCACTGGATAAGCCACTCATTGTGTGTGTGTGTGTGTGTGTGTGTGTGTGTGTGGTGTGTGTGTGTGTGATAAGATAAGATAAAGTTGCTTATAGCCCAGCCGACCGCAAAGGGCCACATGTGTGTGTGTGTGTGTGCGAGCATGTGTGAAAGACTCAGAACTTTTCTTCGATCAAGGATTGAGACACAGAGAGAGAGAGAGAGAGAGAGAGGAGAGAGAGAGAGAAGAGAGAGGGAGAGAGAGAGAGAGACAGAGACAGAGAGAGAGAGAGAGTGTGTGTGTGTGTGTGTGTGTGTGTGTGTGTG
>CM031616.1:19805207-19820455 GCA_018398815.1 Conus ventricosus | reverse complement strand
TTCTTTTACCCTAAAGCTATAATGCTATATAATATAATCTAGAGTTGTTGGCCATTAGGGGAGGACAGGGATGGTAACAAGTGGGGGTGTTTTACAAGAAAAAAAAACAGTTCCTGACACATAAACACATGCTACAACACATAAAACCTTAAAACACTGACAAAAACTTCGTTAGTGTTTACTCAGCATCACTGTAACTAGTTAAGTGTGGTCCAAAATGCTATAGTAATAATACTGATTTACATGTTTCAAATGACCAACTTTTACATGCAGATGATCCAGAATGGGTATGAATCTTTAGAGCCGGTCGTACCCTGGATCACCTTCAACTGGCCTGGCTGCATTGTCGTTAAATGCAGAAACTGAAGAAGCAATCTGAAATACAGAATAAAAGGTTCAGAAGACAAGTAAGCACCACCCACAATAGTTACACACACCACAGTAAGCAGACCCACAATTGGCACACACACACGACACACACGCACACACTGTAAGCAGACCCACAATTGGTGCACACACACACACGCATGCACGCCCACCAAGAACCCCACACACAAACACCACACACAGTAAGATAACATATAAGATAAGTAGCTTAAGCCCAGCCGACCCGCAGAGGGCCAATCAGGGCTGTCACCACGTTAAATCAACCACCAGTTCCATTTAATAAAAAAAAAAAAAAAAAATAAAAATAAAAAAAAAAACAATAAAAAAAACACCTTTCACACATCTCGTTAAATGACATCGTCTACAAACAACCAGAAACTTTTGTAACAATCCTTCTCCGTTAAAATCTCAAAACAGATGAAAAAATGTAATTCTCCTCAAAAAACCCAGTGCTCACGTCAGGCGGGACATCCTGAACGGATCTTCAGGACTCCGCTGTAAAATGTTTGTGTCTCACCATCGTGCAAGTCCCAACACTCTAAAAGAACCTGTTTTCATTGTGAGTGGTGCATGACATATGGAATGCACCGCCGAGCTTCTTCACTCTTAAAAGGTAAGAATCGGGTAAAATACCAAAGGCCGGTGTGCAGCGCCGGCCAGAAACCGTTTTTCCCTCATTACGACCACCCGACGTATATGGCAGGAAGTCATAAAGGTTTGGACGGATCTGAAAGAGTTTTGTTATTCGTCTGTGTGTTCCAATCCTCCTGCCAGAGGTCTCTCACATAATCGTAATTTTGGGTTTCACATCTGAGCAGGGGATATAAGTGTTGGACAGTTTCTCTCTTGTGGCGTTCTTGGCTAAACGATCAACCATTCGTTCCCCCGCCGATGCAACATGGCCAGGAACCCAAGCAAGAGTAATGTTGTAACCGTCCGCCTTCAACTTGCTAAAAAGTTAAAAAAAAGTAAAAGTTCTGGATGCTGAAGGTTGCGGCCAGCTATGGCCTCTAAAGCTGACAGCGAATCCGACATGAACCAGAAAGTCCCTCCTCGAAGAATGGGAGATTATCTTCAAAGCCAGTACTAGAGCAGTAAGTTCAGCAGAATAGACAGAAGCATCTGAATGTATATGTTCCAACAATATCTGAGAAGGAGCCCCAGGGCAGTAGGCTGCACAGGCCACTCCATCCTCAGACTTGGAACCGTCAGTGAAAACTTTTTGATAAGATGGAATTTGGAACAGAGCTCGGCATACAAAGCCTTGTACGCCAGAGAGCTGGTAGACTCCTTACGGAAAGCTGCGAGATCGAAACGAATCTCTGGTGTGAAAAAGGTCCATGGAGGTTGATCCGGAAACTTGGAAAATCGGAAACCACTCCCAGGTCTATACCTGCATTCCGCACGTGAGGCTGCATACGAAGCCCAAACGGCGGAATACATTTCGGGTTATTTTCAAACATTACTTTGGAACGGAGGGTCAAAAACACAGTCATAGGCAGATTCTGCGGTTCTGAGAACAGTCGGATGTAATAATCAAAGACAGTTTCAACCTGCGGTTGGACAGTGAAGGTTCACCTGCCTCTGCGTACAGGCTGTACACAGGGGTGGTGCGGAACGCTCCAAGACAGAGACGAAGCCCTTGATGGTGGATAGGGTCCAAGAGTTTGAGGTAGATGATCTTGCGGAGCCGTACACAGCACAACCGTAGTCCAGTTTGGAACGGACCAGGGCTCTGTAGAGGTGCAACAAAGTTTTCTTATCAGCGCCCCAGTCGGTGTGTGCTACGACCCGCAGAATATTCAGTGCCTTTTGGCAAGCAGTTTTGAGGTTTTTAATATGGCTGAGAAAGTTAAGTTTTTGGTCAAAAATGACTCCCAAAAATTTGGCCTCTTTTAACAGCTGGAATGGGAGATTTCCCTACTTGAAGTTCCGGATCTGGAAAAAACTGACGGAAATTATGGAAGTGAATACACTGGTTTTTGTAGCAGAAAAGGTGAAACCGTTTTCATCTGCCCACCGATGGATTTTATCTACGCAAAGCTGGAGCCTGCGCTGGACACTCGGGTACAGGCTTCCAGTTGCGTAGACAGCAAAATCATCCACAAACAATGAGCAGTCTGAACCCTGCTGAACTGAATTCACAATGTTGTTGATCTTAATACTAAAGAGGGCAGGCGATAGTATGCTCCCCTGTGGAACACCCAACTCCTGCTCGTGGACATCAGAGAGAGTGGTGCCAACCCGGACCTGAAACTGTCGTTCCTGCCAAAAAATTTTGAATAAAAAGCGGAAGATGACCTCGAAAACCCAGATCGTGGAGATCATGAAGTATCCCCGACTTCCAGGTGGTATCGTAGGCCTTCTCCAAGTCGAAGAAAATTGCCACTGCATGCTGTCTGTTTAAAAAAGCGTTCCTAAGTGTAGATTCCAGACGAATCAAATGGTCAACTGTACTACGATGTTTGCGGAAACCACACTGTTCTTTCGCCAAAAGGCCATCGTTTCGAGTTTCCACATGAGCCTAGCATTGACCATTTTCTCCATCAGTTTACAGACACAGCTGGTCAAAGCTATTGGACGGTAGTTAGATGGATTAGAAAGATCTTTTCCAGGTTTGGGGATGGGAATAATGAGGGCTGTCCGCCAAGAGGGTGGAAAGCAACCTGTAGTCCACACGTGGTTGTATACCTGTAACAGGATGTTCAGACCTTCTTGTGGAAGATGTTTCAATAGTTGATAATGTATGTCATCTATACCTGGAGAGGAATCGCTGCAAGAGAGTAAGGCAGATTCAGCTCGTTTAATGTAAAAGGAAGATTGTAGTCTTCCATGTTGTCGGATGAAAAGTTGCAGGGAGATTTTTTTTATGGGCTTTGTGTTTGACACCTTCAACTGGCATGGCTGCATTGTCGTTGAAATGCAGAAACTGAAGAAGAATCTGAAATACAGAATAAAAGTTTCAAGACAAGTAAGCACACCCCACAATTGGGTACACACACACAGTAAGCAGACCCACAATTGGGCACACACACACACACACACACGCACACACAGTAAGCAGACCCACAATTGGGTGCACACACACCCCACGCATGCACGCGCACACCCACACACAAACACCACACACAGTAAGCAGACCCACTGTTGGGCACACACACACACACACACACACACACACACACACACACATATACACACACACACAAACAGCCTCCACACATAGACACACACACATGCACAAACACACACTAACAGTATCAACACACACATGAATGTAAAACACCACAATGGTACAAAACAAAAAAACTCCTGTGGATGAGTGCTTCTGTGTTTTCCCAAAATGAACAAACTTATATGGAAAACTTGCATACAGAAATAAATAATGCTTAGGCGCACATGTGCACACACACATGCACACAAACACACACAATCCCACCTATCCATACAGTCATTTATTTGCCATAATTATGTGGTTTCAGTAGGAAATAGGGCAAAGAAGAGTCCGAGAAATTCAGAAAATGAACAGTCGAAGAATGAAGAATCATGTAGTAAAAAAACAAACAACAAAAAACAACAAATGAAAAACAGAGCTCCTTGCCTGAAACCGGTTTCTGGTCATGAAGGAACTGAAGACTGAAACTTTGTACAGCCGAAAATTGGCACTGCTGACTTTCAGACCAGGATTCCCAGTCAAAACAACAGCAAGGTTGAAGGGCTGTGCACCTCTTTCCTCGCCATTCTTTGATCGGCTGTTGCTGACCATGCCCCATGCCACGCCCCCGGCCACTTCCATGGGACCCTCATCGTCATCCTGAGCCCGTACCACGTCCATGACCCCATCCCTCAAGACAGGAGGGGGTGCAGTGCTCGTTGATGGCACGGGTTCGGCTATTTCCCCTTCGTCACCCACGCTAACAGCGCTTTCTTTACGGCTGTCTTGTGTAAAGAACAATGGAGCCATGTCACCACCAGCATGTATCTCCGATAAAAGTGGATGGTGCTGATTCCCATCCGTCTCCTCCTCATCGCTAGTATCAGGATCCGATCCTCAAAGGTCTTCTTCATCACTATCTTGATACTTTAGAATGTCATCTAAAACATAAGGGCAGTGTAACGCTTGAAAACGGGAAAAGTCGACTAAGTGCTAGGTTGAGCTGCCATCTTGAACATGCTTATCAGTTGATACCTTTCAACTCGCAATTTGCATATCATATGGTCGGTTGGCCGGGCGCGTGAAGGGAAAGGGGCCGTACCTTGACATCAGCAGAAGTAGAAACATTTTAGAGGTTCGTCTCCCAAGTAGATTTTTCTGCTTTCCGTGATGAAGTTACTACGAGGCGTACTCGTATGGGTGTAGCGATTTTTGGTTTTCACTATGAATGGCACTCATAGCAGGCAGGTAACGGTTAAACGTGGGCACAGGTTTGACTTTGTTTCTTGTCAATGAATTTTTTAGCCACTTTTTCACGATTCTTCTAATCCTTGCATCCCACCTGAACTGCAGAACAAGCAAGCATGTCACCTTTGCTTTGAGTGTTTGATAGATGCAATGTATGTGCTACAAGAATGTGAGTCCCAGTGTGTGTGTGGCAACATTCTAAATTGACCATAATGAAATTAGAATACTGTATATGACTAGAGACAAAGATGAAGGTAGGAAAATGGTCAGTTTTCTCTCTCTAACACACACACATACACAAGAACAATCATGTGATGTGTGTAATGGTTATACATCCGGGCTTTCTCTTTTAACTCTTTCTAGACATTTTATCCAAATGTTCCTTTTTCTTTCTTTCTTCTTTAGTTTTCTTTTCAAAATTAATTTGTGTTGTTCATAACATAAAACAGACCTCTACCAGTAAGACCTTAGAACAATAAAATCTGGCAAAAGCGTTTGCTATGCACTTGATTATGCCCCACTGCAAAACAATGCTGTTGACATTGGCATCAGACTCAGAGACTGTCTTCAGGGGTGTCAAACTGTAAGTGACATTTCTTCTATGACAAGCATGGACACTTTATATAATATTGTAATCTATGCATGTGATTAAAGGTAGCTCCCAGCTGGTTTGTTCGGCAGTTGAGGACAATTCTCTGGGTTCCACCCGCAGGTTTGGGTGTTATCTTCTTCTTGTCTGCCTTTTTGGCCAACACTTCAGAGGGCATGTAAGACTTCATAACGAAAGCTTGGCCGTGTCTAGAGTTGTGCTGTCTTGACCTGTCAGCTGAACAGCAACGAGTTAGGTTACGGGATGCACACGGCAGTTGCAGTCTTGAAATATGGGCTGGTACATCCTGGGGATCGCTCCATGTGAACACAGCGCAGGCTTCCAAGGGCAGTGCAGGATTGCTCCCAGCTAGTTTGCTTTGGCAGTTGAGGACAGTATGTCTCTGGGTCCCATCCACACTTTCTGAAGTATCTGATGCTTTTCTAGTAAACTATCCATGTGATCAGTGGTAGATGAAAGCTGAGGCGAACATGTGATCCTCTTCCTGCTTGACAGTCCAGATCATAACAGATGTTCCATTAACATTCTGCATTCATTCATTTATTTCAGACCCTCATGCACAGCTGCCAACCTTTCGGAGACAAAATTCGGGAACCCAGGGATGAAGAGCGTGGGATGGGCTGAAGAAGAGCAGTTTAGTTTTGACTTAAAAGCATTTCTGACCCCCTTATGTTTCAGCTGACAAAAAGGATTTAAAGAAAACTCACTTTTCATATAATCGCCAACATCCACAATTCGCTTGGGATTCATTCTGAAATAATTTATCATCCCTATTCAAAAATGACTCCCTAAACTCCACATTTTAAAACAGAATTTTCAAAATCCTTCATTTCTTTACTCCACTTAGGATTCCGGAAATAATGTGTAAATGGGGAAATTCAAGAAAAATTCAGATTGACAGCTATGCTCATGGTTGTGATTCACAGAAACACACACACACACACACACACACACACACACACACACACACAAGACAAAGACACAAATAAAATCTGTCATAAGAATACAGATCTACTACTGGCCTGTGTGTCGGACTAAATTCATCACAATCCATATCTACTGGTACATGGTCTCTCCAGATATGGAAATAAACATGCATCAAACATCAAACTGAACAATCACTGTTGGTTGGTCACATACTCTGTTTTCAGCTTTATCATACCTTAACCAACCATAAAAGCCTTTTCTCAGTCAATTTCTGGCCTGTCCATTTTCAGGCTGTGACCCCATACAAAAAAGAAAGAAAGAAAGAAAAAAAAAGATCATTACACAGACAACCAATGATCTATCTACAAAATACAGATGTATTCACATTGCGTTTATAACACTATTAACAGCATGCTAGCAAAACTACTGGCATGATGATACTACAGCAGTGAGATTGAGCTTTAGTGTAATCAAAATTTGTTACCACAGAAAACCAAGCAGCAGCCACATTAAACAGGATATAATTTTCGTAAACAAACCTGCACCATTTGCCAGGGAAAAATATGAAATTTAAAACACCTGAACTGAGCAGACATGGCATGTTCACACACACACACACACAAACACACACACACACCACACACACAAATAAAGAAAACAGAACATGTTAAGACACAGCATAAGACATCATTTACTACATGTATAAACTTGTATAAGCTGATACTGTGACAGATTCATTTATATGCCCTCCTCAAAGGATCTGTGGCCCACTTACAGCTTTTGACATTTTCAACATTAAAAGTTGAACTAAGCCTGCCAAAAGCAAATCAAATAAGGGCTGGAGAACTGGTGAAAGGAAGGTAACTCATGAAACATAGTATGGACTGACAAAGCATGGATACGGACAAGTTTGGGGCTTAGAGCTTGATATATATAATATTCTGAAACTGGTGCAGAGTGACATACAGAGTTAGCTTGGAATTCGTTCCTCTCCCCCACCACCTCCTCCCGAAAACCTTCAGTGCAACAATAATGCATCAATTTTTTAAAATGCTTTATCAACAATACAAAATATTGCAAAATGGACAACTACTGATTATTAAGTGGTTAAACCCTCTCTCCTTTTTGCCACAACAGGACAAAGTAAAACTAAGTATGTCATTTATTTGATCATCAGATAATAAATCTTTCCAACACAGTGGTAAACAGACTACAAACTAAACGGGCAAAAAACAGTCTGCCTGCTTTACAAAGTATCTTATGAAGCTGTGATCGGTTTATGAGGGTGCACTTTATTGAATGATTTTCAGAAATCAAAACTGATCTGGAACCGACATCTTTTTTTTTTCTCCTCTCATCTGTTCTTCCACCATTTCTAACAACACCCCCCCCCCCCCCTTACCCCCCTTTCTCCCTCTCTCAATAATTCTGTCCACCTCCCTCTCCTGGCTCTAGCCACAACAAAATCATGCTGTCCGGTCAGCTGTCATCCCCTTGGCTTCATGTTCATTTCCCTCCTCTTCCCCTCCTATATATCTGAACAGTGACAGTTTGGATGAGATAAATACCTGAAGATTAAAATTTTGGAATAGATATGCAAGGTTTTAATTTCTAACAATACTGAATGGGTACAGTATTTATTTGACTGAAGATGACGTTCCAGATATCCATTCTCATAAGTGTTTTAAATATATTCACTAAATTTACTTAATGACAGACACATTCCCAACAGTGGAGCATGAGCCTGTTTCAATGAATGGATAATGTTTAGCAAAATGGTGTCCATGTTTTTTCTTCTGATAAAAACAATCATTTGCTCCCGTTTCCTAATCCTTTTCTTTCCCTTTCTCTGTGCACTAGATAAGCCACTCACTGTGTGTGTGTGTGTGTGTGTGTGTGTGTGTGTTGTGTGTGTTGTGTGTGTTTTGTGTGCGAGCATGTTGAAAGACTCAGAACTTTTCTTCGATCAAGGATTGAGACACAGAGACTGAGAGAGAGAGAGAGAGAGAGAGAGAGAGAGAAGAGAGAGAGAGAGAGAGAGAGAGAAGAGAAAAGAGAGAGAGAGAGAGAGAGAGAGAGAGAGTGTGTGTGTGTGTGTGTGTGTGTGTGTGTGTGTGTGTGTGCGCGCGCGCGTGTGCGTGCATACGTGTTTGTGAAAGTAAGAAACTCAGAACTCCAAAAACCTTTCTTTGATCAAGGATTTGAGAGAGAGAGAGAGAGAGAGAGAGAGAGAGAGAGAGAAGAGAGAGAGAGAGAGTGTGTGTGTGTGTGTGTGTGTGTGTACGTAGTGTCTGTACGTGTGTGTGTGTGTGTGTGTGTGTGTGGGGTGTGTGTGTGTGTGTGTGTGTGTCTGTATGTGTGCTTGAATGAATGTATTCAGAACAGGTTCTTTCAGTTATGAAGTGTGACCCCCTATATATTCTGCTGCTTCCCTGAAAGTTTCGAAGTGCCTAAAGCACACAGAGTCGGACCTCTAATGTCTAGTAAAGAATCATCACCATTAAAATCAATGTCTCCAATCACACTCATACAGCACACCGTAGACATGTATCTAAAGCGGCCCAGTTGGTTGTCCAGGATTTGGTGCCTTGAAGGAATCAGGTTCCACTGTCAATTGCAGTTCCTTAAATCAAGTATACGAGATCATGTGATAATACTTGCTCTAGTTCAACGGTAGTCCCTTACTCTTACAGGTCTAGCAATTAGAGAAGTTATACTCCCCCCCCCCCTCCCCTCTTCCCCTATCCTTCCTTCTAAGGTAAAAGTGTTTCTGCAAGATTAATCGAGACCCCATTACACGGAAGATGAAAAGATATGGTAGGAGAAGGGTGAGGGAACCTAAAAACAAGATTTTGCCAAACTAAGTCACAAGTGATTTGAATGACTGCGTCTCATGACAATGACTGACTGAAAAATTTCAGCACTTGCTCGAAAGCTTACATTCTCTTACTGTCTTAGGGATTTCTTTTCCAATAATAACAGTTTATGAAATTTTCCAATTATGAACAGTTCTAACGGATATCATGAACTGATTAACTCAGCACATTTATGAACTCCTCGGGTTAAAATTGTGAAACCGTAAAAACGGTAGCGGTAAACGTATCGCAATCTGGATCGGCCACAAAAAATCGTTTCTTTCTTTGTATTTAGACAGGCATTCATTTCATGGACACAGTTCGCTTTCCAAACACTGGCCCTATTTCGTAGTATCTTACGATCATGATTCATTCACGTACCTCGAATTCACAGCGTGAAAAACTGAAAAAATCAATTTCAGTGTGTTTTTGGTCCACAGGAGTCGACCATGATGACGCTCTTTAAAAGCTAGAGTTCTATCCCCTGAGAAGATTCCGCCAGAAAGTTTTTATTTCATATCAAGACATCCTTTCAACTATGAAGCAAACAATTGCAAACATAAAATCGTAATCTAACATCGTATTTATCTATACTGTCAAATGTAATACTTTAGCTTCTATCTGAAAGTTGTTGAAACAAAGAATGAAGAGCCCTAAAGAGGGCGCAACAAACTTATACATATTAATTAAAAGGGAGATGAACCGTACCTCCAATTTGAGGCTGCATGACTTAACTTTTCTTGAAAATATGTTTGCGGGATTTGATGTGGTATGAAAAAAAAAAAATGGGAAGCTATCCGAAGAGGGTAAAAACAAACAAACGGAAAAGAACAGTGGTGTAACAAAGAAATGTATTACCGCATCTATAGCTCGGTTAAACAAAATTAAAATTTCAAAATGGAGTGACTGAAGGCGGCACCGAAGCAAGATCGGAATAGTTTTAGACTTACCGCCATACATTGACAACAAAGCACAAGACAAGACACGATGCATTTCAACCACTTGGTCTTTCATCAGGCGAAAAAATACACTTCAACCACCACTCCAACACAACATACCGACCATGTCAAAGTTAGGCACACTGGCAGTCACAGAGTGACAGCTTTGAACGCACAACTCAAAATCCCATCTCATTTCCAACGGGCCACTACACCCCCAGCACAATATCCAACAATACCAAACACACATACCCACCTCACCACATCAGTTGGCAATATCCCCTACCAACACACACACATACACACACACATACACACACACTACTACACCACCACCACATCCCTCACTCACTTCATACTAGTTACAGCAACCCTCCTCTATCTAATCTTAATTTTTTGATCCTTCCCCTTAAATCCCCCCCACCCCCCCCCCACACACACCACACCTTTCTTTTTTTTTTTTTTTTTTTTTTTTTTTTTTTTTTCTCATTATCACCCACCATTACCACAACCATCACAAAGATATCATACCACCAATAAACTAGACCACAACCTATCATATCACACACACACACCTCCCACCAACCCCCCCCCCCCCCCCCCCCCCCTCTGTTTCCTCTCCCATAATCCCCTGGCCTCATGTCATTTCCGCTTCATGAAGAATTACGGATAAGTCATTTTTCATTCCCCTTTTTGTTTTTTCGTAGTTTGTACTGTCCCACATGTTAAATGTGATTTATTTTTTCGCCTGATGAAGACCCAAGTGGTTGAAATGCATCGTGTCTTGTCTTGTGCTTTGTTTGTCAATGTCATTGGCGGTAAGTTCAAAAATTAAAAGAAAGACTAAGGTGAGCACCCCCCTTTTTTTTTTCTTTTTTTTTTTCTTTTTTTTTTTTTTTTGGGGGGGGGGGGTGTTTGTAGTGCATGTATCTTTGAAAACTTCGTATCTTTAAAAAAGACGACCCCCCCCCAACCAAAGAATCAAATTTGTCAATATTTCTGGTCGTTGTTGAAGCCGGGTTTCTCTGTATGAAACACACTAATTATTGATCTGTAACTATTCCGTTTGAACAACATTGTCATGTTCTGTAGCGGGTACTGTTACAACCAACATACACAATCAACACTGTGTTTGGTTGTTTTCTTGTAGTATTTATTCAGGCCACAAAACACATGGTACAAGTTCTGGGACAGCCTGGTGTGCTCAACCTCTTACGCATGCGCGTTGCAGAATACGAAACTATGCAAGTACCCATATCTTGAGTGGTCTGTCGTCTGCTACAGCTACGAGTCGAGTGAGACACACATGTCTACATCTCCCCTTTTTACATGAACGAAAAAAAGTGAAGACTAAAAAGCTTATACTCTAATTAAAAAATAAAAACACATATATTTCTAATACGTAATGGGTTATGGAAAAGGTGGTTGCAGTTTGAAAATAAGAACATGATTATATGATATACAGTGAATATTACATAATACACATTAAGAATACACTGTGGACTCAATATGGGTCAGCTCATATTGGTAGCAAAACAATTATATGGTAACATAACTATAATATCAAATACTTAGAACGTACAGGAATAAGCCTACATGTGGCCTTTATAATACAGTGGGTTCCCTCATGACCGTGATCTAATGGCAGATTATGTTGCTCTTTTGACAGTCAAATGATAGCTCTGGCATGGCGTTGCTCAGTCATACTGTCAAAATCAAAGCTAATTAATTTAGAGAGGTACAAGAATGTAGTATCACACTTGTTCAGTCGGTTTTGAAGTGTAGCTTCTGGGTCTTATGTTGCTTTCTTCTTTTAACACATGATATCTTGACATGCCTTTCAAGAGGGATTATGTCTGTTGTACCGCTTTGTGTGTGTGATCCAAGATTCATTAGTTATATCTGTACCGCCCCCCTTTTTTGATAAAAAAAGATATGACCTATGAACACTACTAAATAGCTAATTTCCCTATTGCTGATGAAAACTCCCCAGACACGGGCACGGAGTTTTCTGATCGGGCCAAGGTCACAGCTGAGCCCTGAGACCTTCTATTCTAAAGATCGAGTTTTTGTGGTGGCTGGCTGATGCGGCCCGATCGTGTGGTGTATGGAGTGTGCATGCTTTCACATGGTGGGTTTCAGCCGCTGATGCATGGTTGGTCAATTGCTGGTTGTAGTGTTGGCTCTGGTTCTGCTGCATGTGGGACATCACGGAGATGAACCCGATTTCTCCGCAGTTGCTGTCCTGCGGGAGTGGCAATGATGTAGGATCTGGGTTCTGCATGTTCACTGATGACTTCAGCTTCTTGCCACGTCCCAAAGTTGTCCTGAACCCGAACTGGTTGGCCTGGGTGAGAGCAGGTAGGTCTTTGGCTGCTTGGTCGTAATACCGCTTCTGAACAGCTTGGCGTTGGTGGAGCTGCTCTTTGACCTCAGGTCTGCAGTTCTTGGCCTGCTGGGTGTGTTGCACCTTGCTTTCCTGCCTGCAACGAGCTCCATTGGACTGGGTAGGGTTGGGCTGATTGGGGTTGTGCGAAGCATAGGAGAGCAAGGTCAGGGTCAGAGTGGGATTGAAATGCTTTGGTCAGGGTGGCTTTGATTGTCTGGATCTGTCGTTCGATGAAGCCGTTGGACTTTGGGTACTTGGGGGATGAGGTGGTGTGGGTGAATGCCCAGTCTTTGGCGAATTTGGCAAAGGCTGTGGAGCTGAATTGGGGCCATTGTCACTTATCACCTTTGAGGGTATTCCCTGTTCACTGAAGATCTGTTTCAGCGTCCTGATCGTGTTGCTGCTAGATGTGTCTTGCTCAAACTTTCTGACCACAAAGTATTTGCTGTAGTAGTCCGCTACAATTAGAAAGTCCTGTCCTTGTAGTTGGAAGAGGTCGACTCCCAAGACCTCCCATGGGTGACTGGGGACTTCATGAGGCAGAGTGTTTCACGCTGTTGTGCTGGCTGATGCTCCTGGCAGATGGGCAGTTCCTGACAGTCTTTTCAATGTCTTGATTGATGTTGTTCCAGAAGACAGAGTTTCTGGCTCTCAGTTTCGTCTTCTCCATTCCTTGTGTGCATAGTGGAGCTGGTTCAGGATGTCTTGCCGCATAGAGCTTGGGATGATGATCTGTTCTCCTTTGAGGATGATGCTGTCTTCAATCGATAGTTCGTCTCGGAATGACCAGTATGGCCTGAGTGCTTCTGGCAGTTCCTGGATTTTCTCTGGCCATCCTTGGGCAATGGTGGTCGTGAGTCGGCTGAGGACTGGGTCAAGCTTGGTCCCTTGCTGATTCTGGTCAGGCATTCCTCGTTGCATTGGAGAAGGTGCACTCTCACATCCAGATCAATAGTTTTGTTCTTGTCTTTGTTTAGCAGTCTCGATAATGTATCGGCCAGGGTGATGCTCTGTCCTGGTCGATATTCAAGGGTGAAGTCGTAGCCTTGTGGTTTCAGCAGCATACGTTGCAGTCTGGGTGGGGCTTTTGTCAGAGGTTTCTGCATGATCATGACCAGGGGTTTGTGGTCTGTGATGACGTGGAACTGTCGACCATACAGGTATGTGTGGAAGCGCTGAACACCAAAGACTATGGCTAGTAGTTCCGTTCGATGCAGGCATACCTGGTCTCGGCGTCTGACAGCGCCTTTGAGGCATATGCAATAGGCCCTCACCGTCCTGGAGAAGGCTAGCCCCTAGTCCCTTGATGCTGGCATCCACTTGCAGTGTTGGTGCCATCTTTAGTGTTGAAGTAGCGCAGTGTAGACCTCTCTGTGACTGTGGCTTTGAGGTTTTCGAAGCATGTTTGGTGATGGCTTCCCAGATGAATTGGGCTGTGTCTTTCAGCAGAGCCCGGAGTGGGGCTGATTTCTCACTCATGTTGGGGATGAACGGTCCCAGAAAGTTCATGAAGCCCAGGAAACATTTGGAGCTCGTTTTTATTCGTTGGAGGCTGCATCTGTTGTAGGTCTTGGACCTTCTCGGGTCTGGGTGCACTCTACTGGCGTCGTACACCATGCCAAAGAAGGTGATTGAGTCCCTTTTGATGTAGCACTTGTTAGAGTTGAAGACTAGTCCATTCTCAGAGGCAACTTCATCAGGTTGTGAAGAGTCTGGTCGTGTTCTTCCTCAGTTTTGCATATACGGCTACATCGTCTGCAATGCCGGTAGCGCCGTCAACCTGGTCCAGGATCTGGTCCATTTTCTTTTGGAAGATGTCCTGTGACACTGAGAGGCCAAATTGGAGGCGAGTGAAGCAGTATCGGCCAAATGGCGACTGAAGGTTGTCAGTGGCTGGGACTCTGTGTCGAGCTGCCACTGACCAATAACCCGACTTGGCATCCAGTTTGGAGAAGAACCTTGCTCCTTGGAACTTATGTGTCAGCTCCTCTACTGTTGGAACCTTGTGGTGTGGTCTCCTGAGAGCTTTGTTCAGGTGTCGTGGGTCAAGGCATATCCTCAGTCTCCCCCTTTCTTGTGTGAGTAGGCCAGGCTGGAAACCCAGTCAGTAGGTCGTGTACCTTCGTATGACCCCACAGGATTCCATGGATTCCAGTTCTTTCTTGATGGCGTCCCTCAGGGCGATAGGGGTTTTCCTGGGGGCATCGATGTGAGGTTGGACCTCTGGTGACGTGAACAGCCTAACGGGGCCGGGAGCATGCCGATCCTGTCGAATTGGGTCCGGGTACATGCTCTTCAGGTCAGGTACCGAGTTGATGGGAGGAGCTTGTGGTGCTGGGCTGTTTTGTGTGTGAGTTGAATTCACACTGCAGTGCATTGTCACGACTTTGACTTTTTCGCATGATGGAAGCCCTAGGATGCTGGGCCTGGGACGTCCACGTGTAGAACTTTGTGTCCTCCCATGCTGAATCACCGTACTGACAGGCGATGTTGATGGCCCCATGGCATGGGATCTCTGTGCCATTGTAGGCCGTCAGTCGAACCCTATGTGCTGCTGCTGTAGTGCTGTGATCGGGGAGCCCATTTTCTTTAAGGACGATCTGGGCACATCTTTCGGAAAAGCCGTAGAGGTAGCGTGTTACCTTGTGCGCCAGTGTCTACCTTGAGCACCAGGCTATCTTTGCTTTGTCTTGAGGCTAGCTTGATTTCCAGGGTGGCATATGCTTCATCTCTTCGCGAC
>CM031616.1:19769878-19788532 GCA_018398815.1 Conus ventricosus | reverse complement strand
AGCTAACCCAGAATGGATCATGATATCCCACGCCCTGTTTAAAGCACAAATGATCCATAGCAGGCCATAGTCATCCATAATGCTTCATACTGTCCCAGAGTGATGTCTAAAGTCAAGTAATACACCATGATGAAAGGTCAAAGGTTGAAAGATGAAAGGTCGAAGGTCAAATGAAAGATGAAAGGTCAAAGGACTCAGAATGTGTCAATATGACCCAGCATGTCATAGTGACCCACTAATAAAGGGAAGCAAAATGGGTCATGCTGACCCACATCAGACTGACCCACATCAAGATTGAAAGTCACCAACCCGGGTCAGCATGATTTTTTTTTTCAGATCCTCTTTAACCTTGAAATTTTGTCTCAATTCGTTTGAAATGACCAAGAGTTTGTTACCAAACCATGGTCATCATGACAATAAATGGGTCATTTGTCCGTAATTCGATCTGAATGATCATAGTCCGGCGTGGATTATGGGACCTTGCCACCTCATAGGAGTCAGCACACACCAGTTGGTCGCTGGACCTTTAAGCTGCATCCGTCAACACGACTTACTTGGCCACCTTGACATTTGACTTTGATCTGATGTAATGCTTGTCACATTGAAGGTTAGACATGGACTTGATTCTAAATGAATTTCATTTCAATCATTTGTCTATTACAAGTCCAAACGTTTGCAACCTATTGGCTTGAAATCTTTTTTTTTCCTAAATAAGTTAGATATAAAGTCGACGATTAAACAAGGTAATCATTTTTCGAGTTTTACTGCCTTTCTCATAATTAACTATGCATCTCCAGTTTGGAGGAGGCAGCGATAATCGAAGCAAAAAACTAGACTATGCATGAAAGGCACTGAGCTACAGTGACCATTCCCAGTAACTCTTCATCGACCACAAAGAAAAACAACAACAACAACAACAACAACAACAACAACAACAACAACAACAACACAACGGTGACGACGACGTCGACGACAACGACGACAACAACAACAACAACAACAACAACAACAACACCAACAGCAACAACAACAACAGCAACAACAACCCAGCAAGCCAAAAATATTGCCTATGTACGAGCAACTAGACACATTAGAGTATATTCGTAACCAAATCCTATATATAAATAAAACACCATCACAGCAACAAGACATTACAGTTCTACAGACTACATTCTACCACGAGCATACTCTGGTTTGTTTAAATCGAGCTTTCATGTGTTTTGAACAGTTTGTGTCCATCAGATCATGTTGGTCTTGCAGTCTTCAACCCACGAAAATTAGAACTACTACTTGTGGAATAACTACCGCCAGATTTTAACTGCATTCCTGACCATGCCTTCTTCTTTTTCTTCTTCTTCTTCTTGTAATGATAATAATGATACTAATTGATAATAATATAATCTCTCTCAGTGTGTGCGTGTGCGTGCGCGCGCGCGTGCGTGTGTGTGTGAATTTGTCACCCTCACTGTACTGCTTAATTGTTTGTTTTCCAGATTGTATTCTTCTTTTTCTAAAATAGCAACTACAGAGAACAGTAAAACACCGATTTAGACTCACTTGCTACTCCACCACGTTTTTTGGTGAAAGTGCCCTAAAGCGCCTATTCCTGTTCTCCTGACAAGTAACCAAAAAATAACGGCCTACAAACAAACATACTGTGCAGGGTTATCCGTTTTCAATACTAATTTACTAAGTTTTCAGATTTCAGTTTTTGTTTAATCCTATGTTTTTCCTGATCATTTTCAATAACATCATTTTCGCGCAAACATTTTTCAAATGATTCTCTGTTTTTCATGTGAAATGGGAACTACGTCTTTAACGTTCTCTAAAGATTTTTTTAAAACTGAGTTTAATTTTTACATAAAATCCACACACTTTTTCCACCCATGTCTTCCACTGAAAGCTTTTTTCGACAAAGTGTTTCTCTTTTTTAACTATGCCCTCTTTTCCCCGAAAGTATCTATAATAAATGTGTCTGCTTTTCCTTAAAAAACAGTCTAAAAACCCCTGTTCTAAACTACTAAAGTTTATTGCTAGGTTTAACAAAATATAGGGAATCTTCTGTAATTTTAAACCTTTTTCCCAGATATGCTTTGTTCCAAATGAGTTTGGACAGAAAACCACAATTTTAAAAAAATTTAAATTAACGATAACTGTTGGGAAACCCGGGTCGAGGACAAAATATTTTTTTTCCCAAAACCCAGTCGGTCCACAAATTAAGGGAACAATGAGGGGTTTTGTCAAAAAGAAAAACCCTTCCCCAAAGTTTTTTTTACTAAAATTTTTAAAAAAAATTTCCAAAAAATGTTTTTATCTTTCTCCTTTAAAAACTTGTTCAGTTAATAAAACCAAAAAGGCAAAATTTGGAAAGATTAATCCCAATTTAGTGCTGAAAGGGATTTTTTCAATTTAGACAAATATTGATTTTGTTGCTTGTTTTTAAAAAACCAAAATATCCTCACCATTGTGAAAAAATAAACGACAGTAACTTTAAGACTGTCAACGTCTAAGTTTTGCAGAATTAGAATTTTTTTAAAAAGGACGTCACTAACCCCAACCCCCATCCCTCTCCTTACCCTTTTAAAGACAGAAATTTCAAATTTTATTGTAAAACGGTCTCCTTTTCTTTTCCCGGCATGAACTTTAATTTTGTAGAACCCTTTTTTTAAAACCCTTCTTTTTCTGTGGGGGATGTACTGTTTTTTCCCATACGGCTTTTTTCCCAACCCTTTTTCCGAAATTGTAAACTGCAAAAGGGATTTAAAAAGTAAAGGGCCGATTTTGAATGTTTTTTCTGAAACTTTTTTGACGGAAAAATAGGGTAAATGGGTTTATAAATTTCAAATTTTATGCCCCTTTCAAAAATAGGGGTTCAAAGGGGCCATTTGAGGTCAGGTTTTCGAAACTATTTTAAAACCTTTACGACCCAACTTTAAATTTTTTCTAGTTTGCGCAGCTGTTTTTTGTTTGGGAAAAATTTTTGTTGTCGCCAACCTTTTTTTGGGGTTTATAATCGCCTTCTTTAGTGTACTCAAAACCAAAAAAAAGCGCCTATCTCCCCGTTTTGTTCAAAGCCCGCAACGTCTGCAAGGTTTTTTTTAATTCAAAAGTTATACACCCCCCGGGGGCGCTAATGTAACTCCGGGTTTTTTGGGCCCACGCGACATGTTTTAGAAAAAAAACGAAAAATTTTTTTAATTTCTAAAAAAAAGGTGCGGGTTAAACACTTTTTCACAATTTTTTCCCCTGCTTTGTCTTTGATTTTTATTTTAAAATGATCCAAACCCTCCCAAAACTAATCTTTTAAACGAAAAAGGGGGAAAATTGTAAATTTTTCATAATCGCAATATGAAAACCCCTTTCCCCTGAGGGAAAATTGGTTTTTAAAAAACATTTGGGGGGCCCTTTCCCAATCTTTAAAGTTTTCATCAGTCCCTTCAGCTCATCCAAATAACATAGAGTAATGAAAAAAATTTCAAATCAAACCCGGATTTTCCCCCTCATAAGTAGTTTGTCGGGCCCCCACCCAATAAAACAATGGGGGAAAATTGCTAGTTGAAAACCCTAAAAATTTTAGCTCTCCAATCAAAAAAGAAAAGTTTTTTCTTTTTCTTAAAAGTTAAAATTTGAAACCCATTTTTTTGATTTGCATTTTTTTAATTTTGAGAGAAAAGTCAAAGGTTACTCATTGTTTCTTTTGGAGCAAAACCCGTAAAAAACCATCAGGTTTGTTAAAGGGCTCATTTTGGCCCCTTTGCTTGTTTAATTTTTTAAAACCCTTATTTTTCTCCGGTTTTCCACTTTTTAAAAAAACCCATACAAACTTTTTAAATTTTTCATGAACCCAAAACCTTTTTGGCCCCGCATTCGTTATTAATAGCATGTTCAAAAAAACGAACCCCCGGTTTGAGTTTTATTGTTAAAAACTTTTTTGAAAAAATTTAAAAAAAGGTTGCATTCAAAAATATTTGATGCAAAAAATTTCTGTTGGCCGCATTTACAATTTTAAAAAATATAGAAAAGAAAACTCTTGACATTGCTGTAAACCCAGATGCCTTTTCTTTAAAAGGTGAAACTCCTTTAAACCCGGATATTTTAAACCCCCCAATTGAAAACGCCCCCAAAACAAAAAGCGGGTTTTTAGGCCCAACCAGGAGTTTTTTCGGGAACCAGTTAAATTTTTGCGGTTTGGCAATAAAAGGGTGGGGAGTGGCAACTGAAAAATTTAAATCACCTTTAAAAATCCTATGGTGGGTCAGTGTACCGTTTTTCATTTCTTTTCACGTTCAGACGAATTTTGACTGAACTCGAGCCCCAAATTCCCAAAAGACAAACCGAAAAATCCATTTCAGCAACAAAATAGACATGGGGGGCTTTGAAAGGATTTTTTAAACAAAATTCAATATAAAAAATCAAACGGGCCCTTTAAGAAAAACCGTTGGCCCAAAATCGGGGCTAAGGCGCCCTTTTTTTTCGGGCACGCACAAAAAGTAAAACTAAAAACCTGGCCCCTCCTTTTTAAAAATTTTTTTCCAGGAAAAATTTCAGCCTGGGCCCCACAGCCGGGCTTTAAAACAGAATGGACAACATTTATCTTAGACATTTCCCAAGGGGCCCCAAAACTAGGGCGGGAAAAGAACGAAAAAAACAATCTATTGAAACTTACAAATTGGTGTTTGTAGGTCGCAAGAAACCGGCGAGTTTCGAGCATAACTGATCCCTTTTGGCTTTGGGGGGGCGCAAAAACAATACAAAGCAAATTTAGAGGACCCCAAAAATTTTCAACAGTTTTTTTCCCTTCAAGTATTAAAAGGAACCAACATTTTTTTAAAAAACCCAAGGATCGAAAGTGATTTTTGCTTTTCCCCTGGTTTATACTGTTTGCCTTTTTGACCCAACCCAGGTGGGGAATAATAAAAAACTATAATAATAAAATTTTTAAAAAGGGCGGCAATGAACAAATTTTGGGGGAAAAACGACAAAAATTTCCGGCCAAAATTTTTCCCAAAAAAAAAAGCCCCCCAAGTTTAAAGTTTTTCTAATCCCCGAAGTTAAAACCCCCAAAAAGATTGAAGACTCGCAAACTCGCGGACTCTGTTCGGGGATGTTTTTTGGGAAAAAGAAAAAGACAGCGTTTGTTTTTGGTTTAAACGGCCCTGGGTTTAAATTGGGTTTTTTAACTTACTGAAATTTTAACCCAACTTTTAAGAGAACAAATTCCCCCCATAAGTGTCGGCCAAAAACCCAAACTTTTTTTGTTTGCAGTGGGACAAAACCCCGCGGGGACAATACCCCCAAAAAATTTTTTAAAAGGGTTTATAGCTTTCCCACAAATTTTTTTTTAATAAATTGGGCAAGATAAATCAAGGCGTTTTTTTCCCCATGATTATCAGGGGGAAGGCATGGCGGCGGAGGCACTGAATTTTGGCCTCCCCCCCACCGCCTGTAAAAGCCATCACCAGTGTACTTTTTGAAAAATCCAAAGGGCCCAGTTATAACGCTTGCTAATGTGACCCCTTTGCTCTCTAAACAGTGTTCGTATTGGGTTCTGCTAGTTCGGGGCTTCATTAAAATTTTTTCGTTTATTTTTCTTTTACCCTTTTTTCCTTGGGTTGTAATTGGTCTCGGTTAGATTAGACTTCTAGTCTTGCTAAACTTTCTTGTTCAAATCTTTTAGTTTTTGAGGGTTTTTTCTTTTTTTAAAACCCCGGGGCCCCTTTAATTTTGGCGAAAACGCCTAAACCGATTTTTTCTTTTTTTTCTTTTTAATGCCCATTTTGTTCATATTTTTTGCAAAAATTTTTTTGGGTTAATTCGCCTTGATCCTTCTTAAAGCATGACCCGGGGCCCTTTTTCCCCTCGCATGGGTAGCGGCGGGTGGGGATATTTTTAATGCGTTTCTTTTTAAAAACGGGTTTTCCCCTTCTTTTTGCATTTTTTATTTCATCTGCCAAATTGTTTAAAAATTTTTTAAGTTCCCCATGTTTTGTTTTTTGGGTTAGCTGTTGGGGATTTCCCCCAGTGTTTTAAAAGTTTGAAAAAGCATCCCTTTTCTTTTTTTGGTCTAACAAGACCAAGGGATTTTGATCTTTTAACTAAGTTTTTGAAAATTTTAAACTTTTTGGCAAAAATTTTGTTGGGTCGGTTTAAACTTGTAAGCCGAACAAAATTCCTTTTTCGCCCTTACAAACAAATGCCCAAATTTTCAAATTTAAAATCATTTGGGCTATAAATGGGGGAGGTTTTTGGGCCAAAAACTTTTTTTAAAATGCTCCGACCGAAATTTTCGGGAAAAATTCACGTCCATTGAGAGCGCCGGGCGATGCCGTGTAAAAGGGGGATCTTTTCACTCATGTCGCCCCCGGATCAAAAACATCTTTAATTTCTTTTCGCCTTCAATTCCTCCCATTTTTTTTAAATAATTAACTTTTTATTTTGTTTATAAAAAAAATGTCACAAGCATATGGCTCGATTCTTTGGGCCCCTATTGAAAGCTGAAAAAAAACCTTTTGGGGTGCGGGGAAAAAAAAGGAATAAACTGTTCCCAAAAAATCCCTCCTTTTATTATGGGAGATCAAAATTTTACTGTTTGATTTCCAACCTAGGGGCCCGGAAAGATTTGGATCGTGCCGGGTCGCACGGGGTTAATTTTAAAATAGAACTCGCTTTTTAAAAAAACGACCAAACCCAAAAAAATTTTCCGAATTTGGGACGGGCAAAACGTTAAGAAAATTTCCCGTTTAAAAATTGGGGGCAAGAATTTTTTTCTTTAAACAAAGCAGAACATATTTTTTAACCTAAATTTTTATTAAAGGTTTAAACCCGGGAAAAAAAGGGGAAAAACTTTTTGGAAAACAAGGAAACGGCAATTTAAAAAGCACTAAAACTTGAATGGCGCCGAACTCGCCCAGGACAAAAAGCAAACAAAAAAAAGGGGGTTTAAACGAAAATTAAGCGTATTTGGGAATTTGCTTTTCCCTTCCCCAGAATTTTGAGTTGTTTTAAAAAAGCAAGCCCCATACTTTCAAGGAGCATTAAAAAAACGATTGAAAATTAACAAAAAATTTTAATGAAAAAAAACTGTTATCAAAAAAACAGACACCGCCAAAGAACCCAAGATTTTACATCCTTTAAAGTTTTTACGTTTTTAGCAAACCCGAATTTTGCAAAGCCGAATTTTGGGGTTAATTTTAAGTCCCAACCTTATATATATATTAAAGAAAAACTTTCGGGCATCATACAAACATATCCCCAGAAGCAGGGCAACCCTATAGGAATTTTAAATTTTAGACCTCAAGATCGCTTAAAGGTAATTTTTTTGCTGTGAGAAAGTAAAACCATTCAAAGAAAAGGGGGGTAGAAAGTTTTTTAATCCCAAAAATAACGAAAGAAAAATGTTTTGTTGAGGGCCGTCCAAACCCCAAAACATTGTAGGGGGACTTAACCTTAACATTTTTGACGAAATTTAAAAAAAATTGTTTTGGGGGGGGGAGGGGGGGGGAGAAGTCCAAAGCAGACCTTTCGTCTAAAGAAACCACACCTTCACAGTGTAAGGGCTTGGGGTTAAATTAAATTTTAAAAACCCAAAAACGGGTTTAAAGGATTTTTTAAAAAATTTAACCCGGGGGATAATCAGTTTACAAGGAAGCGGGAGAACCCTGAGAACGTAATAAACATTCAAAATTTATAAAGAAAGAAACCGAAAACCCATTAATTACATTGTTTTTTAAAATAAGATGCGGGCTGACTATTAAAGGGAGCCGTTAAAAAGAATACAATCCCAAAATTTTTTTTTAAATTTTTAAAAAAACAGTCTGTTAAGGTTTTTTCCAAATTTGCCTACAGCACGCCAAAAAAAAATAGCAGGCAAAATTTTGGGCCCGCTGAAATAAAAAAACCTTCCCAATTAAAAAAACTTTTCCCAAAAGCAAAAAAAAAAACAGGGGCCTTTTCAAAATACAGCAAACCAAACGAAGGTATTTCCCGCTGCCTTTAAAGCCGTTTCTATGGGTTTAAAACTGGGGAAAATCGCTAAAAACCTCTTCAGCAGGCAAGAGGTAGGCCCCCTTTTGCAAAAAGGGATGGTGCCCCCACTTTTTCCCCTAAAGGGGGGTTGTCTTTAGCTCTCGGCGTGGGTTTATTAAACGTAAGGCGCTAGCAAAAAAAAAAAACTAAAAAACCCCAAAAACACACAGCTATTGGGTTCCCAAATAAAACGCTAAAATTAGTTTGTTTAAAAATGACAATTATAAAGCCCCTAGCTGACCCAAAATCCCCCATGAAGAATTTTAATGTTTAAAGGGCCCATTTTTTATGACTAAAAAAAGACAAAAGTTTGATCCCTTTAAAGAAAGGCGAGGGCCAAATTTTTTTCAACAGCCAGACCCCAGCAGATAAAAAAGGAATGCTTAAAAAAAATAAACGAAAACATTTAAACCTTTTTTTAAAAAAGCTCACCTTTAAAAATGCCAAGGGCGTTTATCCCTTTTGTTTATTTAGTCCCAAACGCAAAAAACCGTTGATATTGGTTCTGATTAAGTATTTTTTTTTAATTTAAAAAAAATTTTGAGGGGTTTGAAAAGAGACCAAAATTGGGTTAAATTTTGGGAAAGGGCAAGACAATTTTTTTTTAAGGCAATTCAAGAAAAAATTTTTCAAGACACTGGAAAGATTTGATTTAGAAGGTTTATTGAACCAAACAAGGGGGTTAAAAGGGGGAAGTGTTTGGGCATGCTTAATTTTTTCCCCCTTCCCCAAAATAAACTAACCCAAAAGACCCCCCCGTTAAAGTAATGTTAGCGGGTTTTTTTTGACTATGGGAAAAAATAAATTAAGAAAATCTAGAAATCAGGGTTTTCAAAAAACCAAACAGGGTAATTTTTTCGTTTAAATGACTTAAAAAGCCTGGGGGGCAGACGGGAAATGCTGGAAAAGTTTTTCGCTGCTGCTTAAAAAAGCCAAAAAAGAAAGGGTTAGGGGTGCAGAGGGGGAAGTTCCCAGAAACCCAATTTAAAACAGTCAAGTATGCACCGGGTTGTTGGGGGAAATCCTCACCCTTCCACTACCCCCCCAGCATTAGTCGCAAAAAAAGCAATTTTTTAAAAAAAAGAAAACAGAAAAACAAATGTTTTATGTGGTGGGGTTTTTGCAGGCTCAATTTCGCCCGCCCCCCAAAAAACAGAGGAGTGCCCAACTATCGCCCTTTAAACAATGGGAAAAAACAGTGGAATTAAAAATTTCCCGTTGCGTGGATTCCATTGATCTGTTTGAAGGGAAAAAAACAAAACCCCAAATGTTAAAAAGCCACACAAAGGGGGAGGAAACCCGATTTGGTGCCGATTAAAGTGTCCAAGAACAGCCCAACAATAGGAAAACCAGACAAAAGCCAAGTTTGACTTACCCGCTGAAAGTTTTACCAAAGGGGGTGCCACATTAAAACATTTTATACGCACAATAGTGATTATTGGCCCATCTTCAAAAAATTTGGGCCCTAAACAAGAATTCTGCAGAAAATGTTTAAAAAGAATGCCATCCTTTTTTTAAACCCGAGCGAACATAAGAAACATTGTATGGCCCCGTTGACTGTAAAACAAAAACTAAAATTTCGCCCCCACCCCTCCCAAAAATTAAATTTTAAGAAAATGGGAAAAGGCTTTCAAAAATTCTCCAAAGGTTTTTTTACGCAGACTTCGGGAATTTACTCATTGTTCCCTTATTTAGGGGGCCCCCCACAAAAACTTCGAAAAAAAAGTCCTTTTAAAGAGTAATTTATAATTTGTTTTATTTGCCTTTATTAAATTTTCAGGGCGGATGGGGCTCATTCGCACCAGAATTCTTAGAGGACCAGAAGCGCAGAAACATTCCAAAACGCATGCAGCAAGTGCGTAATGATGTTCTAAAAAATCTGAATTTATCTGAAATCATTTAAAGACTCCTGAAAAATCAAAAAAGCCCGTTTTGACTCAGCCACGCATTGTTGGATTTGCGGGGTTTTAAACTAAAAGCCCAAAAAGTTAAAAACCCCAAAAAGTAAGGACCGATCACATTAATTGGGGAAATTTAGAGGGGCCCGGGGCTAACCCAAAAGGCCCAAACTTCAAACCCAAAGTTTTAAAAACCAAAAAACATGGAAAACTGCCCCTTTTTTCATAACTTGCGAAGGGTTTCGACTCTCAACTTTTATTGCAAGCAGTTTAACCCGCGCCTTCCGGGTACAAGATTGCACAGTATCAGGGGAAAAATAAAATGTGTTTCACTTTAAATAAATGTCCCTTTTTACGACTCTATGCAACACATGAAAGGGCTTCATTAGAGGGACTGGCTATGTCCTTAAAGTCCTGCCCAATAAAAAGGGAAAAATATTTGACTCAACTCTTGTTTTGGGAAAAGGGGGTTTACCCTTTTGAGTACATTTAACAAATTGGGAAAGGGTTTTACGAAGAACACTTCCCCCCTAAAGGCGCGTTCTTTTTTTATTTTTAGAGAAAGGCAACAGCGGGCTCCCATTACCCCGGGATGCTCAGATGCTTGGCAAAGTTAGAATTTTAAAACGATGGGGGGACTATCATGACTCCTAAATTTTAAAGGGAAGTATGTTTGTTTGGGGGACGCTTTGAAAAATTTTAGAAAGAAACCCGCCCGAAAAATTACCCGTTTGGGTCCCGCGCATTAAATTTCTGCACCCGGGTTTAGTGGGCCTTTTAAAGTTTTCTGGGGGTTTCAGATTGGGTTTATTGCAGATTTACCCAAAGATTCAGATGATTGAAAAAAGGGGTTTCCTGGAGGGAAATTTTGTATGGGGTCGCCAAACATTACGGGAAAGCAAAAAAACAAATACCTGATGATTATGATCCAAAATAAAAAAAACCAAAATATTTAAAGTATTTAAGCAAACCTTTTGTATGGGTGGGCAATGGCGCAATCACTTCCATTTCGCAACTTTAAAAAGGGACACAGGTACAAAAAAAATTCCCAAAAAGCATTAAAGTTGGGTTTAGTAGTTTAACGCCTGATCAGCACATGGTTTTTATTCTAGAAAATTGACTTAGAAAATTCCCCCTGAACTCCAGACCTGCATAATGAAATCCCGTACAGCAGAAAGTCCCAAAGATGGATCCAAGAAAAGCCGCCTAAAAATTGTGGCCTAATTTCAGGGAAAAAAAAATTTTGTCTGCCATTACAGACTTCTACAAATTTTTTTAAACATGGTTTGAAATTGACAGTGTCCTCCAAATTTGGGTTTTGATCAAACATTCATTAAAACCCTACATCTGAAGAAAAAACTGTCTTTGAACTAAAAACCAAAAGATGCTTCAGAAAAAAGGGGGCCCTTTTTTTAAGCGATGAAAACAGCGTTTTGGAAAGGGCTAAAGAGAATCCGCACAAGCGCAAAATTCAGTTAGCCCAGAGGAACGAAACAATTAAAACTGACTTCAAAACCTAATTTTTCAGGACTTTCAGAAGAAATTTTAATCACCTTTTTGGCATAATGAAAAAAAAAAAGGGAAAATCAAATTGGAAAAAGCCCGTTTTTTATTGGGTTTACTGTTTTAGAAATTTTTCAAAGCTTTTGATTTAAGGGGTTTCTTTTTGGGTAATTTTAAACCCCTTTTCCTGAGTCCCCCCAAAAAGTGCTTTCAAAAGTTTCAGATAGTTTGTTTTAAAGAAATCCCAAATGAAGACCCTCTAAAAAGACATGGGAAAACCGGGAAGTGGCTAAAGGGGATGCGGGATGGTTTATACATTTGATTCCCTTTAAAAAAACGCCTTTGCATTAACTTACTAAACAAGGGAAAGGTTTTAGGAAAAGAAAAGGTAATTATCTGGAAAGGGGAATTTAAAGGGGTAGTTTTGGGTTTTTAAAGGGCAAAAAAAGTACAGATTTCGAGGGCCCGGAGAAAATCATTAAGAAAGCAAAGGGAATAACTCGCAGCGTTAGCAGTCCAAAAAATTTTTACAAGAAAAAAACTACAAAGAAGCAAATTTTTTGGCAATAAGAACTTTTTATCATGACCAAAATTTAAAAAAATGCGAACTATCAAAAAGAATAACACCCCAAAATTTTTAACAAAAAAGTCATTTTAAAAGAACAAAACCCCCAAAAAAGGGATTTTTTAATCCAAGTTTTCCCAAAAGCAAACCGGGGACGGAGAAAACCCCCATAAACAGGGGGGTTTAAAATTTTTTTCCTACCCTTTTTTTAAAAATCAATCAAACCCAAATCCAATTCATTTTAAATCCTTTTTTTCGTTTTCTTGAAAAGTTTGCAATTTTTTTTATTTAATTTTTAAGTATTCTTTTTTTCCCCAAATTTGGGGGGTTTTAGTTTTAGTGATCGGGTGATTTAGCAAGCAAATTTAAAAATCCTCGAAAAGTTCCTTAATAGCATTAAAAAACGCATGAAATGATTCCCTACATTTTCCCAAAGGGCTCCCTTTCCTTTTTAAAACCCTTTCCGGTTTCGTTTTTGGGGCTTCCTTTTGACTTCCATTTTAAAAATAAAAAAAATTTACGTAAATTTAATTTAAAACGGAAAAAAGTGTCTGGTGGGATTATCTGCAGTTTTTCTTTCACAAAAAATCTTTGAGGACTTGGGTTTTTTTGTTTGTCATTTTTTCGTAAATAATAAAAGGGGGGGATTTCTTTTTAACCCAAATTTCTTTTTAAATTTTTATGGGTCAACAAATCCAAACTAAAACGGTTTTCCCTGTGCGAGTGCCCCTTTTTGCGTCCCCCCGGGAAATAAAGGGCCCTTACTTTTTTAAAACCCAAAAGGTAAAAAGTTTGGGGCCGGTTTAAAACTCCCACTTTTAACAAAATTTTTTGTTTTTTTTTTGATTGGGTTGTACTGGTTTTTGCCCCCTTTTTAATTTTTTCATTATTCTTTTTCACGCAAAACGAGGGCAGTCTTCTAAACCCCTTCTGTTTGCGAAATTTTCAATAACTCTCGTGAAAGGGAGGAAAAAGTCTTTCAGCTAACTGTTTTTTTAAAGTTTTCAATAAACCTGGTTTTCTGTGAACTCCGGGAAAGCCTTTCTAATGTAACTCTGTGTTTTTAACAAAAATTGATTCACTTGGGCCCTTTTAATTCCCTTTTCCCCATCAATTGGGTTCATCGAGGGTAATTTTAAAAGGGGCCCCGTTGGTATATCAGGGGTTTTTGGCAACAGCAAAAAGCAGGGGCAAATCTTTTGTGTTTTAAAGGTTTCCCCACCCTTTTTATCTTTTTGCTATTCCAAAGGGCTGTAGGCGTACTTAAATCTTTTTTTGTCTAATCCCATCCAAAAAGGGGAAAAATTAAAAAATCCCTTTGAAAGGGGGTCGTTTGGAGTTGTATTGACAAAGTGTGGTTTCTGATTCGCTAGGCGTGGTAAATAAATTTGCCCCAAAAAACTTTTTTTTAGATAAACCCTTCTTTTGCTGTTTGGGGTTTACTGACTCCCCGGGTTGGGTTGGCTTTTGGGTTTTCCGGTTTAAATTTCCCTTTTCCAAACCTTTTGGGGAATAATAGATTTTTTTTTCTTTTTTTCTCACCCCAAAATTAAGTGCAACAAAAAACACAAAGGGCATACCAAAGACAAAAAAACCCGATTTCTTTCTCTTTTTTTTGGGGGGGGGGTTGGGTAAAAAGTCACTGAATTTTGGGGGGGGCAATGGCGGACCGGGTTTTCCTGTTATAATAATATTCTTTTTTTTGCTTGGTCAAAATTTTTTAAAGTGTAAGGGTGCAAAATTTTCCCCGTTCTTTTAGGGGGCAATTTAAAAAACTAATGCTCCGTCTCTCCCTTTTATAGGCGGTTTCCCCCCCCCCCCCTTTTGCAGCGCTAGTTGCTCCCTACTTTGGGTTTTGCTTTTTTCTCTCGCTGTCACCCGCATTTTTTAAACAAAAAATTACTGCCGCTAAAACAAAACGCATTCACCCCAGCGCCGCCTATCCCTTATTGGGGAGTGAAACCAAATTTTTTTTAAAAAGTATTTTTTTTCCAAAATATTTATATGTTTTGGGGAAATTTTTCCTTGCTTTAAATAGAAAAACTTTTCGTGGCAACCGAAATGGGAATGAAAAACCCCTCCGCTTTGCGGGAACCCCAAAGTCTTTGTTTGCCAAGATCGGGGGTTTAATTTTTAAACAAGCCCCTTTACCAAGCCCTTGGGTATCCAAAACTTAGCCCCAAAAACGCAGAATGGTAAACAAGGTTAGTAAAAAGTTTTTTTTGGGGGGGCTCATTTTTAGAAAATAAAATAATTAAAAATTTAATAAAAAACAGGAAAAAAGATGAAACTTTCCCACAGCAACAAGGCAGCCAAAAACCCCCCCCGAACTTATGAATGGGGCCAAATGATGGGCCAACTTTTTGGCCCCAAAAAGGAGAGGCTGTATTTTTTGGCGCAGTGGAAAAAACCCAAAAAAGTTTCCCCGGAAATGAATTTAAACATTGAAACAGATTCAAGCAGATGTCTCCAAAAAAATTTTTAAAAATAAAAACAGGGTTTAAGCCCCAGGGTAGGGCGAAAGGTGAAAAGTGTTGGGGGAAAAGGCTTTGTTTGTACATAAACTAAATCAAAGATTTGCTCCAATTTTTCTGAACAAGATCTACGTAGATTTTAAAGAAAAATCCCGTTTTTTAAAAAAGACATTAGAGTCCCCCTAGGATGTGAAAAAAATTTCTCAATTTGGGGAAAATTTTTAACGCCATTAATCATGGGGTTAATTTCTTTAATCTATAGATTTTGGGTTTTCCCCTTTAAAAAAACAAGTGGAAACTCATCAGAACAGAATCAGGGAAAATTTAACCCCAAACCAAAAATCAGCAGAAAACCCCCTGAAACCAGGTAGGGACCAGTGAAAAGAATCCTCATCCTGGGCGTGTTAAAGCAGGAAAAAAATTACAGAGGGGAACAGACAAAAAAAATTAATGTTACAGAATAAAACTCATCATGAAAACATAACGCCGCCACCCAGAACAAGTTGGTTCAATGCCGGCTATAAAAACTCCATGCGATACAAGACCTACAGCACCAAAGTCTTCAGGGAAATATGAACTTAAAACTGTTGCCATTTTTGGCGCCATTGCTCTGTTGGGGCAGTTTTTGCGGCTATAAAATAAATAACCATGCAACAGAACGAAAGCAAACAAAAAAATCTGAGCCACTAAATGCAGAAAAAGACACCAGCACGCCAAAACCGCCAATAACAAAGCATTTTTTTGATCCATTTGAAATGTAATAATATTTTAAGAATTTAATTTAAATTTTTTAAAAATAGATCATGGCGTATTATAAAATGATGGTGTCAATAAATAAAGACATGGAGTCTATAAAAGACATTCCATAGACCAGAATTGTAATCAATGCGGTTGCTTCGGATGTAAAAACTTCATTAAAACTATGCAAAAAAACGCTGATCAAGACATCCTCAACGATGACGCGTTTTTTGAGGCGTGTGTGTACTATATTAGGCATCTGCTATTAAGATAAAAACATAGATTGTTTTTTTTGATAAAAAAAGAACTTGAAAAAAAAATTTTTGGGTTGTATTTTAAAGGAGATTTTATTTAAAGATCTTGAGGCGACTTAATCAAGAATTTAAAACAAAAACTTTTAAGAATTTTGAAAAAAAAAATTTAAAAACTTAATTAATTTCTTAAAAAAGGCTTAATTAAAATTTTGAGTGATTTAATTTAAAAAACGGAAGTGACGGGGGTTTAAAGAACGGGGGTGGTTAATAAAAAAACTTCCCCACTTAGAGTAATTTAAATTTAAAAAACAAAAAAGGTTTAAATTTAAATTTAAACCCTTTTACCAACCAAGTCGTTAAAAAGGGAAACCCGATACACTTCCAAAAAGGGTCCAAGGAAATAAGCGGGGGTAACTAGTCTTGGGATGTTAGAACGATTTAAATTTTCGTGCCTATTTTTTGAACAGGGCTGCGCCTTTATGGGAAAAGCCCGTTTTTGGGGGCCGGGGTAACAGGTGTCATAAACCACAAACCCCGCATACACACGCCTTTTACACTGACTAATACATTTTAAAGGGAAAAGACTTAAATCAAAGAACAACACACACACACCCCCCAAAACCCCCCCCACGGCCGTTTGAACACACACACACCCCAAGCCCGCCCATGTAAAAAAGAAGGGCACCCCGGGGCAATCATGTATGGGACTACCCCACAACCCCGATTATTTACTAGGGGGAACCACCCGAGCCAAACCCCCACACAAAACAAAAAGAGAGAGAAAAGAGAACACAGGGGGAAAATGAGACGGTAGTTTGAGGGGGAGAAATATAATTACCCGGCAAGGGCGAACAACGCTGAAAGAAAGTGTGGGGTGTTTTATCGGGTTTTAAACCTTTTGGGGCCCTAAAATTGTAGGGTTTGGTTTTTTAAAACTTAAAAGCGATAAAACAGCCACGAAGGGTAGAAAGGTGAGCGTTGGGCCTTGGCCTTGCTTCCCACACACCCACACACACACACATACTACCCGGGGAAAACCCACACACACACACACGCGCGCAGGGCACACACCCATATTTAACCCCGCACACCTTTGCTAAAAAAAACACCGCAGCTTTTGCCCGCACACAACACCCCTGTCTAAAGGTCCGCACCAGTTTTAATCGTTTGGGGCATCACAAAAAGGAAGAAAAGGAGTGGACTCCTGACACGGGGATTGCACCACCACCAAAAGAAAGCTTAAAAATAAGAATTCAACTACTCGCAATGGGGTGGGGTTTGGGCCCCAGCGGGCTCACACTTTCGATTTGGAGTTCCCTGAGTTAAAGGGTCACTTCCCCCCAATTTGGGTTTCCCCCGGGGGGGGGTTTTCAAAGTTTCAGGAGACCAGAGTCTTGGGGCAGTTCACCCCATCCAAAAGAAGCCCGGGTGCCAAAATTCCAGACCAAGGCCAGCCACCACCCCCAAAAAAAAAATCCCAGGCAAAAATCCCTCCTGGGGTTTCCCCCCTGAAGGAAAGGCCCGACCCCAAATAAAGCCTGCAAAAAAAAATTTTAAAAAAACACCCGCCCAAATGTTTCGGGGGGGGTTTTTTTGCTATTTTTTTTGTTAAAAAAATTGAAAAATTTTTATTATCTACAAAAAAATTTTTTTGTAGGGGCCCCCTTTTATTTTTTTCAAAAAAAAAAATTTAACACGCACACACAAAAATATTTCCAAAACACCCCTTTGCCCCAAACCAAAACCAAAAATTTTTTAAACCCCCCAGAAAACACATCCCATTCCACAACTCAACCAGCAATGGAAATCCCGGGGCAGACTGCGTTGAAAAGCCCTGCATTTAAATTTTAATAAACTGGTTTGGGTTCAAAATCGGCCAGGGCCCGTCACCGGTCAAGTAATGGGATAGGGCAATTCCTTGGGTAGGGCCGTCAACCAGCAATTAAAAGGTTTCCCAAAGGGCGCTTTCAGTAGGGCCCTTTTTTTCCCCCCTACTTTACCCCTATGGGGGCGTGTTCATTTTGGCCCTACTTTCTCCTACGCTACTCCCTGAAAACCTTAGAAAAATTATATTGAAAACGGATAACCCTGCACAGTATGTTTGTTTGTAGGGTCGTTATTTTTTGGTTACTTGTCAGAGAACAGGAATAGGCGGCTTTTAGGGCACTTTCGCCCAAAAACGTGGTGAGTAGCAAGTGAGTCTGAATCGGTGTTTTACTGTTCTCTACTACAGATTGGAAGACCTCGCTCTACACACACAAATACACGATGCGTGCAAGCATACATAGGCATGCGCGCTCTGCACACACACACACACACACACACACACACACACACACACACCCGCGCGAGCGAGCGCTCACTCACATACGAACGCTCAAGGGCGAACGCTCAAGGGCGCACTTCACGCACGCACGCACGCACGCACGCACCCCCCCCCCCCCCCACACACACACACACACGCACAAATCAGCACGCGCGGACTCTCTCTCTCTCTCTCTCTCTCTCTCTCTCTCTCTCTCTCTCACACACACACACACACACACGCAAGCATGCACGCACTCAAGTGACTGATGGAGGTAGCTCTGTGTGTGTGTGTGTGTGTGTGTGTGGTGTGTGTGTGTGTGTGTGTGTGCGCGCGCGCGCGTGTGTGTTCTAATACAAAACATGAGAAGAAACTGGTCCGTCTGATTCAACAGCACCTTTCCAAGGACAAACAAGAAAAAGAAAGGGAGACAAAACAGACTGAACACGTGAAGTGTACTGCAGAGTTAACTACCATTGATCTGCTCGTGACTACCACATCGTCCCTCCTATTTCTAAGAGTCCGACATAAAACAGATTAAGTTCCAAACACTACATACGCTCTGTTACACTCAGCGTTGCTTGTAGCATCTGTCAGAAGACCAGGCTTCATTTAAACAAAGTCACTACACAGTTCAGCTCTTGAAACGCATTGCTAAGGCAGTGCTATGCGTCGTTTTTCTTTTCTTTCTTTTTTTCCATGTGGACGCACAAACTACATTACCTTCCTTTTTTCTGTCATTTGCTAGACTTGTCACCCCTAAATCCATGTGCCCCAGCAACAGCTTAGGAACACGACCTGTCAGCAACTCATGTACATTTCCGTTGTTCATGGTGATCTTACAACCGAACTGATTTATAAACCCCAAATCCAATTACAAAATATTTTCATA
>CM031616.1:19759646-19767146 GCA_018398815.1 Conus ventricosus | reverse complement strand
GTCCGGGAGGCGATTCTCGGCAACCCAGGCCCTTGATCTCAACGTTGTCGGAAGGGGCAACATCCAGAACAGCATGCCTCATGGCAGTGCCTCGCTTCACCTCACTGGTCGGCTCCGGTACCAGAGTCTGGACAAGAATGAAAGAGATACACCCGAAGGTGCAGGTGGGACCCAGAGAAATACTGTCTTCAACTGAAAAAAAGAAAAAGAAAAGAAAAACCCTTTAAAAAAAAAAACCTGACAAAAACAAAAAAAAAAATAAAACAAACAAACAAAGAAAGAAAAAGGAAAACAAAAACACCAGCTGGAAACAATCCTGCACCACCCTTGTAAGCCTGTGCTGTGTTCACATAGGGTGAAGTCACGCGCAGGGCATTCCATGAAGACGTCAAGGGATGTAGCTGCTCCCTGGCAGATGCCGCTGTGTAATGGCCACTGGATGCGACACGTCAGAACCACCACTGGGGGCGTTCCCATGGGTGTTGTCGTATTTGTAGGCTCTGACCTGACAAAACGTCCGAACGGACAAAACAGAAGCGATCGATGCTATACTGTTCTACCAGGAAAACCGTGAACACACCATGTATGAAATGACTACTTGATAAGGGAGACAATTTCAATTTGTAGGATGGTATGAAAGATTTTATGCGCGCAGGGAACTAATCCTTTTTTTTCTGTTCTTTTTCTTGATTTGAATTCTTCTCAATTTATCTTTCATTCTTTTTTTCTGTGGTCGAGATGAACTGATTGGAAAGACGTCACGAGCAATGCACTGAGTGTTCTGTGTTTGAAGATTTGTCTGTTCCTGTCTTCGTCTCTCGTGGCCTTTCTGTACCTGCATTCTTTCCCCCACCCATCCTCTACACTCCTACCCTCATCTCCCCTTCACTCACTTCTCTCCTCTCCCTGTCTCCCTACTCTCCCTTCCCACCCCATCTCCTCCCCCCCACCCGCCTCTCTGTCTTTAGCCATCCTGTCTGTCTGTCTGTCTGTCTGTCTGTCTGTGTCTGTCTGTATGTCTGTCTTTCTTTCTTTAGCCATCCTGTCTGTCTGTCTGTCTGCCTCTCTCTCTCTCCTCTCTCTCTCTCTCTCTCCTCTCTCTCTCTCTCTCTCTCCTGACAGTTCAGTGCATCAACTTGATATAAATTTTCCCCATAGTCGCTTCACCGTCCCTATTTCTCACAGTGTTTGCCTGTCTGTACGTGTTCTGTCCGTCTGTCTGTGTCCACACATTCTCCCGCTTCCTCCTTTCTCTTCCTTCTCCTCGCATCTCCCTTTCCTACGGATCTGTATTGACCGACTTCGGGTCTTTAGAGGCAGGTTGAGGGAAGAAGAGGGAGAGGGGGGGGGGGGGGGGGGGGGGCTATGGGGAGGGAGGGAAGGGAGGAGGCAGGGCTGAAGAGGGAGGGAGGGATGGAGGAGATGGGGGAATAAACAAGAGGTGTTACACTCCAAAACAATGTTTGTCGAACAACACGATGACCTTCAAATCCTCGCATCAAATTTCGCAGCTACTTCGAAGGCAGAGAAGACAAAAAAAAAAAAAAAAAAAAAAAAAAGAAGAAAGAAAGAAAGAAAAAGAAGAAAAAGAAGAAGAGAAGAGAAAGCTGAAGACAAAGATTACAGAGAGACAGCAAGATCAGGAAGACGGGGAGATAGTAACCCTGGACGTGGAAAGGTTGAGAGACAACTGTCCATGTGATAGCAGTATACAACGATATTGTTGTGCTTTACAGGAAAATAGAAATTAAAAAAAAGCGTCGACACTGTATCTTTGCAATCCCATTTAATCAATACACTGCTTTTTTCTCTCACACTCGGATTTTTCAAGCCGTTTGTTGCTGTCTAATTACCTACCAGGTGTTGCTACAACATGTACGACCCGATTCCAATTATTCCAGGTAATGAAAACCCAAAATAGACACAAGAGGTCAACAGTAAAAATAGCAAAATCAAATTGTTGTTTGAGACACATGGATTAAAAGGCATTATATATATTCAGTGAACGATTTCTAAAATGAACTAACAAATCGTCTGGTGTGTGTGTGAGTGAGTGTGGTTAGTTAGTTAGTTTCAAATTTAACGTCTATCCACTCTAGGTGATATTAGATAGGAAAAAAACAACAACAACAAAACAAACAACCAAACAAACAAAAACCTACATGAATGAAAGCAGTCAAACAAAACCCTCATGATAAAGTGATAAAGCTAAAGCTACAAATGGTTTTGATATGGGAGAGTACAGTGAGAGGTAGGGGACGGATAAGGATGGTCCTTTCGTATATGTTATTTAAATTAGTAGTAGGTTAATGATTGACTCACTTAAAAGTAACCTCATAAGTATGAGTAAATAAATGTAAGAAACTATAAGTACTTACTTATTGGACTCTTTGATAAAGAAATAAAGAATTCATAGGTTAATGCTGGTGATTCGAAAATATTTGCAATAGTAAAATGTAGAAAGTATGGGTATAAATTGTTTGATAGCGGCACATGAGATAATAATTATGATCAACTGTGATGCTCTGTCCACAAACACATGAGGCATTTTTACTAAATTTTGTGTAAAAGCATCGACTTTCCACTTACACATAAGGGACGATAACTTCCTGCTGATGTGGGAGTGTGTTTTTAAGTTTGCAATACTAAAATCTGCGTAAATAAGCTTTTTGTTAGACCTTTTGAAGTAATTCTGGAAATGGTTCCAAGCAAATGATTCCACAATACTACATTGTTCTTGAACTGTAAGTGGAAAATCTATCCTGAGAGACTCTGAACTACATTTTGCACCTTGTTTTGCAGCTCTGTCTACTTTGTCGTTATAATAAAACGAACAGTGTGACGGTATCCAGCAGAAAGTAATTGCCGTGCCTTGTATAGAGAGAGCATGAATTAAACAGCTAATTTCAATTATCATTTCTGATCTATTCTGCAGTTTTAATGATTTCAGTGCCTGAAGCACAGACTTTGAATCAACACAAAAAGTACTTGAAATATACATCGTGGGAAACTTAGAAGATAATTTAACGCCATTAATATTGCAGTAAGTTCCGCAGTAAAAACCGATTGTTTTTCCCCAGTGAAAAACATTTCTCTACTTTTAAATCAGGTATCAAATAAGCAGAGCCCGCATTTTTCTGGATTAATGACCCATCTGTGTATACTTTTAAATGATTTGGATACTTCTCTTCAATATGAAATTTAGCATTACTTGCCACTATATTTTATTTTCCTTCTTTTTTAAATCAGTGTGGTCAATATCAAAATGGGCCCTTTGAAGTTCCCAGGGTGGTGTGGGGAAGAAAGACGGCCTTGTAGATGCAGACTTTTCGTCTACAGTAATGCCCGTGGCTTGCTAAGCTCAGATGTATACGTTGCCAAAGTAATCTGAGAGGATATTGTTTTTGCACGTGTGGGAAAGTCAATATCTGATCTAATTTTAATTCCATTTTTCACATCATTCTTAACTGGAAAGCTTCTTATCACAAATTTCGTGGCAGCCACTTCCCTCTGATCATCTAAGGGTAAAATTTGAGCTTCATTATATGTTCGAAGACAAGATGCATGGGGGGGAAGACCCATTGCAAGTTTGAGCGCTTTGCATTCTATACTTTGAAGCTTCTTTAACAGATATTTTGGTGCACTAAAAAACACTTCTTGCGCATATGTTAATTTTGATCTTATTAGACATTTACATAGATAAATTAGAGTGGACGTGTCTTGTCCCCATCTCTGTGTACTCACAATTTTGAGAAAATTTAAAGTTTTCCTTGCTTTTGTCAGCAAATAATCTATGTGTTGATTCCAAGACATTTTCGGTGGAGGTTAACGCCCAAAAACTTGATTTGTGAAGCATAATTAAGAACTACTCCATTCATTCTGAAAATAGGCATTTTGTCGGGATTCGAGCCACTGTTGAATAAAACGAATGTTTGTTGTTTCTGCAGATAAACTTAGTCCATTCTTTGTCAAGTACTCTGCTATAATGTCGAGCTCTTTTTGATACACTTTTTTTCGTATGGTTTATGCTACGTAGTGGGTTTTCTTTTTTAAGGTTACTTCCATCCAAATGCATATATCGTCAGCATATTGAATTAAGATGACATTTTAGATATTTTGCTGGGTAAATCATACATCAGTAATGAAAATAGGAAAGGAGCAATAACTGATCCTTGAGGGATACCCATTGTAAGAGTTCTTTTGACTTGAATACGTGTTCCCAATTCTAGTTTGAATTTGTCGATTCTTTAGAAAACAATTGATATAATCATATATATGACCAGACAGACCGATGTTTTTTAATTTAAGTAAGAGCCGAGAATGCCAGACTTGATCATAAGCCTTATTTATGTAAAAAATGTCGCTAATATACATTTACGTCTAGCAAATTGCTTTTTATGTTTGTTGTAAGTTTCACTAATAGTTCTGTTGTCGATCTACTCTTTCTGAAACCAGCCTGATTTATAGGTATTATTTCATTCTTCTCACAAAAGTGTGTAAGTCTGTTTAAAACGATTCTTTCCAAAAGTTTGCATACATGGGATGTTAATGCTATAGGTCTATAATTGTTTATGTCTGTGCAGCTTTTGCCATGTTTGTGAATGGGAACCACGATTGATTCTTTCCAAATTTTTGGCATATCACCATCACACCAGCATTTTTGAAATATTTCATACAGGAATTGATAAAAATCAGGCAAGATTTTTTGCATTTGATTCGAAATTGCGTCCAGTCCCACCGATGTTTTTTTTTAAATTTGGGATGGAATTTATTGATCATTTGCGTTCCTGAAGCGTAAGATGTGCATAATTAGTTTGTGTTATCAGGAATAGGTTCTTTGTAATTCTTTTGCTCTTCTTGGTCTCTATACTATTAACTTTTTGATAAACCATTTCACAGCTGACATTAGCAAACTGATTAGCGAAGGTTCTGCTTCTGCTGGACTTGGTAAGGGATTATCATTTTGTTTTATTGGATATGTTGGCAACGTAATGCCATTTTTCATTACTATTTATCTCTGCAAATTTTTGCTATATCTTATGTTCTTTATTTCAGTTTTGCAAAATGTGGACCAGTTGTGCTGCTTTGCATTTTTGGATTATTTCATCCACTAGCTTACTGGCCTTTTCATTTCTCTATGTTGTTCTATCATTTTTGGTTGTTCCTTTGTCCTGATATATATCTTATTATTTTTTTCTTTTCATCAACGCATGCTGTGCAGTCATCATTCCACCATACATTTCCTTTGTGTTCCCTGGTTTTAGATATATACTCTAGGAATAGAATTGTCTGCAGCTGCTATATGGGAAGACTGAAATAAAGTGTAAAGATCGTCTATGTTAACTGTGCTTTGTTAATATCTATGGTCCCCAGTTTGAAGAAAGGTATTTAAAGCTGAACCAATCTGCATATTTATAATTGTATTTTGGAAGTTGTAACAGGTGTTGTTTCTCTTTGTTCTATCTCTTAATTGATAGACATTTTAATGGAAGTGGGTCAGATCCTAGCAAGTCATCTACAGGATTCCATGAACAACCTGTTGCAAGTGAAGGAGTATGAATGTGAGATCTATGCTGTGTGAGATCTATGGCTGTGTGAGTCTATGGCTGAGGGTCTGTGAGTTGCTATACTCAGGGATGCGGGTAACATTTCCATTATTTAACAAATACAAATTTGAGTCTGCTAAATTTATCAATGAATCTGTTGCTTGTGATGTCTATGCAGTTTATTATCCATGAAAGGGCATGCGCCATGAAATCTCCCCTTCACCCATTTGTCTGGCTCCAGAAAGGAGCATGCGCATGAATCTCCCCTAATCCATTTGTCTGGCTGGTCTTGAAAGTTTTTCAACCAGTCAGTGTTCGGTCATCTGGACCTTAGGTAAATATACAGAAGCGATGTTAAGAACAAAGGAGTGGAAAATCTGACAATGACAGCACACGATGACACAGAGTCATCGTCCAGAGGGGCTGGTGAAGTCGTTGGCAGTGGTCCAGTCCTTTCACGAACATAAATAGCAGTTTGAATACGATTAGTGGGATCCAGTCTGTTCATAAAAAACGGGGGGGGGATAATAAAAACCTGATATTTTTGGTAAGGCACTTTTGTTGAGTTCAAAGACTGAAGGAGTAAAATTTGGGTAGTTGTTATGGACCAAATACTGATTAAGGTAAGCGAAGTTTCTGGCAAGAGAACGAGCGTTCCATTGCAGAATATTAATATTTGACACTTTACATTTTTTCATCTTATGTTCTGGAAAAACAATTAGGTATTAGCTAATCATAACACAATGAAAGTAATAATAATCACAATTGAATATCAGCTAATCATAACAGCCAAAGATAAAATAGATGAAATGACATCTTTGCAGAGATGTCCACTGTAATGTCAGTAGAACCAGGCGGGGAAACGCTGGAGGATAAAAAACCATTGCCCCTTTGGTGTTGGTGAGGGGATGATCTCCTCCTGGGCCTTTCCCAAAACAATCGACGGAGGTGCTGCCCTAGGTTCCTTGCAAGAACGCACGCTCCTCTTGAAGTGGGGTGGATGTTTCCCGATTGAGGAGCTGTAGTCACTGGCCCGCAGGTTATCATGGCTGATGAAGGTAATATCATCTTCAGAAACGAGCTTCGACTTTGTCAAGGCGTTCAGTAGTTCAAGCTTAATGTTGTACATTTTATTCCTGACAGGCGCCACTTGGCTTAGCGCTATCTTTGCCTTCGGGAACTGCTGTTTGATGTTCAACACAGACCTGTATAGCTTTGTGCTGATGTCTGATGGTTCATTTGACTTGATGTCGTTAAGTCCGACATGCAGAGCAACGCAGTCTGGTTCAGGATGGAGTTGCTTCTTTGCTTCTTCCGTTGCTTGTTTACAGTCATGGTTGTGAATACTTTTCGTTTGGCAATCTGTAATCCATATGACCGTCCAGCCGATTGCCGTCAATTTTGTCAAGACAGAATCGTGAAGAATCAGAACACGAGGAGCTTTAGAAGAAATTGCGTCATTTTCATTGTTGATGTCATGTCTGTCTTTGACATCATGCATGTGTGTACGTGCGCGCGCGCGCGCGCGTGTGTGTGTATGTGCGTGTGTGTGCGTGTGTGTGGTGTGTGTGTGTGTGTGTGTGTGTGTGTGTGTGTGTGCGTGTGTGCGTGTGTGCGTGTGTGTGTGTGTGTGTGTGAGAGCGCGCTTATGTGTGTGTGTGTGTGTGTGTGTGTGTGTGTGTGTGTGTGTGTGTGTGTGTGTGTGCGCGCTTGCTTGCTTGCTTGTGTGTATGTAAATGTGCACGCTTGTGTGTGAGTGTGTGTGTGTGTAGTGAGATGTGGATGTGTGTGTGTGGAGTGTGTGTGTGTGTGTGGTGTGTGTGTTGTGTGTGTGTTGTGGCGCGCGCGCTGTGTGTGTTGTGTGTGATGTGTGTGTGTGTGTGTGAGAGAGAGAGAGAGAGAGAGGAGAGAGGAGAGAGAGAGAGAGAAGAGGAGAGAGAGAGAGAGAGAGAGA
>CM031616.1:19749646-19754646 GCA_018398815.1 Conus ventricosus | reverse complement strand
GACTGACGGGTAAGCCTGTAAGAGATGTGGCGTTTCATTTTTACACTCAGTCTAGATGCAGGCAGGTTAATTGTGGGAAAAAGCTCTAGTTCTGAAAGCACTGATTGAAGCAAATTAAAATCCATTTTCAACTGAGCATTCAGATTGACGTGTCGTGACTCCCTGTCAGCCGCTGTATCGCAAATACCTGAAGCACGTGCTTCAAGAGCCCAGAGTGAGCCGCACACCGGTCCGAACAGGACATGTGCGATGGAATGACAGGAAACACAGTGACTAGTTTCCATGTGATTTACACAGGCCACTGACCTTGTACTGTACATCAACAAACCAACATTTTCGTTGTCTATTTTGTGCAAAAAGCTTCTCACAAAAAAGAAAGCTACTTGCAGTCCCAACGCCTTTCTGCTATACCTCCTTCATATACTCGTTGTCATTCACTCCTACTGGCATCTGTGTTAATGACCAGATCCTTAAGACAAGCCCACTGTAAGTAAACTGTACATTCTGTCTCCACCAATTTGGTTCCGCTCTACCTACAAGTAATAAGATACAGGTTTTATCAAAACTCTCCTGCATTCTTTTCAATGCTCCTTCTTGTGCTCTTCAAGGCAACAGTAATGGAGTGACCATACTCCACATTTAGGAAACGTCAATGATTTTCCCAGTGACTTGCGTCTTCTCAAAAGCTGGGGTCCTGCTTTCTAAGCAATTCTGAACATTTTCTTTCCAGCCACAAACTCTGTCTTCTGTGAGAGTGACCGCCATGAACTCAAACTCGGTAACCCAAGATACTGGATTTTCTTGGAAGATTAAAATACATATTTTGAGGAGTGGACACTAAATTCTGCCTGCTTGAATACTGACAACACAATCCTTATGTGTCTTGCCATACAACAGTGAGTCATCCAAAACAGATGTGGAGATGCGTCTTACCTTTCTGAGTGATGCAAAAAGTGGTTTCAAAGGTTTCCTGAATTGTCGATGTGCAAGCATTAGTCCATTGGGAAGCGCATTGAACTCATGTGTTTATCCTTTTCTTTCTGAGTCAGTAATATCACTGTCATCTCTAACTCTGTCTTTCTACGCCACTGTTAGAGAAGATCATGGCCATTACTGTCAGTTTCAATTTTTACCTTTCTGTTTGTTTCTGCGTCACTGAAAGAGAAGATGCATCATGGCCATTACTGTCAGTTTCAATTTTTACCTTTCTGTTTGTTTCTGCGTCACTGAAAGAGAAGATGCATCATGGCCTTTACTGTCAGTTTCAATTTTTACCTTTCTGTTTGTTTCTGCGTCACTGAAAGAGAAGATGCATCATGGCCATTACTGTCAGTTTCAAGTTTTACCTTTCTGTTTGCTTCTGCGTCACTGAAAGAGAAGATGCATCATGGCCTTTACTGTCAGTTTCAATTTTTACCTTTCTGTTTGTTTCTGCGTCACTGAAAGAGAAGATGCATCATGGCCTTTACTGTCAGTTTCAATTTTTACCTTTCTGTTTGTTTCTGCGTCACTGAAAGAGAAGATGCATCATGGCCATTACTGTCAGTTTCAATTTTTACCTTTCTGTTTGTTTCTGCGTCACTGAAAGAGAAGATGCATCATGGCCTTTACTGTCAGTTTCAATTTTTACCTTTCTGTTTGTTTCTGCGTCACTGAAAGAGAAGATGCATCATGGCCATTACTGTCAGTTTCAATTTTTACCTTTCTGTTTGTTTCTGCGTCACTGAAAGAGAAGATGCATCATGGCCATTACTGTCAGTTTCAATTTTGACCTTTGTGTGACCATCTCAAGAATTTCACGATCACAAGTCAGTTCTTCCCACGCTTCTTGAAAAATAATAATTCCATGAGCTTCCAGTTTCCTTGCTTCGTTTTCGAGTGCATAAGTGGCAGACGGCAGACACAGTATGAATTCACTCACCTCTTAATCTTCAGGGTCTGAGTGTGACTCTTGTGGCCTTTGTCGCCAGACTGAAGGTGGCGTGTGGTCTGCGCCTCCTGATGGACTCTGCCTGTGAGTGGGGAAGTAGTTTTAGCTTGCTGTCCATGGAGAAGACACGCTCTGTTCCTTTCTGTGGGCCGTGTGAGTCATGATCAGCTGGCAGACTCTCTCCCAGTCACCCCAGATTCTTCATGGCTTTCAAAGTGCCCGCCATGTTATCCCCAAACAATTTCTCTGTCACAGTGACTCACTAGTTTTCGTCACACGTTCAGGAAATTGATTTATTCATGATGTCTCAGTGCGTTTCGCTTGTGGAGATTTCCTGTGACGCGTGGCCTAGTAATGCGTCAGTATAAAATGTTAGGTAGGTAACCAAGGTCTGACCAGCGTGTTGGGTTAATGAGTAGGTCAGTCATCTGCTAAGTCGTAGGCACGAGACCCTCTTCTTAAATTCTCTCATCTTAGTCATTAATGTGCGTAGTGTGGTCAGTCTCGAAACTTAGCGGATGTGCTGTAGCGTATGTGGACTAGTCCGCACGCAGTGACACCTCCTTGATAAAACTAAATTTGAAACAGACCAACCGATGGAAGAATTTTATTCACGATCCCAGCGACAGATTTCGCGGCCTTGGCGATGGCTCGTTGTGTGTGGAAAACCTTCATGACAGCCTGACGGGGCGCATGCTGGGTGTTGGCATCAGATTTCTAGTTGACTGATAATATCTGAAGTGCCAGACTGTTGGCTGGTCCTCTTCTGGAAGCCGTGCACTTTCGTAAATTTTCGACTCCAAGTTTGTTCTAAAATCTTCGTATAAAATTTTGGCAAGATTATTTTGGAGATTTTCTTTTAACTGCTCATCTTCATCGAAGCCATGCTCAGTATCTTTCTGTTCGTGAATGCCGAGTTTTTCCTCCTCAAGAGTGTTGCACATCTCGGTTCATGTTTTCTTCGAGCACGTCACCTAAAAATCTGAATCATTCGCTTTTGGTTTTCTTTTGAGTTCTTTAAACTGCTTTTTTACCATTTAGTATCAGTTTATTGCAAGACTTGTCGGATAATGTCAACACCCCATCCCATTTTGTTCCACCTGCTCTGAGCTGGAACGGATTCAGTTTTGGGTTATTTTTCCCTCATGATATTCCTAGTCTCGACACATAGAGAACGGATCAAGACAAACAAAATTTGTAATGTCGAACAGAAACTTTTGGGAACACAATATAGAGACGTAGCAAGCCAGTTCAGATGAATGAAGAAAGAGACTGTGACGTAAGGGCTCTGAACTCCGAATTCAGTAGGGATCTTGATATCAAGTTATATATATAGTGTGATATTCTGATCAAAGAAGAAGAAAGAAATTCTGTCTTATTTGTTAATTCCTATTTTGGTCTGCACGCACCAGAAACTGAAGAAACACCTTTTTTTCCAGCAGACTTGCGCGCCACACACTGCTTAGAGACGTGTACTGGCACCAAGTGATCGGTTTTCCATGCACTGCATCTCATTAATTATCGTTTGACTAATGGCAGACGAGAAATAACTAATGGTATACTATACTTGTATATACGTTGGTAGCTGCATATACGAATAACTAAGCCAAATGAACGAAGCCCAGTTTCTTTCATCAAGGTAATATACGCCTGTCAACAAAACTGGGCGATAGGTGTAGTTGGTAACAGATTCACACATTCACAAAATGTTGTAAAACAGACTCTGAGTATGATCGCTACTATGTGTTTTTTGCTCTGCGAAACAACCTCTGTGGGACGCTACAGAACTGTTCAAGCAATGGCAAAAAGAACGTCGATGGCTACAGCTTTTTGAGTCTCGTGGGAAAGTGGAATTACGCTGGCTGGCTTCTCGCACGCTCAGCATCATGTGAAGAGCTCTGCCTTACCACTAATTTCGTTTATGGCAGAACAGTAGTTCCACTAGTTAATGCACATTAATTGCAGTGGTTTGGAGAGTATGAACTTTGCTAAATTTGATTCTGACCGAAGATGAGTACCAAAGATTACACATACTTAAACACAGGCCGATATGTGGAGCAGGTTTGACATAATCCGAACTTAAAACAATTCCTTAGTAAAGCACTACTTAGGATATCCAGCATTATATATCAGATAGATGTTTTTGTACTGTATATCTATTCGATGCAGCTTATATGCGTCTGTGTGTTTTTGTGTGCACGTATTCATATTGTACAAATGTAGGCTACTTGCTGTTAATAACTATCAATGATGAATTTAATCAGTTAAATGATGTGAATGCTTCTTGTTTCATTAATGAAAAAAATTCTCTTTGCTGGTGATAATTGCGCAAATCAAATTCTGTAAATTTGTTTATACAAACTTTAAGAAAAGAACAGTTTAAAGAAACGGTGGAAAATAAAAGGAAAAAGAATCATCCAAAATATGGAACTTAAAATCCCCTTTAAAAGGCTGAGAAAATAACTGTATCCAAGCTCGAATGAAGAGATTCCACAAATAGAAAAAAAAAAAAAAAAGTAAGCAGACCATTATTTTCAGTCACCGACAATCTGCTACTGCGCTCAAAGGGACAGAACCAAGGAGCATCGACCCTTTCCGGTACCGAAGTCTCTACCATTCATTTTGCGTTTACTTATGTTGTCCCCTTAGGAATTAAGGACGTTCAGGGTGATTCGTGAACGTGGCTATTATGCACCCCCCTCCCCCCCTTTTTTTTTTTCTTTTCTTGTTTTGATTCTGTTTTAAATCAGTGGATCATCAGTATCCTCACCCACCCAACACCCACCCCCGCTCTACCCTTCTCCTCTTTCTCTTTTTGTCCGTCTGATTGTCTGTATCTCTTTCTGTCTGTCTGTCTGTCTGTCCTTTCCTCTCTCTCTCCTTTCTGTGCTTCCATGGCATCGCGTGTGTGGTGTGGTGTTGTGTGTGTGTGTGTGTGTGTGTGTGTGTGTGTGTGTGTGTGTGTGTGTGTGGCCAATCAAAATGTTATTTTGAGATAGTACATTTAACAAGCAGATAGTACATTTAACAAGCAGAATAAGCAGAATCTGCCTTTTCCCATCAAGCCATA
>CM031616.1:19727146-19744646 GCA_018398815.1 Conus ventricosus | reverse complement strand
CCAGGGCCCGCGGCAGGAATAGTGCTCGCATCTTCCAGGAGCACTCAAAACACCCAGCTCTACACAACTCCTTCGTCCCCCGAACAGTGAGGGAGTGGAACAACTTCTAGTGAGACCACTACAGCCCAACAGCAGTGGCATTCTTCAGCCGCCTGCGCTGCAGCTCCAGTGACCTACAGCCTCCCCCCCCCCCCCCCCCCCCCAAGGCTGGCCACTAGCGGAAATCCACACTAGATTTGTACATGCATATAGTTTAATCCTGTTTTACCCAGTAAGCCATCCAACCACCTTGCACTCAGCTAAACAGCAGAGCCTTCAACGCCAATTTGGCTCAGCTCTACATAAGGAAGAAGAAGAAGAAGAGGCTTCATGGGTTTATCACATGGTATACACCATGGGCGAGAACATATGGACAACATCGCAGAATGGACAGGGAAACTGTTTGAGGAGACCCAGACCTCGGGAACATGCTACCAACAGTTCTTTCTTTTTCTTTCTTTCTTTCTGCGTACGCAGGCTGATACTCCTGCGGACACTGTCTGTACAGGCAGTGTAGTTTCGTGTGTCGGACCGTTTTTCATCCCTCCATTAAGGCAGCCATACTGCATCTTCGGGGAAGGTGCATGCTATGTGTAACGTGTCATCCATACCAACGTCCAAACTGGCCTTCTCTTCCGAAAGTTGGTGATGGGATTTTACGTGTGTGCAAGATGTTGTGCGTGCGTTCACACACGGAACCTTGGTTTATAGTCTCATTCGAAGGACTGTATGGGGAATGGAGTCAGAACCAATGTTAACTCCGAAGGAAAAATCCCCCTGTACCGAAATTCGAACCTGTAACCCCAGGATCACGAGTACTGCGCTCTACCAACTGAGCTATTCCGGCCCCCCTACAAGCAGTTCGACTTCACTTATCATAATCGTCAATCGATTCAGATCCACATGTCTTAGAATTCGCTTTGTATGTGATAAGTTTCTCGTGACGTTTGTTTACCAAATGACGTATGAACAAATTACGTAATGATTTCCGAGGTCCCTTTAGAGTAACCTACCAGAATAAGGCAGAAAGTGCAAGGGGCTTCCTGAAAGGTTTCTTTGATGTTATCAGCATTTTGATTGGCTAAAACACGTGATACTTCTCGATCTTTCTAGAAAGTTCCACGCATCTTGATGAGCTATGCTACATTATGATTCTCGAACATTCTACAGCACAACATTATTATTATTAGTAGTAGTATAGTAGTAGTAGCAGTAGTAGGGACCGGTTTTTTGGCCTTAGGCCTTACGGCCTATTTGCGTCCCCTCATTATTTTTGTACTCCCAGTTCTTATAGAGTTTTTTTTCCGGCAGTGACAGTGATTTGTGTTTAAGCTGCACCCGCTCTCTTCAGTTGCTTTGAAGGTTCTACGAACCGAAGTACCCAGCTCTTCTCCTCCCAAGTGGGTTCAAGTGTTTTCTCTAGGCTACCCTTTTTTTTATATCCTTTGTGAAAGAACCCAGGCAGTCAAAACTTTTTATACCCCGTTATTTTGCCGTTATTTTTTTATATATTGGTGGGTTTTAATGAAATTTTGTATACAGAAAGGTTATCACACACAAATGGCACATCCATGTAGTGTTTCAAAATCTGACCGTTAAAAACCGTTATTCTTGACATATTGTCCGATTTGGATGAAATTTGGTATGTACACAGGCTTTAGCCCAGTGAGGACTAAAATACCGGTTTCAAAAGTGTACATCGGTTATATAAGCGTTAAACCGTTATTTTGCCGTTATTTTTTTTATATATCGGTGGGTTTTAATGAAATTTTGTATATAGAAAGGTCATCACACACAAATGGCACTTCCATGTAGTGTTTCAAAATCTGACCGTTAAAAACCGTTATTCTTGACATATTGTCCGATTTGGATGAAATTTGGTATGTACACAGGCTTTAGCCCAGTGAGAACTAAAATACCAGTTTCAAAAGTGTACATCGGTTAAATAACCGTTAAAACCGTTATTTTGCCTTTATTTCTTATCTCACAAAGCACTTGGCCGATTTATAAGCGGTTTGGAAAACTGGGAGTACGTTTATATGCTTCGCATCTTTTTCAATTTTATTTCGGTCTGGTTGCATGCCTATCTTATAAATAACATTATAATTATTCAATCCACACGAAAAAAAAGGTCTTTCTTTTTAGGGTCTTCTCTGGGGGGGTTTTTTTTTTTAAAGCTTTGATGTAGGTGCTGTTGGTGTTAGCGGCCGGCACCCAATAATTGCAATTCTAAAAGCAAAAAAAGACTTTTTTTGTTAGTAGGGCATGTTAATAAAAATTTGCCTTCATTATTTATCGGCAATTTAAAAAAGCGCATGCACTTAACATTCATATTTAGGAATATTAAAAAAAAAATTTGGTTTAAGGTTTCCCTTGATCCTCCCTTTCATGAGGAAATTTGGGAAAAAAATGAAATCTTTCTTTATTTTAAAATTTATACACTTTTCGGGTTTTTAGTTGCTGCCTTTGTACTTTTCTATCTTTTGATGTTTTTGGTGGGACTAAAAATTACATTCTTTCGAGAGGGGGCCTAAAAATGTTTCAATAATTTGAAAAATTTTCCCCTTTTTTAGAAAGTAAAATTTTTCCCGACGACCCCATGTCTATTTGCTTTGTTCACCTTTTGGGATGTGGGAAAGGAAATTTCTTTATAAAAGGTCCCCCAGATCGTTTTGTTGCTGTTTCCCCCACGTTTCTTGAATTCGATGTTGACCTATAACTCGGGATGAGGGAAATGGGCGATGACGGGAAAATGGAGACTAAAAAGGGGAAAGGGGGCCGCTTTCGTTTTGGGAGAGTCCCCCTTCAAAGAGCGAAGGGAAAAGAAGCAAGCAGCAGAAAAAAATGCACAATGGGCCTTCTCCCCTTGCGAAGGTGAGACTGTAAAAGACACTGCCCTGGGGTACCCTACGCAACTTTATCTCCCCTCTAGGGTTCCTAAAACAAAAAACAAAAAATTTTCGGGGGAAAATCTAAACAGCTTGGGTTATTGCGTTGTGTATCCATTCATTTTCTCGGGGTTTTTAATGTGGTTTTCGGGACTTTTTTTTTGGGAAATTGAAAGGTATAGAAAATTTTTTTTTTAAAAAAAAAAAAGTTCTTAAATTTACGACTTTTCCAAATAAGTATCTCTTTATCAATCATCTTCATCTCATCATCAACACTTTTATTTCATCCTCCCCCCTCCTCCTCCCCCCTCCATCATCATCTTTAGCCTCTTTCATCCATCATCCATATCATCACATCACCCTGCTCGTCATCCCCATCCCCAAAATTTCTCCGTTTTTTTTCAATGTCTTTAAGAACGTAGGCCTTAATGACACTATCTGAAGCTGAAATAAACTTCTACTGTAAAACTGAAATAAAATTTACTGTAAAACTGTAATAACTTCTATGTAAAACTGTAAAAACTTTTTCTGAAAAAATGTAATAAATTCTACTGTAAAATGTAATAAACATTTACTGTAAAATTAATAAAATTTACTGAAAAAACTGTAATAAACATTTACTGTAAAACTGAATAAAATTTATGTAAAAACTGTAAAAAAACTTCTACTGAAAAACGAAAAAAACATTTTACGAAAAAGTAATAACTTCTTGAAAAAACGTAATAAACTTCTATGTAAAACTGAAAAAACTTTCTATTAAAACTGTAAAAACTTTTCTACTGTAAAAAGGGCGGAAAAAAATGATGGCGCTAAAAAAGTCTAATAGTTTAAATTGACAACAACGGGGTCCCCAAACCTGAGTGTGCACGCGTGAGAGAGAAGAAGAGAGAGAGAGAAGAGAAGAGAGAGGAAGAGAGAGGGGAGAGATACAGAGAGAACAGAGAGAGACAGAGACAAAAACAAAGAGAGAGAGGAGAGAGAAGAGAGAGAGAGAGGAGAAGGGAGAGAAAAGGGAGAGGGGGGGGGTACGGGGGAAAAATAGCAAACCAAACCCAAATTTTCATAAGATGGGGGAAAGGAAACAAATGATCTAAAGTTTTCAAGGCGCACTGCCCCTTGTCCTTTTTCATTTGTTTTAGGGAATTTTTTGCCGAAATGCGCTCAGTTTTTTTAATTTTGCCTTTTTTTATGTTTGTTGGATTTGCTTCATGAAAATAAGTGTTGGGGGGACCCGATCATTTCTTTGTTTCTTTTCTTGATGTCTTTTTGTTCTGTTTTTTTAATGTTTACTCGTATTATGTTGTTTTCTAGTTTTAAACACTCGGGTTGATCTGTAAAAAAATGTGCGTCTATAGCGCGCGCGGCACGACCCCGCAGCACCACGACGCCCACACCAAAACCACACACACACCTGTGTGTGTGGTGGTGGTGGTGTGTGTGTGTGTGTGGTGGTGTGTGTGATCGCATGCGTGGGTGCGCGAGGTGCGGTGTGTGTGTGTGTGGTGTGTTTTGGTGTGGTGTGTGTTGGTGGTTGGTGTGTGTGTGGGTGGCGTGCGTCTTACAGCGCGCGACTGTGTTTTTTTGCTTTCAAAAAAAGAATTGGTGGTTCCCCGGTAATGAAAAACATAAGGTTTTTGACCCTTAGAGTTGAATGAATTTGTAAAAATTTTAAAACACCAAAACAATCAAAAGATATAAAAGGTACACATAACAAAAAAAAAAAAAAAAGAATCAATAATCGTTAATAAGGGTGGGCATCTACACGTTATAAACAGTGCCAAACTTTTTCAAAAAATTTTTTCTCTCTTCTCTCCCCCTCTCTTTCTCTCTCTTTTTCTCTCTTCTCTCTCTCTCTCTCTCTCTCTCTCTCTCTCTCTCTCTTTTTCTATTCTCTCCACACACAACCCCCCCAAAATAGGGTCCGTTTTAAAAAGGTTTGAGGGGCACCAAAAAATGTTAATGGTTTTAAAAAATTTGGGAAAAGCCCCTGTCCGATGTTGTGTGTTGTGTGTGTGTGGTGTGTGTGTGGTGGTGTGTGTGTGTGTGTGTGGTGTGCGGCGCGCAGGCGGGGTGTGTTTTTTGGTATGTGTGTGGGTGTGTGTGTGTGTGTGTGTTGTATGTGTGTGTGTATTTGTGTGGTATGGTTTTTGTTGTGTGTGTGTTTGGTGTTGGTGTGTGTGTTTGCGTGTGGTCGCGGGGCGCGCGCGTGTGTGTGTGGTGTGCGTGTGTGTGTGTGTGTGTGGGTTGGAGAATGAAGTATGGAGTGGGGGGAAGTTAGGAAACAGGGAGGGGGGGGGGGGGGGGGGAGGCCGCGGGGGAGGGGGGAGGGAAGGAGGGACTGAGAAAAGAATTAAAACATATTTGTGGGCCTTTTCCCAAAGATCCAGCTTTGTTTGGGGGAACGGATCAAACTTCCAAAAGGTAAAAGCGCATGTTTGGCTGGTCCCCGCAAAACTTCTTTTTTTATGGCCGGTGTTTAGGGGTTTTGATTTGTTTCGGTTTTGGTTTCACGCTTTAGTTTTGTCCGCTTTTTTTTCAGTATGATATTGCCAATTATCCCCGTGAAATTTTTTTAATGCAGGAAATTTTTGTTAGGTTTTTTCTGTTCTTTTTTCTTCTGGCTTTTTTCTTTTTGTTGTTGCAGAATTTATAATTTCTTTTTTATTTCACTTTGTTGTCTTTTTTTTTTTTTTTTTTCTTTTTTTTGGTACACAGACTACACCCAGAAGTAAGTCTCCTTTATGAAATAAATAGCTCCCTTCTTATTTTCCTTCCCCCCCTTTTTTTTCATTCTTTCTTTTTCTTTTGTTTTTTTTTTCAATTTCCTTTTCCCTTTCCTTTTTTTTCGCCCTCCTTCTGTTACTTAGGAACACAATCTCCGACGTATTCCCCCCCTCCCTTTTTTCTTTCTTTTCTTTCTTTTTTTTTCTTTTTCCCTTTCCCTTTTTCCCTTTTTTCCCCGCCCCTTTCCTTTTACCTCGAAGGGGGAAACCCAATTCCAGAAAGAGACGTCGGGTGTCTGATAGGGGTCCTTTGTGACCGGGCTGTTTAGGGAAGGGAACAACAAAAGGAGAGAGAGAAGGGGAAAGAGGGGAGAAGAGAGGAGGGGAAAGAGAGAAGAGAGAAAAAGGGAGAGAGAGAAGAGAGGAGGAGAGGAGAGGTGTGTGGGGGTGGGGGGGTGGGGGGGGGGGGGGGTGGGATCAAGCACGTTTTAGAACCTTACAATTTTAAGGGCTCGAATTTGGTTTTTTTAGAAAAATCAAAAAACAGAGACCGTTGAAAGAAAAGAAAAGAAAAAGAGGAACAAAACAAAAAAAAACAAAAAAAAAATAAAAAAAAAACAAAAAACGCAAAACTAAAAAAAAGCAAAGAAAGCAAAGCGGTAAAACAAATAAAAAAAGTAATAAAAAATAAAGGAGGAAGAGAAGAGACATGGGATTAACGTCTGAATGCTCTGTCAATTTCAGAAGTGGCATTTGCACAGTATCTGTAAATAATTTACATGATACTTTTGTTTTTATAGAAACACGATAAATAACACTCTTGAAATATGAATGAAGGGGGTTTTGGGATTCGAAGCAAAAACATTTCAAGGGAATTTAAGCCCCATGATCCGATTTTAAACTAATAAACAGTTCGTCAAAAAAACGAAAAACCCAAAACATGTAGCCCGCCATATTAGACAAAATGCAGGGGAAGTGTCACAACCCCCACATTCAGCAAGGGGAGTGTATTCACATAAAACACAGTACAGTCAATAAACACAGACAGTCACTAAGCACAGCTACAGTACATAAGACACAGCTCAGTCAATAAGACACAGACTGGTGACGGGACGCGCACACACAAATAAACCCGCGTAAAAAAATGTGTCAGGCATTATATACAACACACAACCAAAACCCCAAAAAAACAACATAGCTCAAGGGTCACAAACACATCAAATCAGATGGTTTTTAAGGGTGGGGGAGGGAAGTGAGAATTAAGGGGGGTGAAAACAAGAAAACAGACTAATCTGTTTTTTCTGAAGTGTTCCATACTTTGTTCCCGACAACCGAATTACTGGTACAGATGTGGGGAAAGCTGTTGGGCAGGTACACCCATCTTTGAGGTGGTTTAGGGTTTTTTATTTTGGGTTTTTGGGGGTTTTTTTTTTCCCCTTTTGTCCCCCCCCGCTATTTCGTTTGATATACATACAAATTATGCCGGGGAAAACTTTTTTCCAGGGAAAACATGTCTGGGAAAACTTTTTTTTTTTCTTTTTTCTTCCTTTTTCTTTTTTTTTTTCCTTTTTTTTTTTTTTTCTTTTTTTTTCTTTTTTTTCTTTTTTCTTTCTTTTTTCTTTCTTTTTTCGTAATCGATAGTCCCCAACGTAATCCCCCCTGATGAAACTGAAACCTTTTTTTCTTCTTCCCCCCTTTTTTCTTTCCCCCTCCCTTTTCTTTCTCTCTCTTTTCTCTCTCTCTCTCTCTCTCTCTCTTCTCTCTCTCCTTCTCTCCTCTCTCCCCCTCTCTCTTCTCTCTCGTTTTCTTGCTTTCTTTTGCCCTTTCTTTTTTTTTCTTTGTTTAAGGAAACAAACCCAGCGAGACCCTTGTTATCTGATCACGGGGTCAATCAGTGACCAAAAGCTGTGTGCACGAGAAGGGAACCAACGGGGAGGAGAGAGGAGGAATAGAGAAAGGGGGAGGGGAGAGAGAGGGGGAGAGGGGAGAGAGGGGGGAGTTGGGGGAGAAGAGAGGGGAAAAGGGGGAGAGAGAAGGGGAGGGGGGAGAGAGAGAGAGAGAGAGAAGGAAAAGTTTGTAAGGCTAGGCCGAAAAGTTTCCTTAAATTTCAAAGCCCCTAAAATGGGGTTAGACTTGCCAGTAATAGCGCACAGAAGGGGAAAGAAAAAGGGAAAAGGAAAGGGAAAGCAATAAAACGAAAAAAAAAAAGTAAAAACAAGGGAAGTGAATAAGCGAGAGAGAGAGAAAAGGGGGGAGGAGAGAGAGAAGGAGGAGGAGAGAGAAGAGAGAGAGAGGAAAAGAGGGAAAAAGGGGGCCTAGCAAACGGGGGGGAAAAAAAGAAAAAGGCGGTTTTAACGCGTATGCCCTTTAAAAAAAGGGGAAAATGGGGAGGAAAAAGGTTGGGGAAAAAAACAGAAACCCGTAAAAGTTTTTAAAAGTGTTTTTGGGCACACAAATCTTTAGTGCCTGAGTGTCAACTTTAAAGCCTAACATTTTAGCTAGCCTTTATCAAATAAGTAATCTGCTTTTTAGGTTCGAATGTTAATATTGTTTTTAAAATTTGCATTGTTAAGTTTGAGAGTAATGCCGAATTTACTCATTGTTTCTTTTAGTGAGCAAAACCCGAAATAACCATCAGGTATTGTTAACTGGTTAGCTTTGAGCCCACAATTTTGTAATCTTATTATTCCCTTGGTTTCGCTTATTTTAAAACCTTCGACTTTGTAAAATATTTCATGGAGCGCGACCGTTTTGGCCCGCAATTGTTATCAATAGCATGTTCTAAAAACGAAGGACTGTCTTGAGTTGTTATTGTTACAAACATTTTTTAAAACAAATTAAAAAATGAGTGCATTCAAATATACTGGCGCAAATATTCTGTTGGGCCGCACTACAATCTTAAAAATATAACAACTGACACCTTGGCATTGCTGTGGCCCAGAACTGCCTCTTTTCATAAAAGGTGAGTACTCCATTGAAGAGCTATCTTAACCCCCCTATTGAAAACGGCACATCCAGAAAAGGTGGTTTAGTCATCCGATGCAGTTTTATCAGAACCAGTTAAACTTTGCTGTGTTTTGCGCATCAACTGGGTGTGGAGTGGCGTTATGCGATCATTTAAATCCCATGACCCTTTGGTGAGGTCAGTGTACAGATTTCATTTCTATTACCCCTTTAGAGTATTTTGACTGAACTGCAAGCACCATTACCGAATGACAAATCGTTTAACCCATTCAGCAACAGAATAGACATGAAGGCTTTTGAAAGGATCTGAAACGAATTCAATATTAACATCAAGACAGACTTTAGACAAAAGTTGGTCTTAATCATGGCCTAGGCGTCATTTATTTTCGGGGGCACGCACAGAAAGTTTTAACTATGACTGGCGTTCTCCTTTCAAAAATTGTTCACCCCTGGTCCATAGAGCAAAAGCATAAAACAGCTGGCAAACATTTATCTTAGGGCACTTCTAAGGGGCCCAAACTAGAGCGGGAATAGAACGAATATAAACGACTCTATTCGTACTTACGTTTGGTGTTTGCTAGGTTCGCAAGCACAGGCCAAAATCGAGCATAACTGATCTTTCTACTGGCTTTGACGCACAAAAAAATACTTAGCAAATTTAGAGGACGCCATTAATTCTACAGTTGATTTACCTTCAAGTATTCAAAAAGGGACCAACATGTTTTACAATACGCAAAATCGAAAGTAGACTTTGCTGTTGGCACTGGTTTATACATGCTGCCCTTTGACCTCAGGGCTCCCGATAGGTACAATAATAAACTATAATAATGAAATTCTTATAGCAGGCAATGAACAGAAGGTTGGGGAAAACGACATAAATTTGAGCCAGTAAAAATTACAAACAATTTAAAAAACATCCAAGATTTAAGTCATCCAATCCCCGATGTCCAACCCCAAAGTCATTGAAGACTCAGCAAAGCTGCGGACTCTGTTTGCGATGGGCCATGAATATGAAAAGACAGCGCTTGTTCTTGGAAATTTAAATGGCATAGGATTACTTGGTCTTTATCTTACTAAATAGTAACCCAACTATTACAAGAACTAATGTCCATAAGTGCTCGGCCTAAAGCCAAAATACTTTGCTTGCAGTAGACAAAAGCCAGCTGACATACTCCCAATATTCCTGGTAAACGTCTATAGCTTTACCGCTAATTTTTTTAATAAATTCGCAAGATGATCAAGCTGTTTTTTTTTACCATGATTTATCAGGTGGAGGCCGATGGGGCGGAGGCATGAACTTTGGCCACCCCCGCCGTAATAGCAAAACCAATGTACTTATTGCAAAATCTTATGGCCGTTATAACGCTTACTAATGTGACTCCTTGCTCTCTAAACAGTGTTCGGATTCGTTTGCTAGGTTGTGTTTCATATTTAAAATTTTTCGTAGTTTTCTTATTTTTCGACGCTTCGGCGTAAACCATCGTTCATTTTCATTGTCGTAGTTGTTGTGTCTTGCTGAAGAAGACCTAAAGAGGTCGAACAAGCGTCGTGTTTCGTCTTGTGATCGTTGTCCACGTTTCTCTTGGCGGTTCGCTAACATTTTATTTAAGATCCATCACACCAGCCATATACGCGCAACACACATAGTTCTACAACGCGATGCAACAAATCGGACAGCACACGACTACACAGAGGATGGATGTAACACGACGCTACACAGTTCAGCAGCGTAACAACAGAGCGTTTCTAGTACCAATATGCACAATATAGGCACACTGTACACAACACACAATGACACATTATCACAGGCAATACCCACAGGTGCAATGCAGTAGTGGACAATGTACATACACAATGACCAACATTCCTTGCAACACACGGATGTATTACAATACTGCAGGGCACATAAAATAAACTGATAAATAAAAGCGTATATATAGTGAATCCGACTCCCAATCCGATGCGATCCGATGTCCACAACCCAAGAAACAGATAATTTACGGGCGTACAATATGTTACAATAAAAGACCATTGGGGACACTACCCACTACACTTACACTGCACTTCACAGCACCTACACTACATCAAGTGATATTTTTACAATTATGTTACAATATAATACATTGGTTCACACTACACTGCACTGCACTGCACCTGCACTGCACTACACTACTCATAAACTACATACATACACTGCACTACACACGCACTACACTACACTACACTACACTGCACTGACTGCCACTTGCACTGCACCTTCCACTACACCTACACTACTCTTACACTTGCACGGCAACGCAACACAACACAGTATCATACATTTTAATACAGGGTATTAAAATGCCATAAGTTCAATGCTGTTCATCCAATTCATCTTAATATGTTTCCTCTTCTCGTCTCTTCTACCTGGAGCACCTTGCGGGGTCACTGGGGAACAACAATGAAAGATACTTCCTCAGGTTCTCAGTTCTGTGGGTGAGTTGCTAAGCCTTTGGGTTTCTGCAAATTGGTTGATTGACCATTTTTACAATGTGAGGCAAAGTTCATTGTTTTTTTGTCTTTCGCTCCGTCTACCCCCTAGATAAACAGGAAAACCTTCATCTGGCTACTTTCGCCTCAACCAGTATCGGGCGAAAGTGCCTAGAATCAGCATATTACTGTTTTATGCCAAGTAAGACTTCAATAACCAAAAAATAACGATTTTCTACAAACAAACATACTGGTGCAGGGTTTATCCGTTTTTAATACTAATTATACTAAATTTCAGTTTTAATTTTTGCTTAATCCTGTGTTTTTCCTGGTCATTTTCAAAAACATCATTCTTCGCGCAAACATTCATCAAATGAGTCTCTGTCTTTCATGTGAAATAAAAAACTACAGTCTTTACTGTTCTCTAAAGTCTTTTAAACCGAGTATATTTCTGGCATAAAATCCCACCACTTATCCCCAGCTTGTCTTCCGCTTGAAAGCTAGTTTTCGACAAAGTGTTTCTCTTTTAAACTATGTCTCTTTCTGCCGAAAGTCATCTATAATAATTAGTCGTCTGCGTCCTTCATAAACAGTCTATAAAACTGTTCTAAACACTCACTCAGTTTATTGCTAGGACACTAAATATATGTCATCATCGGCCATATAACCTTCTATAATGAAGGCTTTGTTCCATTTAAGTGTTGGGCAGAAAATCACAATATGATTAAAATTATTACGATTAAACTGTTTGTAAAGGTCTAGGACAATATTGTTTTTCAACAACCTGTTGCCCACAAATCAATGAGCAATGTAGGCGTTTTGCTAAAGTTTAACTGCTCCATAAGTTTATACAGAGTTTAACTAATCCAGTTATTATTTTTATAACTCTCGTCAAACTTGTCAGTATAATAAAACCCTACGAGGCACTAAATGTGTAAGATGAATCAATTAAGTTCTGTAAGGATTGTTTCTATTTAAGTCAACATTGATTTTGTTGTTGTTGTTATGATCTTAATACCTCACATTGTGAAGAAACGACGATGGGAACGTTAAGAAGTTTTAACGTCTAGTTTTGCCAGCTAATATTAATTCCTTTTATAAGTCATCCACTAAGCCACAACCCATCCCTCTCCAATCTTTTAAAGAAGAGAAATATCAAATATCATTGTTGAACGTGTCTCCTATTTTGCTTGGAAAGAACTGTATTTTGTAGAAGCTTTTTTTACAACTGTTCTTTTCTGTGGAGGATGTTACTGCTTTTTCCATTACGGCGTTTATTTCAATTTCTTTTCGACTATTGTCGTCCGGCATCAAGACCCTTACATGTAAAGGGCCAGAGTGAATGCTTTTCTGAAACTTTTTTGACGGCTAAAATAGGTAAATGGGCCTTACTGAATTCACATTTTATTTCCCATTCTAATATGGTTCTAACGTGCAATTTGAGGTCGGCTTTCGAACTATTTTATATTCATAACTGGCAACATTATTGTTCTAGATTGCGCAGGGGTTCTAGTTTAGAAACTTTTTGGTTGTCGCAACTCACATTCGTTTTAATCACCATCTTTAGTGTACTCAAAACCATACAAGCGCCAATCTCCCGTTCTGTTCAAAGTCCGCAACATCTGCAGGTCTTTTAATCTAAAGATTATACACCTTCAGGCGCTAATGTAACTCCGGATTCTTCGGGCACGCGGACATTTTTCGTACAGTTTATTATTTTATTTCCAAAACATGTGTAGGTTATTCGCATTTCACAAATTCCTGCTTTGTCTGCTATTTTTATATTAATGATCCAACCCTTCCACAAAAAACTAATCTTTTAACTGTAAATTAGGGAATGTATAATTTCATAATCGCAATATGCAGCTTTCCCCGCGTACGCTTTAAAACATTTGAGGGGCTTCCATCATATAAGTTTTTCAGTGTCAGCTCATCCAAATGTACTGATAAAGTAATGAATGGAAGGCAGATCGAGCGATTTTCCCCATTAAAAGTAGTTTTGTTTTGGCGCAACAAAAATCTTTTAGTGACCTGCAGTATGTCAACTTTTAAAGCCTAACATTTTAGCTACGCTCTGTTATCAAATAAGTAATCTGCTTTTTTTCAGGTTCGAATGTTAATATTGTTTTTTGATTTGCATTGTTAAAGTTTGAGGAGTGAGCCGAATTTTTTTTTTATTTTTTTTACTCATTGCTTCTTTTTGTGAGCAAAACCCGTAATAACATCTGGGTATTGTTAACAGGGTAGCTTGAGCCCACAACTTTGTAATCTTATATTCCCCTTGTTTCGCTTATATTAACCCTTCGACTTTGAAAATATTTTCATGGAGCGGCGGACCTGTTTTGGCCCGCAATTGTTATCAATAGCTTGTTCTTAAAACGAAGGACTGTCTTGAGATTGTTATTGTTACAAACATATTTTTTAACGAAAAAAAATGAGTGCATTCAAATATACTGGTGCCAAAATTTTGTGGGCGCACTAAATCTTAAAAATATAGCAATGATATCTTGACATTGCTGTGACCCAGACTGCATCGTTTCATAAAAAAGGTTGAGTACTCCAAATTGAGAGCTTTCTTAACCCCCTAGTGATAACGAGGACATCAGAAAGGGGTTTTAGTCATCGATGCAGTTTTATCAGAACCAGTTAAATTTGCCTGTGTTTAGCGCTTCAATGGGTTGTGGAAAGTGGCGTATGCCGATCATTTAAATCACATGATTCCTTGGTGAGGTCAGTGTTACAGATTTAATTTCTATTACACTTTAGAACGTATTTTGACTGAACTGCAAGGCACATTACCGAATGACAAATCGTTTAATCATTTCTGCAAACAGAATAGACATGAAGGCTTTTGAAAGGATCTGGACCGGAATTCATATTAACATCCAAGACAGACTTTAGACAAATGTTGGATCTTACCTCATGCCTAGGCGTCTTTATTTTCCGGGGGCACGCACAGAAAGTATAACTATGACTGGCGTTTTCCTTTCAAAATTGTTAGCCTGGTTCCATAGAGCAAGAGCATAAAACAGCTGGACAAACATTTATCTTTATTAGACACTTCTATGGGGCCTACTAGAGCGGGAATAGAGAACGATAAAGACTCTATTCGTACTTACGTTTGGTGTTTGCTAGGTTCGCAAGCACAGGCAGATCGCGCATAACTGACTTTCTATGGCTTTGACGCACAAAAACATTACTTAGAAATCTTTGAGGTCGCCATAATTCTACAGTTGATTTACCTTCATGTATTCAATGTACCAACATGTTTACAATAGCAAGATCGAAAGTAGACTTTGCTGTTGGCTCTGGTTTTATTACATGCTGCCTTTCTGACCTCAGCTGATCCAGATAGGTACAATAATAAACATAATAATGAAATTTTTTAGCAGGCAAAGTACAGATGGTTGGGAAAACGACATAAATTCTGAGCCAGAATATTCAAACAATAAAAGAACAACAAGATTAAGTCATCCAATCCACGAAGTCCAAACCCCCAAAGTCATTGAAGATCAGCAAAGCTCGCGGGACTCTGTTCGCGATGGACCATGAAGATGAAAAAAGACAGCGCTTGTTCTTGGATTAAACTGGCATAGGATTACTGGTCTTTTTCTTACTAAATAGTAACCAAACTATTACAAGAACTAATGTACCATAAGTGCTCGGCCATAAAGCCAACTTCTTTGCTTGCAGTAGGACAAAAGCCATCTGACAATGCCCCCTTAATTTGCCAGTAAAGGTCTATAGCTTTACCAGCTAATTTTTTTAATAAATTCGCAAGATGATAAAGCTGGTTTTTTTACCATGATATATCAGGCGGAGGCGTGCGATGGCGGTGGAGGTACTGAACTTTGGCCAACGCCGCCTGTAATCAGCCAACACCAGTGTACTTATTGCAAATACTAGGCCGTTATAACGCTTGCTAATGTGACACCTTGCTCTCTAACGTGTTCGTTTTTCGTTCTGCTAGTGTCGTGTCTTATATAAAATTTTTTCGATAGTTTCTTTTTGATATTTCACTTGAGGTTCGTATTGGTCTCGTTTAGTAGTCAAGCTCTTCTAGTCTTGTGATCTTTCTTTTCTAGATATTTTTTTGTCTTGTCTTATTCTTTCTTTAATTCAGGCCTAGTTGGCCGTCATCAGCCTCAACGAGTTTTCTTTTTCTCTTTTTATATGCTCATCTTGTTCACCTAGTTTGCTAAATTTTTGTTAATTCGCCTCTGTGATGCTTCTCAAAGCATGATTCAGGGCAGGATTTGCCTTGGGGTAGCGGCGAGTCGTGTTTAGTCTTTAATGCTGTTCTTCTGAGAATGGTTTCTGTTTCTATTGCATTTATTATTTCATCTGCGATTGATTTAATTCTCAAGTTCCATGTTTTGTATTTGGTTTAGCTGTGGGAGTTCTGCAGTGTGTTTGAAGTTTAGGCAACGCCCTCCCTATCTAATTTCGGTCTACAAGACAGGCGATTTGATCTTTCACATGTGTCTTGTTATACTTGTATCTTGGCTAATAACTTTGATGGGTCGGGTTTAGTTGTAAGCCGAACAAGTTGCCTTGATCGTTTTTTTACAGCCAAATGATCAATCTTTTAATTCAAAATCATTCTGGCGTCTATAAATTCGGGAGGTTCTTGTCCTAATACTTTCGTAATGATTTAACCTTACTTTATGTTAATCATGCCGCATTGAGTGCTTGAGCGATGCTGTGTCAAATGGAATTTCACTCATGTCGTCTCAGGATCAAAACTATCTTAATCTCTATCTTCAATTCCTTGCATTGTCTTTTAAATAATTAATTTTATTTTGCTCATAAAAATTTGTCACAAAGCCACATGGATCGAATTCTTAACCCAAATAGAAGACTGAAAAGAAACCCTTTTTGGCCGTGAAGGGAAATAAGCGGACTTTTACTGTTCCAATAATCCATCTACTATTGATGCAGGGGGGGGATATCAAATCTACTGTTCAAATTTCCAGACTGGAGCAGATGACGTGATTGTGCAGGCTCTGCCGCGTCTTACTTTACAAAAATAGTACTCGATTCAACAACAAGACACCAAACAGGACAGTTGTACAGAAATCTGGGGCGGGCAATCGTTAGAAATGAATCTATAAAACTTGAGGGCAAGAAATATTTTCTTTACACAATGCAGACATATTTTTAACCTATGGATCTATGGCTAACCGGGAATGAAAGGGCCTGATTTTGCGTTTCAAGAATAGAATGAAGAAGCCCTAAAACATAGAATAGTGCCGCAGATACTAAAGAGGCAAAAAGTATGTGGCTGTAAATTTCTGCGTTTGGAAAATCGCCTTTTCCCATTCCCTTAGATTTGGTTGTTAAAGGCGCATGCACCATACTTTTCAAGGACGCATTAAAGACGATTGTATATGAAACTAACTTTTAACCGAATACTAACGTGTTATCAGATCTATTAGACACGAAGCAAAGTAAGCCATTTCTGAATTCGTTAGAGTTTGACGTTGTTAGCTCCCCTAATTTAAGCAAGGATTGATTGAGCAAACAATATCAGTCAAAAATAGCAATATATTACGAAAGAGTGTGATTATTATACACATATCTAGAAGCAGGGCAGACGCTATATGGAATTTTGTTTTAGCGTCTCAGCAAGATCTCCTTTAAGGTATTTATTGCTGTGTGAAGATGAAGATCCATTTCAAAAGAGGAGGTGCAAAAGTTTTTAAATCCAAAAATAACGAAAGTAAATGTGCGATGAGGGCAGTCCTAACCAAATTATGCGTAGCGGGCTTAAACCTTATCAGCATTTGATGAAATAAGGAAAACTGTTTGGAGGTGGGAGGTGTGTAGAAATTCCACATTTGACTTGTGGCTAAAGATCTACACCTTCACAGCGTAAGACTTGATGTTTATTTAACAACAAAATACGGTTTATGGATTGACTAAGGTCAACGGAGGATAATCAGTTACATGGATGCCGGGTGAGAACTGGGAGGACGTAATAAACATTAAATTGATAAGAAAGAGAAGTGATAAACAATTAATGTACATTTGTTTTTTTCATATATGATGCGACAGTCTGAGTATTGAATATAACCAGATTAAAAGATATACAATAGCTTAATTATTTTTATTTTATGAAGCATGTCAGTTCAGGTTTATCCAACCGTGCCTACGCGCCGCCAAAGAAGAGATAGATAGTAGAAACCTAACTAAAACCTTCAGAATAACAACATTACACAAATGCGCAAGTACTAGAGCAAGACTTCAAAAATACAGCAAAACCAAACGAGGTATTTGCTGCTTTAATGCTGTTAACATATGTTAATACTGGAGCATCGACTATAAGTGCTCTATCGCAAGGAACAGTAGTGGTCTCTTAGAAAGGCATAGGCGCACCCGCGGCTTACTCTAGGCGGGGTTTGTCTTTAGCTCTCG
>CM031616.1:19706745-19716745 GCA_018398815.1 Conus ventricosus | reverse complement strand
GTGTGCAAAAGTCGTTTTTCATCTATTAAATTCTTTTGGCGATTTTATTTAAAAAATGAATACCATACCGTAGTTATATGACATGTAGACCTGTTTTTAACAAATTATCAAAAATCTCTAAAGTAGACCTTTAAACAAAACTGTTCTCCTCAATCTCTCAATACAGTTGTTGAATAAACCTGTTGTCCTCAATCTCTCAATACAGTTGTTGAATAAACCTGTTCTCCGTAATCTTTCAATACAGTTTGTTGAATAAACTTGTTCTCCGTAATCTTTCAATACGATTTGTTGAATAAACCTGTACTCCTCAATCTCTCAACACAGTTGTTGAATAAACCTGTTCTCCTTCATCTCTCAATACAGTTGTTGAACAAACCTGTTCTCCGTAATCTCTCAATACAGTTGTTGAATAAACCTGTTTCCGTAATCTCTCAATACAGTTGTTGAATAATCAGTTCTCTGTAATCTCTCAATACGGTTGTTGTATAAACCTGTTCTCCGTAATCTCTCAATACAGTTGTTAAATAAAATCTGTTCTCCTCAATCTCTCAATACAGTTGTTAATTAAACCTGTTCTCCTCAATCTCTCAATACAGTTGTTGTTGAATAAACCTGTTCTCCGTAATCTCTCAATACACTTGTTGAATATACTTGTTCTCCTCAATCTCTCAACACAGTTGTTGAATAAATCTGCTCTCCACAATCTCTCAATACAGTTGTTGAATAAACCTGTTCTCAGTAATCTCACAATACAGTTCTTGAATAAACCGTTCTCCTCAATCTCTCAACACATTTGTTGAATAAACCTGTTCTCCGTAATCTTTCAATACAGTTGTTGAATAAACCTGTTCTCCGTAATCTTTCAATACAGTTTACCTCCCTGGACTCAATTCCTGATGTAGGTGTCGACAGAAACCTCAGCATAACAAAACCTCACCATAACAAAACTTCTCGAACACAATCATCCACAGCGGCTTCTCTGGCCCTCCTCAATCATGTCCAATTTACCTCCGCCTCTCTTCCGACGGGTCCCGTCTCTCCAACATCCGGTTTGAGGTACGAACTTAGCAAGGAGGTTGGGACACAGTTCTCTCCCTCTTTCCCGTGGGGGTGGGCCCTCTAAGAGCCAGACGGAGAATAGGATGCTGAAGAGTGGTACTCCAAGGATACGTCCCTGCCATTCTCCTCCTCTCACTTTCCTTCTCCTTCATCTGAACTCTTCCAAGATGGAACTTGTAGGGGGGGGGGGGGGGGGGGGGGTTAGATTCTGTATGCGGTATGACGTAAAGGTTATTACGTATGTCTTACAGTGTGGTCATGGACTGTCCCTGATTATGACGCGGAACGAAAGATACCTAAGACTCCAGTTCACCAGAACTCGTTATGTTTGCGATTTTGCCGCCAGTTTTCATCAAATGAGAGAAAGCGTGGGGGTTTGATTTAGAGCTGCTCATTTTAAATATAGAGAGTCTGCCTCATGGGTTGTTGTCTACTTCACCGTGACTTGTTTGTTTATTTGTTTGTTTGTTTGAAGGTTACTGCTTGGTGTTTGTGGCGTGAACAGTCTGCAGCAGCATCGCGCCCAGACAGGGGTCTAAGGTGAATTTATCTTGTGCTTGTTTTTACGCCTATGGCCAAAAAATACGTGCTCGTGGTTTTTGTTTGAGCCAGTGGCAGAGACATTAACTGCGTGAAAGCCTGGATCTTCTAACGCTTCGATTTGCTTTATCACTGTCTGTGCGCCTTGTGCAAGGAGCATTGTGGCGGCACGGATTGTCGCAACAGAGCATGATTATACACAGTCGTGTAAAGGTGTAGGTTTCCTGATGCATGTTTTAACATTAGAATCTTTCTTTTTTTGCTAATTTGAAAAGGAAACATTTGAGTGTGGTCAATGATAATATCTAACAAGTTTCTAATGTGTGCAGAGTGTTTTCTCTGGTACAATACATATTTTGAACGTGAAGGAGTCTGGATGCTAATAATTCAAGTCAATCTGAAAACATCGGATCTGAAACATTCAACACGAAACGATGGAAGCTCGTTTGCACACACGCCGTGTCATAATAATTCATTCCACCCACCCCTTTCCCCCTAAGAGATAATTATATGTACATGCATGTGTGGACATCCACAGACACACACACACACACACACACACACACACACACACACACACACACACACACACACACACACACACACACACACACGTGCGCGCGCACGTAAACAACACACACACACACACACACACACACACACACACACACACACACACACACACACACACACACACAAATTCTTTCAGCATCTGTCGTCTATGCCCCAGACTTGACCTTCCCCATACAAACAAAAAACCCAAACAACCCCAGGCGGTTTCTTCATAAACAAAACAGAGCTGGAGACGAACAGCATTGTGAGCTGGCGAGATCCACTAACGAACAGGCCTGACGGTCTGAGAGGCCGGCTTGCCTTCTGCCAGACGCAGCTGTGTGTCACTCCCCTGCTCCAGACAGATGCCATCGCTCAATATTGATCATTGCCATCAATGTTCAGCTCAGGTGAGACAGTGAATGAACTCCTCACCTTTCCCGATCAATGGTGGTCAGACAGACAGTACCGCAAGCAAACCTACGCGATGTGTACACGCGATAAATTTGCATGGCGAGCTGGCACACCAACACAGTGGCGTGCGCGTGCACGAGACAACCGCACATTTACTGCGCGCGCAGGCGCGCGCACGCGCCACGCCCGCACACAAACACACACACACACAGAGACAGACAGACAGACACACACACACACACACACACACACACACACACACACATACACACACACACACACACACACACACACAACACACACACAGAGTCACTCATAAACCGAGATAAACACTCAAATGTACGCAGGCGCGCTGCGCGCGCGCGCGCGCGCACACACACACACACACACACACACACACACAACACACACACACACCACACACACACACACACACACACACACACACACACACACACACCGCGCACACAGAGATACACACGCACACAGTCACTCATAAACCGAGATAAACACCCAAATGCATGCACCCACGCGCGCTCACACCCATACACACACGCGCCCGCTCGCTCGCCCGCATTCAAGCACACACACACACACACACACACACACACACACACACACACACACACACACACACTTGTATACACACACAAGCAGTCGCACGTACATACGCATAGCACACACATACAGACGACACACAGACACAGACACACACACACACACACACACACACACACACACACACACACACACACACACACACACACACACACACACACACAGAAACTCGCGTGCGCATGCGCGCACCCCGCGTCTGGCACACAAACAAACACACTTCTACACACACACAAGCAGTCGCACGCACGCACACAGTCACAGACACAGACACACAGACAAGGACACAGACACACAGACAAAGACACACACACACACACACACACACACACACACACACACACACACACAACACACACACACACACACAAGTATGCTTTGTTTCGTCTTCTATTATTTCAAGAAAAAAGGAGGGAGGGAGGGGGGAATGAAGCTGAAAAAAAAAAAAAAAAAAACCCCACTGAAGATTTACCTGGTTAGGAAGTTTAAAAAGGAAGGGAAGGATGATACGAGGGAATGGGCAGGGTGAAGAGACCAGGGCGATGAGACTGGATGGAGAAAGGGGGAGGGGCTGGTAGTGGTGTATGTGTTTTTGGAAGGGGTGTGGGAGGAGGGGGGGGGGGGGGGGTTGCCAACCATCGAAGGATTCTCTCGGTTTGAGATTTAGGTGAAGAAAGAGCGCGACAATCTCCACCAGATCCACCTGGCAGAAATAGCTTCCTTTAACAAGATATTTCTGTGTTCACCAGTACCGAGTTCTACAGACACCTGCAGTGTTGACCGAGCCATCTGAGCCACACCCTCAAAGTCGCATCTGCGATGAGAAAGAAACTTGACCGAGTCCACAGAACGTACAGTCAACGTTCAGTAGGCGTCATTCGGGGTCGGAAAAAACCCGCAAGGAATACCTCCGGACGGATTCAAACCCAGGATTTCCCAATCGCAATCTCATGACGCTATCCACTGTGCCACGGCGACTCGTCCTCTATAACTTTCGATCTGCAAAACAAAACGAAAGCAAAACCAAAATCAAAACAAAAAAGGGTATTTTAACAGCATCATTAGGGACCCAATTATTATTCGCACCCAAAAATTATGATTGTCCAGTGCCTGAACAAATGAGCAGAAAATTGCTTTTCGAGGTCCTGTAGAATGAGAACACGTTTGTTTCCGACGATTCCTTTCTTCCTCCTTGCAGGCAGTGACAAATCTATTGTGCCTACAATTTGTTCAAATCACCAGAATCAGAATACTTATTACCGTTTAACTGATTAATTAAATGACGGTTGCATAGTTAGACGTCACAACAAGGCAACAACGTCAGCGATAACGAAAACGACCAAAGTTACAGTATCGAAAATATCTTGATTACCATTTTTTCCCCCCGTTCATTACATATGGAGTTTAAAATATTGTAAAAGTTGTCTTTAAAATGAAGTACCGCTGGTTTTGAAGTCCATCACAATGTTCAAATGGCCAGCCAAGCAAATTCGGAGGCTTTTGGGACGCAAAAGAAAACTGAACAGAGATAACTGAAGGACAATTTTCAGGATGCAGTTAACACATAATCAAAAAGAAGTAGTTTAAAAGTAAGTAATAGAAGTTAGTTTAAAGACAACCTTCCACAAGACCGTTGACAGAAGAGTTTTACAGATAACATATAGAAGGTGAATAACAGGTATTATGCAGAAGACGATTGTAAAATAATCCACAAAAGACTGTCCAAAGATGACAAAATTATTTTTTGTTTGTTTGAAGAATTCACGGAATATACATAAAAGAATGTTTATAAAAAAATACAAAGAGATAGCCTAGAAATGGTAGACTGCATACGATTGTGAAAAGATTAAAAGAAATTCAAAGACGGGGAAAATAGTGTTTATTAAAAAAGAAAGAATATGCAGAAGATTGGGAAAAGAGAAGTTAAATGGTTAAAAAGATCAGATGAACCAAGGAAAACAGAGAAGGATGCAAATCAGAGTGCAAAGTATTGGTGGTTATATGATACAAGACAGACCAGTGAATATTCGACAGATGGTACCATGTCTTGCTCTGATCTCACATAAATAAGAGACATAGAAAAGCACCACTCAATATTTCTCAGAATATACTGCTGATGGCCATCCTGAAACATCGTTTGTACCCTTCGCAGGCACGCACACACACACTTTCACCAATCTTCATTAACTCTCCGCTGATGTGAAAATACCATAATATTAACAGCTGAACCGAGTTTTTCTTCTCTGCCTGTCTGTCTGTCTGTCTGTCTGTCTGTCTGTCTGTCTGTCTCTGTCGTTGTCTCTGTGTGTCTGTCTGTGTGTCTGTCTGTGTGTCTGTCTGTGTGTCTGTGTCTGTCTGTCTGTCTCTCTCTCTCTCTCTTTGTCTTTCTCTCTCTCTCTCTCTCTCTCTCTCTCTCTCTCTCTCTCTCTCTCTCTCTCTCTCTCTCTCTCTCTCCCCCCCCTTGATTTTAAAGAAAATGTATGGAAACTGATCTACATATCTTTTCTTCTGAAAACAAACAAAACTACAAAGGACACGTGGGACAGCGGACACCGTCGCTAAGGGTCCATGGGCAACAACGCTGTCTTTCCGCCAGGTGTCGGTCAGATCGGTCCAGCTTGTTTGTAGGAATGTTGGATACAGACAAGCAAACCCACCTCTTTGGAGGCGCTGCACCTTGCTAAGTCCTGCACGGTTCACCAACGCATTTTGACCAATCACCTTTTGCCCAATCACCTTTTGCCCAATTACGTTTTGCCCAATCACGTTTCTCCCAACCACGTTTTGTCCGTGTTTCATCCTAGTCACGTTTTATCCGGTCACGTTTCGCCCAGTCATGTTTTACTCAGTCACGTTTCGCCCAGTCACGTTTCACCCAGTCATGTTTGGCCCAGTTACAATACACCTTATCACTTTTTGCCTAACTAAGGTTTTACCTATCACGTTTCATCCATTCACGTTTTTGCCAAGTCACGTTTCACCAAATCAAGTTTCGCCCAATGAAGTTTCACCAAATCGTGTTTCGCCCAAGCACTTTTTAACTCAATCATGATTTTCACAAACATACTTCACCCTGTTACGTTCAGCCCAATCAAATTTCAGCAAATCACGTTTCACTCAATTAAATTTAACTGAATCACATTTCGCTCAATCAAATTTCACTAAATCACGTTTCACTCAAAATTTCACTAAATCACCCAATCACATTTTGCCCAATCAGTTTTCATCCAGTCACGTTTCACCTAGATACATCTCGCCTAGTATCGTTTCATCCAATCTTGTTTAACTCAAATACATTTTGTCCTCTCACGTTTCACCCAGTCACTACGTTTCGCCCAAATTCCTCTTTCTTCCCATACACCCGTTACGTTTTGTCCAAGATCAGGTAAAATCGAGTTGAATAAAATCCTTGGTTGTGTAACACGCAATACACAGACACACAGGGAGAGAGACAAACAAATAAACAGACAAAATCTTGTTTTTCCCCCCACTATTAGACTGTTTGTCTATGTATTTGTCTGACTTTATTCAAGTTTAAAAAAGGCTGTGCCAGTCTTCAATAAAAGTTTCTCTGTGTTAGGTTTCCTTATGGGAGCAAAACATACCCCACTTGTTTACTGTTTAAATAAACAGACAGACTGGCAGACACACGGACAGAGACGCACACACACAGACACACACAGACACAGACACACACCCACACACACCCGCCCCCCCCCCCCACACACACACACGCACGCACGCACGCACGCACGCACGCACGCACGCACGCACTCACGCACGCACGCACTCACACACACACACACACACACACACACACACAACACACACACACACACACACACACACACACACACGCACGCACGCACGCACGCACGCGCACGCACGCACACACACACACACACACACACACACACACACACACACACACACACACACACACACACACACACACACACACACACAATGTACCTCATTTTTCAAGAACTTTGTAGTCTCTGCCCTTTTGTTTAATTGCTTCTTTTGGTATGATCGGTAAATGCAACAGAGTGAAAGTGTCAGCACACTAAACATGATTAAACTAAATCCAGGCGCCCTGTATCAAACACACCACAAACATTAAAACAGTAAGCGAATGTCCATCGGTAATGAAATACACAGACTATGCATGTTGTGTGAGTCTTTCAAAGGAAAAAAAAGTGAAAAAGAAGTGGGGGGGGGGGGGGGGGGGGGGAGAGGAGCACAGAGATCCCACTAAAAAAAAAAAAATCGAAAAAAAGCAAACTACAGAAGAAAAAAAAATGTTGGGAAAATTGGAGGCTGGAGGTTTAAAATTCATTAAAAAAATTGTCTTTAATACAAAGAAGATAGAGTCGCTGGAAGTCAAAAGGAATATCTTTTCTTATCATGCCCCATCATGTAGTTTCCCTATTCACCACAAATACACTGGTATGGGGGAGGGGGGGGGGGGGAAACCGTGTGTCAGAATTTGGCTGAAACGCTACAGTTCAGGTTTGTTTGTTTTCGGTAAAGGGACATACGCAGCCGCGTCTGAGAACCAAAAAAAAAAAAAAAGAAAAAAAAAAGAAGGGAAAAAAACGGTTGGGAGAATTGTCATTGGGTGAAATGTAATAGGACGAAACATTACTCCTTGGCGGTGATGATAATAGAAGAGCATTCATTATGGTTCAATGAATTAACAACAAACTGATATACGTCTGTCTGTCTGTCTGTCTGTCTGTCTGTCTGTCTGTCTTCTCTCTCTCTCTCTCTCTCTCTCTCTCTCTCTCTCTCTCTCTCTCTCTCTCCTCTCTCTCTCTCTCGTGTGTGTGTGTGTGTGTGTGTGTGTGTGTGTGTGTGTGTGTGTGTGTGTGTGCGTGCGTGAGTGTGCATGTACGTGCGTGCGTGCGTGCGTGCGTGCGTGCGTGCGTGCGTGCGCGCGCGCGCGTGTGTGTGTGTGTGTGTGTGTGTGTGTGTGTGCATTCGTAATGGGTTATGTTGAACCAAGTTTTTGCCCCATTACGTTTTGACCCAATCACGTTTCACCCGATCATTTTTCATCCAGTCGCGTCTCACTCAATCATGTTTCAACCAATCACTTTTCAATCAGTCACTTTCACCCAATTACGCTTCACCCAATCACGTTGTCCAGGACGGGGCAAATCGTGATGGTATTGCTTAAGTGCACTAAGTTGATGTATTATTAGTCAGGCTTAACACACCAAGGTTATCTTTGCACTCATACACACATATGCACGCTCATGCACTCACCAAACATTCGCCTCTCTCTGGGAATGGGATGACACGCATTCGGTTCTCTCCTAACACGACTGAGAACAAGAAATACAATTTCTATGCTACTTATAATCAAACATGAAAAATCCAATTACACTAAATGGAATAATCAAACATGAAAGATCAATACTTCCTAACCCTGGGTGATAATAAAATGGCTTCTTACCTGGCCAGGTTTCCACACACACAACCACACTTTCACACCACACCACAGTTCTTGAACGAGTCTCTTCAAGTTTTCTTCAGCACTGGATGATGGTGACGCCCTTGGTTGACTGGCTCCAGGTTTCAGGACTGGGTCTTCGTGGTCGTCTCTGGGAACTCGACGTAGAACTCTTCTTCTTCGTCTCCTTCACCCACCTCTGGGTTCAAACTCAGTTTGTCTCTCTTCACCCACCTCTGGGCTTCAAACTCAGTCTTTTCTCATCCAGCTTGTCTTTTACCCTAAGACCTTGCTGTCACTTCTGTCTCCCAGACCACGTTTCTCTTGACCGTACTCTGTCCTGCTCACTCTCCCCTCCTCTCTCTCTCTCTCTCTCCTCTGTTCTTCTCTCTCTCTCTGTAGTGGTGTTCTCTCGCATCACGTTGTTCTCCCTCAGTTTATATAGGGATGGACACAAAAGATTTTCCTTCGGGCCATGCCTTTGTCGTTGCTGCTTCTTCACCATCTTAATCACAAGTACACTGAATTCTCCTTTCGCTACATTCTTCCACACATCAGCATTTACACACATCTCTACCTAATTGATTAGCAAACAACCACTTGGCACCAAATGGACATCGAAATTTCCCACCGACTTCGGGGGTCACTTAACACAGTAATTATCCTGGAGAAAAGCTACGACAACAATGTCCACGTGCATTCATCCAGCCTGACAGTAGAACCAACACAGTGCCCCATGGCAATACCATCTGAACGAGCCCAAGACTCCTGCTCTTCAAGGACTGTTTACAAAACGACCTCAGCTGACTGAGTATTCAGCGCTTACCCGATACTCCGAGGTCCTAGTGGTTACATCCCTCTTCCCTTTCGCTGTCGGGAAGGTTCGAACTTGGGAGGGTCCTTACTACCTTAGGTGCCATCTGTCATCTGACCACTTCGTCCTCCTTGACACAGTTCGACCGTGTGCAGTAGGTAAGGCATACTGGTAATGGGTCTATTACCTATTTCTCTACCACGTACAACATTCCTTTCCTCTAAAGCGCTTAAGGCCTTTTGTGAGAGGTTTCAGTCTCTTGACACACGTGTCACCCAATCCCGTTTCACCCAATCACGCGTCACCCAATCCCGTTTCACCCAATCACGCGTCACCCAATCCTGCTACACCGAATCCCGTTTCACCCAATCACGTTTCATCCAATCACGTTTCACCCAATTGCGCATCACCCAATCACGTTTCACCCAATAAACTTTTCACCCAATCACGTTTCACCCTGTTGCGCGTCACCCAATAAACTTTTCACCTAATCACTTTTCCACCCAATCAGGTTTTATCCAAATTAATTTCATCCAGTGCATCTACAT
>CM031616.1:19689245-19701745 GCA_018398815.1 Conus ventricosus | reverse complement strand
TCCCCTTTTCTGTATTTAGGGGTGGAGTTGGGTTTGGGGCTCTTGTTTTTCCCAGCGTTTTTAAAATTTTTTTATAACCAAAATAACCGCCCCCAGCACAGCAAGAGCACCCAAAAATGCAACTTTTTTTAAGTTAAATTTTCCCCCATAAAGATTTTGGGGGCCCCTTGAAAACACAGGGATTTTTAACCCGGCATTGAATCAACTTTTCGGCGTTGGGGGTGCATAAATACCCCATATTCTGAAATTTTTAAATTTTTTTTGCCCTGTTTCCCAAACTCTGCAAATTTTTTTCCCCGCTTCAAAAACCCCGGGTTTTTTTAAGGGTTTTCCACCTGTTTTCAGCGTTTTTTCTGCTGTTTTTTCCTGGTTTGGGTTTACTTTCTCCACCGTTTAAGTGTTTTCTAAACTGCTGTTTTTCCCGGGCCCCGGGCCCATTTTAAAGGGGAAAAAAAAATTCTATATGATTAAAAGTTATTAATCCCATAAACGCTGGCGATAACAATTTTCCCAAAAATCTGTATAAAGTTTCCAGCCTAGAGACTCTAATGATTTTTGTTAAAACTGGATCTTGCTTTTAAATCATAACGAAAAATTTCTTTTTTCAGAATAAAATGGGAGAAAAATCTACGACAGTTTAGTGTACAAACTAAAAACCCGGGTTTGCCCCCCCATTTTTTAAAACCCATTCTGCCCCCAAAGCTGCGTTCAAAAACCTGTTTTTAAATTTTAAAAAAATGTCTTGGGGCGACATCTTTTGAATCTGTTCTTGTTTGAATTCATTCCGGGGAACTTTTTTGTTTTCCCACATGCTGCCAAAAGAATACAGCCTCTCCTTTTGGGCATAAAACTTGATCATAAATTTGGGTCATTCATAATTTCGGGAAGGGTTTTAGGCCGCCTTGTACCCTTATAAACCCTCACGTTCATGTTTTAAAATTAAATTATAATTTTTTAAATTTTATAAAAATAAACACCAAAAAAACCCTTTTTACCAACCTTGAATCCCATTCTCTGTTTTTGGGAGGACTAATTGTAGGATACCAATCCCTTGGGTTAAAAGCCTTTTTAAGAATTTTACCCAGCAATTTTGGGCAAACTAGACTTTGAGGTTTCCCGAAAAGGGCTGATTGCAATCATTGCAGCTTGGGTTTTCCACGAAAGATTTTTTAGTCAACCCAAGGAAAAATTTCCAGACAATATAAATATTAAAAAAAAAAATACATTTTAAAAAAATTGCTTCACCGCAAAAAATATAGGCGGCACTGGGGTTTGAATCCCTTTTTGTTTTTAAAGGGGAAGTAATTTCGCATTTATTAAACGGGAATGACGGCGAGAGAAAAAGACATAAAAAAAGCTATGGGGGGAACTAGCAGCTGCACAAAACGCCTATGAAAGGCAGAGATTTGGAGCATTAAAGTTTTTAATTTAATGAAAACCACTGAAAAGACGGGGGCATGCAGCTTACACTTTTAAAAAATTTGGGATCAAAAAAAAAAAACCAATATTATCTAGTAACAGGCAAACCTTTCCAAACCCTTTAAACCCCCCCAAAATTCAGTGACTTTTATCAACCATCAGAAAAACAAAAGATGAAAGGGAAAAGGGGTTTATTGCCCTTTGGGTTTGACCGTTGTTTTATTTTGTTGCACATAAAATTTGGGCGTTTAAAAAAGGGAACAAAATCTATTATTCGCCAAAAGGTATTGGAAGGGAATAACAGCAATTAAAAAGCTAAGCCAAGCACCCGGAGTCATGAACAAACAGCAAAAGAAGGGTTTAAACTAAACAAGCGTTTTGGAAAATTTATTCCCGGGCGCCTAACGAATACAAGACCACCCCTTTTCAATACAACTCCAAACGACAACCCATCAAATGGATCTTTTTTTTTTTAACCCCCCGGATAGGATTAGAAAAAAAAGATTTAAGAACGCACTCAAAATTTTTTTACATAGTTTCAAGAACAAAATGCGGAGCCATTAACAAAAAAAGAGTGTTTTCTGCTTTTTGCTGTTGCTAAAACAACTGATATACCAACGGGGGCCCCCAATTTAAACCTCGCATGTTTCAAGTGATGATGGAAAAAAATTTTTAAAGGCCAATTGAACAATTTTTTTTAAAACATAAGTTACCTTTAAAAGGGGCTTTCCCCGGGAAAGTTTCCTAAAAATTCACAGGCTTTATTTTAAAAACCCTTTAAAAAAATTTTACGGGGGGGGGGGGGGGGGGGGGGAAAAAATTTTTTTTCCTAAAAATATCACAGAGACTGATTGACAAGTCTCGCAACACAGAAGGGGTTTAAAAAACTGCCCTTTTTTTTTGGGGCGAAATGAATAATGAAAAATTTTAAAGGGCCAAAAACCCCAGTACAACAACAAAAAAAAAACAATAAATGTTTTTGAAGGAAGTTTTCATCCGGGGCAAACAATTACCTTTTTGGGGTTTTAAAGGGAAGGGGACCTTTATTTCCGGGGGGAAAGCAAAAGGGACATTTCGCACAGGGCAACCGACCCAAATTTTGGAGTTTTTTGATCCGAATGAAATAAAAAAAATTTGTAAAAATGAACCCCGCCCGTGTATTATTTAGAGAAACGGACACAAAACAAAACAACCAGCTCCTAAAAGATTTTTTGGTAAAAGAAAACCTCCCAAGAAAATTTCCCCCGCCAGACACATTCCCCGTTTTTAATTTAAATTTTAAAAAAATTTTATTTGGGGTTTAAAAGGGGAAAGCCAAAAAGGAAGTGCAGAACAAAACCCGAAGGGGTAAAGGAAGAACCTTAAAAAATAAATACGGGAATCATTTCGGGCGTGAATCTAAAAAGGAAACTTTTTTCGAGGTTAAATTCAATGCTTTCTAAATCATCCAGATCACCTACAACTTAAACCCCCCCAAATTTGGGGAAAAAGAAAATTTTAAAAATAAAAAAAAAAATTTCGAACTCGTCAACAAAATGAAAAAAAAATTTAAAATTAATTGGATGAGGCTATGATTGATTTTAAAAATAAATTTTAAATGAAAAATAAAACCCCCCCCTTTTTTAAATGCGGTTCCCCCCAGGGGCCCAAAATTGCATATAAAAAACTCCGGTTTTAACAAACCCCCGTTTTGTGTTTTTTTCTATCAAAACGACTTCTTTTTTAAACAACGGGTTGTTTTTGATCTCATGAATTAAGGGGCGGGTTTTAAAGGGTTTTTAAAGAAAAAGTCTTTTTTCCCAAAACCAATGCTTTTTTGTATTTCATTGTTTTAATTTTTGCGGCAAAAACCCACTGCAGATTTTCCCCTTTTTTGCTTTCTTAATAAATTTTCTCCTGCTCCAAAATACGGTATTTTTTCGATTTTAACCCCCACAAACCCTTGATCACCTTTCCAGATAATTCACCCTTTTCATTTTTCCAAAAACCTTTTTATTAGAAAATTGAATGCAAAGGCGAATTTTTTAGGATAATCGACGTGTCAACCATCCCCGAAAGCCCCTTTACTCCTTCTTTTTTCCATGTCTTTAATAGATGTCTTCAGAAGGGATATCTATCCCCAAAACTGTCTGTATCTTTTGTAAAGAACTCGGGACTCGGGTTTACGAGGGTTTAAAGTATCATAAAAAAATTTTCAACATAAAAAGTTTTGAAATTCTAAAAACAAAAAACCCCAAAAATAAATACGGGCCTTGTCAAAATTTGACTTTCTTTTTTTTCATCATTATCCCAAAAAGGGGAAAATTCATAAATTTCTTTTTAAAGTCCATAAATTTTGGGTTTTTTGAAGTAAAGCTTAATTGCTTCTTTTTCCCCTCGGGGTGACAAATCTACATTTTTGCCTTGTGGGGATTCCCCCATAGTTTTTTTCCAAAACAGCTGTTGTTCACCCATTTTGAAAAAAGTCTTTTTCAAAACCATCTGTGGATTTAGTTCTGAGATCATGTTTTTTCTGTTTAAAGGGTTTCAGGGAACTTTTTTTGGGAAAAAAGCAATTATGCAATGAACTGCTGCAACTTAAAACCCATGTTTTAAAATTTAAAAATTTTTGAAGTCTTTTTGACAGACAAAATTTTTTTTTTGCCCCGAAGTTTGGGGCACTTTTTTGGGGTGGCTCTCTTTGGATCCATCTTTAACTTTCTTTGCTAAGGGGTAGTCTTTAATCAGGTAAATGGAGTTCTTGGGGATTTTCCCTAAGTCAACTTCTAAATAAAAACCAAACCCCTGTTGATCGGGCTTAAACTCCCCCAACCACTTTAATGCCTTTTAAAAATTTGTTCGGATCACCCCCTTTCGTCCCTTTTAAAAAGTTGCGAAAGGGAAAAGGGGATTGCGCCATACCCACCCTTTACAGATTTTTTGCATCTAAATACATAGATATTTTTAGGCCTTTAAACTTGGATCATAATGACCAAAAATTTGTTTTTTTGCTTTACATTAATAAATTCACCCTTTCAAATTTCCTCCCCCCCCAAAAATCCTTTTTTCAATCATCTGAACTTAGGTAAATCTGACAAAAAAACAATCTGTTTTCCAGAATATTTTAAAAAACTTTCCCAACTCACCCCCCGGGCCCCAAAAAATAAAAATGCGGGGATCCAGGCTATAATGCTTTATACAGGCTTTCCTATAATTTTTCAAAGACGCCCGCCAACAAACATCCCTCGGGCCATCAAGTGGGAGCCCATAAAAACCCCCCATCGTTTTTAAAACTCTAAATTTTTGGGCCAGGGCACCCTTGACATGCTGGTAATCGAATCCCCTAAATTTTCCTTTCCTCTAAGACAAAAAAACCCCCTTTAGGCGAAGGGGGTCTTCATAAAACCCTTTTTCCCAAACCCTGTTTCATGAAAAACCCCCCAAAAATTTAAACGCCCTTCTAACAAGATTGTAAAAATTTTCCCTTCCCCGTTATTGGGCGGGAAACCTTTAAAGGACAGGGCCAGTGACTCAAATGAACCCAAAAGGGGCTGCAAAGTCATAAAAAGCATGTTTTTTAAATTTAAAAACCATGAAACTTTTCGATGACTGGCAATGCATGCTACCCTGAAGGATCTTTCCCACTGTTTTCCCATTAAAGGGGGGAAAAGTCGTAACCTCGCAAGTTTTTTGAAAAATACAGGCAGCTTCCATGTCTTAGGAAAAAATTTTATTTGAAGTTTTGCATTTTTTTTATGCGCCGCTCCCCCCTGAATTTTTTCCGCTAATTATCTTTGGTTCTCTTACTGTCGGATTCTCTGCGCCCTAAAAGAAAAAACCTAAAACCCAAATCCAAAATGTGTGGCGGGGTTTCATACTGTTGTTGGCTTCAGGTTTCTTTATGATTTCAGATAATTTTAGATTATTAGAACATAAATTACGAAACTTTCTGCTGGTTCTAAAAAAGTTTTTTCCCGGCTTTAAAGGCCCTCTATAAAATTTCGGGTTTCTAAAGGGCGCCATCCGACCTGACAACAATAAAGGGCAAATGAAAAAATTTCTGATGATTACTCTTTAAAACGGTTTTTCGAAGTTTTTGGGGCGCGGCCCTTCATAAGGAAAAAATGAGGGGTTCAAAGTCTGCGAAAACTACGTATTAGAATGTTGCATTTTTTTTTCCCCCCCAGTTTTTAAAAACTAACTTTAACCCAGGTGGGGGCGTAATTAGTTTTTTAATTAAACATTCAACGGGCCGATACAATTTTCTTATTTTCGTTTGGGGCTTGAACAGAGGCATTCTTTTTTAAATTTTTTGGGGGCAGAATTCTTTTTTTTCCCCAAATTCTTTAAAAGCATGCGCATTATTTTACTCTTTGTTCGAAAAAAATTTTGAAAGGGCCGAAGCCCCGCGGGTGAAAGCATCAGTATTAAAAGTCAACATGATTTTTGCCCTTGGCCCCAATCGTTGCCCGCCCCCTTGGACATTTTAAAATTGGCCCCAAATTTGTTTCCTCATCCCATGTTATCTTAACTTTTTTGGTTTTTTTTTTCTTCAAACCCATAAATTTGGGGGTCTACACTAACAGGAAAGGACCCCCCCTTTTAAAGTTAAGATCATTGATTTAGGGGTGATAGTTAGACACCTCTCTGCGTTTTTGCGGGCGAATGAAACCCTTTTTCCCCAAGAACAAAAACCACATAAAAAATTTTTTGTTCTGAAATTCTTTATTTTTTAAAACTGCTCTTTTTTGAAAACTAATGCGGGAGGCAGTGAATGTAACCCTTTAAACCAACAATCGGCGCATATTTACCGGTTTTTAATCTAATCTCTAAAAAAATTCGCCCCCTGACCAACCAGAGCCTCTCATTTTTGCTTCTTCGCCGCAAACGTCAAACGTGGGAAGCAGGGTTTGACCCGCCCAAAACCCGGCGTTAAAAAGGGCCCTTTTTAAAAAAGAATAGTCTGTTTTTTTATCGAACCCAGACTTTTTAGATTTTCCCTTCCCTTTATTGTTCATATTTGATTAAAAAAAGGGAACTTACTTTAACTGGGGGTCTATTAGGAGTTTACCTTTTGGGAAATTGAAAAAAAGCATGTACCAAAGCTTTGCCCGCACGTTTTCTGGATCAATTTAAAATTCTATAAAAATATCAATTTAGGCTCTTGAAAACGCTCTCTCTCAAGCATTTCCCTTTAAAAAATTTTGTCTTGGGCCCTTTATATATTATTAGCCATGTTTTAAACTTCTTTTTTAACTAAAATATTTTAATTTTAAAATTTAAAAAAAAAATAAATTTAATTTAAATCAATATCAACGGGCTTTTTGGGGCTTGGCCCCCTAAACTAAAGTTAAACACCCTTTTGGGGGTTGTTTTCTGTGGGGCTGTTTAGAACAGAGTTTAAGTCTCGTTTACTTTTTTTTTAAACATTTTCCTTTTTTTTTTTTCTCGGGGTCCCGGGTGTTGAGAAAAAATTGGGCCCCGCCTTTTTTTTGGGAAAATCAAACTTTTTTTTTTTTTTTCTTTGTATCTCAAAAACGGGCCCTGTAAAAGAATTTAAATTTTTCCTTTACCTATGTTTGATCAACAAACGCTTTAAATTTTTTTCATTTAAATAAATAAGTTTTTGCCGTTTATTAGTTGAACCATAGCTTGTGCTTTTGGAGTTTAAATTTTTTTTAATTTTTTTTCCAGCCGCACTTACATCCCAAATTTAACACAGACCGGGGGCTTTAAAAAAAACCTCCAAAAGGGGAAAGCCCGCGGGGGCGCCTAAAGCCCGTTTTTCTTTAAAAAACCAACAAACCCTTCCTGCGAAAGAGCGCTTATAAATCGATGTTTTCCCGTATTAACATAATTTAAAAGCATTAAAGGGGACCGAATACCTTCGTTTTGGGTTTTTCTGTAATTTTTAAAGGTCCTTTCTCCAGTTTTTTTTTGGCATTTGCGTAAAATTTTTTTTTAATCGGGGAAGGGTTTTTTGGCGGGGGTTTTTAAAAGCAGAATTGCCCGCTTCCCTTTTCTTTTGCGGCGCTGTAGGCACAATTTTTTATAAACCTGAACAGACAAAGCCCTTTTTTTAAAAAAAAAAACAATTTAGTATGTATATCTTTTTTAAACTGTTTTTTTTTAATATCAGCTGCGCATCATAAAAATTAAAAACAAATGTACATTTAAACGGTTTTTTCGGCTTCTTCTTCTTTTTTCAATTTGAATGTTTATTACTCTCTCACAGTTTTTTTTCTCCCCCCCTTTCCCTGCCCAATGATTATCCTCTGTTGACCTTAGGTCAATCCATAAACCTTAAATTTTTTGTTTAAAAAAACAACAAGCCTAACATTGTGAAGAATTTAAAACTTTAGACAACTAGGGCTCTGTTTGGGTTTCTAACCCCCCCCCCAACCCCCCAAAAAATTTTTATTTCCCTCAAAATGATGATAAGGGCCCAAGCCCGCTACGTAGATTTTGGGTTAAAACTACCGTCAATTGTACAAATTTCACTTTTGTTTTTTTAGGAATTTAAAAAAATTTTCCACTTTTCTCTTTTTAAAAGGTTCTTCCTCTTCAAACCCCGCAATAAATTCCTTTAAGTGAATGTGATGCAACACAAAAACCCAAAATTCCATATAGTTCTGCCCCGCTTTTTGGGGTAAAGTTTTTTATGAAATCACTCCCTTTTGTAATAATTGCTAAATTTTGGTCATTGTTGCTTTAATCAGCTTGCCAAAATTTTTTGGGTTTTCTAACAACCCTCAAAACCCAAAAGAAGGGCAGAAATTTCTGTAAATTTGCTTTCGGTGTCCCGATGATTTGATAAACCCTTTTTTATTCATTAAAAAGGGTTTTTTTCATATGACAATCTTTCCCCTTTTTAAAGCTCCTTGAAAGTAAGGAGCATGCCACTTCAAAACTAAAATCTAAGGGAATAGAAAAGCGATTTCCATACGCAAACTTTTAAAAGGCTACTTCCTTTTTTCCGTCTTTAAAATCTGCGGGGCCTATTCTATGTTTTTTGGCCCTTTTTCATTTTTGATTCCTTAAACGCAAAGTCCCGCCCCCTTTTATTCCCATTAAACCCCTAGATCAAAAGTTAAAAATAGTCCCGCATTTGTAAAGAAAAATTTTCTTTCCCCTCAAGTTTTAAAAAAATTTTCTTAACGATTTCCCCCCCAGATTCTGTACAACTGTCCGGGTTTGGGGGCTTTGTTTTTAAATGAGTTTTTATTTTGAAAGTAAACCCTTTTCAGAGCCTGGCACAATCAATTCATCCCCTCCCAAGTCTGGGAAAATTTTACAGTAAGAATTTGATCTGCCCTCAAAAAGTAATGGATTATTTGGAACAATAAAATTCCGTTATTTTTCCCTTTACCCAAGGGGGCCTTTTTTTTTTCTATGCGGGTTTTAAAAATCGAGCCATAAAGCTTGTGACATTTTTATAAAAACCAAAAAAAAAAGTTTTTAAATTTTTTAAAAACTGGCAAGAATTGAAGGTAAAAAGATTAAAGAAAGTTTTTTTATCCTGGGGAACACATGAAATGAAATGAAACCCTTTAATACAACATCGTCAAAAAAGCTCTCAATGCGGCCATGAATTAACAGAAAGTAAGGTTAAAAACATTTTTAAAGAAAAGTTTTGGTCCCAAAAACCTCCCCCCCTTTATAAAACCCCAAAAGATTTTTGAATTAGAAGAATTTGGGCATTTTTTTGTAAGGGGGGGAAAACGGAGAACTGTTCCCGGGTTCCAAAAAAACCAAAACCCCCTCAAAGTTTTAGCCAAGAGTAAAAATATACAAAGACTAGTGTTAAAAACAAAATCGGGCCCTTTGGGCTTGTTAACCGGGAAATTTAAAAGGGGGGCGTTTCTAAACTTTAAAACACATTGCCAAAGGGAAATCCCCCCAGCAAAACCCAAAAACAAAACATGGAACTTTTAAGAATTAAATCAATCGGGGAGATGGAATTAAAAAATCAATAGAAGCAGAAACCAATTTTTTTTGAAAAACAGCATTAAAGACTATACAAAACTCCCCCTCCCCCTGCGGAAATAGCGGGCCCCCCTTTTTTTTCCTTTTGAGAAGGTTTAGAGCGAATTAAAAAAACCAAATTTTGCAAAACTAGGGGGGAACTTTGATGACATAAAAAAAGAAAAAAAAGAAAAACTCCCTTGAGGCTGATGACGGGCCCAAAAAAGGGCCTGATTTAAAGGAAAAAATAAGACAAAGCTAAAAATCTTGAACAAGAAAGATTAGCAAGACTAGAAGTGCCCAAAATACTAACCAGCCAAATTTCGAACTCAAGTGAAAAAAAAAAAGAAACTATCGAAAAAAATTTTTTAAAAGAAGACACAACACTAGCAACGAAAACCGAAAAACTGTTTTTGAGAGCAAGGGGTCACATTAGTAAGCGTTATAAAAACCTTTTTGATTTTGCAATAAGTACACTGGGGTTTTGGGTATTTTCAGGCGCGGTGGTCAAATTTCAATTTTTTCCCCCACCATGCCTCCACCTGATAAATCCAAAGGAAAAAAAAAAAGCTTATCATCTTGCGAAAATTTTTTAAAAAAAAATTTGCTGGAAAGCCGTGGGCGCTTTAAACCCGGGAAAATTTGGGGATTAAATTTTCACTGGCTTTTGGGCTACTGCAAGCAAAGTATTTGGGTTTAAGGCCCCAGCCCCTTATGGACATTAGTTTCTTGTAATAGTTGGGTTTTCAATTTTTGTAAGAAAAGACCAAGTATCCCATGCCAGTTTAAAACCCAAAAACAAGCGCTGCTTTTTCCCTATTCATGGTTTATCGCAACAGAGTCCGCAAGCTTTCGAGTCTTCAATACTTTTTGGGGGGTTTTACTTCGGGAATTAGATGACTTTAAACTTGGGTGTTCTTTTTATTGTTGATAATAATTTCTGGCCCAAAATTTTTTTCGTTTTTTTCCCCCCCTTCTGTTTTATTGCCCCTATAAGAATTTCATTATTATATTTATTAAATTTTTCCACCTGGAGTCTGAGGGGCAGAAGGGAGCCAAAGTATAAAAACCCTTCCCAAAAGCCCCCGTCACTTTTGTTTTTGCGTAAAATTTTAAAAAATTTTTGGGGATCCCTTTTAATAAATTGAAGGAAAAACAAAATTAAATTAATGGCTCCCCCTAAAATTTTTCTAAGTATTGTTTTTTTTGGGGTCAAAGCCAGTAGAAGGAACAGTTATTTCTCGATCTCGCCTTGCTTGCGAAACCGCAAAAAACCAAACTAATTTCGAAAAAAGTTTGTTTTAAAATTTGTTCTATTCCCGCCCTAGTTAGGCCCCTTTTTTAAAAAGTCCTTTAAAATAAATGTTGTCCATCTGGTTTTTTTTGCTCTTGCTCTATGGACCGGGCTGAACAAATTTTTAAAGGAAACCCCCGGGCCCAAAATTAACTTTTCTGTGGGGGCCCTGAAAAAAAATGAAACCCCAGGCCATGAAATGATCCAACTTTTTCAAAACCTGTCTTTTATTTAATATTGGGAAATTTGTTACAGATCCCCTTTTTAAAAACCCAATTTTATTTTTTAATTGCTGAGTGGATTAAAAAAGGGTTTTTTTCCCTTTGGTAAAGGGGCTTTCCCGTTCAGTCAAAATAAGTCGAAGGTGTAATAAAATGAAATCCAAACACTGACCTCACCAAAAAAATCATTTGGGGATTTAAGTGATCAGCAAACGACACCCACAAAACCCCGTTGTGCACAAAACACAGCCAAAAATTTAACTGGGTTTTGGTAAAACTGCAAAACGGGTGACTAAACCACGCCTTTTTTGGATGTGCTCCCTTTTCAATAGGGGGGGTTTAAAATATCTGCTTTAAAGGAGTACCCACCTTTTTTTTGAAAAGAGGCATCTGGGGCACAGCAAGCAAGAGTATCAGGTTTCCCATATTTTTTAAAATTTAGTGCGGGGGCCCCAAAAGAAAAATTTTGCATCAAATATTTGAATGCACTCATTTTTTTTCGTTCAAAAAATGTTTTTTAACAATTTAAAAACCCCAAAACCGTCCCCCGTTTTAAACATGCAAATTTATAAAAATTGCGGGGGCCCAAAAAGGTCCCACCCTGAAAAAATTCTACAAAATCTATGGTTTAATTAAGCAAGCCAAAAGGGGAATAATACGGTTTTTAAAAAAATTTAAAAAGAAGGGAAAAGGGAGTTTTCCGGTTTTAAACCCAAACCCGAAAGGTTATTACGGGTTTTTTTCGCAAAAAAAAGCAATGAAATAAATTTTGCCCTTACTCCAAAATTAACAATTCAAATCTAAAAAAAAAAGTTTCCCTCAAACCTGAAAAGAAGTAGCACATTTCCTTTTTTGATGTGGGGCTAGCTAAAATGTTAGGCTTTTTAAGACAATCATGAAATTTGAGTTTTGCCCCGACAAAACTACTTATGAGGGGGAAAACCCCCCTCGACTTGCATTACATTATTAAATCTATGTTTTATTTGGATGACGACACTGAGGGAAAAATTTATGAAAGGAAGGCCCTCAAAATGTTTTAAAAGCCCCTGCCGTCAGGGGAAAACTGCATATTGCGATTAAAAAAAATAAACAATTTCCCTAATTTACAAATTTTTAAAAAATTATTTTTTGGGGGGGTCGGAAACATTTAAAATAAAGATCAAAAACAAAACGGGGAAAGTCGTAAAATTTTAAAAAACCCGGGGCCCCTTGTTTTGGAAATAAAATAATAAACTGTAACCCAAAAAATGTCCCCGGGGGGCCGAAGAACCAGGGGTTACATTGGCGCCTGTAAGGGGTAAACTTTTTGAATTAAAAGCCCCTTTAGACGTTTCGGACTTTTAAAAGAAAGGCGAAATAGGCACTTTTTTATGGTTTTGGGGTACACTAAAGATGGTGAAATTAAAAAAGTAAAAAAGGGTTTTTGAAAAACAAAAAGTTTTCCCAAACTAAAAAAAACTGCGCAATCTAGAAAGGGAAATAAATTGTTCCAGTAGAATATAAAATAGTTTTGAAAACCTGACCCAAATGGGACTTAAAAAACCCTATTTAGAATGGAAAATAAAAAATTTTAATTCATAAACCCAATTTTCATTTTTTGGCCGGCAAAAAAAATTTTCCCG
>CM031616.1:19681745-19684245 GCA_018398815.1 Conus ventricosus | reverse complement strand
TCTCTCTCTCTCTCTCTCGGTCTGTCTGTCTCTCGGTCTGTCTGCCTTTCTGTCTGTCTGTCTCTCTTTCTCTCGTTTTCGTTTCATTTCGTTTCTCTCTCTCTCTCTCTCTCTCTCTCTCTCTCTCTCTCTCTCTCTCCTCTCTCTCCTCTCTCTCTCTCTCTCTCCCGATTGCAGGTTTTTGGTAGAATGAATTCTATGTGGGATTGCCATGATAGAGGTTGTTGGCGGGTGTTATTCGTTCAGCATCATATCAGTGTCTCTCACCCCCACCCACCCCATTTCCACCTCCATCTCCCCCTTCTCTCTCTCCTCTCTTTTCCTGCTTCTTTTTCCTCCCTGCCCCCGTCCTCTCTCTCTCTGTCTTTCTCTCTTCTCATCCCCCCCCCCCCCATTTCACTCTGTTTCTGCTTCTCTGTCTTTCTTTTGTCTGTCTGTCTTTCTATCTGTCTTCTCCCCCCCCCCCCCTCACCTCTCTGTCTCTGTCTCTGTCTCTCTCTCTCTCTGTCTCTCTCTCTCTCTCTATGCCCCCCCCCATTTCACTCTGTTTCTGCTTCTCTGTCTTTCTTCTGTCTGTCTGTCTATCTGTCTTCCCCCCCCCCCCCCCCCTCACCTCTCTGTCTCTGTCTCTGTCTCTCTCTCTCTCTCTCTCTCTCTCTCTCTTCGTACACGAAATGACGAGATTTAAGATGAAGACATCAGATATCCGATTCCTGTCAGTCATGTTCTTCGATGTATGAAGTATTGGTTAAGACTTGCTAGCATGGAAGAAAACAGACGGTCACATAAAGCGCACAGACATAGAACTGCTGCATCCTGACGTTCAAGGTAAACACAGCTGGGCAGCCAGTGTAAAGTTATGGTTGTGTAAATTTGGTTATGGTCATGTATGGTTTGATCCGTTAGTAGAAAATGTTCAAATAAAATATAAGATGTCAAATTGAAATGGCTACAGATGCGTATTGTACATAGAATTCTCGGGACAAATGTTGTACTGAAAGAAATGAATATTACAAGCAGTGATAATTGTGATTTCTGTAGAGAATTCAAAGACAGTATTGAACATATATTCTGGACATGCAACATCTCAAATCGTTTCTGGAAAAACCTTGAACATTTATTAAAAACAAAATGTACAACATGTACAAACATCAGTATAACTTGAAACATAGTATTATTTGGCATAGAAAATAATATAGTTACGGACTATGTTTTTGATTTATTGATACTTCTGGGTAAAATGTTCAAATAAAATACAAGATGTCAAATTGAAATGGCTACAGATGCGTATTGTACATTGAATTCTCGGGACAAATGTTGTACTGAAAGAAATGAATATTACAAGCAGTTATAATTGTGATTTCTGTAGAGAATTCAAAGACAGTATTGAACATATATTCTGGACATGCAACATCTCAAATCGTTTCTGGAAAAACCTTGAACATTTATTAAAAACAAAATGTACAACATGTACAAACATCAGTATAACTCGAAACATAGTATTATTTGGCATAGAAAATAATATAGTTACGGACTATGTTTTTGATTTATTGATACTTCTGGGTAAAATGCATATTTATAAATGTAAATTTGAAAATTCCATACCTAACATAATAACCTTTGAAAGATACTTTTCTTCAAGACATAGAATAGAACAACAAAATGCCAGATTATCATGGAAAACGGATGATTTTAATAAAATATGGATGCCATATGAATTGCTATTCAGAAATACGCATTGAAACAGTAAACAGTAGGTCTTTAAAAAAATTAAAAAAGGGAAAGAAAAAAATGGAGAGAAAAAAGGGAAAAAGGGAAGGAAGGGGAAAAAACAAAAAAAGAAAAAGTAAAACCGTGAATCCAAATGTAAAAATAGCTGCAAAACGAACCGATATCCACCCTATCTCTCTCTCTCTCTCTCTCTCTTCTCTCTCTCTCTCTCTCTCTCTCTCTCTCTCTCTCCTCTCTGTCCCTTTAAGGTTTGATCTTTCCTAATGTCTGTGCCGTTATGTTTGTTTATGTATATGTGTGGGTAAATATAAGTGTATGTGTACATGCGTATGGATACATACATTTTGATGTAATGTGATGTGTTTTTAATATCCAATGATGTATTGATATAATTACCCATTGTGGGTATATATGTATTCGTGTACGTTTATATGTATGCATGTAAATTGTTATGTAATTTCATTCAAAGTGATTAAAAAATGTTTATTTAAAAAAAAAAAGCAGATTAAACTGGTACTGTGTGATTATTTAAAAAAAAGTATGAGAAAAAAGCTTTAAAAAAAGAAAAAGAAAATGTTCAAATGCGTATTCGTAGCTTCAGGCAAAAGCTAGTTGATTGTGGCTAGCAGAAATTGCAACGCCATGACCAAATCAATGAAAGATTCGAAATATACTCGATGTTTATTGGGATACCCCATTCTGTTTAAGTCTACATAACCCTGAAGTCAAGTCGTTCTTGGGAATAGATTACACTGAATTGCCGATCTGG
>CM031616.1:19669245-19671745 GCA_018398815.1 Conus ventricosus | reverse complement strand
AGTTGGGGGAGGGGTTCTGATGGGTTTTTTTTTTTTTTTTTAAGATATACATGCCACGTTCGTGGAGAGTTGCTGGTGTGAATATGACATCTCTCTAACGTTGGGTCGTGAGTGTGTGCACAGTAGTCTCGCGGCCGACAACGTGCATCTTAAATAACCGCCCCCAGATTTCCTCAGAGGAGTGGTACACACGTCAAGGGATGCAAGACTGGGACGTCACTGTGTGCCTTCTTCTCGTTTACGGTATGAGTAATGCGGAGCAGAGGCGTTTGACCGATGCGTCATCCTTTGGAAGACGAGATCCCCGTGACTACGTTGGCTACTCGCTCGATGGAATCGTCCTCAAAGGGTGAATTCTCTCAGTCAAGCTGGACTCGCCGTCGCTCTGCTGCAATCGGCATGGGTTGATTCCTCGACTCGTTCAGACGTCTCTGGTGTTCCACCTCTCTCTCTCTCTCTCTCTCTCTCTCTCTCTCTCTCACTCTCTCTTCTCCCTTCTCTTAGCGAATTCCATCGCCTTTCATGAAAGACTTGAGTGGTGAGAAAACCTCTACCCTGTGGCTCATGGTCACAATGGTTCAAGGGCGAGTTCAAGGATCGACGAGTTTCGGTCACAGGTAACTTGAACGGAAATGTGGACTTCATACAGGTGAAAAGAAAACAAAAGACCTCACTGTTATGCCAGAGTGAGAGTTAAGACCGGAATGCCAAAAGAATCACGGACAACTCAGCTGAGTCAGAGTGATAACTGAGACCGCAATGCCAACCAGTCACATGAAACCCAGTCGAGTCAAAGCGAGAATCGAGACCATATATAATGCCAGCGAACCACAAAAGACAACCCAGTTGACCCAGAGTGAGAATTGAGCCCAGAATGCTAACCAATCACAACACATTACTATCTAAAGTGCGTTGGGGAAAAAACATGATGGTGGCACATTATCAGGAAACATTCCTTTTTTTGCCATGTCCCTTGTGAAATTATATCAATCTTGTATTTAAGACTTGGGCTGCTGATTTTAAACGGAAAGAAACTGAATCGGGAACGAGGTAGTATGAACTTTGTCTTTTTGTACGGTACAGTCTTTTTCGTACGGTTTCGCGTAGCTTTACAGAATCAGTCTCGTGAGCTGTTCTCGTCGCGTGCGAGAGAGAGAGAGAGAGAGAGAGAAGAGAGAGAGAGAGAGATTCAACATTGATAGTTAATGTTATGTCCTCAGACGGACAAAGGCGAATCCTGTGTGTACCACACTCGTGTGTGAGCATGAAACGACAACCCGAATCACTGTCCGGACGGAAGTGTCCACGGAGCGAAACGACACCGGGACGAATCGGGATGTCCTCCCACCCCCCTGCACTCCCCCCCTCTCCCTTCCAGCCTTCCTTATTAAAAAGAAAAACCCTAACTAACAGCCAAAACCTTTCCAATCAAAAACTATCTACTGAATGGAAACTCGCATTTTGACGCGCCAGTGCTTCTTGAATCGGCATGTTATAGACATGACGATTAGGGGAATGGGGGGGGAGGGGTGGGGAGGGGGAGGGGGGGAGGGGGGGAGGGGGGGAGGGGGAGGGGGGGGCGAGACTTCCTAGAACAGCCACAGGAAAGTGAATCTCAAGGCAGAAAGGAACGCACACTAGTCGACGGCAGTGAAGAAAGACGCAGATTTAAAGAAACACGAGACAGAGAGAGAGAGAGAGAGAGAGAGAGAGAGAGAGAGAGAGAGAGAGAGAGAGAGAGAGAGAAGAAGAAGAAGAAGAAGAAGAAGACGAAGTTACTAGAGAGAATACAAAGAAGACGGGAATACCGTTCATACTGAAAATGCTTTCGGTATTTCTACAATGAAGCGAAGAGAGGGCAAATAAATGCTGGAAATATGAAAAAGGAACAACGCTAACAACAACAACAAAACAACAACAACAACAAGCCTAAATAATGCTAATGATAGTAATTATTTATGAAACTTCAACAGCTACAACTACGCCCCACCTCGTAAAAAACAGGTAGTTACAATTTTGATAGTAATAATGATGATGATGATGATGAAGATGATAAATAATAATAATATATGATAACGGTGATGAGATGATAATGATGATGATAATAATGATAATGATAATAATGACAGTAATAATAATCATAAAGATAATAATTACACAGTCCTTCTCTCAGGCAAACTCTTGGCAGTCCTGAACTAAGTCGGCGAGAAAACAAAAACAGGAGAAGAAGAAGAAGAAGAAGAAGAATAAAAAACGGCCAATACCTCACGCCTGGGTGGGCCGACGGACCAGTCCCGGGGCCCTAAAGTGGCGGGACCCGCGGACCAGCAATGGCCGCCACCAGCGGACCAGGTTTTTACGCTGTTGCCTGTTGTTTCAGTAAGCCGATTAGCTTCACGCCCGGTTTGTCCGTGTTGGTATTCGAAGGGTGCAGGCTTAGGGGCGCACCGCCCTCGGCACGGCTTTCATCTCCAAACCACTGGCAGCGGCGGACAGCAAA
>CM031616.1:19646745-19659245 GCA_018398815.1 Conus ventricosus | reverse complement strand
AGCAAAACGAACAAAAAATTTTTTTAAAAAAAAAAAAAAGTGGGCGTCGATCACGGTTTTGAGCTCAAACAGTGCACATAAAAAAAAAGAACTGCATTTTAGAACTCTGATTTTCGTTTTCATTAAAATGAAAGGGGGGGGGCTTTACTGAGTCAACGCATAAAGGGGGAGGTCCCCGGGCCAAAAAATAAAACAACCACAGTCTTTGGTCCGTCCCCCCCCCGGGTTTGGGTTTTGGACTTTAAGCTCTAACCAAATAATTTTGGCGCCAGGCAGAAGGCCTTTTGTGCCGGGGCCCACCCCAAATTAAGCATAGGGGAAAGAGGCCCCAACGGAGACGGTCTGCCCACCAGACGGACAAAATAGGGGAAACCGACCCCCTCATTCTGGCCCAAACGAGTCCAAACCCCCGGTTTCAACTCTTTCCGGGCCAATTTGAGCACAGCGAGGGGCTAATCCTAATCTTCCACGGGGGACAGCATTGGCCACGTAGACAGTGGGAGTGGCTGCCCCAACGTCTCAACAGGTAGGGGGCCAGACTGATCATAAAAATTTACGACCAATCCCCCACCTTTTAGGTCACGCGCCGAAAGGGAGAGGAGAAGGTAGTTGTGGGGGGGTTAAAAATCCCTAATCAATTAAATGCCCAAATTGACCACCACAGAGAGAAAGGGCCCCGTGTGGGCCGGGGACTTAAAGAATTGAATATCCAATGGAATTAGGGGGAGATAACTTCGGGAACATTGGTAAAAATCTGACCAATGGTACTGGCCCTTGGAAAAGGGATTTGGGGGGCATAAAGAATCCCGTGAGTGAGAAGAGTGGGGAACGAACAAGAGACAGAGAGAAGAGATTTTTCTGAGTGTAACTCGAAAGGAAGAGGGCAAGGGAGAGATGAGGAGAAGGAGAGAACCAATTTTTTACTTTTACCCCAAATAGTCGGGCAAGGGGACTAAAAAAGAGATTTGGAGAGAGAGAGTTGCAAAACAATGAAAGAAAAAGAAAGAAAAAAAAGGAAAAGAAAAGAAACCCAAAGCCCTTTTGATAGACAGACGGGAAGGAGAGAGGTGAAAATCGTTAATGCAGGAAAAAAAAAGGGAAACAGATCGATTTTGATAGTCACGGGTTCCATCTAAAACCGGGGTTCGACCTCATACTTGGCCACGCCACTTTCATGGGCAGTCCAACCTAAAACCAACCCAGGGGGCCCAAACCTACCATTGCCACCCAGCCAACTTGCCCGGGTTCCAAAATTCAAACCTGACCATGCCACCCAGTTGTGTCGTGTTGTGAAAGTACGGGTAAAAAAAAAAAAAAGGAAAAGAAAAAGACAGTGATTCGTGAATTTTTAAGATCACCCCCCCGGGTAAAGTAAAAACTTTTTATCCCCGGGGTTTATTAATGAATTTCAGATAAAGGGTTTTTGTGAAGTTAAAAAAAAGGGAAAATTTTTGTATTTTTTTTTTGGGTTTTCCATATGCTTTGATGTTTTTTTCTATGACATGTTAGAAAAAAGTTATGACTTTACTAGGGGTTAAATTTTACGAATGCATGATATATGAATGAGATTGTAAGCAAGCTGTGAGTGTTTTTTGGGCTTTTTGCGCTAGCCCCTTCCTCCATTTGACATCCCCCGGGGTTGACAATTTATTTGGCGAGCCGGCCAGAAAATTCTGGCCCATTTTTTTATAAATGTTCAACTTCTCAAGAGGAACTGTGGGATTCAAATTGAAATCCTAAGGCAAGGTATTGTCCTTACTGTATTTTCCCCAAAAATAGTTAAATAAAAAGGTTGGAAAATTGTTTTCCAAGTTTTATTTAAAATAAAGGTTTGGGAAATTTCAGCCCCATGGTACTTTTTTCCCGCACCGTTTGCCTAAAATTTCCCCTCATATTGGGGTTTCAGGCGCGGGGCGTTTTAAAAAACTAACTACTTTTCCCAAGCAATAAAATCATTAAATAGGATTGTGCTTTTAACTCCTCGTGTGGGAAAAACCACCAGTTTGGTTTTCGCAGAAATAAAATTTTGTTCAAAAAAAAAAAAAAAAAAAAAAAAGATATAATGGGGGAAGAAAAAAAACCCCCCCTATTGAACAACTCTTTGACGTCGTTTCGTGATTTTAGGCAAATCGGGAAAGATTTTGCGAGCGTTCGTTAAAAAACCAAAAAAGAGGGAAAGGGGAAAATTGCGAGCGGAAAGCCCACGTATCGCAGGAGAAATAGCAGAGCAGGAAACAAAAAGGGATAAGGATTCAGGCTAACGATAATCAGGCAAAAGAAAGGGAAGGAAACAAAAAGCCCAAAGGGGAACCCGCGGGAAACAAAAAGATTAAAAAATTTAAATTTAGATTTAAAGCGAGTAAAAAATCCCAAAGGGGAACCACCGGAAATGGTACTCCGTTTCCAGTGACCCTGTCGCAGTTACGCCCCCCGCCAAATTTTCCAAAAATTCTCTGAAGGAACCGATTCGATTGATGCATACATCATTTCCTTTCGAAACGTTTGCGACCAGTCATTTTGGGCCTTTCCCAAAAGGATTGGGCAGTCTTTTTTGTCACGCAAATGATTTGGAAAGGGCCCCTTACAGATTTTTTCACTGCTTTAAACCGCAGAACAAAATTTGATTTTGGTGCCGTAAGGGAGTCGTTGAAAAGGGGTTTTGACCCACAGAGGAAGGTTTTAAAGAAAAAAATTCGTTAAACTAAAATGCAAGCAGGTAAACTTACACCTTTTGGTGCACTTTTAGACCCCACATTTTGAAAAAAGGCTAGATTTGAGGGGTACGAAAAGGATTTTTCGCTAAATTTTGAAAGAGCTGGTTATAAAGGGAACAATTTTGTCGGGTTCCCGGCCCCTGAGTTAACCATACATTTAAAAGAGAGAAAAAGCCAGAGACAGCAGGGGAGTTTTTGAAGTTCGCGGGAGGTGATAGAGAGAAACTTTGGGGGGGCACTAAGGTGCAGAGAAACAGGGCCAGGCACAGGTGAAAGAGGGAAAGGGAAAACAAAAAGGGGGGGGGAAACTTCTGCAAACCCAGTTGGGGCAGAAAGGGGGCCCAAAGGGGCCCAATAGGTTTTTCTTTTGTCAAAGAAGGGACATGTGGCGGGGGTTTGTCGCATAGGTTCCAAAAGGGGCAGCAGCCTTGCAAGGGGTTTAAAAGGGGCCCCAACCGGGGGAAAAACGCCCTTTCGGGGGAACCCAAAAAGGGGACCCCAAATCTGAAAGGGGAGTGGGGCCTTTTGGCTAGCACGGGACAGCAGTCAGTTCGGGAAAAGGGAGGGCACGGGCTGATTTGTTCTTCCCCAGTGGAAGAAGGGGGGATTGGGCCCAGCAGGGGGGTGAAAGTGTTACGAACACGGGTTTTTTCATGTGGTTAGTTAAAACCCAACGGGTCGAAAAAGGGGGAAATTTGACGGGGCAAACCCCAGACCGGGAAACTCTAAAACGAGGGCAAGTGGGGAAAGTTCCCATTTTCCAAAAAATAGAAGTACGTAACCCCTTTAACTTCTCAGGCTTTTTGCCCCGCTTTGGGTGTTTGGAAAAAACCCCTTCAGGGTTTATGATAAATTGAAATTTTCCCGGGGAAAGGGGATCCAGGGGATCCTGATTTGTTGACTGTACGGGGGGCGCAGTTTAAAAAACACGGACAAAAAGGGGAAAAAAAGGATGAAAAACCGTTTAGTCTTTCCAGAAAGGGAAGTCGGGCCTAAAAGGCCCGCCTATGATTTTAGGGCGGGCGCAGGAACAAGACCCTTCGCTCGGAAGCCCTCGGAGTTGGCAAGAGGGGGGAGAGAAACGGGTTGTTAGAGGGGGTTGAAAACAGAATTTCTTGTAAAAACGGGCTGTTTCCCGATTTTTTCCCCAAAGGGGGAAAGACGGGTTTAAGGTTACCACTCAGTTTAGGGGAAACCACGGGTTTAATCTGGAAAATTCCTTCATTCAGGGGGTCCACGAGTCCCAAGGGCGGGAGATCAAGCCCTTTTACGCTTCCCACGGGTCACAAAAAAGCTTTTTGTCCTTTGGGAAAGGCCCCATCACCATCACGGGAAAGGTCATGGGGTTTCCCGGGTTAAATTAAAAGGGAAACAAAATTTTTTCCTGCGAATTTTTTTTCCCCGCAAAAAAAACCCACGTGAAAACTCAGACAAAGGCAAAAAGCTGAAAACCATATTGGGCGGGCGTTGGGAAGGGCACTGCACCCCCTCCCGGTCCCCGAGGGGCAGAAAATTTCCAGGTCGACAGAATTTCGGAGCTGACTATTTAAGTCGCGTAGTCTAGAATTTAAAACTCAGGGGAAAGTCAGTCAAAACCGAGGTGCTTTGGGCTATTTTGTTGATAATATGTTTAAATTACGGGGGGTTAAATTTTAAGGTTTTTGGGGAAATGGGTTCTTTCCCATTCCCCTATGGTTCATTTTTTTCTTTTGGGAGACTTGTTAAAATTTTTTCTTTGTAGATTTTGTTAAAGTGAATGATTATGCAGGGAGAAAATACAGCCGCTTGTGTAGTGATGCTTTAATTCGCAATAAGTGAGGATGGAAAATTCCTCATTAAAGGGTTTGGGGGGGATCGTATCAAAAATTAAAAATTGGCAATTCATAAAAAATTGTGAAGAGAAGAAAAGGGCAAACCGCGGGTAGGGGAATTGCATAGGTGCCCCAGGGGCTTTTAAAAAATTTGTTTCGAAATAACGAAAAGGCGCACGTCATGAAAAACCACGGGGGTGGTTTTTCACTAATGATATAAATTTATTTTATAAAACCTTTTGTTTTTAAAGTTTTTTTTCAAACTTTGAAACGTGTAGCGTGGTCAAAAAAATTCGGTTGTTGTTTTTTTTGTCCCGTTTTTTTTGAGAAAAAGGGGGAGCAAAGGTTTTTTTTGAAAGGGGGGAAATTTTGCACGGAAAAAAAATAAAAAAAAACCCCCACAGTCGGGGTCCCCCGCCAGCCGGGTTTTTTGGGACATAAGCCTAACCAAATATTCGGCCCAGGCAAAAAGGGGCCTCATTGCCCGGGCCCAACCCAAAATTAAGCATGCGGGGGGCTCCACGGAGAGGGTCTGCCACCAGACGGCCTAATTTAGCTGACCGACGCCTCGTGTCGGGGTCAAACGATTCCCAAACGCCCGGATCAGACTCACCCGGGCCCAAATTTGGGGGCACAGCGAGGGGCTAATCCTAACCCTTTCCAAAGGGAGACAAAACGCCACGAACAGCCCGGTGGCTGACCAACGTCTAAAACGGGTTCGGGCCAGACGATCAAAAAATTTTACCCCAAAAGCCCCCCCTTTGGGCCCGGGTTTCGCCGGAAAGGGAGAGGGAAAAGGTAGTGTGTGGTGGGGGAAATCAAGTTTAATAAATTTAAAAAGCCCAAAATTGACCACCACAAAAGAGTAAGGCGTGTGGGCTTTACTGCCCATTTTTTAAATTTTCCCAATGGAAAAAGGGAGAAAACTTGGGGTAGAGGGGGAAAAAATACGGGACCAATGGTACGCCCTTTGGGGACACGGATTTAAGGGCAAAAATTTAAATTTTTTGCTTTGGGGAAGAGGGGAACAACAGAGGGGCCCAGAGAGAGAGAGAAGGGGTTTCTAGTGTAAGCTCGGGCAGGAAGGGGGGCAGAGGGAGAGAAGGAGAGAGGAAAAACCCAAATTTTGTAGCATTTAGCACCATAAAAGGTCGCAGGGGGAGGACTAAAGAGAGATGTGGAGAGAGAGATTTTCTAACTAATGAAGAAAAAAGAAAGAAAAGAAAAGGAAAAAAAGAAACCCAAAGCCTTTTGATAGAGAAAGACTGGGAGAGAGAGAGGGGAGTGCAATGCTTTAATGCGGGAAAAAGAAAGGAAACCAAAACAAATTTTTTGATAGCCCACTTTTCCCCTCTAAACCCGGGGGGTTCGACCTCATATTTGGGGCCAGCGCCACTTTCATCGCGGGCCCAACCCCCAACGCCAGCGGTCAAACCTGACCAGTGCCAGCATCCAGTTGCCGGGTGCCAGCAGTCAAACCCTTTAAACCAAAGTCCAGCGGGTTGTGTCTTTGGTTGTGAAAGTAAACAGTAAAAAAAAAAAAAAAAAGGAAAAGAAAAAGACATTGATTCTTGAATGGGTTTAAGATCACCGGGCCGGGTTTAAAGTAGAAATTTTAATTTATACCCGGTTATTTAAATAAATATTAGATAAAGGGTTTTTGTAAGTTAAAGGAAAGAGGGGAATGTTTTATTTTTTTGGTTCCATTTTCCATTGATGTTTTTTTTCTAAAAACCCATGTGTAGAAAAGTTATAGTTTTTAAACAAAGGGGTTTGATGTGACAAATGCTGAAAAAATGAATGAATTGTAAGCAAGCTGTGAGGGGTTTTTGGGCTTGCGCTATTTCCTTCCTCCACTGACATCCCCCCGGGTTTGACAGGGAACTTTGGCCCTTTTACAGAAAATAGAGAGGCTCCCAGGGGAAAAAAGACGCGCCAATGGAGAAAGGCGGGGCCCCGAAAATAAACTCGGCGTAATTTATGGACGGACGAACAGATACTTTTACAATCTAAAATAAAAAACCTATCCTTTTTGTCAAATTTTAAACAATCTATCTGTCTGTCTATCTATCTATCATTTTATCTATCTATCTGTCGCCCTGCCTGCCCTGTCTGCTGCCCTATCTTTTAAATATATTTTTCTGTTTTCCTGCCCTATTTTCTGCCCTTTTCTTTTCTTTTCTATCTTTTCTACTTCTATCTATCTATCTATCAAACCTATCTAATATCAATTATCTATCAATTTTCCCTTCTTTTTGTCTTTTCTGTCGTCTTTTCTATCGGTCTACCCGTCTATGTACCCCTACTATATATACACAAAACTTGTTTTATTAGAGCCCCCTGAGGAAGAAAAACTTGATGGGGGCCCAAAATTTTGGGGAATAATTTCATGAGTCTGTTTTTTCATCTCTTTTTTTTAAAATGTATAGTGTGGAGAGAGAGAGAGAGAGAGAGAGAAAGAGAAAAAGAGAGAAGAGAGAGAGAGAAAAGAGAAAAGGGGTTTTCCCCAACCCTTACTTTGCCCTTTTCCCCTTTTTTTTTTTTTTAAAACTAAACCTTTGTCCTGTACCGGGAACTCGCCTGCACCAAATTTTAAAATGTAAATCACGTACAAAATCTGTCAGGAAAAATTTCCTCGCACTCCTAGAACTGGGCATATTAGTCTTTGAAAAACACATATTATCTTTTTCCTTTTTTTTTTTTCATCTAAAAGTTACTATCTTGTTAACTATTCGCACCCAGAAAGGCCTAATTTTCTTTGTTTCCCGCCTGCAAGTGCTGTCCCCTTTGTAATTGGTTTCTCTTGTTTTTCAAAAAATTTCAGCGCGCGTTTGTTTAAAAAGGGTGTACAAGTTTTTCACAGTGTTTCCAGTGTGTGTGTGTGTGTGGTGTGTGTGTGTGTGGTGTTGGGGTGTGTGTGGTGTGGATGTGTGTGTGGGGGGAGCATTTTGATCGAATAGCTCTTTTACTTGGGGCCTTTCATTCATGCTCACAAATGCGTACTGTGTCTGTCTGTTTTATGTAACGACCCCTGTCTCTTCCGTCTGCTTGTCTCTGTCTGCCGTCCCCCTTTTTTTTGTCCGGGCCCGTCCCCTCCGTCTGTCTGCCTGTTTGTCCCATCGCTTCCCTTTTGTCTGTTCATCTCTTGGGGTCTGTCTGTAGTCTGTGCATCTCAAAGGGTGTGTGGGGTGTGCTGCGTGCGTGCGTCTTTCGTCGTGCAAGCCGCGCGCGCCGCCGCGCGCGCCCCGCGCGTGTGTGTGTGTTGTGTGTGTGTGGTGGTGTGTGTGTTTTGGGGTTTTTGCGTGTGGTTGTGAGTGCGTGTGTGTTTTTTTCCCCCCTGTCTCTCATTCCTCTCCCCCCCCCCCCCCTGCCCCCCCTCCTCTTTCCCACCCTCTCTTCTCTCTTTTTTTCACTCTTTTCCTCTCTCTCTCCTCTCTCTCTCTCTCTCTCTCCCCCCTCTCTCTTTCACTTCGCTCCCCCTCCTGCATCCGCCTCTCCCAAACACCAAACCCTTTTTTTTCCCCACTGCCTTTAAACTCCCTCCCCTTCTATGAATAAGTAGCTCAGCTTTATTTTGGAATCAGAAAAATATATGCATATAAAATTTTTAACGTGACTGCCCATAATTATTGCATTTTTCCCTTTTTATTCCTTGTGCAAAAAATTTTATGATGAGTACTTCGTGATTAATCCCCCATATTCCCCTTGCACTGAAAAAATTAAATATCATGAAATCCCTCTCTCTCCCCCCTCTGTCTTCCCGTCTGTTTTTGTCTGTCTCTCTCCTCTCTCCTCTCCTCACTCTCCCCGTCCCCTCTCTGTTTTCTCGTTTTTCTCTCTCTCTATGTGTTTGTGTTGTGTGTGTGTGTTGTGTGTGTGTGTGTGTGGGTTGGTGTGTTGGTGTACCTTCCTCTTTCTCAGTTTTGTCTGTCTGGGCATCGTTTTCCGTGTGTCCCGTTTTTTTTCCCATGGGAACGTGAATCGCTACCGCGTTTTAAAAATCAATTTATGTACCAAAATTTTGTGATATTTCGTATAATCATAGTTCTGACTTTTAGCCTTAATCTACTTGGGGTACTTGGGGCCCAAAAAGGAAAAAAACGTCTTCCCCCGCGGCAAGTACCCATTTGGGAAAAAAGATTACGAATGAATCAGTCCCCTTCCTTTTCCCCCCCCTTTTCTCCCCCTCTCTCTCTCTCCTCTCTCTCTTTTCCCTCTCTTTGGCTCTCCTCTTCTCTCTCTCTGCTGTCTGTCCGTTGTCTTTCACTCCCTCTCTGTCTTTCTCGTCTGTCTTTTCTGTCTTTATGGGCTCTATATATGTAGTATGTATGTATGTATGTGCAAAAGTGTGTGTCCCTTTTTGTGTGTTTTCTATGTTTTGAAACGTTGGTTCCCGAGCTCATCATGGCAATGTAATCGCTAAACCATCCGTTTTATAGTCAATTTATGTATAAAATTCACATATTTATTTTTGGCCGTCTTGTTCGGTGGGATTTTTTACCTTTTTTCCAATTTGGGGAAAACGGGGCAGATGGGAAAAACTCGTCCCTTTTTGGGGCGCAACTGTTACCTTGGGGAAAAAAGAATTTCGAATGAAACATATCGATTTCTCTTTCTCACTCTCTCTCCCCCTTTGCCCTCTCCTCTCTCTCTCCCCTTCTCCTCCTTCTCTCTTTTCCTCTCTCCTCTCTCCCGCTGTCTCTGTCTTTTGTCCTCTCGTCCTCTCTCGCTGTCCCCCCTGTCCTTTTCTCTTGTGTGTTTTCCCCTCTCTCTCTCTGTCCCCTCTCTGCTTGGGCTCCTGCTCTGTGTGTGTGTAAAGTCCTCACTCTCTCTTTTTTCCTCTGTCCTTTTGCTTTTGTCTCTCGTGGTTTTCCCCCTTTCGTCTCTCTTTTTCCCTCCTTTTTTTTCCGTCTCTCTCTCTCCTCTCTCTCCTCTCTCTTTTTTCAGTCTGTCTGTCTGTCTGTCTGTCTGTCCTCTCTCTCTTCCCCTCTCTCCCTCCTTTTTCTCTCCTCGCTTCTTCCCTTTTTCCTCTCTCCCTTTCTCTCTCTCTCACCTCGCTCTCTCCCGTTTCAGTCTTCTTGCCCCCCTCTCATCTCCCCCTCTCACTCTCTTCTCACTCTCCCCCTCTTTTCCCGTTTTTCGTCTTCTTTTGCCTCTCTCCCCTCCTCCTCTCTCTCTCTCTTTTCCTCTCTCTCTCTCTTTTCTCTGTTTCAGTCTGTCTCTTCTCCTCTCCCTCTCATCTCCCTATCCTCTCTCTCCTGTTTTCCCGTCGGGCTCTGCCTTTTCTCTCCCCCCACTCTCTCCCCCTCCCCTTCCCCGGGTTTTAAATCTGTCTCTGCCTCTCTCTCCCCCTGTTTCAGGGCCTGTCCTCGGGCCCCTCTCTCTCTCTCTCTCTCACCCCCCTCCTTCTCCCCTGTTTTTAGTCTGTCCCCGGCTCTCTCTCCTTTCACTCTCTCTCCTTCCTCTCCCCTCCTCTTTTCACTCTCCTTTTGTGTGGCCCGGCCCGCTTCCCAAACCCAAATATTTCCCCCGGCACGCTGTAAAAATTTTATGTATGTTGCCTATAGAGATCCCTGTTATCGTTAAGGGGTTTCTTTAAAACCCCCCCGCCCCTTTAACGAAAGAAAGACCCCTCTCCCCTCTCCCTTCCCCATCTCTCTTCTCCATTCACTTCTCTCTCCCCTCCTCTCTCTCTCTCTCTCCCCCCCTCTCTCCCGCGTTTTTTTTTCTATAGCTTTTTAAAAACATTTTGATGTGGTTTTTTCATCGTTTTGTGTTAAGGGCGGTCTCGCTTTTGTTGACGCTCTCCCCCTCTGCCTGGGCTCTGTATCTCTCTCTGTTTTCTCTCTCTCTCTCTGTTCCCCTCTCTCTCTTCCAAAACAATTCTGTGACAGTCTCTCATCCCTGACTCTGTCCGCTGGGTTTTTCCCGTTCAGTTTTGGGTGCCTCCCCCCTCTCCCCTCGTCCTTTTTGTCTTTTTGTCTGACAGAAACAAACTGCACTGCCTTGTGCTCTAACCCTGCAAATTTTCCCCATAAGAACACACACCCTGCGGGGGGCACGCACATATACATGTAAGCATGCACGCCTTTCAGCGTAAGCAATACAACAACCACATTTTAACGTAAACTCAAATCAAAATTACTGAAACCCCACAAATACACAAAAACAAGGGGCCACCAAGGGCCCCCATAAAAGGGACCCTAAAAACACAGACCCGACAGACAGACAACAGACAAACCCCGACCGACCCGAAAGACACACACACACACACACACGCGCGCGCGCCCGCGCCCCGCGCGCGCGCGCACTTTACACACACGCACAAAACAACCCCGCCGCCCCACACAACACACACACCACACACACCCCCCACACCTTTACAAACACACACATGCGGGGCGCGCACCTCACCCCGGCCCCCTCGCGCCCACACAGGCTTTAAAAAACGCCTGAAAGGGGGTTGGGAAAAAGAGAGAGAGAAAAGAGAGAAGAGAAAGAGAGAGAGAGAGTATAGAGAAGAAGAGAGAAGGGGGGGGGGGGAGAGAGAAGAGGGAGAGAAAAGCGAGAGAGGGATAGAGAAAAAAAAAAAGAGAGGGAGGGAAAAGAGAAGAGAGGGAGAAAAGAGAGAACAGAGAGAAAAGAGGGGGGGGGGTGAAGAGAGAGGAAAAAGAGACAGAGAAGACAGAAGAGAGAAGACAAGAGAGAGAGGTGAGGAAAAGAGAACACAGAGAGGGGAAGAGAGAGGAAAAGATAGAGAGAAAAAGAGAGGGACAGAGAGAGGAGAAAATGAATTTAAAAGAGGAGAGAGAGGAGAAAGAGAGAAATGAAGAGAGAGAGAAGATACAAAAAACCACCCCATGGGGCATTTTCACTGCCTTTTAAAGGTTGTTTTCTCGGGCTTTAAAAAAAAACCCACCTTGGCCCCTTGCTTTCACCGGGGTTTTCCCGTGTTCCCCCAGAAACCCCCGGGCACAGACACAGACAGACGCCCGACAGACAGACTGACGGGGGGAGAAGCAAAAACAAAGAGAAAACCCATCTTGCTGGGAAAGTTCCCCAGCAACAAAAGAAAACCCTGGGAAATCTACCCACCTAAACCCCTGTAAACCCCTTTCGGCGGCCCCCAAAATGCTATCGTCTTTTTGTCAGAAAGTCCCCCCTTTATCCCCCCCCCCTCCCACTCCCCCCCCCCCCCCACCCCAAAAGGGCCCCCCTTTTAAATGCCTCAACAAAACCCTCACTACCCCAGCCCACAGCCCCGGGTCTTAATTTTTTTTTTTCAAAAATGAAGGGTTCAGGGGTCCGGGGGCTCTCAAGGGGAAACGAAGTCCACGAGAGAGAGAGAGAGAGGAGAGAGAGGAGAAGAGAAGAGAGGGGAGAGAGGGTAAAAGAGAGAGAGAGAGCACACGCAGACACAGACAAAAACAAAAATCCCCAAATACTGGGTTCTTATGCACACAAAACGGGCAAGAACGAAAAAGAGAGAGAGATGAGAGAGAGGGGGAAGAGAAGAGAGAGAGAGAGAGAGAAAAGAAAAGATGGGGAGGGAAAGAAAAGGAGAGGGATTTGGGAAACAGGTAAAAGAGAGAGAGAGAGAGAAAAGAGGGGGGGGGGGGGGGGAGGTGGGGTTTCAGACAAACACAAACACAAGAAAGGGGCCCCCATAATTTTTATAATAATACATATTTAAATAAAAATATAAATAAAAATATTTCATATATAAATTAGTTAAAAAAAAGTTAAAAAGAAAAAAAATTTTTTGAGGCATTTTAAAAAAAACTGATCAAAACTAAAATTATATAAATAAATATATATAAAAAAAAATATATAAATTTTAATAGAAAGAGAGAGAGAGAGAGAGAGAGAGAAGAAGGGGAAGAAAATTGGGTAGAAAATAGGTGGGGAAAAATTTTGAAAGAGAGAGAGGGGGGGATGGAGAGGGGGAAATTAAAGGTGATGGAGAGAGGAAAAA
>CM031616.1:19636745-19639245 GCA_018398815.1 Conus ventricosus | reverse complement strand
GCATGAGTGATAACTGTACAATCGCTTCTGATTAATAGCTAATGAGCCGAGACAAAACTGAGTGACTAACACCCATAGGAATGCCGCACAACCGTGCCAATTCAATTTGCATAATAATCTCCCAGCGCCGATGTTGCTGTGGTAATCTATAGCGACGGAGGGAGTCGGGGGGTGGGTGGGGTGGGGGAGGTGGGGGGGGGGGATGGGTTGGGTGGGAGGAGTCTGCGTGGGACAGGGATGTAGAGTAATTGTACAGGCAGGCTGAATGAAAGAAACCGGTCATTTATTTATTTATTACCCCCGGGCCTGTGACGGGGTCCGGCCGGCTGGGCGAGCGAGAGAGAGAGAGAGAGAGAAGAGAGAGAGAGCAGAGAGCACAGAGAGAGACAGAGAGAGAGAAGAGGGGAGAGCGTTTGTGATGGGTCCTCGTCCGTGTTGTTGTCTGAATCACTGTGTCTGTCTGGCTGTGTAAGAGATAAGCATCTACACTGAAACACGATACCGCCCTCCTACCTGGACATGCGGTTCCTGGGGGGAGTGGGAAGGTGGGGGTGGGGGGAGAATGAGGGTGGCTGGATGTGCTCAGTCCATTTTGATCAGCAAAATCGGAACATTTTTTTTTTCTTTTCTTTCTTTCTTTTTTTTTTCCGGTGAAAAGTTTTATCTTTTTCTCTCTTTTTTTTTCCCCCCCTGTACTTTTTTTTTTTTTTTTTTTTTTAAATCGAAACGATCTCGGATCGTGCGATCGTCTTATGGGACACAGTCATGCATTAATGATTGAGTTTGAGTTTGTTTTGATTGCAACAGCGGTGAAAATGGAAAGTGATATTGTTTGTCGAAGAAGAAAAAGTGATGTTCTGGGTTTGAGCGTCTGTTTTTTTCTTCTTCTCATTTTCTAACTCAATTTTTGGGGGTGCTCTTTTCTGTATAATACTGATTTTGAGAAGGACTTGAATGAAATTTGATTGAGCAGATTGATCCATAAATTCAAAAGGTGTGTGTACCAACACACACACACACACACACACACACACACACACACACACACACACACACAATCACACACACACACATATTATTACGAGAACTAAACCTCGACTTTAAAACCACTTTCAGATTTCACTACTATAACATTCTTCCACTGTCGAATGACGTTTAAAGACTATGGGTAAAAAAAAGAGAAGTAGAAAGTAAAATTGCCTCATCAAGTTGCCTGCCCAAGCTGATTATGCAACAAAAAGCTGAAACATGATTTACATGATTTTGATTACAGTTAATTGTGATAACTTTGATTTCTAGGTACCCTTAAGATTTGTCTGTCGCTTCCCGTTCACCAGGGAAACAGTCTCAACCAAAATATGGGATGGAACGAGTCAACCAAGCAGTTTCTCTGTATTAGTTCTCTTTGAACCTGTCATCTCTCTGTCTGTGTCTGTTTCTCCCCCCCCCCCCTCTCTCTCTCTCTGCCCCCTCTCTGTCTTTGCGTGCGTGCGTGTCGTGTGTGTGTGTGTGTGTGTGTGTGTGTTGTGTGTGTGTGTGTGTGTGTGTGTGTGTGTGAGTGCGCGCGCGCGCGCGTGCCTGCACTTGCGTGCGTCAGTGCGTGCGTGCATGCGCGCGGACACTTCATTTGAACGCCTGTTCACATAATGTGATTATAGATCCTCCTCCCCAATCCTCCCACGCGCCCAAAAATATTATTAGTGTGTGAGATAAATGATGGAGGGAAATGCGGAGCTGATGCCAAAAGAAGGGGGAAAAAATCAAAACGAAAACAAACCAGTGACAATTATATCAACACGTTTATACATTTGTGCATAGTTAAAAGCAATTGAACTGTGAAGCAAACGTTACAAGTTTCGAAAACCAACGAAAAACTGTCATTGATTTTTGTATTGAATATTCATGTGTAAGTATGTATGCATTTGTGAGTGTGTGTGTGTGTGTTGTGTGTGTGTGTGTGTGTGTGTGTGTGTGTGGTGTATGTGTGTGCGCGTGTGTGTGTGTGGTGTGTGTGTGTGTGTGTTGTGTGTGTGTGTGTGTGTGTGTGTGTGTGTGTGTGTGCGCGCTTGTGGTGTGCGTGTGGTGTGTGTGTTTTGTGTGTGTGTGTGTGCGTGTGCGTGTGTGGGTGTGTGTGTGTGTTGTGTGTGTGTGTGTGTGTGTGTGTGGTGTTGTGTGTGTGTGTGTGGTGGTGTGTAGCGATAGAGAGAGGCACTTTAAGTTCACATCTTTTTGAACCACAGTTAAGGCTTACGTTGCCTTTGTGTACCCTTTTCATTCAAAAAGAGTTTTGAATCGTTTCGTTCAATCATCCTCCATCTTGTCGCTCAGCACCCAAACCCATGCATTCACCCATCCATCCAGCTAACCGTCCATCTGTTCGTTCATTTATTCGTTCATTCATCCATTCTTCTATCCATGCATTAGTAAATCCATCCCTATAACGGTCCGTTTATTCATTCCCTTCATTCATTTCATTCATTCATTCATTCATTTATTCATT
>CM031616.1:19616000-19633500 GCA_018398815.1 Conus ventricosus | reverse complement strand
ATGCATTCACCCATCCATCCCGCTAACCGTCCATCTGTTCGTTCATTTATCCCTTCATTCATCCTTTCTTCTATCCATGCATTAGTAAATCAATCCCCATAACGGTCGTTTATTTTATTCATTTTCATTCATTATTCTTCATTCATCATTATTCATTCATTTATTCATTCATTATTCCATCACCTGTCTGTCCATTCATTTAATCATTCACCCACCTTTCCATCATCCATCCTCCATCCTCCATCCGTCCTTTCATCTGCTGTTTCGTTATTCGTTCGATTTCATTCTTTTTGGTCCCTATTCATTCTTTGGTTCGTTTATTCGTTCGATTATTCATTCTTTTTGGTCCACTATTCATTCTTTGGTTCGTTTATTCGTTCTGTCGTTCGTCTGTACCATCTTCATTCATTGACACATTTTTTCATTATTGAACATTTTTCATTTATTGACACATTTGTTCATTCATTGACACATTTGTCATTCTTTGGCCATTCTTCATTCTATGCCATTCTTCATTCATTGACACATTTCTTCATTCATTGCCACATTTCTTCATTCTTCGCACATTTCTTCTTCATTGACACATTCTTCATTCATTGACACATTTGTTCGTTCTTTTATTAGGAACACCTCTACACATAGATTGCACCTGCAACAAGAAGACAGGAAGAGAAAAGAACGGACAAAACGCGGGTGACACAGCAAGTGAAGAGATGAAGAAGTGGTAACAGGCACATGAAGTTGAAATGACATCTTTCTTATCAAAGGTGAATGCAGCTGTGGGAGAGAGAGAGAGTTTAGGTAGAAAACAAATCTGAACGGTATAAGAAAAGGGAGAGAGAGAGGGGAGAGATGAGAGAGAGGAGAGAGAGAGGGGGTGAATGGAGGGAGGGAGGGAGTGGGAGAGGGAGTGAGAGGAGAGAGAGAGGGAGAGAGGAGAGAGAGAGGAGATGGAGAGAGAGGAGAGGGGGAGGGAGGGAGGAGGAGAGGGGAGAGAGAGAGAGGGAGAGAGAGAGAGACAAGAGAGAGAAAGGGGAGAGAGAGAGAGAGATAAGGAGTGAGAAAGAGAGAGAGAGAGGAGAGAGGAGAGAGAGAGAGAGAGCAAGAGACAAACACACACCAAACACCCACACACACACTTCAGACACGTTTTTTTGACAATGGCCTACATGGCTTTATGTCAAGGAGTGTGAATTAATATTTGCAGCGCCGAAAAAAACAAGTTTATAGTGCAAAGAAACATGAATTGTATCGGATTACGTAAATGTTAACGATGAGGCTTGAAGCGATATAGAGAAAAGGAAATAATGACGTGCTTTTTCGTCACTAAAAATGAATATGTAGGTTTTTTTTTCTTCTGAGTAACAACATGATCATATACACAAGTGCCTCCACGAGGACACACATATTCACTGTTATAAAACTTTCCTGCACTGTCACATCTATCATCACCGTCCGCCTCATCATTAGCTATACTAGTGAAGAAAACAAAACCATTTCTTACTAAGGTCATCAAGCTTGTGGAATACATGAAAACAAACTCAAACATTAGTTCTTACCCAGCATTTCTTTTTCCTAACATTAGATGCTTTGCCACATACTTAGCCAGTAGAGTTATTATCCTATTTTGTCAGAGGTTCAACAAACTATATTATTATGATTTTCTGTCGCAATAATATTGAAAAGCTGAGACTTCTGTCTGATATCGTTATAAGCGCACAGAGGATATAAAATGATCTTCATTTTCTCTCATTACCATCTGTACACATTACACACAAATCATCTACGTGCCTTCGGGATTTAAACCATCCTTTGTTTGCATTTAGTCCAAGTATCCTACTTCTAAATCTAGCAAGCATATCCCTGCGCCATTTATTGGTACTACAGTCAGAAATTTTCGGGTTGTAAGATACTTTTAAACGAATGGAACCAGGAATACTTCATATCATCTTCCATCTTGGAATGCCAATTTTGTTTATAACATGCGATGAGACGGTCTTTAAATTCCAACATAAATGTTCTTTCATCCCCAAGCCCCTGACTGAGCCATACCACACCAAATCCGTTTATGTCAAAACCGCTTTATAGTAGCAGCCCAGTTCTGCTTTCCTAACTCAAATTGCCGTAGTAACATACCGTACCCTGTTTTCGTAATCTGTTGTGGGGTGTTGGGTAAGTTTTAACCAATATTTAACGCATTTCCCAAAAGATCAAATGAAAAAGAGGATATCTTCCAAAATCGCCATGTGCCTTTGTATTTGATGAATGCAATGGAATACTTAGGAAACCGTTTAATCGCAAAAATATGTACTTTTTCCATTTGCGTTTTTCTTCAAGCCCCCATATTTCTGCTGCTTTATGTTAACATGGGTTCCTATTTTGTATCAATAACTTCCAAAATTAGGGGGGTCAATTGCATTTATTTTTTTCATTGCTCTTAGAATTTCTATTACTCCTTTCTTCCCTTTCCTAAACGTTTCAGACCATCCTGAATGTAAACTTAACCTCGTTGTAAAGATCATTCCGAGGTATTTGTATGCATTGGTTACCTTTACTCAGCATAGAGTAATCCCAATTTTTCTCTCTGAGACAAGTAACCATCATCCGAAAAATTATTAGTTTGTTTACTAAATCAACGTTCATTGCAATCTTTTCTGCCTCACACTTCAACACATCAAGCTGATTCTGTAAACCAACAGCAGTGCTTGAAAACTAAAATGACATCGTCAGCAAACAGCAACATGAATAGTGCAACAGCTCCCGGGTCATCTGTTCACCATGTCTTCCTTTTCTGGACATTTCAAGGCTAATTCATTTATTAAAAAAAAAAACAAACAGCTGCGGACTCAAAGGCAGCCTTGTTTTACGCCAAGTGGATATGAAAATAAATCAGTATAAGCATTCTTTCACGCACACAAGCCCTGACCGATTCGTATATCCCACAAAGCGCCAGGGTACACACACACACACAGAGAGAGAGAGAGAAGGAGAGAGAGAGAGAGAGAGGGGAGAGAAGAGGGGGAGAGAGAGAGGATGAGAGAACAGGGCAGACAGACAGACAGACAGACAGTTCAGAAAGGGGTGTGGTTTAACTGCGTAATGCAACTAAGCGCCCCGGGTTACGAGCCGCGGAGCGAGCCCGTAACGACGAGCGCGCGCCCCTCCCGGCCATTGTCATGCGAAGAAGATGACACTGGGCGCAACTCGCGGTAAGGCACTTTCGTTATAGATTCCCCCCTCAGTGCAGCTGCTGAGAGAGTGCCATTGTTTGACACCGGCTCCCAGGAACAATGCCGGCCGTGCTTCTTCTTGGGACGTTTTTCCCCAGATGCCGTTGAGTACAGTTACCATACCCTGTGTGGTTGGTACGGGTGTTCAAGAGTTCGGGAATGGATCTTTTCATCGGGAACTGATCGCTGAGCGCTGTGAGTTTATTATTGCGGATGATGAAGCATCGTACGCGGGTTGAAACGTGGGGAGGAGGAAGGGGAGAAGGAGGGAGGGAAGAGAGAGAGGAAGAGAGAGAGAGAGAGGAGAGAGAGAGAGAGAGGAGAGGAGAGAGGAAAAGAGAGAGAGGAGAGAGAGAGAGGGAGGAGAGAGGAGGGGGGGGAATAGATGGGAGAGAGTTTGGGGTGAGTTAGGTAATAATAGATGAGGCAGGAAGCCATGTCGAAAATAACATACGGAATATTTCAGGGCCGTACGACGAAAATCTCCTAAGGGGAGACGAGTCACAGAATATTCCAGTGAACACGGCAGGTTTAAAAGAAGAAATCCCCCCCCCCCCCCCCTACATAAAGAAAGACAGTGCAACAAATTGTCGCCAGGAAAGGTAGAGCAACGTTTGAAACGTGCACTACACACTCGGCATTATTCTCCACGTAGAAGTCAGCGCCAACTGAAGGGCGCTGGGGCATCGTGACGTGCGTGGCGGTTTTGAACGTGTTGGTCAGACCCTGTCCCTGGCGCAGGATTGTAGTGTGGGCAGTGTGAAGGGGGGGGGGGGGGGGGGGGGTTGCTGCCACCCCCCCCTCACCCCCCAAAAATGCCCACGGGAAACATTTGCCGACGTCGCGGCAAAACTTGGCGTGTTCCCATCAGAAACTACCAACTGGCAGCCGACTACCGCTAAAAGAAATAAACCAACCAAAAACCAACCAACCATCAAACCCAGCCAACCAACCCAAACCGCGAACAGTTCCTGCAGAAAACTGTGGGGTGGGGGCGTGGGGGGGGGGGGGGGGGGGGGGGAGGGGGGGGGGGGGAAAATTTTCAGCCCCTTTCCCCCCTTTCTCCCCCTCCCCCCCCAACTGGCCCCGGGCCCTCTCCTATGGGAAACCAGACGGGGCAGCGCTTTTTAGTCTCCCACCTGCTTCCGACCATTGTGTCCGCACAGAGCAAAAGCCCCGGGCTGGGCCAGGATCCGGGACCCGTCCCCCCCGTCTGTACGGCGGGGGACTGACCCCCAGTGAGCTGGTCGACGCTGGCACGCCGCGATATGTGTAACAGTGTCCGTTCCGGAGTACCATTGTTTAGTTCGTTATCGCCTAGTCCCCCCTTCCTCTTTTCCTTTCCCCTTCCCTGCTTCTCTTCTTTCTCTGTCGGGTTCCTTCTCTGTCTCTGTCTGTGTCCGGGGAGGGGGAAATCGTGATGGTTTTGTTTAAAAGTGCACTAAGTTGGTATTTTGTAGGCTTAACCCAAGGTTATCTTTGCATCATACACGCATTGCCACTCATGCGCACAAAAAAAATTTCCCCTTCTCTGGGAATGGGGTCACGCATTCGTTTTCTTTAACACGACTGGAACAGAAATACAATTTCTAGGCAAAATTTAATTTAAATCATGTACATAAAAATCACACAAAATGAAATTCAAAACAAAAAAGATCAATACTCCTAATCCCGGGTTTAATGAAAATGACTTTTACCTGGCCGGGTTTTTTCCACACACAACCACGCTTTCACCCACACCAAGTTCTTGAAAAAAAAGTCTCCCCCGTCTTCTTCAGCATGCTTGATGGTGGCCCCTTGGTTGACTGGCTCCGGTTCAGGACGGGTCTTGTGGTGGGTCTCTGGGATCTCGACGTCAAACTTCTTCTTGTCTTCTTCACCCCCTCTGGTTAAATTCATTTTGTCTGTCTTCACCCACTCTGGGCTTCAAATTGTTTTCCTTTTTTCCCAGTTTGTCTTCAACCCTAAGTTTAGCTGTCTTTTCTATCTCCCAGACCACGTTTCTCTCGCCCCTTTCTCTGTCCTTCATTTTTCCCTCTTCTTCTCTCTCCCAGCCTTCCTCTCTTCTTTTCCCCTGGTGTTTTTCCCTTGCACGTTTGTTCTCCCTCGTTTTTAGGGAGGGAAAAAAAGGAATCCCTTCAGGCCATGCCTTTGTCCACGCTGTTCTCAAGCCCAGTTCACAAGTACCTGAATTCCACCGTGACTTCCCACACACATCAGCATTTACACACCCCTACCAAATTTGATTAGCAAACACACTCTTACCCCCCGAGGACATCGAAAAATTCCCCGCCGACTTCGGGGGGTCTTTAACCGTAATTTTTAGGGGGTTACTAACCCTCCACACGATTCACCCAGCCTGACAATGAACAAAAAGTGCCCCACGGCAATACCATTGAAAAAACCCAAAGGGCCCCCCTGCTCTTCACTGACGTTTACACAAGAACCTCAGCTGACCGGGCTTTTGACCATTTGGGGGCCCGGGCGTATGGTTAAAACCTTCCCTTTGCCTGGGCAGGTCCGAACTTCCCCCTGGGTGTTTTTGTATCTGACCCTTCGGCCGTGTGCGGGGGGTTAACGTACCCGGGTTTAATTTGGTCAATTTTTTTTGTTTACCACTTTACAATGTCCCTTTGTCCCCAAGGGTCTAACCCTTTTGTGAGGGTTTCACGCCCCTTGCAAATTTTCCCCCCCCGAAGACAATGCCGATTGGTAAAAATTAACATTCAAGGAGATGAAATATTTTTTCCCTTTTAAAAACCAGTGCTAATATGGGCCTCTCATACCTACTTACCCCAGAGAACGCACGCAAGTTTGTCTTGCAAAAAAATTTTAGAGAAAAATCAATAATACACACTATCAAAGCAAATATACTAAATCAGAAATCTCCACCAGCTCAAAGTCGTGGGGCCATTATAACCTTTATGTTTTAGGGAAAATTCTCCCCCCTTTCTTTCTCCCGGGGCCCCGCGCCACCCACTACGCATACGCGACACTGCACAAGCACACGCACCCACTACCTGACTTCTCGACCGCCTTTTTATTTTGGCCAACTTTTTGGTGCCGTCTGATCCCCCTTTTTTCCCACACCTTCCCTCCCCCGGGGCATGTGCGCTTGTGAACAGAAACGCTGTTGCCAAGGTACGGGCCCAGTGTACTCTTGCGTCCTCCCTTTTGTGGGCCTTCTTAGCGAGATGGCCCGAGGCTGGTCACATGTTTTTTGACATCAACGCCTTTCTGCGCTTTTGGGCACAACGATCTGTCGTTTTGTCTTCCCCGAACTCGAGTGAGTGAAGTTCGGTACAATCCCCCACCCTTTTTTCCAAAACCGATTGTCCCTTTTTTCACTTTTTTTTTTCCCCTTGATGAGCAAAAACCGAAAGCTTTTGAGGAGTGATCCCCCTTTTTGTTCTCCCCCAAAGTGAGTGGGGTGGGTTATGGACACGTTTTTCCCTCACGTGTTTCCCTTTTTCCCCTGATTCAACACAGAAACCCCGGTTGGGTTCCGTACCCACGTGCTCCGGGATTTTTCCCGTTACCAATCATAGGGCGGCTTGGGAACAGCAAACCCTGTACACTTCCACTATAAATGGGTACAATGAAACAGGCCGTTTTAAAATTTGCTACTGTTCCATCTTTTTGTCTACCCTCGTGTTTTTCCTGTGAATTGTCCCTTTTTAAACCAGGGACCCTTCCCATGACACGTGCCCCAGAGTCTCAAAATGACTTAACCCTTTTCCCCCCTCTCCCTTTGTGACACCCATGTTATCCCCTGAACGGTGAACCCCACCAAATCCAGACAAAATAACCTGTATTTTGTTTTTCTTTTTACCTGCCTCTCTCTTGGCTGACCCTCATTGCGTCCCTTCTGTGACTTGAATTATACAATCCTACCAAGTGCCCTGTTTATTGCACAGAAAACAGGTACGCTCATTCCTAGCCAGTGGCTTTTTGTTTTTAACCCTTGTTTGCTCACGTGAGCTGGAGCCTGGGGTGTGTATACTGACTCATTGGTGGTTGTGCTGCCTGTATCCTCTGAATATATTCCAGGCTTTCCTCTTGTTAGGCAAATCACGCCTCGTTTCCCCGGTATGTCTCACTGTCTAAGTCCCTAGTATTGTGGTTGCACCTTTTTCCTTAATGGGATGGAAAGGGCCCGTCCACAACCATCAAGTATCTGTTCCCTTTATCACCGTGTCTTGGGGCCCTTAAAATCATGTCCATCCACTCGTTCTACCCATTGTTGAAATTTGGGGCCCGTCAAAACCCCGAAAGGTGTATGTTCCCCCTGTTCGATTCTCCCCTGCGAAACTTAGCCAAAAACCCTTCTTAGTAAAAATAAATTTGCTTTGACTGTTTGTTTCCCTTTAAAAAATTCCTTGTCCCTTTGGGTAAGGGGGAAACTGTGTGTAACGCACGCCTTAAAAAGGGCAAAACGGTTTATTCCCCAGTTATTTTGGGGGCCGCCCTCGTGCTGGCAACGTTTCAAACCGCTGTTATGGCGCGTTAAATCAGTTTCTTCTCTGAACAGGGGGGTTTAAGTCTAGGTGCGCAATTTTGTCTGCGGCCTACGACTCAAAACTGGTGTCTATTTCCCCCGCGATTTTCAGATTTATTTTTCCAACTAAATTTTTTTGGGGCTAAAACCCCGTTTGCTTTGCTCTCGCCCTTGCAGCCGAACTCTCTGCATTGCTTAGCCTCGGCACTCTCTGCATCTGTCTTGTTTGGGCGTGCACTCTTGCATTGCTCTTGCTCTGGCAGCTGCACTTTGCATCTGCTTTTGCTCTGGCACCCTGCACTCTCTGATCTGCTCTGTTTTAAACGCTTTTCCTCTGCATTGCTTTTGCCTTGGGACCCCAGCAGTTTAAAGTCTAAGCTCTCAGCCCGCATTGAGTTTCTTTTGACAGCGTCGAGCTGTTCCTTTTTCAAATTTCCCTTCTTCGCCCTTTCATCTCTCTCAGTCTTCTGCGGGTTTCAAGAATTACCAGTTATCCCTGTATTCCCATTTTTTTCCCCCAAAACTTACTAGTTTTTGGGGGAAAAACTTTCCTCACCCATCTTCTTTTCTGTATTTTTTAGCACCCTAAAACAGTTGCTTAAACCCCGGAAAAGTCAGTAAACAGTTTACTAAACGTTACGAGTACTAACAGTGGTAGTGTTCCAACACAAAAGGAGCCAAATTTTAAAACCACAGTTCTGTGGAGTTAAGCTGAACCTCGTTCTTCGTTTTCTAAACGCCTTTGTTTAAAAAACCACCCTACAACAAGTAAACATCAAAATAAAAGAACAAAGGAAAAAAATTTGAAAGGGCCTAATTAAAATTGCCTTTAGTGGAGCTTCGCCCCGTACTACTCTAGTACTCACTTGTTTCCCCCCTGAAACTAATTTGGGCCTTGAAACCCTGGCAGGCTCGATTTTGCCGGGAGGGGGGGGAAATCGTGAGGGTATTGCTTAGTGCCTAAGTTGTGATTATTAGTCGGGTTTTTAAACCCAAGGTTTTATCTTTCCCACTCATACCGATATGCACACTCTGGCACCCCAAACATTCCCTTCTCTGGGAATGGGATGTCACGCTTTCGTTTCTCTTCTAACACGACTGGAAAAAAAATACAATTTTATGCTATTTAAATTAAATAGTCAATAAAATCACACACAATAAAATATCAAAACTAAAAGATCAATACACCCCTAATCCGGGTAAAATGAAAAATTCTTCCTGGCCAGGTTTTCCACCCCCAAAACCAGCTTTAACCACCCACAGTTTTTGAAAAAAAGTCTTTCCTTTTTAGCACGGCTTGATGGTGATGCCCTTGGTTGACTGGTCCGGCTTCAGGACTGGGTCTTGTGGTCGTCTTGGGATCTCGACGTGAACTTTCTTCTTCGTCTTCTCACCCACCTTGGGTTCAAAATTCAGTTTGTTGTCTTCACCCCCTTGGGCTTCAAATTAGTTTCTTCTTTCCAGTTGTTTTCAACCAAAGTTTTAGTGTCTCTTCATCCCCCAGACCACGTTTCTCTCGACCCTTTCTCTGTCCTGCTCACTCTTCTCCTTCTCTCTCCCCTCAGCCTTCTCTCTCTCTCTCTTTTGGTTTTTTTCCCTTGAACTTTTGTTTCCCTCAGTTTTTATAGGGAGGGAAAAAAAGGGAAACCCCCCTTTGGGCCCATGCTTTGTCCACGCTGCTTCTAAAGCCCCTAGTTCACAAGTCCCCTTGAATTCTCCACTCGTGACTTTTCCAACCAATCAGTTTTACACACCCCCCTACAAATTGTTAGCAAACAACTCTTACCCCCGATGGACATCAAAAAAATTCCCGCGCTTCGGTGGTCAGTTAAACAGTAATTTCTTAAGGAGGGTTACTAAACCTCCACACGCATTCAGCCAGCCTGAAAATAAAACCAAAACAGGACCCCGGCATACCATTGAAAAAACCCAAGGCCCCCGCTCTTCACTGACTGTTTACACAAAAACCTCGTGACCGGCATTTGACTCATTTGGGGCCCCGAGGTGTAGGGTTACAACCCTTCCCCTTTCCCCACTGGGGGGTCCGAACTTTTCCCCTAGGTGTTGTTTGTCATCGCCACTTCGGCGGTGCGGTGGGAACGTACCCGGGTTTAAATTTGGGTCAATTACTTATTTGTTCCACGTACAATGTCCCTTGTCCCCAAAGCGTCTAATCCCTTTTGTGGGGTTTTTACGCTCCTTGACAGTTGACTGTCTCTTTCGGTGTGTGTGTGTGTGTGTGTTGTGGTGTGTGTGTGTGTGGTGTTTGCGTGCGTGCGTGGGGGTTGCGCGCGCGCGTGCGTGGTTTGCGTGGTGGTGCGTGCGTGCGTGCTGTGCGCGCGCGCCCCCGCGCGTGTAAAATATATTATATTTAATATATTTATATATATATATATATATATACTCCCGGTGTACCCGGCTTCGCTGGGTTATCTGTACGATGTTTTTCTGGCCACCCCTTCTCTCACCATTTAAAAAGCAATACAAAAAATTCAGCTTGGGTTTTTTCGTTTTTCCAGCTAAAACCAAATTTCCCCAGCCCCCTCCTTCTATTCACCCAATTTTTTCGGACGCCCCCTCCCCTTTTTGCTTCAATCTGTTTTCCCTACGAATTTTTTTGTAAAACGATGCACAGTCCCTGAGGGATGCCTGTCTTTTTGACTTACCGATGCTTTCAATTTCCCTTATTGAAGTGTCCCAAAAAGACAAATTTTAGGGGGGGCCTAACCTAGTGGTAAGGCGCTGGACTCTGATCCAAAAGGGCGTGGTTTCAATCCCGGTTGGTCTTGGAAAATTTTTAAAGTGGGGTTTCCAGCTAAAAAGCGTGGCACCCGATGTCCACCCCGCCCGCAGGTGTCAGGCTAAAGTGACGGACCAGCCCTCGCATTCCTTGATTTGGTCCGGGGCGTTAAATCCAACTCAGACATGACAACTCTGTGAAAAGATTGCATTTTACGATGTATCATGTTTTGGGGGCTCTGGGTAGAAACATTTTGGTCTCCCCGTTTTGGGGCAAGTATGTCAGTGTTTCTGGTTTCCAGTTCGTGATGCTGCAAAAGTAGAAAAATTCCCTGTTAAAAAACGGGAAAGGTGGTCTGCCCCCAAAGGGGTGAAAAGTTGACCCTGGTCTTGGATTGTCGAGGAAAATGGTTTTGTTTTGGAAATGAAGCCTCAGAAAATGGAAAAGGGAGGGGGGAGTCCCGAGTTCCAAGGAATTTTGGGGAGCAGCAGGGTTCACTTTGTGGGGGCCCCATGATATTTTCGCTTCTCAAAGTTCCTGACAGTTGTGAAGCACATAGGTGCCATTGATCCCCTTGGGGGTCAGTGAGTGGAGAAGTCATGGGGACTCCAAATTTCAGCAACAGTTCATGCGGTGGAAGTCTGAAATCCAATGGGTTCGGGGTTCTTGTGGATAAAGGACTCCCCCATCATCTTCTGTCAACAGTCTGTTCAGAGTTTCCTCTCCAGGGAAATCGCTACGATTTTTCTGTTTAGCCTGTTTACGTCTGTTAAGGGGAGATTATGGCCTTTCGTACCGTTTTTAGTCTGCACAGTGAGATGAAGATGGGTAGACGCTTCTTAGATCCCCCTGGTATATAAAACTGGCATGTGCTGGTGGGGCCCAAAATAGTATCTGGAAACAGATCAATGGCCCATTTCCCCAAAGTCAAGCAGAGTTTGGAAACTGGCTGTTGGGGATTTTCCCGAAGGTGGGTCTCATATTTAACAATCATGCTCGCCATTTTTTCGGGCAGGCGTTGTCAAAGTTTGCCTGGGGCCATGAGAAAGCAGGGGGGATCTGCCCGAAGTCCCCACGAACAGCGTTGGGTGCCTCCCCTTGGCTGTGCATTTGGGTGAGTCCTGCAGGTAGAGTCCATGGCCTCGAGACGCTTTGTGGGGCATGGGAGTTCATCAAATTTGACGGTTGCAGCCCCTTTGATGACTTTGGCAACGTTGACCAGCTTTACGGGCAGGGGGCGTTTCTTGCTTGTCGGCATCCGAGGGGCGAAATGCTTTATGTCCCCCCACCCCGGGAAAGAGTGCGGCATGCCACTGGAAGCGTGGCTAGCATATTTTCTGTGGAGCAGATCCTTTCAGGATAAGATTCAGGATGGTCTTTTTGTCCCTCATGGGCATCAAGGAAAAATTATGTTGCTGTTGGCTGTGGGTTCTGCCTGCTCAACCATGGTCAAAAGCTGTGTACACTCTCTTGGTCAGTGTAGCTTTTAGTGATCATCAGCTGCTGCCCGGGGTCGTAGTGCGAAATTGGCTCGCGGTGTATTTCGAGGCACAGTTTGCGTTGTGTGACGGTTTGGGATCCCTTTTCTCCCCGTGACTTGCCCCCAAGAAGGAAGAGTTTGTGCTGAACACGTAAGGCTTGGGTTGCAGATGGGTCTGGTATGCGCTTCATAACAGACATCTCTTCGGGGGTTGGAAGAGGAAATCTTTAGCAAGAGGTCTTGAAGAGTTCCACAGGTTGCTGGGTTACTGGGGTTGCAAACCCCGGATAATACAGAAGTCACGCAGCACTCGGGGTTCGAGAGAAAGGAGGCTTCCCCCAGGGGGGAAGTTGTGAAGGCGGTATCTTTGTTTGGTTGTGTAAGTGTATATCATTGTTCAGATTTTAAAAACAACCCGATACCAAATTATCAAGAAGGTCTAAATTAGAAATAAGGATTTAACGGTTTTTTACGTCAATTTTAAGTTTCTGTTTGTGTAAATTTGTTCAAATGTTCAGGTGGGAAAACTGATCTGTATACCCAATTTCATCAGGAACGGTCAAAATGTTATAATAACGGTCTTTAACAGTCAATTTTAAGTTTTTGGTTATGTAAATTTTTATATCATTATTCAGCTTTTAAAATTCACCTTATACCAATTTCATCAAGAAAGGGTTTAAATTTGAAATAAAGGATTTAACGGTTTTTAAAAGCTCAATTTAAGTTTCGTTGGTAATTGTATATCATTGTTTGCGTGTAAAAATGCTCTGTATCCGAATTTCTCAGGAACGGTCTAATTTAATAATAACGGTTTTTTTTCGGTCAATTTTTAAATTTCCGTTCGTTTTAAGTTGTTATCATTTTTAGGGTAAAACTGCTTGTATACCCAATTTCATAAGAATGGTCTAAAATTTTTTAATAACGGTTTTTAACGGTCAATTTTAAGTTTCGGTTCGTGTAGTTTTTATCATTTTAGCATTTAAAATTCACTGTATTTCCAAATTTTATCAAAAAAGGTTAAATTTGAAATAACGGTCTTAAAAAGGTTTTTTTTTAAAGCTCAATTTTAAGTTTCTGTTTGTGTAAATTGTATTCATTGTTAGGTGTTTAAAAATGCATTGTATACTGAATTTCATCAGGAAGTTCTAAAATTTTTATAATAACGGTTTTTAACAGTCAATTTTAAGTTTTGGTTCGTGTAAATTTTTATTTCATTATTCAGCATTTAAAAAATTTACCCGTTTTCCAAAATTTTATCAAGAAAGGTCTAAATTTTGAAAATAACGGGCTTTACGGTTTTTTTTAACGCTCAATTTTTTAAGTTTTTGTTTGGTAAATTGTATATTAGTTCAGCGTGGTTAAAAATGATCTGTTACCGAAAATTTTTAAAAGGGAAAGGTTAATTTTTAATAACGGTTTTTTTAACGGTCAATTTTTTAAATTTCGGGTTTGTGTAAATTGTTATCATTTTTCAGCGTGTAAAACGATCTGTATACGAATTTAATCAAAAAATGGTCTAAAATTGATATAATAACGTTTTTAAAGGTCAATTTTAAGTTTCGGTTCGTGTAAATTTTTATCTTATTCAGCATTTTTTAAAACTTCACCCTTTTAAAATTTCATCAAGAAAGGTTAAAATTTTGAAAATAACGCTTTTTAACGGTGATAAAAAAACGGGCATAAAAAATATCGAATGACCCGTGTTATCCACAGTATGTCCCTTAGACTCTGCCAAGTTTGGTGGCGATCCCACGATCCCTTTTCCGCCAACATCAGAAAAAATGATTTTTGATCGTTTTTAGGGGGGTAGTGTTGTTAACGGTTTTTAACGGGCATAAATAATGTCGTAGAAACTGTCCAGACCTATGTTACTCGGAGTGCCCCCTAGGGTTTGTGTACCTTTTGCAAGTACAACGGCCATTTAATGAAAGCAGAGGAAAAAAATGTTTTTGAAACCCTTATGCAGTTTTTTAACGGTTTTTTTTTAAAGGTTTCTTTTTTTAGAGATTAGTCCAAAAACCCCCCTTGGGTAAAAACAGAGTACCTGCTAAATTTCAAGAAGATCGAGTTCTAAAACAGTTTCTTTTATGGGTTTTGGGTTTTTTAAAGGTTTTAACTGTTTTAAATAACGGTTTTTTTAAATGCCCAAAAACGGTTTAATTTTAGAAAAGTTCCTGTACCTGTCAATGTCACCGGGCCTTTGATGAAAGCAGAGGAAAAAAAAGTCTTTGAAACCCTTTAAAAAGTTTTTTAAAGGTTTTTTAAAGGTTTTATTTTTTAAAAAGATTGCCAAAAACCTCCTCGGGTCAAACAGGGCGTACTGCCAAAAATTTTATTACAATCGGTTGAGGTTTTTGGTCTATAGCGTACATGGACACACACACACACCCAAAACACCACACCACAACACACACACACACACAACACACAAACAGAAATTTTCCATTTTTTATATTAGTTATATTCATTATATTAGTTATATGTATGTGAGGTGTGTGTCGCGCGGGTGAGTGTGTGGGGTGTGGTGTGTGTGTTTTTGTGTGTGGGGTGGCCTGCTACGCGCGCGCGCGCTGCGTATGTGTGTGTGTGGGGTGTGTGTGTGTGGTGTTTTGGGTGTGTGTGTGTGTGTGTGTGTGTTGCGCCGTTACCATTGAACTTACCCCATTCGTTTTGATGGGACACGCTCTTTGCTACTACCCCAAAACCATGGGGTTAAAACGTGGGGGTGATGAGGGGGGATTAATACCGATGCTACTGAGGCAGGAGATGTACACTGCTGTGGTTGCCGTCATCGATTTCCCGCATGCTTTACCGCGTGCTTCTGTTGTTTTGGAAGCCCTTTGATTCTGTAGCCTTTTCACGCTTTCGATTTTTTCAGTGACACGGTTTCTCATTGCATTCATGTTAAAAACATTTTAGCGAATACGGGGGGAATTCCCTTTAACCAAAACCCAAGAGTAACGGTGACATCCGGGCCTTTCTGGAAACCTTTCCCCTCCTAACGCCCCCACCCCCACAATCCCCCCCCTCCCTCCACCACTGTCCCTTCTTCTTATTAAGTTGGCTTAATTCTATCTCGGGGAATTGAAGATCGGGGCGTTGTAGAAAAGAAAAACCCTGCACGAAACGTTTGTCGAAAAGAGAGAAAGACGAACGATTTAGCTATTTTGTTTTTTTTGTTCTTCCCTTTTAATCCGAAATTTCTTGCAAAATGTAAAAGAAATGCCAAAAAAGAGGAATTATTCAAAACAGGTGCATTACATTCTTTAAAACCCCGTGTTTATTGAAAAAAGAAGCGCGCACCCCGCGCGCGCCGGGGACGCACGCATGCACAACAAAAATGCATGCGCGCGCCCCTTACAAACATTTAAGACGTTCCCTTCACGACAACGCAAGTTCATGTAAACACCACACACACACACACACCCCCCCACCACACACCCACTATTCCCCGCTCGCAGGGGGGGGCGCGCGCTCGGGCAAGACAGACAGACAGACAGAAAACACACACACACACACACACACACACACACACACACACACACACACACACACACACACACACACACACACACACACGCACGCACGCACGCACACACACACAGCACTTAGACAAACATGCATTCATACATACATACATACAGACAAACAGGCACACACACACACACACTCTCTCTCCTCTCTCTCTCCTCCACACACACACACACACACACACACACACACACACACACACACACACACACACACACACGCACGCACGCACGCGCACACATTCACGCGCGCGCAAACAGGCACTCAGGCATGCACGCGCACGCCTTTATGTTAAGAGAAGTATTCAATGAAGCAAGAACTCAACCAAAGGAATGGGCATTCGCTATCTAAACAGCAGTGCTGTTCACTCATGTGGCCTTTCTCTACCCTTTTTTTGTGTGTGGTGGAAACATTGAGGTACCTTTTTCTTAACGAGTTTTTCCCTTTCTTTCTTTTTCCTTTTTTATTTTTCAAATCTTATGGCTTTAAAAAGTAAAAAAAAAAAAAAAAAAAAAAAAAAAAAGGCTGGCGCACTCGCCAAGCCGTAACTTTATCCTCTTCATCAAACTTGAAACTAATTTGATAACAAATTGATTTTTACACTTGTGTAAGTGTCCTTCATGTCTGTATGGGCCGTGACAGCTGGGAAAGGGTCTGATGAAACTTGAACTTCGAGAGTGCGATTGGATGACTTGCTTGCTCGACCCAGAACGCTTGGGTGATGTTAGACATTGAACTGTGCACACTTGACGCAGCTGTAAGACCTCTTAGTGAAGCGCAGGCATCTGTCTTATAAGCGATAAGCTTGTTGTTGCTCTTTCGATTTAATATAATCCTATGCTATGATTTTGAACACAGTTTGTTTTAAACCAAGGTCGAACAGATCGTAGACCTTTTCCCCTTGTGTTTCATCTTCAATGCCAATCCAGTTGCGTTGTACTCATGCCGCTTATCCCGCCCCCCACCCCCTCTCTCCCCTCCCCCATCCTCAGTGCCCCCCCCCCCCCCCCCCCCCCCCCCCCCCCCCCTCACCTCCCTCCAGACCACAGACACAGCCTGGCCTGTTGCGCCACAGCCCCGGCGCCGGAAATCAACAGGGAGCAGTCAGTGTCGAGTTATCATGAAGCAACCCAGCGTAGGAGACGCTGCACTTCCGCTGAGTCACTTCGGTGGTGTTCAGTGGCGCTTGTTCTGATCCAGCATACGCAGGACACCACCTGCTAAGTCCCCTGCAGACGACGATAATAGCTCAGTCGCGGAGCCGGCGTGAGTGAGCTCTCCCTCCCTCCGAACGGCGCCACCACGTCCGTCCAACAACAATCCCTATGACTTTGCCAACGCCAGGTGATCCCGACAGAACCTAACCAAGAACAAAAGACGTGCAGAGATCATCGAAACTGAGGTCACCATGAGAGCAGGGCACGGAGAGCCACATAATTTGAGGCTTTGTTTGTGCTGCTCGATGACAGCGAGCATGATGGTACGGACTTTCATTCCGGTCTGAGACTGCATGACAAGACTGTGTTCGCGCTTACTTCCATGACGTATTTCGACGTCATCCAGGCCAGAGAGATTCAGACACCTGCAGTGGTGTTAGGAAGTCAGAGCAACATTCTCAGAGACGCATCTATTGAGTGGATGAAACTTGACTGTGTGGTCCAAGTCTACCGAACTCACCTCATAACAAACTCAGCTCTAGATAAGAGCCGATTGGGGAGAAAAATCCCCAAAATAAAAGGTTCTGAAGAGAATCGAACCCACGACAATCCCGGCCAGGAGTCCGCGACGCTAATCACTTCGCCACGGGGACTGGTTCGGATCCTAGCTAGAACTGCTCACAGATCCATGTAAAAAAGATCTAATGGGTCGATCCCCGGACCTCCTTCTGTCTCACTACCTAGTTTCGGTAACATCGGTTCAGTGATCTTTCTATGTGCTGTCTTCCCAACAGACAGACGTGCCAACAAACAGACACCGGTGAAAACATAAACCTCCTTAGCGAGAGAAAAATGATTAAAATT
>CM031616.1:19602176-19604676 GCA_018398815.1 Conus ventricosus | reverse complement strand
TCTTCAGACTTTGTTCCCGTCTGTCTTCCCCCCCCCCCCCCCCCCCCCCCCCCGCCTTCTGATAGACGAATCCCGCAGATCCGCCGCGCACGTGTGTGTCACTTGTCTCCAAGTGTCTGTCTGTTGCCGAATACAAAGGAACGAGAGACGAGAAGGACAAACCTTTTTGATTGATATTTTTGTTATTCACGGGTCCCAAGTATATGTGAAAGGCATTATTCGTACCCAAAAAGAAAAGAAAAAGAAAAAAAAAGAAAAAGGAAAAAGAAGAGAGTGTGTGTGAGGTGGTGAAGCGATGGAGAGAGAGAGAGAGAGAGAGAGAGAGAGAGAGAGAGAGAGAGAGAGAGAGAGAGAGAGAGAGAGAGAGAGATGAGGAAGAGGAGGAGGAGGAACACAGATCATGATTATTTTGTTTCAGCTTGTGGTGAGATGGTCTTTTATACTTGCAGATGTTACAAAGAGAGAGAGAGAGAGAGAGAGAGAGAGAGAGAGAGAGAGAGAGAGAGAGAGAGAGAGTGAAGGGGGGAGGGAGATATTACGATTATTTTGTTTCAGCTTGTGGTGAGATGGTCTTTTATACTTGCAGTTGTTACAAGAGAGAGAGAGAGAGAGAGAGAGAGAGAGAGAGAGAGAGAGAGAGAGAGAGAGAGAGAATATTCTGATCGTTTTGTTTCAGCTTTCGGTGAAATGGTCTTTCATAGTAGCAGGTGAAACAAACAAAAACAAAAAAAAGCAAATCAAACATTCCTGTTCTTTGGAAGAACACGCGTCAGTGGACACAGAACGCCTATCCATAAGTGAAGACATCAGCTGATTCTGATCGCTCGTTGAATCCTTTCCCAGGGAGAGGAAAGGTCAACTCCGAATTGAGCAGTCTGGGGGTGGGCACCTTTGACTGTCTTAGCAAAGACCACGTGGACCTCTTCCAGCGACACACACACATGTTGATCGTTCCGTGGAGAGTTTAGCCCTCAACAGGTGATTTCACACACACTCACTGGGTTCATCAGGGCTTGATCACTGGGTTCTGGAGATTGGGTGGGGATGGGATGGGGCAGGGGAAGGAGCAGTTTGCTTTTTATTGTTTTGTTTTTGAATATCCATGGCCCATAATGAAGGGGTGTATGAACAAATAAAGTACAACAATTGTAAACAATTATAATACGTAACGAACAATTGTTAATGTAATACATAATTAAAATACATAATGAACGTAAAGCAAATTGTTGTCACATGTTCAAGAACAAACAATTTCTCTCAATTTAAAGGCTTTGAATAGAAACAATGAGAATTGTTTAACAACTTCAGCAGAAGTGAAAGACAGAAGTAAATTTAGTTTACACAAAGATGGCTGTCTATGATATTTGGGCTTGATGAACTTTTCTCTGATGCTTCTGAGAGCTGGACAGCAAAGAACAAAATGTATTTCTGTTTCCTGTGATTTTCTACATAGAGGACAAATCAAATCCCAAATATTGCGCGCTTGATGTCTAAGAAAATGGCAAGTTAATTGAGAGATCCAAATTCTAAATTTAGCTGACGCATGCTTGAAATGCCTATCTGTATCTATGTTCAAGTAGCTTTTCAAGTCCTGAGTATAATGAGATATTCCTGTAAATATCAAACCTAGTTGTCACTATTATGAATATGGTCAGACCATTTCAGCCATCTGCAGTCCAGAGTCACTGGGGAAAAAGTTGTAAAAAGCCTTTGATATTCTCGATTCCTTGCTTCGACCAGACGGATCCGTATCCACATCGAAACAGACAGGGTCGCACTTTTGTTACCCTGTTGATTTTGCCTTTAGTATATTAAGTCCTACAACGTATTATACGCTTTACGAGGTATTCTGGTATCTTCCATGTGAAGTAATATGAGCCAGTATCGGACAGATCTAAAAGCAGAGACAGCGTTAACAGGAAATCGACGAGTTTCGCCATAAATAAGATCACTCGGAGTCCGTCTGTCAACAACACCTAGAAACTTCTTCAAAGCGAAAACATGGACCGATTCACAGAAGGTAGCCGCTTTATCTAACCCCCCTGACTCAGAACCATATTGCACAATGGGCTGAACCTGGGTGTCAAAACGTTTGATAAATAACGTAAAAGAAGAATTATTTAGAACATGTAATTTTCACAGAGAGGAGAGAGAGAGAGAGAGAGAGAGAGAGAAGAGAGACTACACGAGAGAGAGAGAGAGAGAGAGAGAGAGAGAGAGAGATAGAGATAAAAGAGCGAGAGAGAGAGAGAGAGAGAGAGACTTTACACGATAAAGTCAGTACCAAGAGGTCATTGACGAGAGAGAGAGAGAGAGAGAGAGAGAGAGAGAAGAGAGAGAGAGAGAGAGAAGACAGAGAACAAGAGAATCAGAAGAGAGAAACAGAGAAACAAAGAGAAATCGGCTGGCTGACTCTTTCACCTCGTTCCAAGCGCAAAGCAGTGGGTTCGAGACACTGTCCCAAAGCACCACGGAATGAGCGGAAGGGACGCAACGGGTA
>CM031616.1:19592176-19597176 GCA_018398815.1 Conus ventricosus | reverse complement strand
TAATTCGCTCTCATAGTTGGGTCAGGCGCTAGGCGTCTTATAAAAACTAATTACGTTGTCCCAAGCTAATATTATCATTCATAGGATTGTGCTATTACGTCACTCGTGTCGGTAACCACCAGTTTGGCTGTCGTAGTAATAAAATCTTGTTCAAAAAAAAAAGAAAAAAAAGGATATAATGGCGGACGAAAAGAACACCCCTGTTGAACAACTTGTGAGCGTCGCTCGTGATTTAGGCTACTCGGGAGAAGAGTTGCGAGCATTCGTTGAAACCCAACAAAAGATGGAAAGAGATGAGCGAGCGGAAAGACGCCGTGTCGCAGTAGAAATAGCAGAGCAGGAAAGGATTAAAGCTAGCGCAATGCAGGAAACAGAAAGATTAACGCAGGAAACAGAAAGATTAACGCAGGAAACAGAAAGAATAAGGATTCAGGCTAACGTAACGCAGGAAACAGAAAGATTAAGGATTCAATTAGAGTTAGAGAGAATGAGAATACAGAGGGAGGCCACCGATGATGGTAGTCAAGTTTCCAGTGACCCTGTGCGCAGTTATGCCCCCCGACCAAAGTTGCCAAAATTCTCGGAAGGATCAGATTCGATTGATCCGTACATCAGTCGTTTTGAAACGTTTGCTATAGTCAGGGTTTGGCCTTCAGAAGAGTGGGCAGTCATTTTGTCAGCGCTATTGACGGGTAAGGCATTACAGATTTTCACTGCGTTACCAGCAGACCAACAATTGATTTTGGTGCTGTGAAGGAGTCTTTGATGAAGGGATTTGACCTCACAGAGGAGGGTTTAGAAAGAAATTTCGATCAGCTAGATTACAAGCAGGTGAAACATACACTCAGTTTGGTGCACGTTTAGATCACTATTTGAGAAGTGGTTAGAGTTGAGTGGTACGAGAAAGGAGTTCGCTGAATTGAAAGAGCTGGTTATGAAAGAACAGATTTTGTCAGGTTGCAGTCCAGAGTTAATTATACATTTGAAAGAGAGACAGCCAGAGACAGCAGGGGAGTTGCTGAAGTTAGCAGAGGTGTACAGGGAGGCACGTTTGGGCACTAAGGTGCAGGAGAAACAGGTGCCAGGCACAGGTGAGAAGAGTGCTAGGAAACTAGGGAGTTTTCTGCAAAGTCTGCAAACCAGTGGTGGGGCAGAAAGGAGGACAAAGGGACAATAGGTGTTTCATTTGTCACAAGAAGGGACATGTGGCGAGGGAATGTCGCATGAGGTTCCAGAAGGCAGCAGCCTTGCAAGAGGTTGATAAGGGTCGCCAGGGAAACGACCTGCAGTGGAACCAAAAGGGATCCAATCTGAAGAGGGTAGAGTGCGGCCTATGGCTACTGCTGGACAGCAGTCAGTGTCAGGGATGGAGAGCACTAGGCTGAGTGGTTCATTACCAGTGGAAGAGGGGTGGGATTGGCCAGCAGAGGGTGAAAGTGTTACGGGACACTGGTTGTTCATGTGGTGTAGTAAGAAAACGCTGGTCGAGGAAGGGGATTTGACAGGGCAAATCCAGACCTGTACTCTAATCGATGGCACTGTGAGGGAGTTCCCAGTTGCTAAGATAGAAGTACGTACCCCTTACTTCTCAGGCGAGTTGTCTGCGCTGGTGATGGAGAAACCCCTTGATGATTTGATCATTGGAAATATTCCAGGTGCAAGGGATCCAGGGGATCCTGAGTTGTTGACTGCTACAGGGGCAGCAGTTCAAACACGGAGCAAGAAGGAGGAAAAGGTTGATAAAACCGTTAGTCGTCCCAACAAGGAAGTCAGGCATAGATGTGTCGCCTGATGAGTTTAGGGCAGCGCAGGAACAAGACCCTTCGCTCGTGAAGTCTTGGGAGTTGGCAAGAGGTGGAGAGAAACAGGTGGTTAGAGGAGGTGAGACAGAATTTCTGGTGAAAGGCGGGTTGTTGTACCGAGTGTTCACCAAGGGGAAGACAGGTAAGGTGACAAACTCAGTTAGAGGTACCAGCATGTTATCGTGACATGTATGTCAGTGGGTCACGAGTCGCTCATGGCGGGTCATCTCGGCACCGGCAAAACAGCTGACCGAATCTTTGACGATTTTCACTGGCCAGGGGCAATGGCAGACAAAAAGCGGTTCTGCATGTCATGTGATGTGTGTCAAAGGTCAGCCACAGAGGGGTGAAGAGGAAGGCGCCTCTTAAATAGCCCCTTTAATTGACACACCATTCAGGAGAGTGGCGGTTGATCAGATTGGCCCAATCTCACCCTGTTCCAAAGGTGGGCACAGGTATGTGTTGACGCTCGTGGATTACGTGACCAGATATCCAGAAGCAGTCGCATTGAAAGGCGTAGATACGCAACAGGTCGCTGAAGGGCTGGTAGACATCTTTTCTCGCGTGGGCGTGCCATCACAAATTCTCAGTGACAGGGGGTCACAGTTCACCTCAGGCGTGATGAGGGAGGTCAACAGGCTGCTAGGGATTACACAGCTTCTCACTACCCCATACCATCCACAATGTAATGGCTTGGTGGAAAGATTCAATGGTGTGCTGAAGGGCATCTTAAAGAAGCTCTGTGAGGAAAGACCAGCAGATTGGGATCGTTACATTCCAGCGGCATTGTTCGCCTACAGGGAAGCCCTCAGGAGAGCACAGGCTTTTCACCATTTGAGCTGCTGTATGGGTGGACAGTCAGGGGACCAGTGTGTATTCTCAAAGAGCTATGGTCCGGAGAACAGGAGTCAAAAGAGGTCAAAACCACTTATCAGTATGTGGTGGACTTACGCAATAGGCTAGAGGAGACATGTAAGGTCGCAAGGGAAAGTTTGCAGGAGGCTAGGGTCGTGCAGAAGAAGCAATATGACAGGAAGGTGAGGAAGCAATCCTCAAGGTGGGAGATCAAGTCCTGTTACTGCTTCCCACGGATCACAACAAGCTGCTGATGCATTGGAAAGGACCATTCACCATCATTGAAAAGGTAGATCAGGATTACCGAATTGATGTGAATGGGAAACCAAAACTTTTCCATGCGAATTTGCTCCGCAAATATATTCAGCGTGAGACTCAGCACATAGGCGCAGCAGCAATCAATTGATGGAGGTGAAGGAGACCCAGCAGAAGAAGGGGAGATTTTGTTGCCTGAGTTTCAGGAGTAAGAGTCATACAGGGATGTGTCACTGTATGAAGGGCTAGACAGTAGGAGACAGGAGGAAGTTAGGGGGCTCCTAAAACAGTATAGGGCGTCCCTGACTGATAAACAGCAGGACAACTCTAGAGACCTGTACGGTGGAGTTAACACCGCAAAAACCCGTACATGCGAAAGCCTACCCGGTCCCGTATGCCACCAAACAAGCAATCGAGGAGGAGGTGGAAAAGATGTTGGACCTTGGGGTGATTGAACCGTCCAAATCATCGTATAGTGCACCCGTCGTCCTAGTGAGGAAAAAATCAGGTGAGCATCGATTCTGTGTTGACTATAGGCGTCTGAACAGTGTCACCAAGGTCGATGCAGAAGTCATACCGAACGTGGAAGACCTGTTCGCTCAGGTCGCCACAAGCAAGAGCAAGTATTTCACCAGGATAGATCTGAGCAAGGGTTATTGGCAAATAGCCTTGAGTGAGGACTCAAAGGAAGTCACAGCATTCTCCACTCCTATGGGGCTATACCAGTGGCGAGTACTTCCTTTTGGTATGGTCAACGCACCTGCAGTTTTCTCTCGGATGATGAGGAAGTTATTGACGGGTTTGGAAGGCGTAGTGAATTTCATGGACGACATTCTGATAGCATCTGAGACATGGGAGGAGCATATGAGGCAGCTAGGAGCAGTTTTAGAGAGGTTGAGACGAGCCAATCTCACAGCCAGACCAACAAAGTGCCAGATTGGTTTTCCAAGCCTGGAGTTCCTAGGTTTTGTTGTTGGAGGCGACACAAAGCAGCCAGAAAAGGGAAAGGTGGAGAAGATGATGAATTCAAAGAGGACCAAAGACCAAGGCAGAAGTCAGGAGTCTGCTAGGTTTTATTGGTTTCTACAGGGAATTTGTACCAAATTTCGCAGCAATCACGAGTCCTCTCAGTGATTTGGTCAAGGCAGGGAAACGGCAGTGGTCGATGTGGTCAGACGCTGCAGAGCAAGCACTGCAGACAGTGCTAGAACGACTAGGTTCCCGTCCCATCTTGAAGCTACGGACATGTCTAAACCATTTTTGTTGCGTACAGATGCATCAGGTGGTGGAGTAGGTGCAGTATTGTTGCAGGAGCACGAAGGGGTCGAGTTTCTGTGAAGTATGCTAGCAGGAAGCTGACGAAGTGTGAAGAAGGGTACGCAACGGTAGAGAAGGAGTGTTTGGCTGTCGTGTGGGCCGTGCAGAAATTTCACAAATACTTGTATGGGAAAGAGTTCGTGATAGAGACTGATCATCAACCACTCAAATTCCTGCAGGAGGCGCAGCTGAAAAACAGCAGGGTGCTGCGCTGGGCAATGGCACTGCAGCCCTACAGGTATCGAGTTCAGTACATCCCAGGTCGACAGAATGTAGGAGCTGACTATTTAAGCCGTGTAATCTAGCAAGCTGCAACTCAGAGGAAGTCGGTCATATCCGGGGCGCATAGCTACTTTGTAAATAAAATGTGCTGATTACAGTTAGATTGAGTGGATATGGGTTCATTCCCATTTGGCTATGGTTCATATTTTCTTTGTGAGACTTGTTCATGTAAATGTAGTTATGTTTGGAGCATACAGTCACTTGTGTAGTAATGCACTGTTTGCGATAAGCGAGGATGGAGATTCCCCAGTGAGGTGTCATGGATCGTGGTCATATTAGATTGTGCTTTTCATAGTAGTTGTGAAGATAAGATGTGGCAAATCCGCAGGTAGGGGAATTGCATAGGTGCGCACAGAGGTTATCAGAAAATGAATTGAAATAAGGCAGAAGCGCACGTCAATGATAACCCATTGGGGTGATATTCACTAGTGATACATGCTTATAATTTGTAAACCGTTTGTTGTAAATTATTTTGCAAAACCTTGCACG
>CM031616.1:19579676-19582176 GCA_018398815.1 Conus ventricosus | reverse complement strand
CGAAAATTAGGTTGGGTATTCGCGACTTTTTGTAAGAATTAAGCCGTTTTAGTCAACTTTGTCTTGTAGGACGAAAATAGGTATCGATTTAACGATTTGTTCTTCTTAAACGACGAGACAATTACTTTGGGAACCGTTTTAGTCAAACTTTGTCCACTGAATGCGACTGGGAGTGAAGTGAACGGGAATTACTGGGATTTAACCGGATTTGTTCTTCTTAAACGGAGAGACAATTACTCTGGGAACCGTTTTAGTCAAAACTTGGTCCACTGAATGCGAATAGGAGTGAGGTGAACGGGTATTAGTGGTGGAGTCCGTTTACGCGAACTATGTCCGCTTCCAGTGAGCGATGGTGACGTGAGTGGGAATTAGCTGGGGAGGACGCTGTAGCCCCAGTGTGTGTGTGTATGGGGGGGGGGGTTGGGGGGGGGGGGGGGCTGATGTGAGTGATGGGGAAGCCAGATTGGGGCAGAACTGTGTCAAGCGAGCTAACTGTCGGGCGGCCGGCAGTCAGGGGAAGGAACAAAGTCACACAGTCACTGAAGGGCCGACGACGGAAGCGAAAGGTCAATCACAGGGTGGACTGACAGTTTGCGGGTGGGAGGAGAGGGGGAGGGGCGGAGACGAGGGTAGGTGGTGGTGGGCAAACCGTACTAGAGAGAGAGAGAGAGAGAGAGAGAGAGAGAGAGAGAGAGAGAGAGAGAGAGAAATGTAGAGAGAAGGGAAGTGAATGTGTGTGTGTGTATGTGTGTGTGTGTGTGTGTGTGTGTGTGTGTGTGTGTGTGAGAGAGAGAGAGAGAAGAGAGAGAGAGAGAGAGAGAGAGAGAGAGAGAGAGAGCATATTTCATTCTGAAAGAACGTCTCACTTCGTTTACTGTGTATGCGAGCGTGCATGCATGCATGCATACATGCATGCGCGCGGCGCGCGCCGCGCCGCGCGTGTGTGTGTGTGTGTGTGTGTGTGTGTGTGTGTGTGTGTGTGTGTGTCTTTGTCTGTGTCTGTGTGTATCTGTGTCTTTGTTTGTGTCTGTGTGTATCTGTGTGGTAAAAATGCATGTGTGTGTGTAGTAGTAGTAGTAGTACTTTAATTTTACGTCTTTTCACGAACTATGTGATATTAGACAAGCATGTGTGTGTGTGTGTGTGTGTGTGTGTGTGTGTGTGTGTGTGTGTGTGTGTTGTGTGTGTGTGTGAGGGAGGAGAGCGGAGGATAGAATCTGGGAAAGAGGGCAGGGCAAAAAGAGAATAAGAAATGTAGAGAACGAGATAATGAGAGGGTAGAATCTTGGGGAAGGCAGGGAGAGAGGGAGTGATAGGGGCACAGAGAGAGAGAGAGAGAGAGAGAGAGAGAGAGAGAGGAGAGAGAGAGAGAGAGAGAGAGGATAGAACATGAGAACGTGAGAGAGGGGTGCGTGGGATGAAGGGAGGGAGAGAGAGAGAGAGGGAGAGAGAGAAGAGAGAGAGAGAGAGAGAGAGAGAGAGAGAGAGAGAGGGAGAGAGAGAGAGAGAGGGTGGGAGAAGGAGAGAAGGAGAGGAGAAGAGAGAGAGAGAGAGAGAGAGAGAGAGAAGAGAGAGAGAGAGAGGATGATAACATGAGAACGTGAGAGAGGGGGTGCGTGGGATGAAGGGAGGGAGAGAGAGAGAGAGGGGAGAGAGAGAGAGAGGAGAGAGAGAGAGAGAGAGAGAGAGAGAGCGAGAGAGAGAGAAGAATATGAGAGAAGGGTGGGAAGACAGAGAGAGAAGAGAGAGAGAGAGAGAGAGAGAACGAGAGAGATGAAGGAGAGAGAGAGAGAGAGACAGAGAGAGGAAGACAGAGAGAGAGAGAGAGAGAGAGAGAGAGAGAGGAGAAAAGAAATGAGAGAAGGTGTGGAAGACAGAGAGAGAGGAGGAGAGAGAGAGAGAGAGAAGAGAGAGAGAGAAGAGAGAGAGAGACAGAGAGAGGAAACAGAGAGAGAGAGGAAGACAGACAGACAGAGAGAAGAGGAAGCGAAAGTTGGGAGGAGTTATCTCCCAGATGACCAAAGTGTGTGTGTGTGGGGGGGGGGGGGGGGGGGGGGGGGGGGGGGGGGGGGGGTTGGGGGTGGGTGGGAGGACAAACCGACAGACAGAGAGACAGGGAACGGACCGACTCGAGCCAAACTTGCAGCAGTCTCCCTGTTGACCGTCCCAGACAGTCTCGTGATGAGCGGAACCTTCAGGTTCTTTCTCGCCCGCCACAAGTGCGCGCGAGGTCTTCCCCCTCCCCTTAGTTGTAACGGGAGCAAAAAGGCGTACGGTACCCCATCTACCCCACCCCCTTCATTCCCAACTCCCCCCCCCCCCCCCCACCCGCTCTCTCACGACTGCCTTCTCTTCAGCCTTGACCCATGGGTAGAATAACTGTCGAAAAGTACTGTCCAGGTCGCGGAGATAAGCTTCTCCCTGACCTTTCAGACCTGACTGTTCGGTCTGTGATGTTGCTGTTTGCTATTGCCCTGGCTGTTCTTGAAGTCGTGGTTCG
>CM031616.1:19557176-19567176 GCA_018398815.1 Conus ventricosus | reverse complement strand
GTATTCCGATTAAAAAAAACCAAGCCGGATCCTGACCCAGGACATGAATGGATGGGTCAATGGAGGTCCTTTTCTTATCAAGCCAGACGGTTCAAAGGAATTGTGGGCTATTCATTTGATATTCTTGGGTGGATCACACCCGAGTCAAACGGATAATAGGGGGCTATTCACTTGATATTCTGGGTGGACCACACAGAGCACAACGATTAGTGTGCTATTAATTTGATATACTCGGATGGAGCACACGACTTCATATACTGAATGTGTGATTCGACGACGACACGACGACGAAGAGCTCCGTCTCGTGAAGAAGAAGAAGTAGAAGAGAAGAAGAAGAAGAGACGACGCAGACGCAGAAGAAGAAGAAGAAGAAGAAGAAGAAGAGAGAAGAGGACGAAGAAGAAGAAGACAGTTACATTGTGGAGTGATAACTACTTTCAAAAATAATATTTAGGTCTTTGGGTAGGTGCCAAAGCTCAACATTGGACGATAGATATGTAGAAGACTTGCCATGAGTCGGACTGTGAGTCGGAACAGACACGACAGTCTTTTTAATCAGCTGTATAAGTGACCAAAATGCACGGACAGGAAAAGTGTCGATTCATTAAAGAACAGTCATGACATGTTCCAGTTGGGATGGGGAAAATAAAATAAGAAAGAAATAAAGAAAGAAAGAAAGAAAGAAAAAAGCTTATGATATGAGTTATTGCCGCTACTTCGGCTCGTGGACGAGGGACGTCGGTACAGAAGTCACCGTTGTCAGGCTTTACAGTTGCTGGCGTCCCTAGCCCTACCTTTTTATCCTTCCATTCTGTCGTCTTTGTCATACACAGAACTTTTACATTTTATACCACACCTCTATACTTGCTCCGACGCCCCTTCTTAAACCGCCGCGCAACCACACAACACAACCACACCACACTGACAAACGCACCACACACACACACACAACACAAACACACACAACAACAACCTCAACAACACACACACAACAAACTCACACACACGCATGCGCGGCGGCTCGCGCACACAAATTACACAAACACGCGCGCGCGACAAGAATGCATAAGCACAACGCGCGCGCGCGCGCAACACTCACAACAGAGTCATACGCACGCACAAACAACCTCAATACTGCGGCGTTTCGCGACAACACGGCACACAAACACACATGCAAAACCCGCGCGCACGCGCGCACACATGACACACACACACGGGGGGGGGGGGGGTCGTGCGTGCACTCACGCACATTTGTCTGTCTGATTTGTCTGTCTGTCTCTCCATGTCTCTCTATCTCTCTCTCTCTCGCTTCTCTCTATTCTTCCACAGATCACACAAACACAATACAACACACAGCAACACACACACACCACCACACACACACACCAGACACACACACACACACACACACACACACACACAACACAAACAGAACGCACGCACACAACACACGCACAACACGCGAACTCACACACACTCGACACACACAACGCACACACACCCACGCCATTACACATCTGCTACACGCGCGCACGCGCGATACATCATACACACCGAGGGGGGGGGGGGGGCGTGCAATTCACAAACATTCTGTTGTCGTCTGTCTCTCCCTGTCTCTCTCTCCTCTCTCTCTCTCTCTCTCTCTCTCTTCTCTCTCACACGCATCACCCACACAACACACACACACACACACACACCACACACGCACAAACACGCACGCACGACGCACGCACGCGCGCCCCCCCCCCCAAACACACAACACACACCCACACCACACAACACACACGCACGGCACGCAGCTCACCACCACCATCCCATCCCCATCACTCCGGTGTCTCACACGCAATTTGTCTTGGCATCGGTATAAAAACGACCACAATGACACACAGAGCCGTTTCCCTCTTCCCCCCTCCCAAATAAACCATCGGGAAGAACCGTCAAGGAAAAATACCCCTTAATATCCCTATGAACAGCCGTATGCAATGTGCATCAGTGCTCTCCTTTGCCTCATCATGGAAGGCTCTCAGTGCGCGGAGACGAGACGGGGAACATCTAAGTTTTATCGCGGTGCATAGACAAACGGGAGCTTAATTCTTGGGCTAAAGGTTGACCACAAACGACAAGGGAAAAGGTGGTCCGCGGCGTGTTTTAAAACCGTGAGGCGGGAGACAGACGCAGCACGCAGGACAGCAGGGGCGCTGCTTTGCCTGCCGTGAGTGGGAAGACTGACGACTGTGCAGGGGCAGTGCCAGACGTCTGTATATAGTGTCACGCAAGCGTAACAAGAATTTTATTCTTGGTTGAGTGATTGATGATGATGATGACGATGATGATGATGATTACGAGGTCGACGACGAAGACGATGATGATGATGTTGATGATGATGATGATGTTGATGATGACGGATGATGTTGATGGGACGAGGCCGATGACTATGTAATGATGAAGATGACGATGCGATGACGAGACGACGACGAGACCGCGACGACGATGATGATGATGATGATAATAACGATTAAAGATGATGACGATGATGATAGCCGATGCCGATGACGATGTGATGTGCCTGACGATGACGATGACGATGATGTATGATGATGATGTTGATGATGATGTTGGGTTCGTTCGTTAGAGCCTAGTAACAAGAGGGCGAGAAATACAGTTGATCGCTGTGCACGGTGATAAGGAATGGTAACAGTGTGTTGAATGCAACAGACCAAACGTAAGACATTATAAAAAAGAGGGATGGGATATTTTGTTTGTTTGGTTTGAAGAGGTCAACAAAAGTTGACATTCAGAAGACACACACAACACAACACACACTCACCACCCAAAACACACCTCACCCACAACACACACACACACCACACACACAAACACAACACAAACATTGATCTTCTGTTTGTTTTTCTGTCTGTCTGTCTATCTCTATACATCGATTCCACCCAACCATCCATCACATTCAAATTCTATCTATAATCTATATATGTCTGTCTGTCCTGTCTGTCTGACTATCTCATTTGTCGTCTGTCTATCGGTCTTTGTCTATCAATCCTTCATTATCTATCTATTTTTCTTCTTTTTCCGTATCTAAATAAATCTTTTCTGAAATTTTCAAAGTTTTTTTTTTCCTACCGTTTTTACATCTTCTCATTGTCTATCTTTATTCTTTTTCAGTATCTAAACAAAGTTTTTCTTATTTTTTCCCTACTTGTTTTGTAAATCTTTTGAGTTGGTGAGTGGATAGCGTCTACGGATGACGGCCTGCCGATTTTCCCACTACATGCATCACGAGACTGATCGCCAGTTTGGACATTGGACAGTCGTGCCAGATTGCACGCTCTGATCTTCAACTTTGTTTTGCGGTCTGTAGGCGATGCGTTCCCATGAACTGAAGTGTAAAGTCTCATAGTCAGTACCATCATAAATCAGTATGCCATGAATCCTCAAATAATTTTGGTGTTGTTTTGTTATCGTTGTTATGTTGTTGTTGTTGTCAGATGTCCAATCGGGTGTTTTTAAATGCTCGGGTGATTTGTTATGGATTTTACACGCACTAGCAATACTTCATCTCTCGCAGTGGTCCTGTTTTTGTTTGTTTATCGGTTCTCTATTCAGCGATTGAAATGCAGTGGGTTCTGTGTCATTTACAGAACCATTCCAAAAATCTCGTCAACGTGTCAGATTTCCCTTGAACTCTATCTTTTCTTATACTTAAAATCTGTTATACTTTGTTCGTTTTCTTCCTCTGGTCACGACACAGTTGACATAGGGATAACCGTGCGCCGCTACGGGAGTGAAAAAGCGAAAGGGGGGGGGGGGGGGGAGATCTGGGGGATGCGGGTTGGTAGAAGTTGGGGGTGAGCGAAAGTTGGTGGTGGTGGTGGTGGGGGGGGGGGGGGGGGGTAGGAGATACCGCCAACCTCGGTGGACAGCGATGGAGAGTTTCTCGCTGTTCTCCGGAGTGACAGTGAAAGGATGGTATGGAAAATTTGATGAAGAAATAGGAGGGGGGGGGGCGGGGGGGGTGGGGTGGGGGGGTGACAAAAGAATAGCGGACGCAGGGAGGCTGGAAAGTGAGCCTTTTGTGCTCAGCAGATCAGGCTTGACAGAAAGGACCCGGCAGTAACATGTCTAGATCTTCGGCGGGGTGAGGGGGGGGGGCGGGGGGGGGGCTTTTGAGGAGGGGGCAAGGGGAAGGGGTGGGGAGAGGTGGGGGGGTCGTCTTTCGCTTTTTTCTCTCTCACCTCCCACCCCCCACCCCCCGCCCCAACACCCTCTTGATCCACGGAGTCGTCGTTGTTTACCGCCGGAATGGGCGGGGTTTCGAGAAGAGACAAGGGGGAGGAGGGTGGAAGGGAATGAGGGAGTAGGTGTGTGTGTGTGTGTGTGTGTGTCTGTGGCTTTGAGCTGTTTTGTGGGTCGGTAGTTTGGGATTGGGGCTTGTGCGTGTGCAGAGCTAATTTTCGATATTTCCCCTCCCCTCCCCCAGCCCCCTCTCTCCATTTGTGCACACCCCACTCCACCCCGCCCCTTACGTCTCTAAGCAATCAGAGATAGTAACTGTAAAAAAAAAGGAAGAAAAAAGTGAAATTGTACTTGTAGGGGTGTCAGCGAGAAGCAGGAATGGAACAAGGAAAACATCTGAGCAGTTTGCGAAACTGGCATCAGCATCGCCACTACGTACTGTTGTAGGACAATGTAACTATTGTTGTTGAGTGTGTGGGTGATGGTAATGGATGTTTGAACGGATAATGTTATGTGTGTGAGACCTGGCAATAAGGTAATCTTTGACTTTATTCTCAGATGTGACGAGAGAGTGACGAGATGAGAGCAGAGAGAGGAGCGAGAGGTCGTTCAGAATTAGGCGTGAACCAGGAGAAATAATACAGTATAGGCGATAGACCAGGGAAAATATACAGTATAGGCGATGACCCCCCAAGGAGAAATTAATTCAGTATAGCGACGACCCAGGCGAAGTTATTTAGTGTAGGCGGATGACGGACCAGGAGACGTTGATTTTGTATTGGCTGTTAAACCTTATGAAGGGGGTTCAATACAACATCGATGCCATTTGACATTGAAAAACAATGAATCAGCACAACACCGGGACGATTGAGCCTTAGTCTGTTGTCTTCTTGCAAGATCAATCGGAACTTGACCATGTGAAAACAGTGCTTTGCGAAAGGCTTTGTAAACAAGTTTTGTGAAAATGGTCGTCTGCTGTAGGCCTGTTTATTTCAAAACTGGCCATGAAGCAGAACACACACTGGAAACGACCTGGGTTTTCAAGATTCATTTCAAGACCGTCGCTTCATTTGCGCATTTCAAAGGTTGTGTAGTAACGACGGTACAGGTCTTGTCATCTATTTGGATTTTTGCTCAGTGGAGTAACAAACATTTATCGAATGTTCATTCTGAAACAGTGAAGTGAGATGTGAGTGAGAGAGGCTGAGGAGTGAGAGTGAGAGAGAGAGAGAGAGAGCTTCGAAAAAGGAGTGTTCCAGTGAAAACATATTATCATTAGATATTCTCTTCTGCCTCACCAGCACCCTGAGCGTCTTTATAGGCGTACACTTCAACTCCTGGGGTCCCCCCCCTCCCCCGCACACATTCTTGATTTTGATTTGTTTTGTATAGTTTACACGTTCTTTTTTTATAATTGGGCCTCCATGCTCTGTTTTTCCCACTGTATTCTTTTTCCTTTTCTTTATATGACTGGACATTTGCCATGCTATGTCGTGTGTTTTCTAGGAAGGTTATGTGCTTATTGATTTTAACATCTTGTTTTGATTACAAAGTGTAGTTAATTCTCTCTCTCTCTCCTTTCTCTTCTCTCTCTCTCTCTCTCCTTCTCTATTCTCTTAATAAACCTCCACCTGTAATTCTATTTCCCCCCGTCTTACTTTTTTTTTTCCTTTACGACATTTACAACCATACCCAGTCTGCTATGTACATTAATGACAGGCAGGTATTTGCTGTTTTGAATATTCCGGTTGTGTTAAAGCGTTCAACACTACTGGTCGTGACAGGATGTGGCGACATCACCATTGTAACTTAGGGCTTGGTCAGTGTCTGGGAGAAAAAACTGAACATCTACTGATGACAACATAGACCCTAGGGAAGTTAGCAGACTTGCCATCGCACGTTCGTCAAAATGTGTCTACTTGGTCATTGTTATACTATATTCGTTCTGGTAGTATCGTTGTATTGCTTTAGGGATGCGCATATAGATACCATGAGAAGTGTCATCCTCTCTCACTCAAAAAACTATTCACTCACAAGGCCGGTGTTTTATTGTTTTTTTTAATGAAGATTTATATATATTTTTTGTCATATACCATCACTTGCCTCTAAAAAAAAGACCCCTTACTCCCCACTTCAACACTCTACCTGCCCATTATTTTAGTTTTTGAAAATGCAAGGACGTTAATTTGTGTTTCTTTGACAGTTTACGGTCAAACGATTTTCTGTGCTGTCATCAGTTTTGAACAAATCGAACTCTTTTATGCTTTATCAGGGGCATAGTCATCGCGCTCAGTGTAGCCGCATTCAGCACGTTCTAATGCCAGTCTCATCTAGGCGCTAGATCGCTGCAAGAAACATGCTTGTGTTTCCGAATTGCATGGTCAGTTTATTTAGATAGGCATCCTGTCACAAAGACATAGCTTACCATCTCGTTCTTCAACAAGGTTTTATTCAGTCAATCCTTATTCTGTCTTCACACACACGATCCCACTTCCTTTTGCCATTGCCGCTTTCACAATTATCTTAGCAGAAGCTGTAATTGCCTAATTGATTATACACAAAGGGAGTCGAGAGACCTAGGGGGAATGAAATAAAGAAAGGAAGTTGAAGGCGGGCGCGAACTCGCACAGCACAAACACACACGGCAAACGCGCGGCGCACACGCAAACACATACGCCGTTTATTGCCAATGCACGCACGCACGCACGCACGCACGCCGCCAACTCCACGCACAACACACAACCCACACACCCCACAAACATACTCTACACTAAAAATCATCTGGAATCAAACGAGTCGCTCCACATAAAACGGATACCATAAAATCAACTATTTGAAATCCGGTTCCATGACAGGAAATGGTTATGAGAAACAACAAAAACAACAAACAAGAAAATTTTAAGCGCCAGGAATCTTATAAATAGATGCTTAATGTGTGTACAATGTAGTGAATGCCACTAGCAACAAAACAAAACTATCCAAGTTTTGTTATCAATGTAAATAGACTCGCGCACAAACTTTCCTTTCCCAATCTTCGAACAATGTTATAAATCTTGTCCAGTTTATTCAGGAAGGAGGACATGGGGAATAATCGCCATGTTCTTTGAAAAGTATGAATGTAGGAACAGGCACTGGAAAAACACGCAAATGATTTGATTAGAATTGTGGAACAAGTACTGGTCACCTTCAATTGTACCCATCCTCATCACCATCTTCTGTCTGATTAGTCTGTCTGTTGTCTGTCTCTTCTCTCTCTCTCTCTCTTCTCTCTCTCTCTTCTCTTCTCTCTCTTCTCTTCTCCTCTCTTCCGTCGTGATGGAGGATGAAGAAAAAGATTGTTAGAGCTTAGTATAACCCTCAGGAAAGATGAATTTTGGATTAACGTGGCTGACTAAAACAAGCTGTATGGTCAGGTAATGTGTTTAGTCTGTCGCAAAACGAAATAAAAATACAATGTGACAATTTTTTAGGTAAAAAGAAATAAGGACCATGCTAAATTCGTTGGAAATCTGATAATGTATTAAACTGGGAATCTCACACGCTCTCGAATCTTTCTCCCTGCAGTTTTAGCTGCAGGTTAAAACACACACACACAACACAACACAACAACACACACACACACACAAACCACACACAACACACACACAACACATCTCCAGCACGACGCGCATGGACACACACACACACACACTACATGCGCGCCGCACGCATCCTTCCTTCCCCCACTCTCCACCACACACGCACGCACCACACACACACACACACAACACACACACACACACACAACAACACACGCGCGGCGCGCGCACGCGCATGTACTCAACACACACACACACACACAACACACACACACACACACACCACAAACACACCTACATGCGCGCACTCGCACTCCACCCCCCTCCCTCCACAACACCCACACACACCACACACACACAACCACTCATGACCAAAGCGATGCCATGGTACAGGCCAGAATGGTTACTTAACAGCATATAAGGACTGTGAGAGCAAACTCTTCTGTTTTAAATCATTTACGAAGGAAAGCGGTTAAGCAGCAGGATCTTGAGCTAATTGAGAAACGGTTAAACTTGGAAGACGCATACAGGCCGTAGATTTTTTTTTCTCCTTTCGGTTTTTCTCCTTCCCTTTATTGTGTGCCGAAGGCAAGCTGCAATGTGTTTTTTTGGGGTAAAAAAAAAAACAATAAAATTTCTTGCCGAGCTGAAGATGATTATCGTCATGGTAATGGGACATGACAGAGGTTTCAAAGCGGGGATGACAATAACACGTGCAAGTTGTGTGAGCTGCGCTTGGCTCGTCTCTTTTGCTTCGTCGGTCGCTTAATCTTTCGCCGCGATACTTTCCTGTGTGGGGGGGTCGACAAGGAATGTTGTTCTTTTCCGGCACAGTACCGAACGTTATCTTCCCTATGGGTCTATGTACGCTCTGCAAAAGTTAGATATCTCTGAACCTATATAGGTTCCTCTCTCTTCTTTCTCTCTCTCTCTCTCTCTCTCTCTCTTGTATACGGGTGTTGTGTTTTTTGATGTGTGCGGTATGAGATTTACGTCCAGTTACTCTTCAAATCTGGGATGAGTTTTTCTACTAAACCATAAATCTGCACGGAGGTTGCACGGAGGTTGTTGTGTATGAAATAGATCTTCGTAATTTTGTCTTGAAGCCATCTGCAACTTGTATTATGGGGCGCTTACCCTCGGGGGATATCGTTATCATTTTGCAGTTCAAGACGTGGTGTGGCCGACTCCCGCAAGATACAGAAGTTTGCCTGTGCTTCCATGTCGATTGGTTGGATTGACCTGTTGTCAAGGGTATCACTTGTGCCACAGCTGAACATGATTCTGGACTTTTGAAGGAAAAAAAAAAGAAAGAAAGAAAAGGAAAAAGAAGAAGGGATACTGACGGTTCCCTGTGTCCATGCCGATTTACACGCCGTATTATTGCATACATTTGCACAAAAAGCATAGTGCCCGTCGACGCTTTTATCTACGGAACGGCTGTTTGTGTTGGACGCATTGGTCTCAGACTCTCAGTAATGGAAATGATTGACGTTATAAGGTTCACAAAAGGACAAGTATTTACGAGGACAAAGTGCGAGCGTTCAGGAACGATTACAAGCCACGCACATATGCATCCCCGCAAGAACAAAATGCAAATGTGTGATGTAATCACTTGCAAAGCTGTGCGAAGGCTCTCTTTTAAAACACAGTGACTTCCAACCAAAGCCTAGGACCTTGAAGGCCTTGTGCACTCTCCAGTCGAGTCTCCGACCGTGTATGCAAGGAATGTGAATTTTTCTGTCACGACAGTTGTGGACGTCTCTTTGCACACTGTCGGCCCCTGAAATTCTGATTGTTTTCTGAACACACAGTCCCTTTGTTTGAGTCGCAGGACTTTAACTTGATAGCGTGTCTTGTGCTTATTTACACTTCACATTGTATATCTTCGACACTTTTTATTTCGGTGTAGCTGTCCATGGCTTTCTTTATGTATGAAATTCTCGTGAACTTTGCAGCACAGAAGACTGCGAGGGAACCACCTCAAGGATATTGATGTACCAACATGCTCTAAGCTGAGGTCACACGAGAACAGGGGGCGAATGACCAGAGTTTTCAGACCCGTATTTTATTTTACGGAGATGATAGAGATGATGCAGTGGAGTTCAATTTTGGGTGAGGGACTGCATGGCAGGTCTATCTTTATTAATATATCCGGCATAACCAGGCCCGAG
>CM031616.1:19549676-19552176 GCA_018398815.1 Conus ventricosus | reverse complement strand
TCCTGTCTCCTCCCCTCTCTCTCCTCTCCTCCCTCTTCCCCCCCCCCCCTCCCCGTTTCTCAAACTGTTTCTTTGTCTGCCTACATGCCTGCATGCCTCTTTGTCTGACTATCTGGTTGTCTGTCTCTGCCTGTCTGTCTGTCTGCCAGTCTGTCTCTCTCTGTATATCAGTCTCTGTCTGTCTGTCTGGTGTGTGTGTGTGTGTGTGTGTGTGTGTGTGTGTGTGTGTGTGTGTGTGTGTGTGTATGTGTGCGTGCGTGCGTGCGTGCGTGCGTGTGTGTGTGTGTGTGTATATAGCATAATCAACAGAAATATCTATTACATGTGACTGGGAGCGAAAAGATGGGAACGGAAGGGGAGGCTGGGCATGGATTAATTTCTATTTAAAAAAAAAAAAAGAAAGAAAAGCTCCTTGTTTTAATTAAGGGAGGAGAGGTGAGGGCGTGTAAGATGGATAAGGGAAGGTTTCAGAGCAAGCAGACTAGGGGTCTACACGCAAATCATATATTTGTAGTTATATTGAACATTCCTTTGTGCTCAAAGACCACTCATGCCAGTTTTACTTTTTTCTTTCTTTCTTTTTTTTTTTTTTTTTTTTTTTTTTTTTGGTTCTTCAAGGCACATTTGCACGGTTTTCTTCTTCTTCTTCTTCTTTTTCTTCTTCTTCTTTTTGCTTTCTTGTCTTCTTTGCAGTGTTCAGAGCATTACTCCCACGCCGCCCATTTCGACTTCTCCGTACACAGTCTCACCGAAGGTTCTATTGCAGTCCCAGCACGTAAAGGAGCAATGAAGGTTCGGTGATCGTGAGGCAACCCACTAGAGGAGACACTGCGTCGCCGCCGAGACACTTTGCTGGTGTTCCGGTGGTGTCTGTTCTGATCCAAAGATCCAACATTTGCAGTGCCCCATCTACTACTACCCCCCCCCCCCTCCCTCTCCTGCGAACAGCAATGATTGCCGGTCTTGTGGTATAGCTAAGATGAGCCGGTCACATACTTGAACTTTAATAATAGAGTTGTTTATAATGTTTTTTGTTGTTGTTGGAAAATAACCCTTTTTTAGGCACGTACAAAGAATCTCCCGGCTACTCCATTTTTTACCGTTAGGAAATAATTTGTACGTATGTTAATTCATACTGTCTTTCTCTCTTTCCACCTCTCGCCTCTCCCCCCCCCCCCCCCCCCCCTATCTCTCTCTCTTTCTCACAACATCCCACCTTCCCCCACCTCCATCTCCCGTACCCATCCCATCCCCCACCATAACTTCCCCCTCTTTTTGTATCCAGTTTCATGGGGAAAAGTGGCGTCGGCGTTACAAATGTTGTGTAGCTAATCATTTTTTTTGGTCTGAAGTTTGAATAAAATGGTACACTTTGTAAAGAAATCGTTTATTGGTTCATTCAAGTCATGGTGAAACGCTTCGAACAAAAACTAGACAGGTCAGTCAGACATCCAGCAGGGACACACAGGAGAGCGCAGACCACTACCAAGGTCAAGCCGATCTTGGATCCGCCCTTTAGTCCGGATCTGATTCAAGGATCCGCTCCAAAAGTGACTGGGGTGGTCCTTGGGCCGAAGTCTGTCTGCCCACCACCAAGTTTCGCTGGACTGCGGTCAGCAGTTTGGGCGTAAACTGGACAGACGCCGATGAAAATGTGAACTCCTTTGCGGAGTTGAAAAACAAAATTTGACTGTTATAAAACTTACTGGTCGTTCATACAGCGCTGCAGCGGGGAGAATATGTTCTGAGGGTCTACGATGAGGAAATCTAGATCTGCTGTCATCTTTCCAAACTGGCACAGACGAACTTGAACCGATGGCATGGAAAACGGAATTAATTGTTTAGTCTGTGGGAGAATCGAGGACCAAATGCGCGTGCTATCGATCATCCCACATATTGCCGACGCAAGAAAGAAATGGCTGTAAAAGCAGGTACGCAACATCTGCATTTTTTCATCATTCGTTCCACAAAATGAACATGGTAATATAACGAGAATAGTGGATATGTTTTGTTTTTTTTTCGATTAAAATTGAGAAAGCAGAATGCCAAATCTATAAGTTTCAAATGAGTTCTGAGTTTTTAGTTTCATCATTGTTTTTTTTTGCATGACTTTTATTTCAGCTGTTTTTTTTTTTTTTTTTTTTTTTCCTTCTTCCTTGTGCTTAATTTCTTAGCTCCTGCTTTTCATTCTGTTGGCTTAAAAATGTTTTCTAAAGATTTCATTTTGTTTTGTTTTGCTTTGTGTTTGTTTTGTTTGGTAAGTGTATATAGACCACGTCCGGCCACTGAGTATTCAGGTCGATGACCCTGCATAAACGTTCCGGACAGCATTTTTTTTTTTTCCGCGCTAAATGGTGAAGAAAAGGGGGAGGGAAGGGGTGGGGGGAGGGGGGGGGGGGGGGGGGGGGGAGTGTCAGATCGTTAAAATGGAGCTCACCGTGATTAGAGCTTGCTGGACATGGTGTCGCCTCGTTCAGCTTTTCCCTCGTCTTCCGGTTTA
>CM031616.1:19537176-19542176 GCA_018398815.1 Conus ventricosus | reverse complement strand
TTCTCCATTCTGTTATAAGATATTGTTTGCCACTTATAAAGGTTCAAAGACTTATTACGATATACTGATTGATAATCAGTTGAGAGCTCCGTGCTGTGACAAATGGGACATCAAACTTTCACAAGCTCATGACTGGAATTCATGCTTTTTTATGCACATAAGATTACAGATGTAAAACTTAAGTGGTTTCAGCTAAGAATAATTCACAGGTGTTTAGGCACAAATGTTATTTTGAAAGAAATCGGTGTTACTGATAATGATAAAATGCAGTTTTTGCGGATTATTTAAAGATTCTATTGACCATATGTTTTGGAAATGTACTCATGTCAAATGTTTTTGGAGTAGGTTAATTGATTTGGTAAAAGAGAAATACACTCATGCACAAAATATACGCCTAACAGAGTCTCTCATACTTTAGGTTTCGACAGAACAATCGCAATTGATTACATTTTTAACTTCATTATTCTTCTAGCAAAATATTACCTATATAAGTGTAAGTTAGAAGGCAGTCTTCCACATGTAGCAGTTTTTCTTGAAAATGTTGACCTACAGATATAAAATTGAAAATATTTCTCATACCTAACCATGAACCACGTGGATTTTCATGCCAGATGGCTTGCTTATGAAGCTTTGGTTCTAATACCTAGCTGCTTTAGCTACTGCCTCAGGAACATATCTTTTCTGTGTTAATATATAAATGCATATGAGTATAGTATAACAACAATTACAAGGCTAATCATGTCATCTTTTTCCTTTTTTTTGTTTTTGTTTTGTTTTGATCCTTTGCTGAGGATATCCTGTGTGGCCCTTGTCTGCTGCTGAAATATTTATGTTATTGGCACTCAAAAAATAATGTAACCTTATGATAATAACATGTATTATCTTCACTTGCTGTGACCCGACCCATTCTGTTACCTTGTGTATCTGTCTGTCTGTCCGTCTGTTTTTGTTTTTTTCCCCCTATATTATTTGTGTGTACATGCTGATTTATCTTGCAATATATATGTGTATGTTTAAGTATATATATATATTTTTTTTCTTTTTTTTTGTCAAACGCATGTATACATCTGTTTTGGTAGTAGTATTAGAATAATATGATGCATACAAGTTTATGTATATTTCTTATAGCATTGTCAATAAGTAACCATGTTTTTTAATTTTTTTTTTTATACATAGACAATGTTTATGCTGAAATTCTCTCTCTCCTCTCTCCCCTCCTCTCTCTCTCTCTCTCTCTCTCTCTCTCTCTCTCTCTCTCTCTTCCTCTCTCTCTCTTTCTTTCTTTTTTCATGTGTGTGTGTGGTGTGTTTTTTCTGTTTGTTTCTTGCTTTTATACCTGATTTTTAGTTATGAGTGTCTGTCTTTCTTTATATGTGTATGGGTGTGAGTCTGTCTTTTTTTTTTTCCCTTTTTTCTCTTTGTATGAGGAATAACGATAAAAACAAATAAAAATGTTAAAAAAAAAAAAAAAGAAAAAAAAAGTAAGCATTGAATAACAAACAAGTAGGTAGCTCTTGCTCCCCTGATGAAATAAGGACACGGTCACAGCGCCAGACAAATGCTGCTGACGACACCAGATCGCCCGGCAGAATAAGGCAACGGCCACAGCGCCAGACAAAGCTGCTGACGAAAACCAGATCGCCCCGGGAGAAATAAGGACACGGCCACAGCGCCAGACAAATGCTGCTGACGACACCAGAATCGCCCGGCAGAAATAAGGACACGGCCACAGCGCCAGACAAATGCTGCTGACGACACCAGATCGCCCGCAGAAATAAGGACACGGCCACAGCGCCAGACAAATGCTGCTGACGACACCAGATCGCCGGCAGAAACGACAAGAGCGCACAGAACAAACAAGGAGACGTCCCTGTGGAAGGATGTTCCAAGCTTGCCCATAATACCCTGTACTCGACACAGCTAGACAGCAACAACGAAATGAAATGAACAAATACAAATCAATATTGATTCGAGACTGGCGCAGCCTTTTTCGATCAGGAATATAATCAAACAAACAGTGTCTGGTAAGATCGTTACACATTTTCATCTGAACACTAAACAGTCGGAAGTTACTGTTGAGGATTGAGGACAGTCTACCCGTGAAACGTTTTCATGGGATAGTAAGCTTTCTTTGCGACAGAAACTTTGACAGGTTTTTTTTTTTTTTTTTTTTTGTATTGTAGAGTTTTGTATTGAAAAGTAGTATTGGGATTAACTACTACATGTTTGACAGTTTTTGGGTATTTATAGTTTTGTATTTAAAAATGACATTGGGATTAACTACTGAAGGTTTGACAGTTTTTGGGTATTTAGAGTTTTTGTATTAAAAAATAACATTGGAATTAACTACTGAAGGTTTGACAGTTTTTGGTATTTAGAGTTTTGTATTAAAAAAAGTATTGGAATTAACTACTTCAGTCCTACCGACTATTGTCTCCCCTGGCGGAAAAAACCGATTCGTTTTGAATCGAAGTGCGAATCCAGGATCCGTCAATATTGGCTGGGGTCTGCGCTGCTCCAAGTGCACGTCTAGTTGATGGATTTTGTTGTTGTTGTTGTTGTTGTTGTTGTTGTTGTTGTTGTTGTTGTTGTTGTTGTTGAACACCTTTTCTTGTGTTGTTGATGTTGTAGGTGTGTTTTCTCCCCTTAATTTTTTTTTTTACCGCGGGTGTTAAGATCCCACCTCTTCATTATGTATGAGAGCTTTTTGTACATGGGAAGGTGATTAGGGACATCTGTTTTGCATTTGCTTTCAGACGGATTTATCAGGAAGCCGTTTGTATGTACTTAAGATGAATGGGGGGATTTATTTGGCGTACATGGACATTTGCTGAGCATCACTGGACAGACGGCAGTGAGGGATTGTCTTTCTTCACTCCAGTGTGCGAACAAGACTGAGCATTCGCCACGTTACGTTCCAAGTTTGGGACGAGGTATTTTATGTATAAGAATGTTTTTCCCCAGTAATTCAACGGTAGCATCAATTTTATTTCCACAAGTATGTAGTGCAAGAATGAATGACACACGAGGAACCAGTATAAAATCGATCGTGGACAGAGAGGAAATGCTTTATTAGGCTCAGTTTATGAGTGATCGAGTTCTGGTTTATAGATATTTCGGTTAGGGCCGAGAGACATATTCATAGTTGAACATTTCATTGCATGTTTTGGCAGTGCAAGCTTCCTGCATTCCTCTAATGAGAAAACATCGGGTTTCTGTTTTGAACAAGATGTTCTGTTCAGTTTTCCTGTTGTGTCTGCAAAGCGCACAACCCACAATCCGGGGTACATGAATGACATTGCTCAATCACAGTTCAAAACAGAATCGAATGTCGATGATATTTTGTGTCGAACAATTTCTCTTTATAAAGGCTTATTCAGAATAATTCAGCAGCCTTAACACATAAAAAAAATCTGTTGTGCATTCATCACTAGCAATAAGTTAAGAAAACGATGAGTGTTCAACTGCCGTTTTGTTACGTACAGACCCGTATGGGATCTATTCAAGTTTGTTGACTTTGGTAAAAGCCTTGGAAATTTCAGATTTGTTCATTCATGAAGTAAGATGGTATCCAAATGCTTCTATTTACAAAAAGAAGTACCGAATGAGACGGCTGATTTATATACACGTTTAAAAAAAAAGATGATTACGTAGATGACCATTGTGTCCCAAAACTTCGTCAGAATAGTTCAGTCGACAAACACTGTACTCAATTACTACAGACATGTTGAGATTATTTTTTCTACGCTTATAGTGACCATGAAAGATCACAACTATCTAGAAAAAAAGAAAGAAAAGAAGGAAGTCTTGGTGTTTTCATTTCAATCTTGTAACTTGTACGACCGGTTTCTTGTCCGCGGGACTCATGAAATTTATATTATCTGCGGTACCGTTCCACGTTCAGATTATTGAAGGAAAAAAACAACAAATCAACAACGACAACGACAACAGCAACAGCAACGACAACAACGACGACGACAACAACAACAACAAAAACAACAACAACAACAAGGGAAATTGAAGATTTTACTACAAAAATCCCGTTCTAAGCAGCAGATCCGTGTACTTCAACACTTTTACTGTTTTTAGATTCCATACTTTGGGGGGGGGGGGGGGGGGGGGGGGGTGACACACAATTTTGTGGTTGTTTCCTAAGCACATACATGCAATGGGCACCCTTTCTATTTTAAAAAGGTTTACTGTCGCATCCCATACGTTTCGCGAACATAAATAGGTTCCTCTTAGAAGAGAGAGGGAAAAGGAAGGAGAGAAGACAGACAGACGACAACAGAGAGAGACAGGCAGAGAGAGATGGAGAGCGGGTGAAAGGGGAGAGAGAGGAGAAGGGGAGAGAGAGAGAAAAGAAGAGGAGGAGAGGAGATAAAAACAACTGTATTTAATCAAGGGCAAGATTTTTTTACTACCTGTTCTTCCCAAAAAGTCCTAGCCCAGCGAAATATGCATATGACACGAAATATTGGGGGAAAAAGGGAAAAATAAAGGGAAAAAAATTCGAAAAATGAAAAGAATAAGTAAAAACCCGGCACGCATGCATGGATGGAAATGCATTGAATACCTGCAAAAAAATCCACCACAATACATACTCATAAATCCACCAAAAACAAAAAGAAAGGGGGGGGAAAAGGGGGGATGGAGAGGGGTGGTATGTTGGGTAGTGTAACGAGAAGAAAAGAGGAGAAAAGAGAAGGAGAATAGAGAGAGAGGGGAAGAGAGAAAAAGAGAGAGAGAGCGGGGCTGCCTGAAAATAAACTGAATTCGAGCATGCACCCAAAAGACAGGGGGGTGCAGAGCAAAAGACAGTAAAGGAGAGGAGAGAGAGAGAGAGAGAGAGAGAGAACCCGACAGAGAAAAAACTGAAAGAGAGAGCAGAAGACAGACAAAGAGACAGACTGAGAAGACAGACAAAGAAAGGGGGCGGAGAGGTGGGGTGGAATGGGGGGGGGGGGGGGGGGGGGGGGGGGGGGGGGGGGGGGGGGGGG
>CM031616.1:19529852-19534852 GCA_018398815.1 Conus ventricosus | reverse complement strand
TTTTTCGTAATACGATACACAGTCCATAGAGTTATGTCTGTACTTTGTGAACTTACCGATGCATTCTCAATTCCTTGATTGAAGTGCTCCATAATGACAACTCTGTAGGGGCCGCCATAACATAGTGGATAAGGCGCTGGACTCATGATCCAAGGTTGTTGTTTCGAATCCCGGTTTGGTCTTGGAAATTTCAGTGGAATGTTTCCAGCTAAAATGACCATAGTTCACCCCGTTTGTCCACCCTGGCCCGCGGGTTTGTCAGGCTAATGTGACGGACCAGCCATCTGCATATCCTTGATTTGGGCACGGACGTTAAATCCAACTCAAACATGACAACTCTGTGAAAAGATTCCATTTTCACGATGTATCATGTCTATTGGAGGGCCTCTGGGTACACAACATTTCTGGTCTCCCTGTTTGGCGCAAGTATAGTCAGTGTTTCTGTACATGATTCTGGATAATAGTATTGGATAATACAGAAGATCACGCAGCAGTCGGGGTCTTGAGAGATGGAGGCTTCCTCCAGGGCAAGTTGTAGAAGCGGTATCTTCTAGGAGTCCAAGAGCATTGCAAGCATCTCGAAAAATGTTGTGGACATAGCCATTGACAATCTTCAGCTCCTCGTACGAACGGGGTCCTTTCATAACGTTGAGTAGAAGCCTCAAGAAGTAGCACTCTCCCTGGCGAGGACTGATACTGTACAATCGCCGGATTGCAGTGCCCTTTGTCGTTTCTTCCACCTATTCGAGTGGACATCCATGTGAAGTGCTCAGGGACTTCTACGTACTTCAGCTCTCGTGCTGTAGGGTCTTGAAAGCATAGGCTAAAGATGGCGGTAAGGGGTTTGCTTCGGGGGGAGAGCCTTGTGCTCTTTGCGCTGTGTTGTGTGGATTGAAGTAGACCCATTGTCCAATCTCCAAATGGACAGCTGGTCTCTGCACCATGGGGTGGCGCTCATGCAGGTCAAATCCCAGGAGTCTCCAGGTCGCCTCGATGCTGCCAACGTAGCGGGCATTCTGGCACATTTGGATCTCATCAACGACTGGAGGTTGTTGAGCTGCTCTTCACCTGCCTGAGTGGCTTGGAGTTGGAAGACGGTTTTGGTCTGTGCTTTTGTGGAATACTTCAGGACGTACTTGATGGATTTTATGCTACTGCATATTTCCCATTGATGTGGCAGTTGAACAATGTAGGAGGTAAGGGTTGTAGGGGACAACCCACTGGTTGGTGACGATGATTTCTCTCTGCCCAAGCGACACAGTCCCATTTATGCCCTCCATCAGACTCCTCGCGTCTCCTGTACTTGGGGTAGCTGTCCTCACTCTGCTCTATGACCCTTCTTGCCTCTCAATCAATTTTACTCACAATTTTTTTCGTAATACGATACACAGTCGATAGATCGATGCCTGTACTTAATGAACTTACCGATGCATTCTCAATTCCTCGATTGAAGTGCTCCAAAATGACAACTCTGTAGGGGCCGCCATAACTAGTGGATAAGGCGCTGGACTCATGATCCAAAGGTCGTGGCTTCCATTCCCGGTTTGGTCTTGGAAATTTTCACGTGGAATGTTTTCAGCTCAAATAACCATAGTTACCCCGATGTCCAACCTGGCCCCGCAGGTGTCAGGCTAATGTGACGGACCAGCTGTCTGCATATCCCTTTATTTTGGCACGGACGTTGAACCCAACTCAAACATGACAACTCTGTGAAAAGATTGCATTTTCACGATGTATTTATGTCTATTGGAGGGCCCTGGGTTGACAACATTTCTGGTCTCCCTGTTTGGCGCAAGTATAGTCAGTGTTTCTGCGCTTCCAGTTCGTGATGCTGCAACGTAGAACATTCCATGTGTAAAACACGGAACGGTCAGATCTGCCCACGGATGAAAAAAGTCTGACCATGGCTCTTGTTGACAGACAAAAATCAGAGGGTATTGCAGAGCATCATAACTTCGGTGTATTTCTGAAATCCTCTGCAGACTACCATCTCTAATTTAGAATTAACGTTTTTAACGGTCAATTTTAAGTTTCTGTTCATATTAGTTGTCTATCATTGATCAGCATGTAAAACCTCACCTGTTACCAAATTTCATCAAGAAAGGTCTAAATTTAGAAAATAACGGATCTTAACGGTTTTTAACGCTCAATTTTAAGTGTCCGTTCGGTGTAAGTTGTATATCATTGTTCAGCGTGTAAAACTGCATCTGTATACCGAATTTGAACAGGAACGGTCTAAATTTATATAATAACGGTTTTTAACGGTCAATTTTTAAGTTTCCGTTCGTGTAAGTTGCATATCATTGTTCAGCGTGTAAACTGCACCTGTATACCGAATTTCATCAAGAACGGTCTAAATTTATATAATAACGGTCTTTAACGGTCAATTTTAAGTTTCTGTTCATATTAGTTGTCTATCATTGATCAGCGTGTAAAACTGCACCTGTATACCAAATTTCATCAAGAAAGGTCTAAATTTAGAAAATAACGGATCTTACGTTTTTTTACGCTCAATTTTAAGTTTCCGTTCGTGTAAGTTGTATATCATTGTTCAGCGTGTAAAAATGCATCTGTATACCGAATTTCATCAAGAAAGGTCTAAATTTAGAAAATACGGATCTTAAAAGGTCAATTTTAAGTTTCGGTTCGTGTAAGTTGTATATCATTGTTCAGCATTTAAAACTACACCTGTATACCAAATTTCATCAAGAAAGGTCTAAATTTAGAAAATAACGCTTTTTAACGGTGATAAATAACGGTCATAAAAATTATCGAATGACCCAGTGTTATCCACAGTATGTCCCTCTAGATCATGTCAAGTTTGGTGGCGATCCGACGACTCCCTTTGCGCCAACATCAGAAAAGATTGTATTTTTGATCGTTTTTAGGGGGGTACGTGTTGTTAACGGTTTTTAACGGTCATAAATAACTGTCGTAGAAACTGTCCAATGACCTATGTTACTCGGGAGATATCCCTCTAGGTTCGATGTACCGTGCAATGTCACAACGGCCATTTGATGAAAAGCAGAGGAAAAAGATGTTTTTGAAACCGTTAGAACAGTTTTTAACGGTTTTATTTTTTTTAGAGATTAGCCCAAAACCATCCTCGGGTCACAACAGACGTACCTGCTAAATCTCAAGAAGATCGGGTTTAAAGAGTTTCTTTTATAGGGTTTGGTGTTTATAACGGTTTTTAACTGTTATAAATAACGGTTTTTAACTGCCCAAAAAACGGTCCATAATTTTAGAGAAGTAGTCCTGTACCTGTGCAATGTCACAAAGGCTAATTGAAGAAAAGCAGAGGAAAAAGATGTCTTTGAAACCGTTATACAGTTTTTTAACGGTTTTAAATTTTTTTTTGATAAATTTGCCAAACCATCCTCGGGTCACAACAGACGTACCTGCCAAATTTCATTACAATCGGTTAAGCCGTTTTTGAGTCTATAGCGTACACACCCACACACACACACACACACACACACAGAATTTGCCATTTATTATATTAGATTCCTTTGTCCTCAAAGACCACTCATACCAGTTTTACTTTTTTCTTTCTTTCTTTTTCTTTCTTTTTTTTTTTTTTTGTTCTTCAAGGCACATATGCACGGTTTTCTTCTTCTTCTTCTTCTTTTTCTTCTTCTTTTTGCTTTCTTGTCTTCTTTGCAGTGTTCAGAGCATTAACTCCCACGCCGCCCATTTCGACTTCTCCGTACACAGTCTCACCGAAGGTTCTATTGCAGTCCCAGCACGTAAAGGAGCAATGAAGGTTCGGTGATCGTGAGGCAACCCACTAGAGGAGACACTGCGTCGCTGCCGAGTCACTTTGCTGGTGTTCCGGTGGTGTCTGTTCTGATCCAAGATCCAACATTTGCAGTGCCCCATCTACTACTACCCCCCCCCCCCCCCGCCCCTCCCTCTCCTGCGAAACAACAATGATTGCGGTCTTGTGGTATAGCTAAGATGAGCCGGTCACATACTTGAACTTAATAATAGAGTTGTTTATAATGTTTTTTTGTTGTTGTTGGAAAATAACCCTTTTTTAGGCACGGTACAAAGAATATCCCGGCTCCTCCATTTTTTACCGTTAGGAATAATTTGTACGTATGTTAATTCATACTGTCTTTCTCTCTTTCCACCTCTCCCTCCCCCCACCCTCTCTCTGTCTCTCTTTCTCACAACATCCCCCCTTCCACACCTCCATCTCCCGTACCCATCCAATCCCCACCATCACTTCCCCCTCTTTTTTGTATCCAGTTTCATGGGGGAAAAGTGGCGTCGGCGTTACAAATGTTGTGTAGCTAATCATTTTTTTTTTGGTCTGAAGTTTGAATAAAATGGTACACTTTGTAAAGAGAAATCGTTTATTGGTGTATTCAAGTCATGGTGAAAAGCTTCGAACAAAAACTAGACAGGTCAGTCAGACATCCAGCTGGGACACACAGGGGAGCGCAGACCACTACCAAGGTCAAGCCGATCTTGGATCCGCCCTTTAGTCCGGATCTGATTCAAGGATCCGCTCCAAAAGTGACTGGGGTGGTCCTTGGGCCGAAGTCTGTCTGCCCTCCACCAAGTTTCGCTGGACTGCGGTCAGCAGTTTGGGCGTAAAACTGGACAGACGCCGATGAAAATGTGAACTCCTTTGCGGATTTGGGAAAAACAAAATTTGACCGTTATAAAACTTACTGGTCGTTCATACAGCGCTGCAGCAGGTGGAGAATATGTTCTTAAGGGGTTTACGATGAGGAAATCTAGATCTGCTGTCATCTTTCCAAATTGGCACAGACGAACTTGAACCGATGGCATGGAAAACGGAATTAATTGTTAAGTCTGTGGGAGAATCGAGGACCAAATGCGCGTGCTATCGATCATCCCACATATTGCTGACGCAAGAAAGAAATGGCTGTAAAAGAGGTACGCAACATCTGCATTTTTTCATCATTCGTTCCACAAAATGAACATGGTAATATAACGAGAATGGTGGATATGTTTTTTTTTTTTCG
>CM031616.1:19522352-19527352 GCA_018398815.1 Conus ventricosus | reverse complement strand
TAAATATCCACAGTTTATGGGTGGTTTTCTATAGCCCAAGGCCTATGTCAACTCGGGGTATGTCAGTGGGAAGGACTAGCGCACACCCCAAAACCACACTCACAGCTTGCTTACAATCTCATTCATATATCATGCATTCGTCACATCAAACCACTAGTAAAGTTTTATAACTTTACTACACATAATCATGGAAGAAAACATCAATGGCATGGAGTCAAACAACATAAAACATTCTTTTTTCCCTTGAACTTCAAAACCATTTATCTAAATCATCATAACTAACCCGGGTATAAATAGATTTTCTACTTTACCTGGCCGGGTGATCTTAAACTATTCACGAACCCACTGTCTTTTCTTTTCCTTTTTTTTTCTTTGTTTCTTTTCACTGTCACTTTCACAAGCACAACACAACTGCTGGCACGGGTCGGTTTGGGGACTGCGGGCACTGGTCAGGTTGGGCTGCTGGCACTGTGGTTAGACCGTGGCGGTGGTCAGGTTACTGGCGTTGGCCTGGGGTTCTGCTTAAATGAAGTGGCGCGCAGGTATGAGGTCGAACCTGGTTCAGATTGAACAGTGACTATCAGACATTGATCTTTTTCTCCTTTCTTTCTTCCTGCTTTAAAACGCATTGCACTCTCTCTCTCTCTTCTAGTTGCTCTATAAAATTTGGACATGGTTGCTTTTCTTTTCTTTTTTCTTTTCTTTTTTTTTTCTCTTCATCAGTTAGCAACTCTCTCTCTCCACATCTTCCTTAGTCTTCCTCTGGCAGACTCTATCTGGTGCTAATGCTTCAACGCGGTTCTCTTCACTCCCCTCTCATCTCCTGCCTTTCTCTCGTGCAGAGCCTAACCCAGAACTTTCCTCTCTCTCTGTCTGTCTTCTTTCCTCTCCTTCACTCACCCCTCGCTTTCTTATTACCCACCCCATTTGTCAAAGGGTGAGTACCATTGGTCAGTATTTTCCCCCCTTTACGGGAGGTTACCTCCTCTAATTCCATTGGACATTCAAATCGCCCAAGTCACATTACTAGCCGTGCTCTTGTGGTGGTCAATGGGTCATTTAATTAATTAGCTTGATTTTACCCCCCCCAACACAATACCTTCCCCCTCCTACTTCAACCGGCGACGTCCGACTTAACTTTGGGCGCTGGTCGCAAATTGGCTAATCAGTCTGACCAGATCCCGAGATCCGTCTGGCAACCTATCGAGACGTCGGTCAGCCACTCAGTCTGTCTGCCGTCTCCGCAAGAACTAAAAATAGCCCCCTCGCTGTGCCTAATTGGCTGAGGCGACGCATGAAGTCGTCTAACCTGGCGCCAGGATGTTTGCGTTCGGAGCTTATGTCCAATTGAATGGCTGGCGACTGACCACGAATTCGGTTTTTTCTATTTTTGTCCGTGACAATTTCCCCTTGCAAAAGACTATGCTCACATTGTCTCAAAACAACGGTACAAAAAAACAACAACCGAATTTGCTGACAACACACTACACGTGCAAAGTTTTGCAAAATACTTTACAACAACCGGTTTCAAATTAAAAGATAATCATTAGTAAATAACCCCAAGAGTTCTTTGACGTGCGCTTCTGCCTTATTTCAATTAAATTTTCTGATAACCTCGGGTGGCACCTATGCAATTCCCTACCTGCGGATTTGCCACATCTTCTTTTCACAACTACTATGAAAAGCACAATCTAATATGACAACGACCCATGACACCTCACTGAGGAATCTCCATCCTCACTTATCGCAAACAGTGCATCATACACAAGCGACTGTATGCTCCAAACAAAAACTACATTACATGAAACAAGTCTCACAAAGAAAATATGAACCATAGCCAAATGGGAATGAACCCATATCCAATCAACATAACTGTAATCAACACATATTATTAACAAAGTAGCTATGCACCCCCGGATATGACTGACTTCCTCTGAGTTGCAGGGGTGCTAGACTACACGACTTAAATAGTCGCTCCTACATTCTGTCGACTGGGATGTACTGAACTCGTACCTGTAGGGCTGCAGTGCCATTCCCCAGCGCAGACCCCTGCTGTTTTCAGCTGCCCCTTGTCTGAGTCTCACGCTGAATATTTTTGCGGAGAAAATTCGCATGGAAAATTTTTGGTTCCCATTCACATCAATTCGGTAATCCAATCACCTTTTCAGTGATGGTGAATGGTCCTTTCCAATGCATCAGCAGCTTGTTGTGATCGTGGGAAGCAGTACAGGACTCGATCTCCCACCTTTGAGGGATTGCTTCCTCACCTTCCTGTAAATTGCTTCTTCTGAAACGACCTAGCTCCTGCAAACTTTCCTTTGCAACCTTACATGTCTCATACCTGTGCCCCCCTTTTGGGAACAGGCGAGATTGGGCCAATCAGATCAACAGCCACTCTCCTAAATGGTGTGTTCAATAAAGGGGATGTTTAAGAGGCGCCTTCCCTTTACCCTCTTGTGGCTGACCTTTGACACACGTCACATGACATGCAGAAACGCTTTATGTCTGCCATTGCCCTGGCCCAGTGAAAAAACATCAAAGATTCGGCAGCTGTTTTGTGGTGCTGAGATGACCCGCCATGAGCGACTCGTGACCACTGACATGACAGTGTCACGATAACATGCTGGTACCTCTAACTGAGTTGTCACCCTTTCCTGTCTTCCCTTGGTGAACACTCGGTACAACAGCCCGCCTTTCACAAGAAATTCTGTCTCACCTCCTCTAACCACCCGTTTCTCTCCACCTCTTTTCTAACTTTCCCCAAGACTTCACGAGCGAAGGGTCTTGTTCCTGCGCTGCCCTAAACTCATCAGGCGACACATCTAGCCTGACTTCCTTGCTGGAACGACTAAAAGGTTTTATCAACCTTTTTCCTCCTTCTTGCTCCGTGTTTGAACTGCTGCCCCTGTAGCAGTCAACAACTCAGGATCCCTGGATCCCTTGCACCTGGAATATTTCCAATGATCAAATCATAAAGGGGTTTCTCCATCACCTTTCAGACAACTCGCCTGAGAAGTAAGGGGTAAATACTTCTATCTTAGCAATGGAACTCCCTCACAGTGCCATCGATTAGAGTACAGGTCTGGATTGCCCTGTCAAATCCCCTTCCTCGACCAGCGTTGTTCTTACTAACCACGAACAACCAGTGTGCCCCTAACACTTTCACCCTCTGCTGGCCAATCCACCCCTTTTTCCACTGGTATGAACCACTCAGCCTAGTGCCTCCATCCCGGGCACTGACTGCTGCCGCACGAGCCATAGGCCCCCACTCTACCTCTTCAGATTGGATCCCTTTGGGTTTCCCCTGCAGGTCGTTTCCCCTGGCGACCCTTATCAACCTCTTTCAAGGCTGCTGCCTTCTGGAACCTCATGCGACAATCCCTCACCCATGTCCTTTGTACAAATGAAACACCCATTGTCCCTTTGTCCTCCTTTCTGCCCCACCATGGGTTTTCGACTTTGCAGAAAACCCCCTAGTCTCCCTTTCACTCTCTCACCTTATCTGACACCTGTTTCTCCTGCACCCTTTGTGCCCAAACGTGCCTCCCTGTACACCCCTGCTAACTTCAGCAACTCCCCTGCTGTCTCTGGCTGCCTCTTTTTCAAATTTATAGTTAACTCTGGGCGCAACTGACAAAATAGTTCCTTTCATAACCCGCTTCTTTTAATTTAGCGAACTCCTTTCTCGTACCACTCAACTTAACCACTTCTCAAAATAGTGATCTAACGTGCACCAAACTGAGGGTACGTTTTCACCTGCTTGTAATCTAGCTGATCGAAATTTCTTTCTAAACCCTTCCTCTGTGAGGTCAAATCCCTTCATCAAAGATCTTCACAGCACCAAAATCAGATTGTTGGGTTGTCTGGGAACGCAGTGAAAATCTGTAAAGCCTTACCTGTAATAGCGCTGACAAAATGACTGCCCACTTTCTGAAAGGGCCAACCCCGACTAGTAGCAAACGTTTCAAAACGACTGATGTACGATCAATCGAATCTGTTTCTTCAGAGAATTTTGGCAACTTTGGTCGGGGGGCATAACTGCGCACAGGGTCACTGGAAAATGAGCTACCATCATCGGTGGTCTCCCTCTGTATTTTCACTCTCTCTAACTCTAATTGAATCCTTAATCTTTCTGTTTCCTGCGTTTCCTGATTATTGTTTTGCCCGAATCCTTAGTCTTTCTGTTTCCTGCGTTACGTTAGCCTGAATCCTTAATCTTTCTGTTTCCTGCTCTGCTATTTTCCTGCGACACGGCGTCTTTCCCCTCGCTCATTTTTCCATCTTTTTTTGGGTTTCAACGAATGCTCGCAACTCTTCTCCCCAGTAGCCCAAAACACGAGCGACGCTCACAAGTTGTTCAATAGGGGTTCTTTTTGTCCGCCATTATACCCTTTCCCTTTTTTTTTTTAACAAGATTTTATTACTACGACAGCAAACTGGTGGTTACCGACACGATGTAGTATAGCACAATCCTATGAAATTAATATTTTGCTTGGGACAACGAAATTAATTTTTTTAAGACGCCCAGCGCCTGACCCAAAATAGAGAGCGAATTATAGGCAATCTGTGCGAAATAAGTACTCTGGGGCTGAAATACCAAGCCCAGTGTTAACTATCTTGGAAGCAATGCCAAGCCTAGTATTTAAACTACTTGGGAACATACAGTAAGACACTACCTTGTTTAGGATTACAAAACTTGAATCCCACCCCGCTTCCTCTCTGAGAAGTTGAACAATTATAATAAATGGGGCCCGAATATCCTGGCAGGCTCGCCAATAAATTGTCAACCTCGGGGTATGTTTAGTGGAGGAAGGACTAGCGCACAGCCCAAACACACTCACAGCTTGCTTACAATCTCATTCATATATCGGTTGCACTCACATCAAACCACTAGTAAAGTCTATAACTTTACTACACATGATATAGAAACAAACATCAATGCGCATGGAGTCAAACAAAATAAAACATTCTCTCTTTCCTTTAACTTCACAAAACCATTC
>CM031616.1:19512352-19517352 GCA_018398815.1 Conus ventricosus | reverse complement strand
GTCCTCATTTGCAGGCACAGTTTGTGCCGTTGCTCCATTTAGTTGGAAAAAACACCTGCCGCCGATCTGTACAGTTCAGAAGTTCCTTTATATACTGATACCTATCATGAATCCGCATGTGTTGAATGTTGTTGACACGAAACAGCACTTTAGCTGTTTGACAGAGGGCAAGTAATTAGACATGTCATTTCAGCACAGCTCTCACGTCGGCCAAGGACAGTAGGTCTGCACACGCGGCGTCCGTTCCTTTGTTTGTATGTCGGCATGATTAACCCAGAACCACTGAACCTAATCAAACTGACTTCGTCAAAACATGGAGTGTGGCCCTCATAGGAATCGATCAAATATTGGTGTGTGGCCGCCGCCGTAGTCCGGATCCGGATCAGACGGTGGATCCAGGAATTTTTCAGCAAGATTGTAAATATTTGAGCACGCACAAAACTGGAGTGGAGAACAGTTGAAGAAAACTTGATGGGGGAAAATGGAGTGTTGCCCAAGGATGATGCCATTGAATTTTGGCGCGGATCCGTAGTGTGGGAACGGTTCAAAGGATAGATCCGGATTCTGTTTACAGTGTTGAGAAGATTGAAAGGAAAGCTGACATGAAGCATGGAACAGTAAGCATTGAGTAACAAACAAGTAGGGTAGCTCTTGCTCCCCTGATGAAATAAGGACACGGCCACAGCGCCAGACAAATGCTGCTGACGACACCAGATCGCCCGGAAGAAATAAGGACACGGCCACAGCGCCAGACAAATGCTGCTGACGACACCAGATCGCCCGGCAGAAATAAGGACACGGCCACAGCGCCAGACAAATGCTGCTGACGACACCAGATCGCCCGGCAGAAATAAGGACACGGCCACAGCGCCAGAAAAAAGCTGCTGACGAAAACCAGATCGCCCGGCAGAAAAAGGGGACCGGCCACAGCCCAGAAAAATGCCGACGACACCAAATCCCCCCGGGCAGAAAAAAAGGAACGGCCCACAGCGCCAACAAATGCGCTGACGACCCCAATCCCCCGGGCAAAAAAGGAAAAAACGGCCCAGCGCCAGAAAAATGCGCTGAGGACACCAATCCCCCGGGCAAAAACGAAAAAGGGCGCACAGAAAAAAAAAGGAGAGCCCCTGTAGAAGGATTTCCAAGCTTGCCCATAATACCCGTCTCAAAACACAGCTAGCAGCAACAACGAAATAAGAACAAATACAAATAAATGGATTCGGACGGGGCGCAACCCTTTTTTTTCGATCGGAATATAATCAAACAAACAGTGTTTAGAAATCTTAACCATTTTCACCCTAAACACAAACGTCTGAATTTACTGTTGGGGTTTGAGGACGTCTCCTCGTAAAAACGTTTTCGGGGGTAGTAACTTTTTTGCAAAAAATTTTGAAGGTTTTTTTTTTTTTTTTTTTTTTTTTTTTGTATTTAGAGTTTTGTATTAAAAAAAGTATATTGGGTTTTAACTACTACATGTTTGACAGTTTGGGTATTTATAGTTTTTTTTAAAAATACATTGGGATTAACACTGAAGGTTTGACAGTTTTTGGGTTTTGGGTTTTTTGTTTTAAAAAAAACGGGAAATTTAACACGAAGGTTTGAAGTTTTTGATTTAGAGTTTTGAATTAAAAAAATTTTGGAATTAACTACTTCAGCCTACCGACTAGTCTCACCTGGCGGAAAAAAAACCCTTCGTTTTGAAACGAAGTGCGAATCCCGGGTCCGCAATATTGGCTGGGGGCGCGTGCTCCAAGTGCACTCTATTGATGGATTTTGTTTTTTTTTGTTGTTGTTTTTTGTGTTGTTGTTTGAACCTTTTTCTTTGTTGTTGTTGTTGAAAAACATTTTTTTTTGTTTGTTGATGTTGTGGTGTGTTTTTTCCCCCTTAAATTTTTTTAAAAGCGGGTTTAAAATCCCACCTCTTCTTAGATGAGAAACTTTTTTTGTACATGGGAAGGTGATTAGGGGCTTTGTTTTTCATTTGCTTTAGACGGATTTATCAGGAAGCCGTTTTTTATGACTTACCACGAATGGGGGGGTTTATTTTGGGATCATGAATTTGCTGGCCCTCACGGGCGACGGCATGAGGGTTTCTTTTTTCACTCCAGTGGCAAAAAGACTGAGCATTGCCACGTTTCGTTCCAAGTTTTGGGGCGAGGGTTTTTTATGATAAAAAGTTTTTTTTTCCCCAAGTAATTTAACGGTAGCATCAATTCATTTCCAAAATATGTAGTGCAAAATGAATGAACCGAAAACCAGTTAAAAACGCTGGATAGAGAGGAAATCTTCTTAGGGCTCAGTTTTTGGGTGTCAGTTCTGGTTTAAGTATTTTGGTTTTGGGCCCAGAGAATTATTCATAGTTTGAACATTTTATTGCATTTTTGCCAGGCAAAACTTCCGCATTTTCCCCTAATGAGAAAACATCGGGTTTCTGTTTTTAACAGGATGTTCTGTTCAGTTTTTCCCGTTGTTCGCAAAGCGCAAAAACCTCAATCCGGGGAAAATGAAGACTTGCCCCAACACAGTTTAAACAGAATCGAATGTCCCGATGATATTTTGTTCAAAATTTTTCTTTATAAAACCTTATTCGAAATAATTTAGCGCCCTTTAAAACATTAAAAAAATTGTTGTGCATTCATCATACAATAAGTAAAGAAAAAAGATGGGGTTAACTGCCGTTTTTTTACGACAGACCCGTAGGGGTCATTCAAGTTTTTTTGACTTTGGGAAAACCCTTTGGAAATTTCCCATTTTTCATTCATGAATAAAAGGGGATCCAAGCTTCATTTACAAAAAAGAAAAACCGTGACACGGCTGATTTATATACACGTTTTAAAAAAAAAAAGATTACGTAGATGACCATTGTTGTCCCAAAACTTCGTCAGAATAGTTCAGTCGACAAAACAAACCCTGTACTCCCTTTCAATTACCCACAGAACATGTTGAAAAAATTTTTTAATTTAACCTACGTTTTTATTAGGAAAAAACCATGAAAGACCAAACAACTAGAAAAAGAAAAAGAAAAGAAGGAATCTCCTTGATATTTTCATTCAACATCTAACTTTTACCCCCTTTCTTGCCGCGGGAATGAAATTTTTATGGGGGTACCGTTCCCGTTTTGGGAAAAAAAAATAAAAGACACGCAACACAAAGCACGTCCGACGTGGAAAAAAACCAAAACCGGGGGGGGGGTTTTGGTTTTGGGGGGGGGGGGGGGAGGGGGGGGGGGGGGGGGGGGGGGGGGGGGGGGGGGGGGGGGGGGGGGGGGGGGGGGGGGGGGGGGGGGGGGGGGGGGGGGGACACACAATTTTGTGGTGGTTCTCCTAAGCACATACATGCAAGGGGACACCTTGCATAATTGAAAGGCTTTACTGTCGACATCCCATCAGTATTCGTCGAACATATAACTGGGTCTCTCTCTCTCAGAGAGATGAGAGAGAAGAGAGAGAGGGGAGAGAGAGGAGAGAGAGAGAGGAGAGAGGAGAGAGAGGGGAGAACAGACAGACAGACGACAGACAGACAGAGACAGAGAGAGATGGAGAGCGGGTAAAGGGCAGAGAGAGAGAGAGAGAGAGAGAGGAGAGAGGGGAGAGAGAGAGAGATCAAAAACAACTGTATTCAATCAAGGATAAAAGATTTTTTTTACATAGCAGGGGCGGATCTGAGGGGGGGTTCCAGGGGTTCCGGAACCCCCCCCTCCCCTAAAAAAAAAAAAAAAAAACTCTCAGCTTTATAATTTCTTTTTTGAAAAAAGAAAACTACCAAATTCCATCTCTCAGAAAAAGAAAAGAAATAAATTTGAACATGTTAAACGTTTACACATCTATTTTCCTGCCCCTGCATCGTGCGGGATGCTGATTCTTTTGAAGTATGTGGTGGAAAGACGATCTTTCCCAAAATCGGCAGACTTACTTCCTTGCGCTCTCTTTGTTTTACGAGCGCGAATCCGAAGGGGAAAGAAGTCGTGGAGAAGCTTGCGGGGGTTGAAGAGTTTTTCAACACAGTGTATACAAATCGCGGCCAGCGTATTTATTTAGTTTGTTTAGCTGCAAAGAGGACCATTTCTGGGCTGAGGTCGTTGAAAACCTACACGCGCACATCAATGGGAGCAGGCCGTCTGAATGGTCTTGCGCACATGAGGGTCCCCTCGTGACATACCCATTGATATTGAAGCAGCGTGGGACTCCTATGCTACAAATATAGGGCCTATATGCAGTTGCTGCCAAAGAATTTCCCGTAAAAAAGTGGAGCAACTATGGATGCCCCTCCTGTCCCTCTCAGTCCAACCTATGTAAGTAAGTTTATGTATTTTCGTTGATCACAGTGCCTTTCTGCAAAAAAATGTCCAACATATTTTGTGTACAGATTCATAGTAAATAGACACCAGGAGAGGCCCCCCAAAGCACCTCAGAAAAATGAAAATAACTTCACTTCTGGGGCTTTGCCCCCCAGACCCCCCCCGGGTCTTTGCCCCTGGACCCCACCGGGGCCTGGGCGGCCCCTGGACCCTGCCCCACTTTGGAATTTCCCCCCCCCTCTAAGTAACGATTCCGCCCCTGCATAGCCTGTTCTTCCAATCTGTCCTAGCCGAGCTAAATCAATGCATAAAGACACATAGAATATTGGAGGAAAAGGAAAGATAAGGAAACAATTCGAAGTGAAAAAGAATAAGTAAATACCCGAGCACGCATGCAAAGGATGGAAATTGCATCTGAATACCTGGCAATAAGAATCCACACAAAAACTAGTCATAAAATCCACTAAAACAAACAGAGAAAGGTGGAGGGGGAAAAAGGCGGATGGAGAGGTGGTGGTGATGTTGGGTAGTGGGAACAGAGAGGGGAGAGAGAAAGAGAGAGAAGGGGAGAGAGAGAGAGAGAGAGAGAGAGGAGAGAGAGCACTGAAACACTGCAGCCTAAATGACACGGGGGTGCAGGCAAAAGCAGATAACGGAGAGAGAGAGAGAGAGAGAGAGAGAGGAAAGAGAGAGAAGAGGAAAG
>CM031616.1:19495907-19508407 GCA_018398815.1 Conus ventricosus | reverse complement strand
GTGTATATGAAATCGTGCAACACTAAAGCATACATACGAGTCGTACGCAGACGAATATATGTATAACAATGACCAAAGGAGGACGCAGTTTTGACGATGGAGGCGATGGCAAGGGCTGCTAACTTCCCTGGCCAATGTTCTCATCCGTAGATGTTCAGTTTTTCTACCAGACACTGACCATGCCCTGAGTTACAACTGGTGTTGTCGCCACATCCTGTCATGGACCAGTAGTGTGGTGAACGCTTTAACACACCGGAATATTCAAATCAGCAAATACATGCCTATCAGTAGAACATACAGACTGTGTATGGTGTGTAAATGTCGGTAAAGGAGAAAAAAGAAGGTAAGAACGGGGAGAAAAAAGAGAGATTACAGGTTGCTTGAAAAACGAGAGAGAGAGAGAGAGAGAGAGAGAGAGAGAGAGAGAGAGAGAAAATTACATTTTGTATCAAACCAAGATGTTAAAATCAATAAGCAAATATCCTTCCGTAGAAGAACACACAGACATTGCATGGCGAATGCGAGTCAGTATAAAGAAAAGGAAGGGGGAAAAAAACCGTAGGGAAAAACAGGAGCATGGAGGCCCAATTATTAAAAAAAAAGAACGTGGGAAACAAAACAAAACAAATTAAAATCACAGAATGTGTGCAGGGGGAAAAAAAACCCTGGAGGTTGAAGTGTACGCCTATAATGACGCTTGGGTTTGCATAGTATGTCGAAAGAGAAATCAAATGAAATGATGTTTTCACTGGAGACACTCCTTTTTCGAATCTCTCTCTCTCTCTCTCTCTCTCTCTCTCTCTCTCTGTTTCAGAATGAACAGTTCGATGAAAATGTTTTGTTACGTCCACTGAGCAAAAATGCCAAAAGATGACGAAGACCTGTACCGTCTGTTATGCTACACAACCTTTTAAAATGTGCAGAATGACTGCGACGGTCTTGAAAATATGATCTTGAAAAACCCATGTCTCTTTCATGTTGTTCTGCTTCATGGCCAGTTTGAAATGAAACAGGCCTACTGCAGACGACCATTTTCACAAACCTTGTTGTACAAAGCCTTTGGCAGAGGCACTGTTTTCACATGTTCAAGTTCCGATGGATCATGCAAAGAGTACACAGACTAAGGCTCAATCGTCCGTGTTGTGCTGATTCATTGTTTTTCAATGTCAAATGGCATCGTTGTTGTATTGTACCCCGTTCGGAAGGTTTTACAGCCAATACAAAATCAACTTCTCCTGGGTCGTCATCGCCTACACTGAATTAACTTCGCCTGGGTCATCGCCTATACTTGTATTATTTTCTCCTGGGTCATCGCCTATACTGTATTATTTTCTCCTGGTCATCGCCTATACTGTATTATTTTCTCCTAGGTCATCGCCTATACTGTATTATTTTCTCCTGGGTCATCGCCTATACTGTATTATTTTCTCCTGGGTCATCGCCTATACTGTATTATTTTCTCCTGGGTCATCGCCTATACTGAACTAACCTCTCTCTCTCTCTCTCTCTCTCTCTCTCTCTCTCTGAGAATAAAGTCAAAGATTACCTTATTGCCATGGTCTCGCACACATAACATTAACCGTTCAAACAAGTCCATTATCATCACCCTCACACTCACAACAATTGTTATCATTGGTCCTACAACTAGTACGGTAGTGGCGATGCTGACGCCAGGAGTTCTGCAAACTGCTGCAGATGTTTTCTTGTTCCAGTTCCTGCTTCTCGCTGACACCCCTACAAGTACATTTTCACTTTTTTCTTCTTTTTTTTTTTCAGTTCTATCTCTGATTGCTTAGAGACGTAAGGGGCGGGGTGGGGGTGGGGGTGTGCACAATAGGGAGAGGAGGGGCTGGGGAGGGGGGGAGGGGGAGGGAAATGTCGAAAAAGGTGACCGGCACACGCACACAGCCACAATCCCAAACTACTCCACAAACAGCTCAAAGCCAGCAGAGACACACACACACACCTTCTCCCTCTCCCTTCCTCCCTTTCCGGCGGTAAACAACGACGACCCGTGGGAGCAAGAGGGGGGGTGGGGGTGGGGGGGGTGGGGGAGAGAGAGAAAAAAGCAAAGCAACCCCCCTTCCTCTCCCACCCCCTTCCCCTGTGCCCCCTCCTCACCCCCCCCCCCCCCCCCCCTCCACCCCGCCGAAAAGCTAGACAAGTTACGGGGTCCATTTCTTCAAGCCTAATCTGCTGAGCACAAGAAGGGCTCACTTTCATCTTCCCTGCGTCCGCTATTCTTTGTCCCTTTCCCTCCTCCCCCCAGCCCCTCCTTTTCCTTCATCAAATTTTCATACCAATCCTTTTCACTTCCACTCCGGAGAACAGCGAGAAACTCTCCATCGCTGTCACCGGAGGTTGGCGGTTCTCCTCAACCCCCCCCCCCCCCCCCCCCCCACCACCACCACCCACCACCTTCGCGCTCATCCCCCCCAGCCTCTACCCCATGCCCCCATCCCCCCCCCCCCCCCCCCCCCCCCTTCGCTTTCACTCCCGTAGCGGGCGCAGGTTTCCCTATGGTCAACTGTTCGTCACCAGAGAGAGAAAACGAACAAGTATACAGATTTGACGAGATTTTTGAATGGATCTGTTAAATGACACACCACGTGCAGTTTCATCCCTGAAAGAGAACCGATAAACAAACAAAAACAGGACCTCTGCGAGAGATGAGGTATGTGCGTATGTGCGTGTAAAATCCATAACAAATCACCCGACAATTAAAAACCACCCGATTTGACATCTGACAACAACAACAACAATAACAACGATAACAACAACAACACCAAATTTTGTAGGATTCATGGCAAGACTGATAATGATGGTACTGACGATGACTTTACACTTCATGTTCATGTGTACGCAGGCCTGCCTACAGACCGCAATACAAAGTTGAAGATCAGAGCGTGCAATCTGCCACGACTGTCCAATGCCCCAAACTGGCGTTCAGCTCGTGATGCATGTATGTGAAAGTTCGGGCAGGGCAGAGAACAGGGAAAGGGCATTCTGGGCCACTTCCGCCCTCACTCAGTTCGGGCGAAAGTAACCCAGAATGCCCTTTCCCTGTTCTCTGACAAGTAAGACTTCAATAACCAAAAAATAACGATTATCTACAAACAAACATACTGTGTAGGGTTATCCGTTTTCAATACTAATTTACTAAACTTTTTAGATTTTAATTTTTGCTTAATCCTATGTTTTTCCTGGTCATTTTCAATAACATCATTTTCGCGCAAACATTCTTCAAATGAGTCTTTGTCTTTTATGTGAAATAAAAAATACAGTCTTTAACTGTTCTCTAAAGTCTTTTAAAACCGAGTTATATTTCTGGCATAAAATCCACACACTTATTCCAGCATGTCTTCCACTGAAAGCTAGTTTCGACAAAGTGTTTCTCTTTTTAACTATGTCTCTTTCTGCTGAACAGTCATCTATAATAAATAGTGTCTGCTTCCTTCAAACAGTCTATAAAACTGTCTAAACTCACTCAATTTTAAAATTAAAAAAAAAAAAAAAAACGTGGGAAAAAAAACCCAAAAAAAAAAATAAAAAAAAAAAATTAAAACCGAATGGTGCGGGGGGGGGGGGGGGGGGGGAAACCCCGGGGGTTTGAATGTACCCCAAAAAAGACGCTTCAGTTTGATTGTATGTCGAGAGAGAAATCAAATGAAATAAATTTTCACTGGGACACCCCTTTTTCGAATCTCCCCTTCTCTCTCCCCTCCTCCTCCTCCCCTCCTCTCTCTCTCTCTCTCCTCTGTTTTCCAAGAATGAACTTTTCGATGAAAAGGGTTTGTTACGCCCATTTAGCAAAAATGCCAAAAGATGCGAAGACCGTACCGTCTGTTAGGGCTACAAAAAACCCCCTTTTGAAATCCCCGCAGAATGACGCGACGGTTTAAAATGATCGGGAAAAACCCATGCTGTTTTCATGTTGTTCTGCTTCAGGGGCCCATTTAAAAATAAAACCCAGGCCAACTGCGACGACCATTTTCAAAAAACTTGTTGTAAAAAGCCTTTCGCAAAGGCACTTTTTTTCCAAAATGTTCAAGTTCCGATGGACATGCAAAGATACACAACTAAGGCCAATCGTCCGTGTTGGGGCTGTTTCCCTTGTTTTTCAATGCAAATGGCATCTTTGTTGTATTGAAACCCCTTTTCAGAAGGTTTTAAAAGCCAATACAAAATAAACTTCCCGGTCGTCATCGCCTACACTGAATTAACTTCGCCTGGGTCTCGCCTATACGAATTATTTTTCCCTGGGCCCTCCCAATACTGTATTTTTTTTTCCGGGTTCATCCCCTATACTGTATTATTTTCTCCTGGGCATCGCCAATACTAAACAAACCCTCTCCTCCTCTCTCTCTCTCTCTCTCCCCTCTCTCTCCCCCTGAAAATAAAGCCAAAGATTACCTTATTGCCAGGGCTCACACACATAACATCCCTTTTTCAAACAAGTCCATTACCATCCCCTCACACTCACAACAATTTTTAAACCTTTTTCCCTTACAACTAGTACGGTAGTGGGATGCTGATCCGGGAGTTCTGCCCAAACGGGCGCGGGAATTTTTTCTTTTCCATTCCTCTTCCGCTGACACCCCTACAAGTACATTTAAACTTTTTTTCTTCCTTTTTTTTTACAGTTCAAACTCTGATTGCTTAGAACGAAAGGGGGGGGGTTTGGGGGGGGGGGTGTGCAAAATAGGGGAAGGGAAGGGGGGCGGGGGGGAAAGGGGGGGGGGGGGGGAAATATCAAAAAAGGTGACCGGCACAGGGCACTAGCCACAACCCAAACACCCACAAACAGCTAAAAGGGCCACAGACACCACACCACACAACACACCTCCCCCCCCCTTTTTCCCCCCCCTTTTCCCTTTTTTCCCTCGACCCCCCCCTTTTCCCGGGCGGTAAACAACGACGCCCCGGGGTGGGGGGCAAGAGGGGGGGGTGGGGGGGGGGGTGGGGGGGGGGGGGGGGGGAGAGAAAAAAAAGCAAAACCCAAACCCCCCCTTCCTCTCCCCCCCCTTTCCCCTGTGCCCCCCCCTCACCCCCCCCCCCCCCCCCCCCCTCCCCCCGCCGAAGAGCAAAGACAATTTACGGGCCATTTCTTTCCAACCCTGATCTGCGAGCACAAAAGGGCCATTTTCCCATCTTCCCTCCCGTCCGCTTTTCTTTGTAAACCCCCCCCCCCCCCCCCCGCCCCCCCTTTTTTTCCTTCATCAAATTTTCATAAAAATCCTTTTCACTTCCACTCCGGAAACAGCGAGAAACTCTCCACCCCGTTTGCCCCGGGAAAGGGTTTTGGGTTTTTCTCCCAACCCCCCCCCCCCCCCCCCCACCACCACCACCCCCCTTCTCGCTCACCCCCCACCCTTTCCCCCCCCCACCCCCCAAACTCCCCCCCCCCCCCCCCCCTTCGTTTTTCATTTCCCTTTGCGGGCGCAATTTTTCCCCCTATGGTCAACTGTTCGTGACCAAGAGAAAAAACCCGAAAAAGTAAAAAGATTTTAATAAAAAATGATAGGATTTTCAGGGATATCTGAATTCTTTTACGGTTTTTGAAGGGGGTTCTTTTTAAATGACACCCACTTGCATTTTCATCCCTGAAAGAGAACCGATAAACAAACAAAAACGGGAACCCCCCTGCGAGAGATGGGGTTTTTTTGGCGATGTCCCGGGGTAAAATCCATAACAAACCACCCAACAATTTAAAAACCACCCGTTTTGGGACCCCCTGAAAACACAACAACAATAACAACGATAAAAACCCAACAACACCAAATTTTGTAGGTTTCAGGGCAAGACGATAATGATGGTACTGACGATGACTTTCCCACTTCATGTTCATGGTACGCAGGCCTGCCTACGACCCGCAATACAAAGTTGAAGAACGAGCGTGAACTGGCACGACTGTCCAATGCCCCAAAACGGCGTTCAGCTCGTGATGCATGTATGTGAAATTTGGGGGCAGGGCCGTCACCCGGTAGATTTAAAAACCCTCCCAAACGGCAAAAGAAAAAAACCCACGTGGGGAAAAAAAAAATTAAGAAAAGGGTTTTTTTAGATACTGAAAAAAAATAAAGATAGACAGATAGATAGATTAAAAAAAAAAACTTTTAAAAAAAAAAAAAACCTTTTGGGGGGGAAAATTTAAGAAAAGATTATTTAGATACTGAAAAAAAAAAGAAAAAAAAAATAGATAGATGGAAGGATGGAAAGACAGACCGATAGACAGAGGGAACAAATGAAAAGCAGACAAAACAGAAAAGACAGACATATAGAAAGTTTGAAAAATAAAATAATGGAGGGAAAGGATGGGGGAATCGATGGATAAGAAGACAGCCAGACAAAACAAACAGAAAACAAGGGGGTTGTGTGTGTGTGGGTGTGTGTGTGTGTTTTGTTTTGGTGTGTGTGTGTTTTGTGTGTGGTGTAAAGTGTGTGTGTGGTGGGTGTGGCCCTTTCTGACGGGTTTCAATTTTTGTTGACATCTGTAAAAAAAACAAACAAAATATCCACCCCTCTTTTTTTATTTCCCGTTATTTTTGTTCTGTTGCTTTCAAACACCTGATAAAAAATTTTTTTCCCACCCGTGCACAGCGATCAACGTATTCTCGCCCTCTTGTTACTAGGGCTCTAAGGGGGACGAACCCAACACCACCCAATACCCTCATCTTTCATCATCGTCACCCGTCATCTTTCCATCATCATCATCATGGGTCTTCGCATCGTCATCAAAACGTAAATCACTTTACCCTTTTATTATCATAAACTTTCATCATCGCCCGTCGTCGTGCGTGCCCGTCGTCGTAAACGTCATCGTCATCATCTTCATTATCATCGCCCATCGTCATGGGCATCATCTTGGGGGGGGGGCCTCATCATAAATCATCATCATCACATATCATAAATAAACGCCCGTCGTCGTCGTCACCCCGTCATCATCATAAACAACGTCATCATCTTTCATCATCACCACCAAAAATAAACTCTTTTTTGACGTTTTGCGTGACACAAACAGACGTCGGCACTCCCCCTGCGACAGTTCGTCTGTCTTCCCCTCTAAAGGGCAGGCAAAGCAGCCCCCGTGCTGTCTGCGCTGACTGTCTCCCCCTCTTTTTTAAAAACACGGCCGGGGAAAACCTTTTTCCCCCTTGTCGTTTGGCAACCTTTAAACCCAAGTTTTAAAGCCCCCGGGTTTGTCAGAACACCGCGAAAAAACGTAGATGTTTCCCCGTCTCTCTCCCGCGCACTGGAGCCTTCAGGGAGGGGCCCAAAAAGCGCCTGATGCTCAGTGCTTACGGCGTTCATTGGGATTTATGGGGTTTTTTTCCTTGGTTTTTCCCCGAGGGTTTATTGGGGGGGGGGGGAAAGGGGGGAAAGGCCCTGTTGCAGTGGGGGTTTTTTATAAACCGAGGGGCCAAAGACAATGGGCGGTGGAGGCCCAACCGGGAGTGATGGGGAGGGGAGGGTGGGGGTGGGCGTGCGTGCGTGCGTGTGTGTGTTTGTTTTGTGTGTGGTGGGTGTGTGTTTTGTGTGTTTGTGTGTGTGCCGGGGTGCGTCGTGCTTTGCGGGGGTGTGTGTGCGTGTTTGTGGTGTTGTTTTGTGTGTGGGTGTGTGTGATGCGTGTGGAAAAAAAAGAGAGAGAGAAAGAGAAGGAGAGGAGAGAGAGAAAACGGGGAAGACAGACAGACAGACAGAATGTGTGGAGTGCACGCCCCCCCCCCCCCCCTCTGTGTGTGTATGTGTGCGCGCGGGGGCGCGCGGTTAGCATGAGGGGTGAAAGGCCCGTGTGTGGTGCGTGTGTGTGTGCGGGGGTGGTGAGGGGCGCGTGTGTGCGTGTGTGTGTGCGTGCGTGCGTGTGTGTGTTTTGGGGTGTGTGTGGTTGTGTTTTGTGTGTGATTTGTGTGTGTGTGTGTGTGTGTGTTTGGTTTTTGCGTGTGTGTGTGTATTGTGGGGGGAGTGATGCGGGGGAAAGAGAGAGAAAAGAGAGAGAGAAAAAGAGAAGAGAGAGAGAAAGGGGAGGGGACGGGCCCAGCCCCAAACAGACAGCCCAGAATGTGCTTGAGTGCACGCCCCCCCCCCCCCCCCCCCCCCTGTTTTGGGGTGCAGGTTGCGCGCGTGCGCGCGTTTTTGGGCATGGGGTGTGGGGGGTGTGTGCGTGTGTGTCCCCGCGCCGCCGCTGTTTTGTTGTTTTGTGTCCCGGCGTATGTACTCTTTGTTGAGGTAGCGCGGGGGGGGCGCCGTTTTGCTTATGCTTTCCCTGTCGCGCCCCGCGTGTTTTGTATGGTGTTTTCGCGGCGCCCCGGCGCATGCGGTGTGTGGTAGGGTGTGGTGTGTGTGTTTGTGTGTGTGTGTGGTGTGGTGTGTGTGAGTGTGGTGGGGGGGGAGGTGGGGTGCTTTTTGCAGTGTTTTGGTGTGTTTTGGGTGTGTGTGTGTGCGCGGGCGTTAGAGAAGGGGGGCGGGGGACCCAAGTAGAGGGGAGGGGGGAAAGAAGGTAAAAGGCTGTGTATGGACAAAGACGACAGAATGGGGAAAAGGGTATAAAGGGAAGGGTAGGGACGGACCGCAACTGAAACTTTACCAAAGGTGACTTACTGTACCGACGGGCCCCCCCGTTTCCCCGAGCCGAAGTACGGCAAAAACATCATATCCCTTTAAACTTTTTTCTTTCTTTCTTTCTTTCTTTTTAAAATTTTTTTTCTTTCTTTTATTTTTCCCCCCTCTGCCAAAAGTGAACATGTCAGGACTGTTCTTTTAAATTCGACACTTTTTTCCCGTGCCGGCATGTTTTTTCACAAAAAACTGAGTAAAAGACTTTTCGTTCTGTTCCGTCCTCAAAATTCCGACTCATGGGGGTTTGTCCTTTTTACAAATCTATCGGCCACTGTTTAGTCCCTTTTGGGACCTACCAAAGACACTGAAAAATTAATTTTAAAAATAGGAAAATCTCCTGCAATGTAACTTCCTTCTTCTTTGACGTCATCTTTCTTTCTTTTTTCTTTTTCTTTTTTCTTTTTCCTTCCTTTTTTTCTTTTTTTTCTCTTTTTTCTTCTTTTTCTTCTTCTTCTTCTTCTTCGTCGTCGTACGTCGTCGTCGTCGGGCGTCGTCGTCGCGAATCCGCAAAATTCAGGGGATTTAAATGGTGGGCTCCACCCAGTATATCAAAAAGAATAGCACACTATTCCGTTTGACTCGGGGGTGGGGCCCAAACCCGGGGAAAAATCAAATGAATAAACCCCCCCTATTTCCGGTTTTACCGGGTGGTCCACCCAAGGGAAAATTCCCAAAAAAAAAACCCCCTATTTTCCCTTTTGGAAACCCTCTGGGTTGAAAAAGAAAAGGGCCCCATGACCCCTCCAGTTCATGTTCCCTGGGGCAGATCCGGGTGGGGTTTTTTTTTTAAAATTTGGAAGACCTTTCCTTTTTCCCTCGGCGCTAAACGTTCATTCTTGTAAGACGCATGAAAAAAGAGCCTTTTCATACCCATTGTGGTGTGGTGCCTTTTTTCACACACACACACGCACGCGCGCGCACGCGCGCGGGGCGCGCACAAAACCCCCACACACAAAACACACAAAACACCACACCACACCACACCCCACACACACACACCCCACACCACACACCCCCACCACCCACACACACCCTACACACACACCCCAAAACCCCACACCACAACCCCACACACACACACACACACCCCACACCACAAAAACCCACACACCACACACAAACAAAACAAACCTACAAAACAACATACCCAAAATAAAACACACTACTCTCAGCCTGTCTCTCTCTCCCTGTCACCCCTCTCTCACCCCACACACTTCTCCCCCCCATCCCTTTATTTTTCCCCTCGTCTCTCTCTTTCCCGTCTTTCTGTCTTTTCCCGTCTCTGACTCTCTCCTCTCTCCCCTCTTCCCCCTTCCCCTTCTTCTCCTCTCTTTTCCCCTCTCTTCTCTCTTTCTCTGACTCTGTCTCCTCTCTGTGTCTCTTTTTCTGTGGGCCCCTGTCTCCCGACTGTCTCTGTCTCTCTCTCCCCTCCCCTCCCCCCTCTCTCCCCTCCCCCCCCCCCCCCCTCTCTCTCTCTTCCCCCTCTCTCCCCGCTCTCTCCTCCTCCTTTCAACTCCTTTCCTGAAAGGGAAGGGGCCCACAAGTTTTACACAAGATACATTTCTCCTCTACACCCCACCCCATTCCCCCCCTCCCCTAACCCCCCCCCCCCCCCCCCCCAACACCCCCAGCACTACCAACGGTGACCTTTCAATCCCGAAAAATCCTCTCGGGGCGTCCTAATTTCTGCTGAAACCGACGACGATGAAATCTCCTCCCCAAAAAATCAAAAAAAAAAAAAAGGGAGTTTCAAACCCCACGTCACCCTCCCCTTTGGGACAAAATCGGGCGCGCCCGTGTGTGAGTAAGTGTGTGGTGTGTGTGTGTGTTGTGGGGTTTTGTTTTGGGGGTTGTGTGTGTGTGTGTGTGGGTGAGAGGGGGGGGAGGAGAGAGAGAGAGAAGAAAGTCTGTGTGGGATGTGTTTATGGGGTGTGTGTGTTTGTGGTGCTGCTGGTGTGTGAGGGGTGCGTGGGGCGGGGTGCGTTGTTTTTGGGGTGTTGGTGCCCTGCGTGCGGTGAAAGGCGTGCGTGCGTGGGGTGCTGCGGGGCGTGCGGGTGTGTGTTCTGTGTGTGTGTGTGTTTTTTTTGTGTGTAACATAAGACATATAAGACATAAAAGGTTTTTAATTTTTGTTTTTGCAAACTAGGCCTCAACCCAAAAGGGTGAACCCGTAATAATGAATTTTCAAAGACATTTTTAAAAAAGAAAAAAGACAAGAAACAAGCGTAAACATTTTTAAAATTGCACAAGAGGGAAAACAACATAAACCAGCTGAAAAAAAAAAAACCAAGGGCATACAAACTTTTAAAATTTTACACGGGAAAACCTACCAACAAAATTTTTTATCATCTTCCCTTCCAGCAAGTCTACTCGTTCACGTTTCTCTCTTTCGTTTAAAAGCTAGGTAAAGAAAAAATCGAAAAATTTTTTTACTATATTTTTTAAATTTTTTGAAGACATTAACAATGTAAATCTTTTAAAACGGTGGCTCCCCTACAGGATTTTTGGGGGGCAAGAGATTTACGTCGATCGGGGGGAAGAAGACGATTAAAAAAAAAAATAATGAAAAATTAAAGTCAGAGCCGACTTGAAAACAAAGTTTTTTCCTCTGTGTGGGGTGGGGAGGGGGGGGTATGGTGTTTTGTGTGTTGTGTGTGTGGGGTTGTGTGTGTGTTGTGTGTGTGTGTTTGTGGTGCGTGCGTGCGTGCGAGCGTGCTTTCGTGCCCTCCCGGGTTTCGGCCTGCGGGCGTATTTGTTGGGGTGTGTGGTTGTGTGTGTGTGTGAGTGTGGGGTTTTTTTTTGGGGTTTTGGGGTGTGTGGGGCGTGCGTGCGTGGGTGCGTGTGGTGGGGTGTGTTTGTGTGTTTTGTTTTGTGTGTGGTGTGTGTGAGCACGCGCGCCCCGGTATTTTAAGGTGTTGGGGGTACGGTGCGCGCGTGTTGTGTGTGCGCTCGTGCGCCCCGCTTCCCTGTGTTTCTGTTGTGTGCCCGTGTATGTGTGCGTGCGAGCAGCGCGGAAATGGTGCGTGCGCCCCTTTTTGTGCTTGTGGGTGGGGGGTGGGGTGTGTTAGTGACGCGTGCCTGTGTGTGGTGTTGTGTGGGGTGGTGTGGTGGTGGTTTTGGGGTGTGTGGGTGTGTGTGTGTGTGAGTGTGTATGTTTGTGAGCGTCATTGTGGGGTATGTTTTTCGTTAAAAGGGTTTTTTCTCCCGGGTTGGGGTTGTGCGGTTGCGTGGTAATTTTGAGTTTCGCCGCGCCCCCGCCCCGCGGCCACGCGCGCCCCGTGGGGTTTGTGGTTGTGTTGTGGTTGTTTGTGTGGTGTGTGTTTTGTGTGGGGGAGCGCGTGTTTGCCCACACGGGTTTTTCTTTGGGGTCCCGGGACCCAACCAAACCCAAAACCTACCACCCACTCTTGATTCTTCCCTCGCTCCAGGGTTTTCCCTCATAATTTAATTAAATGGGGGGGAAAGGGGTGAACACCGGGTGAACGGATGGATGAAAAAGATGGATGGGGTGGAAGGAGAAAGGGAAAACGGGATCGGGGTAGATGCGGGAGACAAATCGGAATTCCCCTACTTTGGGGTTTTTATAACCCCACCCCCCCCTCCTCCCCCCCCCCCCCCCCCCCCCCCCCTCCATTCACCTTTTCCACCCCCCTCCCTTTTGCCCCATCTTCACCCCCCCACCCCACCCCCCCTCCCCCCCCCTTTTCAGCCCACGGCCCCGAAAAACGCCTTAGCCAGAAAAATGGTTTGAGGCCCGGGCCAGGGGCCCAGTCAAAAGCGAGGATGAAAAAGGGAAACCCCCCTGGAGGTGCCCCGGAAGGGGAAAGGGAGCTAGCTAAAGGCCACGCTGGGGTTCTCCCGTGTGTGTGTGTGTGGGGTGTGAG
>CM031616.1:19488112-19495807 GCA_018398815.1 Conus ventricosus | reverse complement strand
GAAGAGAGAGAAAAGAGAGAGAAGAGAGAGAGAGAGAGAGAGAGAAAGAGGCGTAGGAACAGTTTAATCATTAGACTTTTCGCTGGTCAAAATTGATAGGATGGGGAAGCGCGCGCATGCGTGCGTGCGTGAGTGTGTGCATATAGGGGCTGGGTGGGGTGCGAGCGTGCGTATGTTTTTGCGTGCGTGTGTGCGTGCATACGTGCGTGCGTGCGTGCGTATGCGTGTGGTTGTGTGTGTGTGTGTGTGTGTGTGTGTGTGTGTGTGTGTGTGATGTATGTTGTGTGTGTGTGTGTGTGTGTGTGTGTGTGTGTGTGTGTGTGAGAGGGGAGAGAGAGAGAGACTGAGGGAAAGACGCGGAGGGAACAGTTTAATGATTAAATATTTTCTGCTATGTCAAAATTGATAGGATGGGGAATGAGTAACGCGTGAGAGAGAGAGAGAGAGAGAGAGAGAGAGAGAGAGAGAGAGAGAGAGAGAGAGAGAGAGAGAGAGGAGTGGAGTGGTGTAATGTGATGAATGTGTTGGAGTGCCGTGTTGTATGGGACGAAACGTTGGTCAATCGCACACTGTCAGACATCCAAGATCTTTTCATCAGATCGCTGTTGATCCATTTCTCGGTAATCAGTTTTTTTTTCTCTCTGTCAGCTGTTTTGGAGCAGATCTGTTGTCATTGCTAACAAGTAAGTTAGTTAATTTGAAATAAATGTTAGCGAACCGCCCCCCCCCCCCCCCCAAAAAACAACAACAACAACAACAACAACAACAACAACAACAACAAGAAACAACAAACAAACAAACAAACAAACAAAAACACACACAAAAAAAACGTGGCCAAACGCATCACAAGACAAAACACGACGCGTTTCGACCTCTTAGGTCTTCTTCAGGCAAGAAAACGAAACAACTATTACAACGAAAATGAACGAGCAATCACGTACCTTCAATCACTTCAGCGCTGGATAGCCGTTGACTCATTGTGGCCCAGAGTAGTTTGACCAAAGATAGTACGCCCTACGTAAGGCGTACTATATTTGGTTGGACCAAGACTTGGCAATATTGGCCATGTGTGGCACGCGTGAGAGCAGTCTGGCGTGGATTAGTCTGTCTCTGTCGTTACCCTCATTAAGGCTGAGGACAGTCTTGTCTGGACTTGGCATTCATGGCAGTCTTCCCACTACCTTGGCATCTCACCAGGCAAGTCGAGCTTTTGGCTGGAGGATACACCTGCGATAGCCGAGGCTGAGGAAAGCCTGCCCTAGACTTTGCGTTTGAGCAGAGTTCGCGATATGTGGTTAGTTAGGGGGGTAATCTGGTGTGGGCTAGTGTATCCTGGTGTGGGCGAGTGTATCCTGGTGTGGGCGAGTGTATCTTGGTGTGGGCGAGTGTATCTTGGTGTGGGCGAGTGTATCCTGGTTGGGCGAGTGTATCTTGGTGTGGGCGAGTGTATCTTGGTGTGGGCGAGTGTATCTTGGTGTGGGCGAGTGTATCCTGGTGTGGGCTAGTGTATCTTGGTGTGGGCGAGTGTGTTCTGGTGTGGGCTAGTGTATCTTGGTGTGGGCGAGTGTGTCCTGGTGTGGGCGAGTGTATCTTGGTGTGGGCTTGTGTATCTTGGTGTGGGCTAGTGTATCTTGGTGTGGGCGAGTGTGTCCTGGTGTGGGCTAGTGTATCTTGGTGTGGGCGAGTGTATCCTGGTGTGGGCGAGTGTATCCTGGTGTGGACGAGTGTATCTTGGTGTGGGCGAGTGTATCTTGGTGTGGGCGAGTGTATCCTGGTGTGGGCGAGTGTATCCTGGTGTGGGCTAGTGTATCCTGGTGTGGGCTAGTGTATCTTGGTGTGAGCTGGTGTTTCCTGGTGTGGGCTAGTGTATCCTGGTCTCCCATTGAAGCTGAAAATAGTCTGGCCTAGACTTTGCATCTATGAAGTGTTGCCGTTGTTTTGTATGCGGTATTTTGCTAAAAAGCCTGTTTGTTGTATGTAGTTATAGGAATGTCCAAGTTAGAAGAACGCTTTTGCTCTCTGTGTAAGACTCCTGACTACAACAGGTGATCATATGAAGACATCGTCCTATTACGCGCATAAAACAACACAATTCTAACCAGGCGCACATATTCAATTGAAAAGAAGAAGAAGAACAACAGCAATAACAACGCCACCACCACAACCAACAACAATAATGATAATGATAATAATAATAATTATGATGATGATGATGATAGTGATAGACAAACCCGCGCGCAGTCGCCGTGTGTGTGTGTGTGTGTGTGTGTGTGTGTGTGTGTGTGTGTGTGTGTGTGTGTGTGTGTTGTGTGTGTAAGCGCATGCAGGAGCGCGTATGTACGTATGCGTGTGTGTCTTCATATATTTTAATTTGAACTTTCTCTCCTCTCTCTCTCCTCTCTCTCTCTCTCTCTCTCTCTCTCTCTCTCTCTCTCTCTCTCTCTCTCTCTCTCTCTCTCTCTCTCTCTCTCTCAGTGGTTGCAGTTGTTGAAATCATTGTCGTTTTTATTTCTTTGAACATTACCGTTCTTATGTGAGTAACAACGGTATGAAACAGCTTGGGATGCATTCTTTAGGTAGAAAACAGTAACACGAAGCAAAGACCATACCAGAGAATGAAAGAACATAGCTCAAAGCGGAAACAATTTAAAAAAAAAAACCCACACGAAACAAAACAGAAGAGTCAAAGAGAAAGAATGTAATAATAAAGCATCACACGGGAAGCGCTCGGCTTGGTAAACACAACTCCCAACTGCCATTGTCGCCGACTGCAACATGATGCGAGGTCGGGTGATTAATCCAGATTTTACGTTTCATGTCCATTAAGAACGCGATCCGCGAGGAGGATCAAATTGCAAGGGAGGCCTGATCGACAGAAAGGAGATGGCTGAGGTGGTACGCGATTTCACTGGCTGATGACACTTGGCTGTGCTGTATGGAAAAAAGACAAAGATCTTGAGGGCACAGGAACAGTGTCACGCCGCGTGTTTTCCCAGCTGTCCGCCTTTGTCCGAGTCCCGTTCGCTCTCGCAGGAGACTATGGCCTCTTCCGGGCGAGAGAATTGGTCAGTTGGCTGGACTGCCCCCCCCCCCCCCCCCCCCTCAGGTAGTCATCATATATAATTATGCTTTAGTGTTGCCCATTATTCAGCGAGGTTGGCCAACTGCCTGCATAAAGGCTTTGCCCACACCCTGAACCACCGTGTGTGTGTGTGTGTGTGTGTGTGTGTGCGTGCGTGCGTGCGTGCGTGCGTGCGTGCGTGCGTGTAGTGTGTGTATGTGTATGTGTGTGTGTGTGTGTGTGTGTGTGTGTGCGTGTGTGTGTGTGTGTGTGTGTGCGTGTGCGTGCGTGCGTGCGTGAGTGTCTGTGTGTGTGTATATGTGTGTGTGTGCGTATGTTTGTGTGTGTAGGCTTTGCCCGCAACCTGAACCACTGTGTGTGTGTGTGTGTGTGTGTGTGTGTGTGTGTGTGTGTGAGTGTGTGTGTGTGTGTATTTGCGTGCGCGCGCTTCAAACCTGATAAACCAACCCTATTACCTGAGAAGCGTGGCGAATATAGAGACAACCCCATGGACAGGAGGCTGACGCCGAGTGAGACAGACCAACAGGAAGAGAGGAATGCCTTCAATATGCCCGAGGGAAGAAAGGCGGCAGATACTGTTCCTGTCCCTTCTCTTTCTCTGGGAAAGCCCCCGGCGTGCCCCTCCCCAGCGTCTAGCTTACCGCCATGCTGCTCCTGACTGGTTCTGATCGATCGATCGTTTGGCTGGCTGGAGTCTGCCGCCTGATTGTTGGTTTGTTTCATTCAGTTCTTTTGTTAGGTGGTGTTTGTGTTGTGGACTGCTTGCGTTAGACAGGTATCTTCAAGAAGGCCCTTCAGTCATGTTTGGTGTTCTTGTGTGTGTTGTTGATTGTTGTTGTTGTTGTTGCTCCTGTTCCTGTTGTCTTCTTTCTTTTTTGTCTGCATAAACGTAGGAGCGAGCATCATAGAACATGTTTTTTTTCAGTTCCTAACCCCGCGTCCGTGGCAGACTTTGCAGAAACATTCTGTTATCAGTGTGTGATATCAAAGGAAGAAAAAACGATTTAGTAGGATACGTAGAATATACGCAAAACTGCCACTGGTAACAAACTAGGTTTTAATTCGGAGAGAAAATAAAAAGGTACAAAGAGATGTGTGAAGAAACGTACACCTAGATTCAAGTTACTTTGAATGGATGCGACGCTTTGAACTTAAGCTTTAGTATGTTTCTTGAATTACCCATGGCACTCGGGAATGTAGACCACGGGGCAGAGAGAGAGAAAGAGAGAGAGAGAGAGAGAGAGAGAGAGAGAGAGAGAGAGAGAGAGAGAGAGTGAAGAGAGTCTGATTAAAAATATTCTTTCCAGTTATATTTCTTTCCAAACTTTATTTAGTTTCATGCGGTTTATTGTGCTCGTATTATTGTTATTGTCGACTTTGTCAGATGCGTGAACTAGCCCAGGCCCCCCCCCCCCCCCCCCCCCCCCCCCCCCCCGCATGTTACCTATCAAGATTTTTTTTTTTTTAAGTTACGAATAAAAGGAGCCATCTCTACTTTTTTTTGCCTGATGTACTGTTCCCGGAGAAAAGGATGGCCGCTGACAAGTGACATGTTTGCACGACCGTTGTCTCGTGACGATACTCAGAGGGGTCTTAAAACAAAGCTGAAAACAGAGAGCCGGGTGGAACGTGTCACCGAGCCTTTAACTCCATTTCCACCGTTATCGGCGTATTGCTTGGTTTGTGAGTGTCCCCGTCTAGACGTAGCAATAAACCAGAATCAAGATGACATAGAGAGAGCATTGAGTTTACGGCGCTGCGCCACGTCTACGTTTGCGGCACTACTACGAATGCGTTACGAAGACGGCGTTGGCCCGTTTGCGACACTTGGAACCGTTTTCTATCAAGCATACATGCTGTTCATTACGAATGCGATACTAAGACGGTGTTTGTGGTTCGCGACACTTAGAACCGTTTTCGAATAAGCACGCATGCTGCCCATTACGAATGCAGTAGTACGATGGCTTTCGCAGGTTTGCGACACGTAGAACCGTTTTCCCTCGTCAGTATGCCATTTCAGTCCTGTTCATCCCCAAACCGATGGAACATGAACAAATATAAGACCTGTCGGTGAACCGTTGTGGTTTCTTTTTTTGTTTTTTTTTTCTCAACTTCTCATTAGTATCCTCACCCCCCCCCCCCCCACACACACAGACATTAACGTTCACTACGTTTTTCAAAGTAAGTAGATGAGGAACACATTTGACTGTTACGAAGATGTGTGGATAATGTCTTTCGTCTTCTCCCTGAGTATTGACGTGCGAACAAAGGTGACGTTTTGACATCAGCTTTGTTGGAGGTTGACTCTTCTGTCGGCATTCAATACGCTGTGGCTTATCTGTGCTGATTTTCTTGTTTAATGCCATCTACTGCAGTTCATGCGCAAACTGTTCTAAGTCTGCCGCTCTAGGTTATCATGTTCGTTGGCTCATGGTTTTGAAGCTCGTTAATTTAAAAGAAAGCGTGTTCTTTCGTTTTGTGATTCAGTTTGTGAATCTGGCATGGCATAATTCGTGTACTGCTACCATGATATTCTTTTGTTGTTGTTGTTGACATTTGCTGAATCTGCTGTCGTCATCCAACAGAAAGCATTCCTTCTCTCGGTTTGTGAAAAACTTTCCCACAGTTTGTTCAGTTTATTTTCTCGGTTTCTCATATGAAATCAGGTAAATGTCACGATTAAAGAACACGTAAAGCTAAAATTGACGAAGCAGAAGTAAGAAAAAAAATCTCTACTCTGTATACCCTTAACGTCGTAGCAGTGAGGTAAAAAAAAATTGTTGAGTGCATTCTGAACACTTGTGTCAATCGTTCATTTCTTACCGGACTCCGTTAAAAAAAAGTGATATATTTAAGAAATCAGTATACATCCCCAAGATGAGACTAATTTGGCGCACGGTTACTGCAAATCAGTAAGATTTCGCTTTCTTACCGAAAACGAGCAATGAACCGCTAGCGTAACGAGTGCGTGCACTCTGAAAATAAAGAGCACAACGTAGAATGAATGGAAAAAAAAACAACGAAACACAGAAATAAAAGGAAAAAGCGAGAAAAAGAAAAAAGATGAAAAAAAAAAGAAACTAGAAAGGCTCTCTGGAGAACACAGACCCTCGACAAAGTCGGACAGACCCTGAAAAGTTATTGGCCACCAGTAGATGCAGATTTGAACTGTTAATTCCCATGTACATTCTTTTTTCTTTGAGCGGGATATGCAAATACAAAAGCCAACGTTTAGAATTATAGCATTATAGAGCTTAAACATTCCATGAAAACATATTTCTTCAGAGATATTTCTCAGTAAACGGTGGAGTTTTAACATTCCATGAAAACGTTTTACTTCAGGGATATTTCTCAGAGAACGGTAAACTTCCAAGTGTGTATGTTCAGTGGACAGTGTGAAAGAGTCTTGCTAAACGGATATCCTGGCCCCGCCATTTGATCCAGACTCGCGCCGAACTTAACGGGTACGTCCCTTGGGCCAATTTCTACTTCTCCGCCGATACTGGCTAAAAAACGGTTTGATAGTGTTTGCGTAATCTTACTGACAAAGAAAGAAACAAACAAACGGGCACGAATGAAACATCATTTCACAGAATAAAACAACAAGGCGTCAGGAACATCAGAACTTGACTCAGTAAGTGCGAGATGATGAGAGATCGGATGAATCATCCGGGTTTTACGTTCCTGGTCCATTAAGATCATGTTGCAAGAGACGATCGAATAGCAGGTGAGGGGTCGACAGAAGGAAGAGGCGAGTAGCGAGAGACAGAGAGAGAGAGAGAGAGAGAGAGAGAGAGAGGCGATTTGATTGGACGACGTCCAGGCTGGGCTGCATGGAAAACTAACCTGACCTGTCCACCACGATGTTACAAACACACGCTCCTCCTGCTGTCCACCTCTCATCCCTACCTCTGTCTCTTTCTCTGTCTTTATATCCACCACCCCCTCCCTCCGCCTTGCCACTTCCGTTTCCTCTCCAGCCTTCTCCCAAACACGCGACCATATTTCTACTGACCAGTGGATTGTTTTGCTAGCTGTAATGTGGGGGGCCTGTCACCGTCCTTTCGGTCCTTTTTGGCTTTCTGTTATTTCAACTGTGGGACAGGTCTTTCAATTATAGGGTTTGACTTTCTTTTGGAGATGTTACAGTCATTTTCTTTTTTCTAACAAATCCATTGCGGAAAAAAAAGGGGGGGGGGGGGGGGGGGATATCCAGTAAAGAAATAAACCTTCATTCCTAGCCGGGAATGGCCTACGTGATGATTGGGCTGGGAACCAGTTGGACTTCTGTACTTTTATCGTTACATCATTTGCCTCCGTTTGATTCGAATAATTAGTAAGATTTGTTCGTTGTTTTGAAATTTAAAAAAATCTCAACTTTGATTTAATTGTTTTGTTTGAATTATATTTTCATTAACTACTTTTTAAACTTTATTACTGTTGCCATCGCCTGTATTGTCATTTTCTTTCAGCGTCTTCTGTCCTTCACTTTTCTCTCCCTACCCCCGACTTCTCTGCCACTCCCCACCCTCTTTGATTTTGTTTGTTTCTTTGCTTTCTTGTGTTTTAGCTTTTGTCTTTACTCATAAATGTCATAGTTAAACAAAATGTCC
>CM031616.1:19483112-19485612 GCA_018398815.1 Conus ventricosus | reverse complement strand
GGTGGAGGAGGGGTGTGTGTGTGTGTGTGTGTGTGTGTGTGTGTGTGTGTGAGAGAGAGAGAGAGAGAGAGAGAGAGAGAGAGAGAGAGAGAGAGAGAGAGAGAGAGAGAGACGAATACTGCTGAACAGAGACGAGATTTGGTATTTGACCCGTAGCCACATGAAGACACACGTTTTGTCGTGTTTGTATTGGATATGAAGAATGTTCTAAAGGGTCAGTGGCAGGGAGAGCGACTAGACCGTCATAAAACTTCGTCGGAAATTTTCATCTCTGCCCATTCTATTCATTAATATCAAGAAGTATGTTGACCCAAGTGATTCGCCGACAATTCCGTCAACTTGCTTGCGATTGGTAGCAGGAGCGCTCGGCGTTCACCTGTCGACGTTATACCCTCGGCATCCCCCCCCCCCCCCCCCCCCCCCCCCACACACACACACATTTTTCTTCCTTTTTTTTTCCAACTGTCTGAATCGATCCAACAGTGCAACGCACTCGGTAACCGGGTCTGCCTGACTTTCCTGCAAGTCGGGTTCATTCGTCGACCTAGATCATCTTCCCCTCTTTCCTCCTTCTTCCCCCCCCCCCCTCCTCTCTCTAACCCCCTTCCCTCCCCCTCTCCCTCATGCTCTCCCGTCCGCGACTCCTCTCCTATATTCTCCCACACCCACCCTCCATCCCCTCCCTCCCTTTCTCTCTTCTCACTCACTCTCTCTCTCTCTCTCTCTCTCTCTCTTCTCTCTCTCTCTTTTCTCTCTCTCTCTCTCTCTCATTGCCGCCGGTCCAAGGCCTTCGTGTCTGCTGCGTTTTATGGTTCTCTGTTGCTCGCCACCACAGCCATTGTGGCGACGACGTTTTGGACACAGAGGAAGGACTTCTTGAGTGAGCCATCAGCTCTTGACATTCCTTCTTGACGTGGCTTTTTCTTTTCTTATTGGTTTTTTTTTTTTCATTTACCTTTTTTTAAAATATATTTTTTTTTTTACTTTTCTTCCTCCTTTCTCATAGTTGTAGTCTGGAATCTTGCAATCAATGTCACGAGGAGGGGAATCTGATACTCACAAAAAGTTGGGACTTAATTCGGCGGAGAGTGTCTTTTTTTTTTTTTTTTTAAGGAAGAGTTTAAAGTGGCTTTTGTCTCACTGGCCAGGGAGAGGGGATGGGGTGGTGGTAGGGTGGGGGTGGGGAGGAGGAGGGAGGGGAGAGGGGTTAAGAGGAGTATGCCCGTGTTGTGTTTTATGTGCGATACCTGTGGATGACCAGCTCTCCTCTCTCCTCTCCCCATCCCCCCCCCCCCCACCCGAAACACTGCCCACCCCACCCCCTCGCCAAGCACCCTTTCTCTAACCTGCTACCTGTGCTAACGGAAAAGACCTGCAAACAAGGAGAGCGGGAAAATCGACTGAAATTGGCGCTATCATCATCATCATCATCATCATCATCATCTTCATCATCATCATCATCATCATCATCATCATCATCATCATCACAACAACAACATCAGGAACAAAACCATCGTAACCACTATCATCGTTGTCGTCGATCTCATCATTATCATTACCATCATCATCATCATCAATCATCGTAACCACTATCATCGTTGTCGTCGATCTCATCATCATCATTACCATCATCATCATCATCGTCGTCATCGTCATCATCATCATCATCATCATCATCATCATCATCATCATCATCATCATCATCATCATCACGAGCAACGTCATTTTAAACCATCAATAATCGTCGTCGATCTCGTCGTCAAACAAACTTCACCATCATTATCTCCATCTACGGCCAGGTCCACAGAATAGGCCCCTGCCGTCACGCGGTCTATCGTTTACATCCTGCATTCCAGCATCCACAGAATAGCCCCCTGCCGTCACGCGGTCTATCGTTTACATCCTGCATTCCAGCATCCACAGAATAGCCCCCTGCCGTACGCGGTCTATCGTTTACATCCTGCGTTCCAGCATCCACAGAATAGCCCCCTGCCGTCACGCGGTCTATCGTTTACATCCTGCGTTCCAGCGTCCACAGAATAGCCCCCTGCCGTCACGCGGTCTATCGTTTACATCCTGCGTTCCAGCATCCACAGAATAGCCCCCTGCCGTCACGCGGTCTATCGTTTACACCCTGCGTTCCAGCATCCACAGAATAGCCCCCTGCCGTCACGCGGTCTATCGTTTACATCCTGCATTCCAGCATCGTCTCAGAACATTGAAACAGTGGACCAACCTTGAGCTTTCGAACCAGCCATTTTAAGAAATGTGTGTGTGTGTGGTGTGTGTGTGTGTGTGTGTGTGTGTGCGTGTGCGTGCGCGCGCGGTGCGTACGTGTGTGTGTTGTGTGTGTGTGTGTGTGTGTGTGTGTGTGTGTGTGTGTGTGTGTGTGTGTGCACATTCGCGCGCGCGTGTTCTATGAGGTAAAAATTGCGCCATTTGCTGTTGATCGACTCCCGAATCAGCAGTGGTCCTTTTCATTTTTTTGAAAGCCGGTAGC
>CM031616.1:19468112-19470612 GCA_018398815.1 Conus ventricosus | reverse complement strand
TCTGTCTGTTTGTCTGTGTCTGTCTGCTGTCTGTTGTCTGTCTGTCTGTCTCTCTCTCTCTCTCTCTCTCTCTCTCTCTCTCTCTCTCTCTCTCTCTTTCTCTCTTTTTCTCTGTCTGTCTGTTTGTCTGTCTGTCTGTGCCTGTTTCCGTCTTTGTCTGTCTGTCTATCTAACTCTCTCTCTCTCTCTCTCTCTCTCTCTCTCTCTCTCTCTCTCTCCCTCTCTCTCTTCTCTCTCTCTCTCTCTCCCTCTCTCTCTCTTTAACTCTTTCTCTCTCTCATACAAAGGGAAGGCGTGGGAAGAGTGGGGGTTAGGGGCGAATAGTAAAAAAAAAACAACACCCCAGAAAGTGTGTAACAACTTCCGAACTTAATTGGTGCAGGCATGGTCGTTTCAGGTCCGGTGCAGGAGGCAAAAAAGACTTCCAGGAAAAAAACACTGGGAGTGTATTTTTCCTAGGAAAGAAACACTGCAATCTCGGAAGGGGAGTGTTATTTTGGCAGAGCTGAAAGCCAAGAGAAAATTTATTTGTTGAACCTCTGTGGGCACTTCGAAAGGGTTGTTTCATGCGAGTGTTAAACGTGTTTCTAAAGAATTTTAAAGAATTTTAATCATGGAAGAATTAAAAGAATTAATTGAAAGAAAACTAGAGCAGTCTTTTTTTTTCCTGGGGTAGTGTTAATTTCCTGGGCGTAGTCATTTTTTCCTGGTGAAGGAGTGTAATCTTCCTAGGAAAATAACACTCCTGTAGTGTTTTTTTTTCCCGCAGTGCTATTTTCCGCCGACACCGGCCCCGTGACGTGGAGCCAAAGATTCGTCTGTTTTTTGTTTGTTTGTTTGTCTGATTTGTTGTTGTTTGTCTGATTGTTTGTTTGTTTGTCTGTTTTTTGTTTGTTTGTTTGTCTGTTTTTTGTTTGTTTGTCTGATTTGTTTGTTTGTCTGATTTGTTTGTTTGTTTGTCTGATTTGTTTGTTTGTTTGTCTGTTTTTTGTTTGTTTGTTTGTCTGATTTGTTTGTTTGTTTGTCTGATTTGTTTGTTTGTTTGTCTGTTTTTGTTTGTTTGTTTGTCTGATTTGTTTGTTTGTTTGTCTGATTTGTTTGTTTGTTTGTCTGTTTTTTGTTTGTTTGTTTGTTGATTTGTTTGTTTTTTGTCTGATTTTTTGTTTGTTTGTTGTTTTTTGTTTGTTTGTCGTTTTTTGTTTGTTTGTCTGATTTGTTTGTTTGTTTGTTGATTTGTTTGTTTGTTTGTCTGTTTTTTGTTTGTTTGCTTTGTCTGTTTTTTGTTTGTTTGTTGTTTTTTGTTTGTTTGTTTGTCTGATTTGTTTGTTTGTTTGTTGTTTGTTTGTTTTGTTTGTTTGTTTTTTTTTGTGTTTGTCGTTTTTTGTTTTTTGTTTGTTTGTTTTGTTTGTTTGCTGATTTGTTTGTTTGTTTGTCTGATTTGTTTGTTTGTTTGTCTGATTTGTTTGTTGGTTTTTGTTCCTTAGTTTTTGCCAACTTGGCATTTTCTCTTTTTTTTTTTTTTTTTTTTTTTTTTTTGAGCGTGGTCAGAGTTTTCGGTTTGTATTATTCTGTTTCGTGCTTGTAGAACTGTTGACGCTATATTTTTCATTTATTTATTTTTTTTTTTTGTTCCGTCATATTTCTCTCTGTCTCTCTCTGTCTCTCTCTGTGTCTCTCTCAGTCTCTCTTTCTTTTTCTTGTTTTTTTGTTTTGTTTTGTGTTTTTTCTTTTGCTTTTGTGTTTAGTGGGTGCATATGTTTACGTCAAACAGTTGAACTGTCTGCTTGTACGCACTGATTCCTACGATGATGACCCCCGCTCTCTTTCACTGACTGGTGCGATTATGGTCTCCTTTGCCCCTCTTTGTTTATCGCTCTGACTGCCTGTTACCTCTCCGTCCCATCTCACCTCTTCTCTCTCTGGCTGCTTGTCTGTCTCTGCCTCTGTCTGTCGGGTCTCTGTTCCTCTCTCTCTCTCTTCTCTCTCTTCTTTCTGTGGCTACCTGTCTGTCTCTGTGTCTGTCTGTCTGTCTCTGCTCTCTCTCTCTCTCTGGCTGGCTCTTGTGTGTGTGTGTGTGTGTGTGTGTGTGTGTGTGTGTGTGTGTGTGTGTGTGTGTGTAAAAGGTATACAGTAAGGCGATCATGTAATCTACGTCTCCATAAAATGGGGCGATTTGAAAAATGGGGCGAATTTTGTCGCCTAACTTTTTTTTACATGTTGAATGGTGTTCAAGAATGCAGTGTTGAGGTGCTGCATTCAACGTCTAACTCACCTCAGTTTTGCCAACATCGTCCAAATTCACACACACACACACACACACACACACACACACACACCACACACACACACACACACACACACACACACACATTTACACTCCATCCCCCCATTCTGTTCAGATGCCACTTCGGTATCATCTAACTGTTTGCCTTTTACAAACTTGTGATGCCCTGACCACCTCACTGTTTGCCTTTTACAAACTCATATGACTTGGGGGTGG
>CM031616.1:19460612-19463112 GCA_018398815.1 Conus ventricosus | reverse complement strand
ACGATAACGCAGCAAGAAAGCAGCGGCGGTTGAACGAATCTTAACGGTTTTTTTTTTTCTTCCTTTTCTTTTCTTTTGTTGTTGTTGCAGGGTAACATTTCTTTCGATTGGTTACACACAGTACGGGGGCTCTTTCCCTTTGTTTTGCCATTGGTTGTTGTCTGGTACCTTTCCCCCTGGTCAGGTTGTAGTCAGCAAGTTTTGTGTGTGTGTGTGTGGGGGGGGGGGGAGTCCTTTGTTCGTCCTTGCCTTTCCGTTGTAGCTGTCTTTCGGTCCGGCTTGGAGAACCGACCGCTCTGCAGAAGTCTTTAAGTTTTCAGCAGTGTCCTTTTTTTTTTTTTCAACCTGGAGCTACAAACGGGTTTCTTTGTCTCGTGCTGTCTGTGAATTCTGTGCATCTGGGAGTGAAAGTTACAGGAATGTTTTCCAGGTCTGCGAGCTTTTAGAAGGCTTCGTTCCGTTTGATGGAAGGTTAGTGAGTTCAGTCTTTGATGCTGCCAATTTTTCTTTTCTTTTCGCTTTTTCTTTTTCTTTTTTTTTCTTTTTTCTGTTTCTTGCTTGTTAATGTGGTTGTTATTGTCGGAGTGTTTTTGTTGTAAATCTTCCTGCAGATCGCGTGCTTAGTCGGGGTGTATTGCTTGTATTTATTTATTTTTTATTTTTTTTGCTTTTGTTTCGTTACTGCTTTGTTGAAGATTGTGTTCCGTTCGGGATTTCAAGTTGAGAGCTTTATTAGATGATGTACGTTATCTTTGTGTTTCTTTTTAGTTGATTGTCTGCTACATTTTTTTATTTTGAAACAAAACCGACACTGTTATTATTAGCGAATAATTGGATCATCACATGAGACGTTGGCATTTGAATAAAGAGACAGACCTTCTGGTTTGTTCAAAACAACGTCATAGTAGCGAAGATGAGCGGTATTGAATTACAGAGCACAAACGACATTGTCAAAAAGTAATTAAACATCAGAGCATGGTTAAAAAAAACAAACAAGCTCATGAAAACATCAACATTAAGTGCTTAAAACGGTTGATTTTTTCCTCCCTATTTGCGTCACCGTGTTCTTGGGCGCAGTTTGATATTTTCATTAGACACAAAAGCGCATTCTGGAAATGTGCGTTTAACAATTTGTGCTTTTTTTTTTTTTTTTTTTCTTTTTGGAGTGATTTCAATTTATTACTTGTTTTGGAGAACTGGACACTTCTGTCGTCTCATCCTGTCAATGGTTTGAAGAAACGGAGAGTTTTGTCGTCACATTCTTACGATGTTTTGAAGAACTGGGCAGTTTTGATGTCACCGTCTTACAATGTATTGAAGAACTGGACAATTCCGTCGTCGCATTCTTACGATGTTTTGAAGAAACGGTGAGTTTTGTCGTCACATTTTTACGATGTTTTGAAGAACTGGACAGTTTTGACGTCACATTCTTACAATGTATTGAAGAACTGGACAATTCCGTCGTCACATTCTTACGATGTTTTGAAGAACTGGACACTTTCGACATCACATTATTACAATGTTTTGAAAAACTGGACAATTTCGTCGTCACATTCCTACGATGTTTTGAAGAACTGGACAATCTTGACGTCACATTCTTACAATATTTTGAAGAACTGGACAATTTTGACATCACATTCACACAAATGTTATGAAGAACTGGACATTCTTGTCGTCACATTCTTACGATATTTTGAAGAACAGCACAGTTTATCGTTACATTCTTACGATTTTTTTTCTTGTTGTAAATTAATGAACTGGACAGTTTTTGGTTACATCTTTATGATCGGATTGTTCGTGTATCACATTTTTTATGACTCAGGTACTGACTGTTTATTTGTTTGGATGCGAAAGTTTAGTCACACTGGTTAGTGTTCAATAACTTTTTTCCCAAGCATTTTGTTTATTAATAAAAACAATCAGAGCTTACAAATGCGCTGAAAGAGGACAATGCGCTGGAGATGTCAATACCTCATACACATAATACATATACAATTTCAACTTGGCACAAGGGAAATAGGAATATCACTAATAATAACAATACCACTACCACAACTACCATCACCACCACCACTACCGCCCAACAAATCTTACACAGAAGGAAAAAAAATACCCTGTGTATTTACTCAAATAGAAACCATCGAATGAAATGTAAGGTAATGCATACATACCGAGCAGTTGGATACAAATGTCTTATTGTGTCCAGTTACATATGAATGTCCGTACTGTGCCTTCAATATTTCTTTCAACAAAAATTGCATGCGCATCTCATCCCATTCTCCAGGCTCTCACATTTCAGCTCAGGGAAAGTACCATTATCCCACATAGTGTTCAATAACTTTTTTTTCCCCGCGGCTGCAACAAACTCGACTTGACTTGACTCTGGCAATGGATTTAAAATATAAAAAAAGAAAGAAAGAAAAAAGAATAAAAAAAAGTCGTGGTTTGTGTTCCATTTCAGTGCGGTTAGCCGTCATTTCCAAGATGGCTGCTGTCTCGG
>CM031616.1:19448112-19455612 GCA_018398815.1 Conus ventricosus | reverse complement strand
ACAGTCATTTTAACCCCATTCTAATTCTACACAGCACACAGTCATTTTACTCCCATTTTAATTCTACTCAGCACACAGTCATTTTAATCCCATTCTAATTCTACACAGCACGCAGTCATTTTAATCCCATTCTAATTCTACACAGCACGCAGTCATTTAATCCCATTCTAATTCTACACAGTACAGTCATTTTAATCCCATTCTAATTCTAATCAGCCACACGGTCATTTTAATCCCATTCTAATTCTACTCAGCACACAATCATTTTAATCCCATTCTAATTCTACACAACACAGTCATTGTAGTCCCATTCTAATTCTACTCAGCACACAGTCATTTTAATTTCATTCTAATTCTACTCAGCACACAGTCATTTTAATCCCATTCTAATTCTACACAACGCAGTCATTTTAATCCCATTCTAATTCTACTCAACACAGTCATTTTAATCCCATTCTAATTCTACACAACACAGTCATTTTAATCCCATTCTAATTCTATACAGCACAGTCATTTTAATCCCATTCTAATTCTACACAGCACAGTCATTTTAATCCCATTCTGATTTTACACAGCACACAGTCATTTTAATTCCATTCTAATTCTACACAGCACACAGCCATTTTAATCCCATTCTAATTCTACTCAGCTGTGTTAGCACGGCATCAGGATTTTTTCCCTCTTTTCTTTACTCCCTCGCCCCTTTTGCAATAATTGAACGATCTCATAGTTGAATGTATGTGTGGGGTCTTTTACAATAATTGAACGATCTCATAGTTGAATGTATGTATGGGGTCTTTTACAATAGTTGTACGATCTCATAGTTGAATGTATGTATGGGGTCTTTTACAATAGTTGAACGATCTCATAGTTGAATGTGTGTATGGGTCTTTTACAATAGTTGAACGATCTCATAGTTGAATGTATGTATGGGGTCTTTTACAATAGTTGAACGATCTCATAGTTGAATGTCTGTATGGGGTCTTTTACAATGATTGAACGATCTCATAGTTGAATGTATGTATGGGGTAGTCCTTTTTTCTGTCGCAATTCATGCCAGGGTTCATTTTAAGCCGCGGTACGTGATATTGAAGTAAACTTATATGCGTGTGTGTGTGTGTGTGTGTGTGTGTGTGTGTGTGTGTGTGTGTGTGTGTGTGTGTGTGTGTTTATTTTAGGGACTTTGTCGTCCTCGTTGTCGTCGTCGTCGTTGTCGTGGTTATCATCATCATCATCATCATCATCATCATCATCATCATCATCATCATCATCATCATCATCATCAGAAGCAGCAGCAGCAGCATGGGTATCCTTTTGTTTGTTCCTTCTTTCATTCAATGTCCGCCATTATTTTTTTCTAAATGGCTCTAACCTCGTATACCAATACCATCAATGTCCTCATCAGCAGCAGCACTGTCACTATCATCGTCCACAGTCCAACAACTGTGCTGGAAACTTCGCCTGGAAACTTCTGCATCGTGGAGGTCGTGACAGTGCGGTGATCTCTTATCTGGATGACTGGCTTGTCTGACGTCTTTGGAAAGAAATTGTTCCAGGCGGTTTTTCTTTTCTTTGGGGGGGGGGGGGGGGGGGGGGGGGAGGAGGAGAGGGTCCTCGGCTCTCTGAAAGCGGACACCCTAATGCAGCCCGCTGTCTGCGGTATATGGGCAGACAGAAAACAGTGGATTGGTTTACACAGACATTGACATCCTTTGCATGTGGGCAGGTGGACGCACGTGGGCCGTGGCAGGGTGCTTTAGCAGCGTCGAAGAGAGAGAGAGAGAGAGAGAGAGAGAGAGAGAGAGAGAGAGAGAGAGAGAGAGAGAGAGAGAGAGAGAGAGAGGGGGGGAGGGAGGGATGCGGCTAGATTTTGTAAACCCCTCCTCCTCCTTTCCAGTTTCCTTGAGAGAGAAGAGGAGAGAGAGAGAGAGAGGGAGAGAGAGAGGAGGGAGAGGGAGGGAGTGATGCGGCTAGATGTTGTAAACACCTCCTCCTCCTTTCCAGTTTCCTTTGAGAGAGAAGAGGAGAGAGAGAGAGGGGGAGAGAGAGAGAGAGAGAGAGGGAGGGAGAGAGAGAGAGAGGAGAGAGAGAGAGAGAGAGAGAGAGAGAGAGAGAGAGAGAGAGAGAGAGGTGGGAGGGAGGGAGGGGGGGGGGGCGGCTAGATGTTGTAAACGCCTCCTCCTCCTTTCCAGTTTCCTTTGAAAGAGAAGAGGAGAGAGAGAGAGGGTAGAGAGAGATGGAGAGAGAGGGAGGGAGAGGGAGGGACGGAGGGAGGCGGTTAGAGGCTGTAATCACCTCCACCACTTTTCCAGATTCCTTTGCGACAGAGAGAGAGAGAGAGAGAGAGAGGAGGAGAGAGAGAGAGAGAGAGAGAGAGAGAGAAACAGAGAGTAGAGAGAATGAGAGCGAGGAGAGAGAGACAGAGAGAGAGAGAGAGAGAGAGAGAGAGAGAGAGAGAGACAGGCTGCTGCTTTTGAAATCAAATTCTGAAGGTTTCATTTTTTTTCCTCACTAGTTTCTATTTTGAAGTCAGCTGTCAGGAGGTTTTTTTTGGTTATATTTTCACTCGCTTGCATCAACAAAAAGTAATCTGTTCCACTTTGTTCTTCTTCATCGTCCGCGTCGTGATGATGATAATGAGGACGGGATTCCGCAGTTACGAAACCTGACAGAAAGCACGGCGTAGCTTTTCAAAACAGCGCGAACGACACACATTCCGCGCATCTTCTTTCCATCGACTCCGCAACCACCACCTCTCACCCCCCCCCCCCCTCTCCAACTCCGAACGTTTCAATCCCCCCGCCCCACCCACCCTCCCCCCTTGTCTTTAGCCTCCCACCCGTCTCTTCTCCCCTCTCAAACTCCATCACACTGTTCGCGAACGGCCCTAGCATTTCCACTGTCCTGCTCGTCTTGAAATTCACACGTTAATGCCAGCCTACCTGGGAGGGGGTGGGTGGGGGGTTGGTGGAGGGCGGGGGCCGTGGGAGGGGAGGGAGGAGGAGGAGGGGGGGGGGGGAGGATTCCAGTGACGAGCGAGGAGGGTGTGTCTCGTCAACTGGAGAAAGGTTTCGTAATTAACAATCGAGGGCTTGAAGGTAAGACGGTTTGATGATGCACCGGTGGTTGCGTTCAGTCCCACCCGACGCGCTAGGGAGGAAAGGATGAAACGCTGTTATCATGACCACCAATCCAACCAAACTAGCCAGCCAGCCAGCCAGCCAGCCAGCAGGCCAGCCAATCAACCAGCTCAACCCAATCATTAATTTTTGCTTCACCCCGAAGCCCAAATCATGATTTATTTATTCATAAAGCAGCTAAGCAGACAAGCAAATGACCTGCCCGAACAATCAAATCGACAACAAATCAGCTGACCTACCACTCATCTGACTAATCAAGTAACCAACCAACCATCCAACCATCCGACCGACCAAAATGACCAGCCCACCAAACAATGAACCATATATTTACGTACTTATCGATATGTTAATTTATTTATCGACTGGCATCGAAACAAATATTGTACATGAAAAGCACAGCCAGAACAACCTTCATTGTCATAGATCCACCATTTTGCACTGAGCAATCAAAAGGATCATGATGAAAATGATGCTGTTTGATACTGATGATACTGAGGACCACTCTCCCCCTTCCCCCTCCCCCCGCCACACACACACACACACACACACACACAAAATTCCAATCAATGCATTCTATGATCACGCATCACGACACACTACCCCCACTTCCCACCCCCACCCCATCACCTCCTCTCCCCACCCAGCACCACCCACCCCCACTCCTGAACCTCTGTTCAAATCTACTTTTTGTCCTTCGCTTTTTTTTTTCTCTCTCTCTCCTATTTTGAGAACAGGGTTTTTTTGTTGTTTTTTTTTCATTGAAAAAAAATCTGTTTGAAACTTTACACGCTAATGTAGCTAAAATCTTATGGGAAAAATCTGAAGCTTTAAACCGACGAAGGGCTGCCTGATGGTGTATGTGTCTCGTCAACAAGACGAATACCCGCAGGGGGGGGGGGGGGGGGGGGGGGGGGGGGGGAGGGGGGAGGGGGGAGAGGGGTTGCGGAGGAGGGGGAGGGGGGGGGGGGGGCGAATAATCTGAAGGTCTGAGGAGCATACTCCTGTGTCTTCAGAGCGGTCGGTCGACCAGCCGGGGAAAGCAGTGTCGTCTGACACGTGTCGAACACTGAAGGAGGGTCAATCGACGATACATGTTCGGTTCGTTGGTCAGTTGGTTGGTTTGTCGTGGGATCGATGGTACAAGTCGTTCACACAACAATCATGTTGATGGCTTCAAAGTTAAGGCGACGGCAGGTGGAGATTGACGCAAAATTGAAAAAAAAGAAGAATCGCTGTACCGTCAAACGAAAGAACAAAGAAATCACGCAACAAACACGACGCGTTTCGACCTTTTTGACAACTTTCAAGTCAGTGAACACGAAACCACAAACAGTCGCTTTTCTCCTCAAATTGAGCGCTTGAGCGTGTGTGCGCCTGCGCACATCCATTTTGCGCTCACTTTGAGAAGGAGAGTGAGGGTGTTCGTCAATTCGTTTTCGTTAACTTGAATGTTGTTTGTCTTGCTGAAGAAAAGCAAAGAGGCCGAAAGGCCTCGTGTCTGTCTTGTAATTCGTTTCTTTGGTTCGGCGGATCACCTCACTTTGAAACAACGATGTCACGAGTCGATTAACTCGGTTACCCTCAATCTATTTGACCCCCAGTTGTGTATTACGTCCCCAGTTTATCTGCTTGATTAATCGTCTATCTGCGTGGCCCCCATTCAGACTGTTACGTCACCAGTCTATGTACTTGCTTGCCCGTCTATCTGCTTGGTCCCAGTCAGTCTACTACGTCATCAGTCTCTGCTTGGTTACGCGTCTATGTGCTTGGCCCACAGTCAGTCTACTTCGTCACTTGTGTACTTCGTCACCAGTCCGTTTACCAGGCCCCGAGTCTGTCTGTTAGATCACCAGTCTGTCTACCAGGCCCCAGTCTGTCTGTCAGGTCACCAGTCTGTCTGTTAGGCCTCCAGTCTATCTATAAGGCCTCAGTCTATGTATTAGGTCTCCAGTCTTTCACCTACGTCACCAGTCTGTCTATTTGGGTCCCAGTTGATCAACTGGTCCACCAGTCTGCACACTAGTCGAGATCATCAGTTAATTTCTGATGTTTAAAAAAAAACCCGCGCTGTGACAGTTTGTAAGTAGCCATGAAGAAACCTATGTAGCACAGAGAAAACCGGATCATCACCCCCACCACCCCCATTCCCCACCGTGTGCCATCGTCGTCCCTTCTGCCTTTCGTCTGTTTTACGGCCCTCGCCCCTTCCCGCCCCTCTGTCTTCTTCTCATCGAATCCTGAAAGGTCTGTAACGTACCCAGTTCCTTGGCATCAAGAGCACCCCCCTCCCTCCCTCCATCCCTCCCTCATCTCCTGTCCCTCATATGTCCCTCCCACCTTCCTGTGCCCGCCGTGACCACCCCCACCCCCCACCTCCACACACTCCCTTCTTCTGTTCTCCCATCCACCTCTGTCTGGCTGTCTGTCTCTGGCTGTCTGTCTGTCTGTCTGTCTGTCTGTCTGTCTCTGTCTGTCAGTTTCTCCCTCTCTCTCTCTCTCTCTCTCTCTCTCTCTCTCTCTCTCTCTCTCTCTCTCTCTCTCTCAGTCTCTGTGTCTCTTTGTCTGTCTGTTTGTCTGTCAGCCTTCCTGCCTGTCTGTCTATCTCTGTCTCTGTTTCTGTCTCTGTCTCTCTCTCTCTCTCTCAATCTCTGTGTCTCTGTGTCTGTCTGTCTGTCTGTCTGTGTCTCCGTTTTTGTCTCTGTCTCTGTCTGTCTGTGTCTGTCTCTGTCCTCGTCATGTCTCTTCAACTTAGCAACCATATCAGCACGGTCCCGCTGCAAAGTAAAAGTTCGACACAGGGCTGCAGAAATGGCATGGGAGGAGACAACAGATAGCACTGCCTTCTAATGCTGCTCAAATGCCGTGTGTCTCTGAAACAAGGCAGAAAAAGAAAGAAAGAGAAGAAAAAACAAAACAAATAGCCGCTCATAAACTGAAGGTTCAGATGTTTCGATCATCTATGCAGAAGCAACGCGTGTAACCTGTTGCAGCTGTTGCTTGGTCGACTGTTTGATAACTGGATGCAACGACTGGGTGCTGTGACTTGATATAATATGTCTGTTAGCAATGCGATAACTGAGTTTATGAACATGGAGGCCTTTCTTAAGAGTTTACGCAATGTTTGCGAGACACACATTTGACGGAGGGGTTGGTTAATTGTTTCCGTTGATAGGTTGACTTGACTGATCAATTAAGCAAAATCTTCAGAGAGCTCGACTTCTAGCTTGGGTCGCGGCAAACGCCGAGCGATAACAATAATGGTTATCGTAGTAGTAATACTACTAATAATGATGATAAGTACAAAGGTGATGATAGTAGCGGTAAAAATGATGACGATGACAATAATGATAATGATAATGAAATAGTAATAACAATGGTAATAATGATCAACATAATATGATATTAATAATGATAACAATAACTATAATAGTAATAATGAGAAGAAGAAGAACAAGAAGAACAAGAAGAAGAACAAGAAAGATAACAATGATGATAATGATGAGTAAACAACACCAAATTTTCCACCAAGCAAACTTTAGATACTGCACATCCTCCACCTCTCCCCCCCCCCCCCCGCCCCCCCCCCCCCCCCCCCCCCCCCCCCCCCCCCCCCCCCCCCCCCCACACACACACCACACCTCCCACCCCACCTCCTTTCACTTCTGTCCCTGCCCCATACCTACAAAACACCGCCTCTGTTATCTCCAGACTTTCAACTTGCCTGGTATTTCCTTTCATCTGTACCTGCGAGCTGTCTGAAATTCTACACGGGGCTACCAGCAACGCTTTAAACCGTGGGGGGAAAGGTCACGCGGTGGTGCGGCTCAGCACAAAGAAGTGGAAGGCACAGGAACAGTGTCATCGTCTTTCGCTGACTGGCGTTTCATTGCCCATATTGAAGGCATTCAGCTCTTCCGGTTGATCTGATTGGCTGCGTGTGTGGGACCCTTACACTAACAGCAGAACCTTATCCTTACAGCAGTCCCAACTAGCGCATTTTGCGTTTGTTTTCGGGCCTTTTGTCGATTAATTACTATCTTTTGTATCGCAATTAACGCAGTGAGTATGGAACCCACCACAAAGAAAGTATGTTTTAAAAGAAAAATGTGATTTCTATAATGAAATACAGTAAAGCGTCCTCCCCCTTTCTGATGAATGAAGACATACCAAAGTATCGTCTGCTTTACGTGTGTCAGTGACAACTGTGTCAGCGCCTCAGTCCGCACTGTTTCTGATCACTATGAGAGAGAGAGAGAGAGGGGAGGGGAGAGAGAGAGAGGAGGAGAAGAGAGAGAGAGAGAGGGAAGGGGAGAGAGAGAGGAGAGAGAGAGAGAGAGAGAGAGAGGAGAGAGAGAGAGAG
>CM031616.1:19443112-19445612 GCA_018398815.1 Conus ventricosus | reverse complement strand
CTCACGGGGCAAGTCAAGAGCGAATCACTTTGTTTGATAGAAAAATATATAAGTCGCAGGTTTCATGCAAGAGAATGGCGAAGCGAAGCAGGGGCGGGTTTCGAAGCGGGTCAAGGAGGAAGGCCCGGAAAGGGGCAGGGGCATGGTTGCGGGGGGAGGGGGAGGGGGAGGCGGGCGGAAAGAAGAGCGAAGTGAGAAAGGGGCTAAGGGGTAGGATGGGGGAATAGCTAGTACTGTATAAGGAAGGAAACTTTTTTTTTCTTCAATGGTGAAATAAAGACACACCTTTCCAAAGAGATGTAAGCCGTAGAGTTTTGAATGAGAAAGGGTGAATGACCGAGTCGGTGAGGAAGTGTTTAAAAGGTGAATGAACAAATAGCTCGTTTACAGTCTGTCACTTTCTCCATGACACGTACGTGTTTACGTAAAAGATATGGTGTGTCTGTTTTAATTTGGAAACAAAGACTGTATTCCGGGACTCGTATGGGTCAGTGGAAAGTCAACGCACCATAAACATCACAGATGCTCTTTCCAGTCTCTGAAAAGTCAGGGAAAATAAGATTTAGGGTACGGGCCAGGAAAAGCGAGGAACATACATGTCTGCTGAACAAGGAAACATACAAACAAACAAACAAGAACAAACAAACAGACAAAAAATGCTGAGAAATCACACGTAAGTCTACAAACACACACCCAAGTCTAGAAAAGGCTTAGTTTTACTTTAGTTTCAAAAAGCATGACTATGAAAGCCTCATCCGTAAAAAAAAAAAATTATAGACAAAAACAAACAAACAAACAAAACACAAGATCGTAACAAACGTTTGTATTACGACTGCATTGTCAAGGGATACCACCCATTGCTTTGAGAACATTGTGCCGGGAAAGAAAAAACAAAAGAAACCAAAAACGAAACAGACAAACAGAAAAACTCCAAACGTTATTGTATTGTTTCAGCTTCTTGTGCCCTTTTCCATGACAACAAGCTTTTGATCGGGAGAAAGGTCAGGGAAAAGTACGAGATTTTTTTTGTTTTTTGGTTGTAATTAACGTTGCTATACTAACCGTGCCAGGTTTGAAAGGAAAGGAAACACAGAATGAATATTTGAGTAGGGCAGCAAAGTTAGTGGGGCGCCTCAGCAGTTGCCGCCGGCATGAAGCGTGACTGCTGAACTCGCTGTCTGTTTCAATCTGCTAATTAACCGAGGGTTGACGGAACAGATGTAGGGGGCCGCTTTCAGCCCCGTTCCCAGCGATAAGCGTAGTAAGCAGTGAAAATTGAATGAAGGAGAGAATGAGCGGGAACAAGTGTGTGTGTGTGTGTGTGCGCGCGCGCGCGCGCGCGCGCGTGTGTGTGTGTGTGCGTGTGCGCGCGCGCGCGTGTGTGTATGTGAGTGTGTGTGTGTGTGTGTGTGGAAGGAAGAGCGTGAACGGGCGGAGAGCGGCTGGATGGCGGGAAGGGGTGAGTGGGGGGTGGGGGGTGGAGAGCGGGGTGGTTGCGCTTGGCATGGTTTGGTGATTGATTTGGCTTGGGTTGGAATGTGCTTTTTTTTGTCTCATGGATGGTTTGGAGGGTTGGATGAATTGAGATTTTTTTGTTTAATCGGTTGTTGGATTCATCTACACTAAAATAACTAAAATCATGATAATGGTGGTGATGATGATGATGATGACGAGGACGACGACGACGACGACGACGAAGAAGGAGAAGAAGAAGAAGAAGAAGAAGAAGAAGAAGAAGAAGAGAAGAAGAAGAAGATGATGATGATGATGATGATGAATCCTAGACAAAATCTAAAGAGCAGCAAACTAAGATAGATCATCAAAGCTGCCTAGATAGTAAAATCCGAACGTCACTGGGCAAAGGCCTGGCTCCTCCCATCCCGTTTTCTATCCTCCCCTCCTCCCCCTCCTCTCCCCCATCCTTAGGCTCCTCCCCTCCCCCCACTCCTTCTCCAGGCCCTTGTCCCCCCACCCCTCCTTCGTGACCCTCCTCCTTCCCCTTCGCCCACTCCGAGCTCAGCTTGTCTCCGCTATCTGGAGCATGTATATGTGCACACGCTGATGCAGACGTCGAAGAGAAAATATGTGCAGACAAGTTGATATGGCTCCATTAGGGGAAAAAAGTAAAGCTCGTTTTGCTCGGAGATACAGATGCTAGAGCTGTCTGAGCGTGTCGTCTAAGGTGTGAACATGAGGGGGTTTTTGTTTTAGGAAATCTTGTTTATCATTTGCAGTTTTATTTATTTATTTATTTATTTATTTATGGTTATTATCACTATTATTATTATTGCATTATTATTATCATTATTATTGTTATAATCATTATGATGGTTATGATGATGATGATGATTGTTATTATCATCATCATTATCATTATGATCATCATCATCATCATCATTATTGTTATCATCGTCGTCGTCATCATCATCATCATCATCATCATCATCATCATCATCATCATTATTATTATTATTATCATTATCATTATTATCGGTATGAT
>CM031616.1:19428112-19430612 GCA_018398815.1 Conus ventricosus | reverse complement strand
TTTTAACCTTTGATTTGGTGCACCTTAGGAATGAATGTGTACTATTTGTTTGCAGGAAAGGAAGAGGGAAATGTTATTGTTCTGTTACCTCTCCCCCCTTGTCAAAAGACTTGTTTGGTAATGACAATAAAATATCAAAATGTCAAAATGTCAAAATCTCTCTCTCTCTTTCTCTCTCTCTCTCTCTCTCTCTCTCTCTCTCTCTCTCTCTCTCTCTCTCTCTCTCTCTCTCTGTCCCCATGTTTTGCTCTCTTCCACTCTTATCTTGGGGAGGGGAGATTGATAGCACTCCTTTTGCTTGTTTATGACCTGGAACATGAAACAATCGTTTGGTTGTATTCAGCCGGCGTGCTGGTTGTTCGGAAATGGTGTCGTCCAGTTTGTGTGGACGTCAGGAACGTTGCCAGAGAGCAGGCAGACACTCAGACACACTGTTCCTGGCATTCTGGAATTTCTGTTCTGGAGATGTTTGAACTGGTGAACTAATAGTTATTGCTAAATGATGCTGTTGTAGTATTGTGTGGTGATCGGCAGATTATTTTCCCCTCGCATTCATGATTCAACGAACGTGAAAATGTTTCATGAAACAGACAGTGTACATTTTAGTGAGGCATTCAGAAGGTTAACCGTGTTGGTAAACTAATTTTGTATCTCATTTTGATTTATTTTAATTTTTCATTGCATAGTTCAAATAGTGTATATAATAGTGAGCTTCAGGGTCACTACATATACATTTCAGATTGTTATCAGCATTGATCATTATTGTCTTGCTTCTGCAGGTGTAGTTTTCAATAAACGAAGTAGTCGTCGACTCTGCGTCGCTGAAATAAATAGCGAAAGCGAAACATATTTAATACTCCTTGTCCTGCCCTTGATGATCTTGATGGTGATGATAATGATGATGATGAGGAGGAGGTTGATGATGATGATGATGACGATGACGACGTCGGCGACGACCATGATGACGACGACGACGACGATGATGATGATGACGACGACGACGACGACTTCTCTTCGGTAGCCGATGGTTGGAAGTTACGTTTACGCAAGATCTTATGCGTGCGTTCACTCAGCAAAGCTTGCTTTATACAGAAAAATATCCCCTGTACCGAAATGGCCCAACTGAGGTTCGAACCCACGACCTGAGAATCACGATGCTGTCTGGGTCTCCTCCAACCGAACTATTCCGGTCCCCCGCTGACGATGATGAGTTGAATTAAAGATGATTTAAGATTCCAGGTTTTATAACCAAAATATTACCACATCCTCAGTCTTTTTGGATAAGCTCTCCTTTTGGGATGTGTAAATGAATAATATACAGGAAGGGCTGTATTTTTGCACAAAGCCTTCAACAGTACAGGAGTGATTTGGTCTTAAGCATTATTGTAATGTTGCTGTTTGTTAAAAATTCTATTTAGCTGTTACGAATGTTCTCAGTTTATTTCTGTATATAGCCTAGCATGTATTATTTTTTTGTGACGTCTTTATTGCACATGACTGGTGTTGTAAAGCCCAAATATCACACCTCTTCAGACAGGGCTTTGGCCTCTACGGAACAAAATTCTGGATTCTGAATGCTTGATCTCTTTGTCTTTACGGAACAAAATTCTGGATTCTGAATGCTTGATCTCTTTGTCTTTACGGAACAAAATTCTGGATTCTGAATGCTTGATCTCTTTGTCTTTACGGAACAAAATTCTGGATTCTGAATGCTTGATCTCTTTGTCTTTACGGAACAAAATTCTGGATTCTGAATGCTTTATCTCTTTGTCTTTACGGAACAAAATTCTGGATTCTGAATGCTTTATCTCTTTGTCTTTACGGAACAAATTCTGGATTCTGAATGCTTGATCTCTTTGTCTTTACGGAACAAAATTCTGGATTCTGAATTAAATATATCGTTTTTTTTTATATCTGTCCCTCTTCCATCCCTTTTCTGCCTTTTCTCTGTCTGTCTCTTTGTTTCTCTCTCTCTCTCTGTTTTCCCGTCTGTCTGGTTGTCTGTGTGTGTGTGTGTGTGTGTGTGTGGTGTGTGTGTGTGTGTGTGTGTGTGTGTGTGGTTGTCTATGTCTCTCTCCCTCCCTCCTCCCTCCCTCCCAACCTCCATCCCTCCCTCCCTCTCTCACGTACGTTTCTGTTCCATCCTTTTCCCCTCCTTCCCCTTCTCCTCCCTCCCGTACGTCTTCCCCGTCCTCCCACATCCCACTCTCCTCCCCTTCATGTCTGCTCAACACGTTTAAATCACTGGTCAGTGATGCCAAGTCATCTGATTTTTTTCCCTCCTGTCTGTTGCATGTGCTGCACGTGGTCACTGTGGATTTGGGGTCACAGGTAAGTCATTTGTTATTCAGTTGTTGTTTTTTTTTTGTCCTGTTGATCGTTCTGTTGATCGCTTGCATGCTGGGGCAGGTTGACCATTTCGAGGATCAGTCTTTCTCTGTCTTACCTTTCTCCGTCTTTCTGTCGGTGCCTGTCTGTCTGTCTGTTTGGGTCTCTCTCT
>CM031616.1:19400612-19415612 GCA_018398815.1 Conus ventricosus | reverse complement strand
GGCCTTGCTCTCTGTGGTGGTCAATGGGTCATTAATTAATTAGCTTGATTTTACCCCCAACCGCACACAATACCTTCCCCTTCCTGACTTCCACCGGCGACGTCTGGGCTTTAACTGTGGGCGCGGGTCTTGTAAATTAGCTGAACAGGTTCTGACCCAGCAACGCTAAGATCCCGTCCTGGCCAGACCTATTGAGACTTCGGTCCAGCCACTTAGTCTGTTTGCCTGGACAGTGCTGTCGCCGTGAGGACTAAAAATAGCCTATATCGGCTGTGCCTAATTGGCTGACGCGACACTTGAGTCCGCTGCCTGGGAACCAGGATGTTTCGTTTGGACTTATGTCCAGTGAACTGGCTGGCCGACTGACCATGAATTCGGTTTTTTCTATTTTTGTCCGTGACAATTCCCCCTTGCAATAAGACTATGCTCGGCATTGACTCAAAACAACGGTAGCAAAAAAAAAAAAAAATACAACCGAATTTGCTGACAAAAAAAATGATACCAACAGCTACCACGTGCAAGTTGTTTGCAAATTGATTTACACAAACGGTTTACAAATTATCAGATATATCATTAGTGAAATATCACCCCAATGAGGTTTATCATTGACGTGCGCTTCTGCCTATTGTTCAGTTCATTTTTGATAACCTCTGTGCGCCCTATGAAGCCCCCTGCCTGCGGATTTGCCACATCTTCTCTTCACCACTACTATGAAAAGCACACTCTAATATGACCACGAACCATGACACCTCACTGAGGAACTCACAACCTCACTTATCGCTAACAGGCATTACTACACAAGCGACTGTAGCTCCAACTTAACTTCATTTACATGAACAAGTCTCACAAAGAAAATATGAACCATAGCCAATGGGTATGGAACCCATATCCACTCAACCTAACTGTAATCAACACATATTAATCAAACAAAGAGCTATGCCCCCCGATATGGACTGTCTTCCTCTGAGTTGCAGCTTGCTAGATAGACTACCAACGACTTAAATAGTCATGCTCCAACATTCGTCGACCTGGAATGTACTGACCCCGCGATACCTTAGGGCAGCAGTGCAATTGCCCAGCCACACCCTGCTGTTTTTCCTCAGCTGCGGGCCTCCTGCAAGGAATTTGAGTGGTGATGATCAGTCTCGACCACGAACTCTTTCCCTACAAGTATTTGTGAAATTTCCTGCACGGCCACTCACGACCAGCCACACACTTCTCTTCCTACCGTTAGCGGTACCCTTCTTCACACTTCTCAGCTTCCTGCAGCAGACTTCAACAGGAAACACGAACGTTCTCCGGAGGAAGGACCGCCTTCGTGCTCCTGCCAACAATACTGGAGGGGTGTGGGGTGAAGCCTACTCTCCACCACCCTGATGATCTGTACGCAACAAAAATGGTGTGGACATATCCGGTAGCTGTCAAGATGGGATGGGAACGCCTAATTCTTTCTAGCACTGTCTGCAGTGCTTGCTCTGGCAAGCGTCTGACCACTCTCGAAACCACTGCCGGTTTCCCTGCCGTTGAACCAACAAATCACTGAGAGGACTATCGGTGATTGGCGTAATTGGTACCAAACTTCCCTGTAGAAAGCCAATAAAACCTAGCAGACGTCCTGAGCTTACTGTTTTGGTCTTTGTCGCTCTGAATTCATCATCTTCTCCACCCTTTTATCTGCTGGTCTCCTTCACCTCCATCTATGATTGCTGCTGCGCCTATGTGCTGACTCTCCCACACTGAATAATTTGCGAGAGCAAATTCGCATGGTAAAGTTTTGGTTTCCCATTCACATCAATTCGGTAATCCTGATCTACCCTTTCCAATGATGGTGAAATGGTCCTTTCCAATGCAGTCAGCAGTTGTTGTGGATCCGTGGGAAGCAGTAACAGGACTTGAATCTCCACCTGAGGGATTGCTTCCTCACCTTCTGTCACATTGCCTCTGCCTGAACGACCCTAGCGCCTCCTCAAACGTTCCCTTTGCAACCTTACATTTCCTCATTACCTGTGCCACCGTTGGAACAGGGCGAGATTGGGCCAATCAGATCAATAGCCACTGATCTCCCTGAATGGTGAGGGTCAAATTAAAGGGGAATGTTTAAGAGGCGCCTTCCTCTTCACCCCTCTTGTGGCGGACCTTTGACACTCTCCCATGACAGCAGAAACGCTTTATGTCTTGCCGTTGCCCCTGGCCAGATGAAAATCAATCAAGATTCGGTCAGCATTTTTGCTGGTGCGAGATGACCCGCCTTGAGCGAACTCGTGAACCACTGACATGACAAGTGTCACGATAACGATGCTGGTACCTCTAACTGAGTTGGCCCCCGTTACCTGTCTTCCCCTTGGTGAACACTCGTACAACATCCCCGCCTTTGACCAGAAATTCTGTCTCAAACCTCTCTAACCACTCTGTTTCTGCGTCCACCTCTTGCAACGGTCCCAAGAACTTCACGAGCGAAGGGGTCTTGTTCCTGCGCTGGCCCTAAACTCATCAGGCGGGACACATCTATGCCAGGTCTTCCTTGCTGGAACGACTAACGGTATATCAACCTTTTCACCTCCTTCTTGGCTCCGTGTTTGAACTGCTGCCCCTGTACGCATCAACAACTCAGATGCCCCCTTGGATCCCTTGCAACCTGTAATATTCCAATGATCAAATCATAAAGGGGTTTCCTCCATCACCAGCGCAGACCTACTCCTGAGAAGTAAAGGGGTACGTACTTCTATCTTGGCAACTGGAAACACCCTCACAAGCGAATGCCATCGTGGATTTAGAGTACATGTCTGGAATTTGCCCTGGCACAAATCCCCTTTCTCGACCAGCGTTGTTTCTGACTACAACAAAAGACCACATGAACAACCATGTCCCGTAACACTTTCACCCTCGGCTGCCAATCCACCCTTCTTGTCCACTCGCAGGTAATAACCTCTCAGCCGAGTGCCCCCATCCCGACACTGACTGCTGTATAGTGCGAGTCCATAGGCCACACTCCCACCCTCTCAGAGTGGAATCCCTTTTTTTGTTCCACTGCAGGTCGTTTCCCCTTGCGACCCCTTATCAAGCCTCTTTGGCAAGGCTGCTGCCTTCTGGAACATCATGCGACAATCCCTCGCCACATTCCGCTCTTGAGACAAATGAACTAACACCTGATTGGTCCCTTGTGTCCTCCTTTCTGCCCCTCACTGGGTTTGCAGACTTTGCAGAAATCCTCCCGGTTTCCTTGCCGCACTCTTTCTCACCCTGTGGCCTGGCACCTGTTGCTCCTCTTCTCCTGCACCTTAGTGCCCAAACGTGCCCTACCCGATACACCTCTGCTAACTTCAGCACTCCCCTGCTGTCTCTGGCTGTCTCTCCTTTCAAATGTATGGGTTAAAACCTGGAGCTGCAAACCGACAAAATCTGTTCTTTCATAACCAGCTCTTCAATTCAGCGATACTCCTTCTCGTACCGCTCAACTCTAACCATTTCGTCAAATAGTGATCTAAACGTGCACCCCAAACTGTGTGTACGTTTCACGCTGCCTTGTAATCTAGCTGATCGAAATTTCTTTCTGTACCCCTCCTCTGTGAAGGTCAAATCCCTTCGATCAAGACGTCCTTCCACAGCGCCAAAATCAGATTGTTGGGCTGCTGGTATGCCGTGAAAATCGGTAAGGCGGCCTTACCCGTCCAATAGCGCGGACATAAATGGACTGCCCCGACATCTTCTGAAGGCCGAGAACCCCGACTAGTACCAAACGTTTCAAAACGCTGATGTACGCATCAATCGAATCCGACCTTCCGAGAATTTTGGCTAACTTTGGTCGGGGGGGGCATAAACTGCGGGCGCAAAGGGTCACTGGTAACTCTGAAACTAATCCATCATCGGTGGTGCTCCCTCTGTAGTCCTCAACTCTCGCTAAACTCTAATTGAATCCTTAATCTTTTCTGTTTTCCTGCGTTTTCCTGATTATTGGTTACCTGAATCCTATTCTTTCTGTTTTCCTGCGTTTTCGCTAGCCTGAATCCTTATTGTCCTTTCTAATTTGCCCTGTGTTGCCTGATTATCGTTAGGCCTGAATCCGAATCTTTCTGTTCCTGCTCTGCTGATGCTGGTTCTACTGCGACAACGGCGTCTTTTTCCGCTCGCGTCATCCCTTTCCATCTTTTTTGGGTTTCAACGAATGCTCGCAACTCTTCTCCTCGAGTAGCCAAATCACGAGCGACGCTCACAAGTCGTTCACTAGGTGGTCTTTTGCGGCCGCATTAATATCTCTTTTTTTTTTTTTTTTTTGGAGCAAGGTTTTACTACTACGAACAAGAACCAGCCAAAACTGGTGGTTACCGACATGAGTGACGTAAAGCACCATCCTATGAAATATAAGATTTAGCTTGGGACAACGTTAAATTAAGTTTTTTATAAGAACGCCTAGCGCCTGACCCAACTATGAGAGCGAATTATAGGTTTCAATCTCGGTGCGAAATAAGTACTCTGGGGCTGAAATGCCAAGCCTAGTGTTAACTATCTTGCTAGAGGTAGCCCATGCCGAAGCCTAGTATTTTATGCTATCTTGGAAACATAAGTAAGACACTACCTTGTCTTAGATACAAATACTTGAATCCCAACCCCTAGCTTCCCCCCCTCTCCTGGAATTTGAACTATTAAAATAAATGGGCCAAATATCCTGGCAGGCTCGCCAATAAATTGTCAACCTCGGGGTGATGTCAGTGGAGGAAGGACTAGCGCACAGCCCAAGACACACTGACTCACAGCTTGCTTCACAATCTCTTGTCACTATATCATCCCTCGGCAAATCAAGAAACCACTAGTAAAGTCTATAACTTTTAAACTGTTTACCTTACACATAATCATGGAAAGAAACAATCAATGACGCATGAGAGTCAACAAAATAAAACATTCTCTCTTTTCTGAAAAAACTTCACAAAACTATTTGTCCTAAATCATCATAAACTAAACCCGGGTATAAATAGATTTTTTCGTTCACTTTTACCTGGTCCAGGTGGATCTAAACTATTCATGAATCACTGTCTTTTCTTTTCTTCTTTTTTTTCCTTTCTTTATTCTTTTCAACTGGTCGACTTTGCACAAAACCCAGTCACGACACAGAATGCTGGCACTGGTCAGGTTGGACCGCTGCAACTGGTCAGGTTGGACTGCTGGCAGGACTGGTCAGGTTAGACTGCTGGCGTTGGTCAGGTTGGACTGCTGAGGAAAGGTGGCGCTTGGCAGTATGATTCGAACCCCGGTTCAGATTGAACAGTGACTATCAACAAGCGATCTGTTCTCCTTTCTTGCTTCCTGCCTTACGCAGCATTGCTACTCTCTCTCTCTCTCTCCTCTCTCCCTCTCTCTCCTCTCTCGTCCCTGTCTCATCTCTCTGTGCTTCGCCACCAGCTCTCGAGCGAGGATCTCTTCTTCTCCTCTCGTCCGCTCTCTATTCCCCTCTCATCTCTCTCGTCTTCCATCTCGAGTCCGCTCCCTCTTTCTCTATCAACCGTCTGCTGAATTCTCTCGTCTCGCACTGGCTTCTCGGGTTCTCTCGTCGATCGGCCGTCTCTCTTCTCTCGTCCCTCTCTCTCTCTCTCGCTCGGTCTCTTGTAAGCGTCCTGCTCTATCGAAATGGACAGGGTTGCTTTTCTTTTCTTTTTCTTTTCTTTTTTTTTTTTCTTCTCTTCAATCAGTTAGCAACTCGCTCATCCTTCAACATCTCTCCTTATCCTTGTCCCCCTGCAGACTCTATCTAGGTGCTAATGCTTCACCTTCGGTTCTCGGCTCTCCTCTCATGCTCGTCTGCTCTTCTCTCGCAGAGCCTTCTCCCGAAACCCTCCCTCTCTCTCAGGTTCTTCGTTCTCTTCTCTCTCTTGTTCCCCCCTCGCTCACTCCCCTCACTTTCTTATCCATTCCCTATCTGTCAAAGGGTGATACCATGGTCAGAAATTTTCGCGCCTTGTTATATTACCTTCCCTTCTAATCCATCTGGACGTTCAAAATCGTCACAGCATGCACATCATAGTGGCCTGCTTCTCTGTGGTGGCGGAATGGGTCATTTAAATTAATTAAGCTTGATTTTAAACAAACCCCCCACCACACAATAACCTTCCCCCTTGCCCTACCGTTCATCCGGCGCCCGTCTGGCTTTAACTGGTGGGGCGCTGGTCTGTGTAAATTAGCTGATAATCCTGACCCAGACGCTAAGATCCGCTGGCCAGACCTATTGAACGTCGGTCCAGGGCCACTTTGTCTGTTTGCTGGACAGAGTGCTGGTCTCCTTGAGGACTAAAAATAGCCTATTCCGGTCGCTGTGCCTAATTGGCTGACGGCGACACATGAGTCGTCTGCCTGGGAACCAGGAGGTTTGCGTTTCGGACTTATTGTCCCATTGAACTGCTGGCGACTGACCACGAATTCGGTTTTTTCTATTTGTGGGTCCGGTGACAATTTCCCACCTTGCAAAAGACTATGCTCGGGCATTGTCTCAAAACAAAGCGTACAAAAAAAAAAAACAACCGAATTTGCTGACAAAAACCACAGCTACACGTGCATGTTTTTTTGCAAATTATTTACACAATCGGTTTACAAAATTACAGATATATCATTAGTGAATATGCACCCCAATGAGTTTGATCATTGGACGTGCGCTTCTGCCTTATTTTCAGTTCATTTACTGATAACCTCTGTGCGCACCTATGCAACATCCCCCTGCCTGCGGATTTGCCACCATCTTCTCTTCACAACTACTATGGAAAGCACACTCTAATATACCATGACCATGACACCTCACTGAGGGAATCTCATCCTCACTTATCGCTAAACAGTGCATTACTACACAAGCGACTGGATGCTCCACACATAACTACATTTACAATGAACAAGTCTCACAAAGAAAATATGAACCATAGACCAAATGGGAAATGAACCCATATCCCCTCAACCTAACTGTAATCAAAAACATAATTATCAACAAAGTAGCTATGCCCCCCGGATATGGAACTGTCTTCCTCTGAGTTGCAGCTTGCTAGAGAGGCCTACACCGATCTTAAATATCAGCTCCTACCATATCGGCTGTCGACCCTGGAATGTACTGAACTCGATACCTGAAAGGGCTGCAGTGCGCATTGCCCACGCAAGCAAACCCCTGGCTGTTTTTCAGCTGGCCTCCTTGCAGGAATTTTGAGTGGTTGGTGATCGTCCCCCCTCTAACCAGAACTCTTGTTCCCATACAAGTATTGTGAAATTTCTGCATGGCCACACGACTGGCCAAAAACACTGTCCTTTCTCTACCGTTGCGTACCCTTCTTCACTACTTCGTCAGCTTCCTGCATCATACTTGTTCACAGGAAACGTCGACCCCTTCGTGCTCCTGCAACATATACTGCACCCTACTCCACCACCTTGATGCAGTCGTACGCAACAAAAATGGTTTTGGACATACCGGTAAGCTTCAAGATGGGATGGGAACCTAGTCTTTCTATCACTGTCTGCAGTGCTTGCTCTGCAGCGTTCTGATCCTCGACGCGACCACGGCCGTTTTCTCCCTGCCTTGACCATATCACTGAGGGAGGACTCGTGATTGCAGCGAAAGTTTGGTAACAAACTCCGCTTGTAAAACCAAGATAAAACCTAGCAGACTCCTGACTTCTGTTTTGGTTCTTGGTCTTCTCTGAATTCATCATCTGTCCCACCTTGTTTTCTGCTGGGTCTCCTTCTCCTCCATCAATGATTGCTGCAGGCGCCTATGTGCTGAGCGTCCCCTCACGCTGAATATATTTGCGGAGCAAATTCGCATGGAAAAGTTATAGGTTTCCCCATTCACATCAATTCGGTGAATCCTGATCTACCCTTTCAATGATGGTGAATGGTCCTTTTCCAATGCATCGAAAAGCAGCTCGTTTGTGGATCCGTGGGAAGCAGTAACAGGACGTGAGCCCCTACCTTGAGGGATTGCTTCCTGCACCTTTCTGGATCACATTGCTTCTTCCTGAACGAGCCCTAGCCTTCCTGCAAACGTTCCCTTCAACTTACATGTCTCATACTGTCCCACCTTTGGAACAGGGCGAGAGTGGGCCAATCAGATCATAGCCACTCTCGCTGAAGTGTTCAATAAAAGGGGATGTTTAAGAGGCGCCTTCCTCTTTCACCCCTCTTGGGCTGACCTTTGACACACATCACATATCATGACAGCAGAAACGCTTTAGTGTCTGCCATTGCCCCTGGCCAATGAAAAATCATCAAAAAATTCGGTCAGCAGTTTTGCTGGTGCCGAGATGACCCGCCATGAGTCGACTCGTGACGCCACTGACATGACAGTGTCACGGATAACATGCTGGTACCTCTAACCGAGGTTGTCACCTTACCGTGTCTTCCCCCTGGGTAACACTCGGTACAACAACCACCCGCCTTTCTACCAGACATTCTGTCTCACAACAAAAAGCGCTCCTCTAACCACCTGTTTCTCTCGCACCATCGTGCCAACTCCCAAGACTTACACGAGCGAAGGGTGTTCCTGCGCTGCCCTATAACTCATCAGGACACATCTATGCCTGAACTACCTTGCTGGAACACTAACGGTTTATCAACCTTTTCTCCTTCTTGCTCCGTGTTTAAGCTGCTGCCCCTGTAGCAGTCAACAAGCTCAGTGATCCCCCTGGATCCCTTGCACCGGGAATAATTCCAATGATCATATCATAAAGGGGTTTCTCTCCATCACCACGCTGACAACTCGCCTGAGAAGTAAGGGGGGTACGTACTTCAATCGTTGGCAACTGGAAACTCCCCTCACTGTGCCATCGATTAGAGTTACAGGTCTGGATTTGCCCTGTCAAATCCACTTTCTCCTCGACCAGCGTTGTTTCTTACTGACAGAAAAAACCACATGTACAACCAGTGTCCCGGAGCACTTTCACCCTCTGCTGGACAATCCACCCTATCTTCCTCCACTGGTAATGAACCGACTCAGTCCTAGTGCCCTCCATCCCTGGACAACTGACTGCTGTCCAGTGCTATGCCCGCCGTAGGCCCGCGGCAAACTCCACCTGCTTTCGTTCAGATTGGATCCCTTTTGGTTTCCACTGCAGGTCGTTTCCCCTGGCGACCCTTATCAACCTCTTCAAGGCTGCTGCCTTCTGGAACCTCATGCGACAAATCCCTCGCCACATGGTCCCCTTCTTGTGACAAAGAAACACCTATTGTCCCTTTTCCTCCTTCTGCACCACACCACCTGGGTTGCAGCTTTGCAGAAAACCTCCCCCGATTTTTTCCTTGCACTCTTCTCACCTGTGCCTGGCGACCCTGTTTCTCCTGCACCTTTAGTGCCCAAACGTGCCTCCCTATACACCCTGCTAACTTCAGCAACGCCCCTGCTGTCTCTGGCTGTCTCTTCTCTTTCCAATGTGATGGTTAACTCTGGACTGCAACCCTACAAAATCTGTTCTTTCACAATAATAAGCCACTCTTTCAATTCAAGCGAACTCTTTCTCGTACCGCTCAACGCAAACCATGTTCTCAAAATAGTGATCTAAAACGTGCACCAAAACTGAGTGTACGTTTCACCTGCTTGTAATCTAGATGATCGTAAATTTTCTTTCTGAACCCCTCCTCTGTGGGTCAAATCGCCTTCATCAAAGACTCCGTCTCAGCGGCCAAAATCAGATTGTTGGTCCTGCTGGTAATGCCGTGAAATCTGGTAATGCCTTACCCGTCAAATAGCGCTGACTAAATGACGTGCCCCTCTTCTGGAAGGCCAACCCTGACTAGTAGCAAAGCGGTTCAACAAAACGACTGATGTACGCAAGCAATCGAATGTCCGATCCTTCCGAGAATTTTGGCAACTTTGGCGGGGGGGCGATAACTGCGCACGAGGGTCACTGGAAACTGAACTACCATCATCGGTGGTGCTCCCTCTTAGTCTCACTCTCTCAACTCTAATTGAATCCTAATCTTTCTGTTTCCTCGTTTCCGAGTATTGTTAGCCTGAATCCTATTCCTTTCTGTTTCCTGGCCGTTCGCTACCTGAATCCTTATTCTTTCTGTTTCCTGCTTGCCTGATTATCTTAGCCCTGAATCCTTAATCTTTCTGTTTTCCCCAGCTCTGCTAATGCTGTATTCTCGACTGCGACACGGCGTCGTTTTCCGCTCGCTCATCCCTTTGTCCATCTTTTGTTGGGTTTTCAACGAATGCTCGCGGAGACACTTCTCCCGAGTAGCCTAAATTCACGGAGCGAAACGTCTCACAGATTTGCTTAATAGGGGGTTTCTTTTCGTCCGCCATTAAATCTCTTTTTTTTCTTTTTTTTTGGAAACAAGGTTTTAACTACTACGACCAGCCCCACTGGGGTTTAACCGGCACACGAGGACGTATTAGCACAATCCTATGAATGGGATTATACTTTACGCTTGGACAACGTAATTAGGTTTTTCTAAGACGCCTAGGCGCCTTGAACCCAACATGAGAGCGAATTATAGGCACAATCTGTGCGAACATAATCCTCTGGGGGCTGAAATGCCAAGTCCCTAGTGTTACCTATCTTGGAAGCAATGCCAAGGCCTAGTATTTAACTCTCTTGGGAACATGAGCAGTAAAGACACTACCTTGTCTTAGGATGTCAATACATGATCCCACCGCAGGCTCCTCTCTGAGAAGTTGAACACTTTATCATAAATGGGGCCCAATATCCTGGCAAGGCTCGCCACTCAATTTGTACAATCCAACCTCGGGGTTATGTCAGAGGAGGGAAGGCCTAGCGCACAAGGCCCAAAACACAGACTCCCAGCTTGCTTACACCTCTCATTCATAATATCATGCATTCGTCAAATCAAACCACTAGTAAAGTCTATAACTTTACTGAACAACATAATCATGGAAGAGAAACAGCAAGTTGGCCCATGGGAGGTCAACACAATAAAACATAGTCTCTCTTTTCTTTGAACTTCACTACAAAACCATTTGTCTAAATCTACATCATAACTTAACCCGGGTATAAATAGGTTTTTTCACTTATACCTGCCAGTGATCTTAGAACTATATTCATGAAATCACTGTCTTTTTCTTTCTTCTTTTTTCTTGTCTTTTCTTTTTCACTGTCACTGTTTCACAAAGCAAACTACCAGTCAACGACACCACCCTGCTGGGCACTGGTCCAGGGTTGGACCGCTGGCACTGGTCAGGGATGGACTGATGCTGGCACTGGTCAGGAGGTTAGACCTGCTGCGTTGGTCCAGGTTGGACTGCTGATTGAAAGTGGCGCTGGCCGAGGTACTGAGGTCGAAAAACCCCGGTTCAGATTGAACAGTGAAACATGCGAGGCATCGATCTGTTCTCCTTTCTTTCTTCCGCATTGATCCGCATGTTGCGACTCGTCTCTCTCTCTCTCTCTGTCGTTCGTCCTCGCTCTTCTCTCTCTCTCATCGTCTCCTCCACATCTCTATAGCGTCCGTTCTCTCGGCCTTCCTCTCTCTCTCCTCTCCTTCATTCTCGTCTCTCTCTCCCTCTCCTCACGTCTCCTCTTCTAGTCTGCTCTATCAAATGGACTGGATGCTTTTCCCCTTTTCTTTTTCTTTTTCTTTTTTTTTTTCTTTCTCTTCATCTGTTGAGCAACGTCACTCTCACTCCTCGAACATCTCATCCTTATTCCTTTCCCCTGCAGAACGCCTATCTGGGCTAGAGATGCTTCAACTCGGTTCTCATTCACTCCTCCTCTCATCTCTCTGCTCTCTTCTCTCATCAAGCCTACTGCCCAGAACCCTCCCTCGCCGTCCTCTGGTTCTTCTTTCTCCTCTCCTCGTCTCTGTTTCCCCCCTCTCTCACTCTCCCCTCCACCTTTCTTAGCCCCGTGCCTATCTGTCAAAGGGTGGAGTACCCATTGGTCAGAAATTTTTTTTTCCCCCGCCTTGTAAAAGTATCACCTCCCCATCGTAATTCCATTGGGACGTTTCAAATCGCGTTCACAGTCTACATCTAATGGCCTTGCTCTCTTTGGTGGTCAATGGGTCATTTAATTAATTAAGCTTGATTTTAACGCCCACCGGGACACAATACCTTCCCCCTTCCCGACTTTCAACCGGGCGACGTCTGCTTTAACTGTGGGCGCTGGTCTTTAAATGAAGCTGATTCAGTCTGACCGGCCGACGCTAAGATCCCGTCTGGGCCAGGACCTATTGAGACGTCGGTCCAGGCTACTCTAAAAATAGCCTATTCCGCTGTGCCAAATTGGCTGACGCGACAACACATGATCGTCGCCTGGGAGACCAGGATGTTTGGCGTTTGGACTTATGTCCCATTGAACTGGCTCGGACTGACCACGAATTCGGTTTTTCGTATTTTTGTCCGTGATCAGATGTGAAGGCAGCTTTTCCAAGGGTTCCCTAGATGAAATAGAAAAAATAAAAAAAAAAAAAACCCCCCAAAAAAAAAGTATAATTCCAGCCGATTGATGTTTATGCCTCAATTTGTGTTCAAGGCGCTCGCCCGTCCGCGTTAAAAAATCATACTACGCACACAGGCGTGCAACGCACGGCCACCAGCAGCGACGCACGGACGCAGTGAGGGGTGGGCAACGCACGCGGGCTGGAAGACCCAGCATGCAACAAACAACACAAAACACACACACGCACACTACAGACAGCACAGGACTCACACACACACTCACAGGACACACAGGGACACACCACACAACACACACACTACACCAACACAATCCAGGGACAACACACACAGCACCACATGACCCCAGAACCAACGTTTATCGTTTGCTGTGTGGACTTTTAAACAGACGCAGTGGGGGGGTATAGCTATGCGGCCAGCTAACTGTAAGAAAGACTCTGCAACATGCTTGTTGGCTTAGATGCAAGCCATATTGGAGAAAGGCTTGATATTAACCTTTATTATCTCAGAGGATTAGAACTTAAGTCATTATCTGATCGTCACGACAGAAAAATGACACGGGAATGATCGGTGAAGGCAAAGCACCGCAAAGTTTTGTTTCTGTGAGTTTAAGTTTCAAAGTGTGTGTGTGTGTCGTGTGTGTGTGTTTGGTGTGTGTGTGTGTGTGATGTGTGTGTGTGTGTGTGTGGCGTGCGTGCGTGCCGCGTTGCGTTCGTATGTGCTGCTGTGCGTGCGGTGCGTGCGGTGCGTGCGTGTATGTGTGTGTGTGAGTGTCTGTGTGTGGGTGTGTGTGTGTGAGGGGGGGGGGGTGGCTGTATGGGGGGTGCTGTGATTGCGTGCCGCACGTGTGTTGTGTGGTGTGTGTGTGTGTGTGTGTTGTGTGTGTTGTTGGTGTGCGAGCGCGGCGCGCGCGTTTTTATGAGTGCGTTTCATATCGTACATAATGTTGGCTGCGTGCGTGGCGTTTGTAAGTGCATATGTTCGTGCGTGCGTGTGTTTGCGCATGCGTGTGTGTGAGCGTGGTGGGTGTGTGGTGTGGTGTGGTGTGTGTGTGTGAGGTGTGTGTGTGTGGGTGTGTGGTTTGTGTGGGTGTGGTGCGCGCGCGCGCGCGCGCGCGGCGAAAGCTGCGAGCGTGTTGTGGCGTGGGTGAATGGGGGGTGTTCAAGGGGACCTTATTTGATCATGGTCGAGAGACCGATTCCCAAACCACGTTGACAATTACTTTTTTCCGTCCCGTCAGACAGACCCACGAAAAGTCTGGAGTCCATTTTTAGGGGGCCAGAACGTGCGTCATCTTATCCATGGAATTCCAGGCTGTGAATATGACGGAAGGTCATGGTCAGACTTAGATCTAAGCCCGTGTTGTCGTCCTGAGGAGCAGCAGCACAAAAGGCGGAGGGATACACCACAACCGCAAACACCACACCGCACATATACAACACACACCGTTGGGGGCCTCAGGCGGCACGGAGACTGGCTCGAGCACACGGTGCACACACCACGCGGGCCCGCACCAGCCGGGCCCACGCGTTATGCGAACGCATGGTGGTGGCACGGAGAGAGAACGGAGAGAGGGACAGATAAGCCGCTCGCGCGGAGCGGCGAGACGCTACGCGGCGCGTAGATCTCCCTCGCGCGCGGCCGCTCTGCCTCTGCCCTACCTACCGAGTAAGCATCCAGCTACCGAAAGAAAGGGCTCGCGTAACAGTCGCCAATGCAAACACCCTGGCCGGACGTGTCACCTTGGGGGTGTACTTGGGAGTCGGTCATATTGGTGCAGGGATCACATGCACCAGTATGAAAAAAACGAGAGCCCCTTCACTGCAAAGAGAAAAGATGACGGGACAACCCGTTCACACCAACAGACCGTGATTTCTAACCCAAGTCTGGACGGGGTTGGGCTGAGGGGCTGACAGCTCCTCACGTTGTAAGAAACGACAGTCTGCCGGACAATGAATCAAGTTTCTCGCTTTTTCCTTACAAGACAAAAGAAGCACAGCAGAGTGTGGGGTAGGAAACTATTGGCGCCGTTCGCTCAGGTCAAAGTAAATAAGTTAAGCTGTTGTAAAGGAGGAGAGGGGACACAGCTCCGACTTGTGTCGCAGGCAAAACCGTAGGTGTGGCGAGCTGAGAACATAAAACGCACTAAACTATAAGGGAAAGAGCACCTCCGGTTAGATGTACCCCAAAACAATAAGATCCAGAGTTTGTCAGGCTGTTTGATATTAAGGAAGGAACGCGAAATGGCCTTTTCAGATACGCCAAATTCAGTTGTTGTTTTTCAAATCGTTGCCGTTGTATGCTTAATTCCATTGGCGTTCAAAATCTCACAGTCACATCTAGTGGCCTTGCTCTCTGTGGTGGTCAATGGGTCATTTAATTAATTAGCTTGATTTACCCCACCACACAATACCTTCCCCCTTCCTACTTCAACCGGCGACGTCTGGCTTTAACTGTGGGCGCTGGTCTTGTAAATTAGCTGATCAGTCTGACCCAGACGCTAAGATCCGTCTGGCCAGACCTATTGAGACGTCGGTCCAGCTACTCTAAAAATAGCCTATTCGCTGTGCCTAATTGGCTGCCCGCGACACATGAGTCGTCTGCCTGGGAACCAGGATGTT
>CM031616.1:19390199-19393516 GCA_018398815.1 Conus ventricosus | reverse complement strand
CGAATTCGTTTCACAGGTATGCATTTCATCTACACTCGTTTCGTTTTGCACTCCTGTTTCGTTAGAGTTCAGTTCACCTACATTCTTTTCATCGTGTGTGTTTCGCTTTTACGCATTTTGGGCTATCAGCACTCGTTTCTCCTGTTCTCTGGCCGCTGCTCCTTCGGCCTTTTCCCGGAGATGCCCATTCAGAATCTCTTTCACGTGAGATCGGCAAGAATGTCGCTACTGATAAGATAGAAAAAGGAAGGGGGAGAGGGAGGGGGAGAAAGGGTGGAGAGGGAAGGAAAGCGGCTGTGTGCGTAGACACAATTGTGCAGCCAAGAGCATGCCATTAATACGAGCTGGTTGTATGGAAGAGAAACTTTACCACAAACAACATAACAGTAAAATCCAAGCTAACAACGGCTGTATATGCATCGTAGCCTGAAATACGCAAGTTAAAAAAAAAAAGTTATTTGAAAGAGTTCATCGTAAGTGGAAACATCACTCTTCCAAGTCATCAAAAGAGAGGAAGATTGATTCTTAAAAAGTTCACTTTTGGAAGTTTGTAGGCAGATAATTCCGAACGCGCTTTTGCATGTTTAAAATCGTGCCTTTGTTGTTGTTCGTACTGTCCACACTCGATAGGCATATAATACACAAATTGGAGAGTCCTTAGGTATAGAGGTAACTGACACCACTGACACACATAGCTGCACGCAAGCTAAGTTTTCTCGTGAACTCTCCGCTCCCCTTTTCAGTATAAAAAGTAGCGATACAATGTCGTCTGCCCCCCCCCCCCCCCCCCCCCCCCCCCCATTTCCTCCGCTGAACTCTACAGACTAAGTTCCCGAGTTTGTCTGGCCAAAGATAGTTCGCCTTACGGAGGGCGAACTATCTTTGGTCTGGCGTACAAAGCTGCCCACATCAGCATCAGCGGCTTTAACCATGCGCTTTATGAGCGAACGGGTCAAGGAGAGAAGACTGAAGATGAAAATGAGAGGGGTCGGGGAGTTTCTTCCCAGTACAACCGGGGCAAAATCGAAAGCAGTTATTACTAGGCCTTGAAACCGTTCCACTCTTCACTCCAGTCTATGTTAATCTGCTTTCGGTAATGACAAGTTTAGCAGGAAGCGAGGGTAGCAGGAAGCGTGGGGAGAGAAAGTAGTGGTACGAAGGCAACGTCCGCCAAATGAATGCAAACTCTGCACGATTATGAAATACCCTGCACAGCTGAAGAAAAAAAGAAGACAAAAACAAAACAACAACCGCACCTTCTCGCAGGACGCTGGTTTCATTCGTTTGCGAACGAGTTTCTGATTTAGTGTTCGGTCCGTTTTCCCACCAAGTCCTCACAACAATCATCATGTGTATGTACTCACCAGACAAACAACCTTGTTAAATTTTGATGAAAGTCCTCTTAAGTCTTTCTCATGTTATTTTCGGCTCGACAGACAGACAGACAGGAAGACGAAAAGCAAGCATTCGAGCAGAAACAAGAAATAAGAACTAAGAGCAAAGCTTTAAACGCAAAAGACAACCGACTGAGGGACGGGGTGAGGGGAGAGAGAGAGAGAGAGAGAGAGAGAGAGAGAGAGAGAGAGAGAGAGAGAGAGAGAGAGAGAGAATAGGTGTTCGTGCGTGCGCTCGCGCGCGCGCGCGTGTGTGTGTATACATATATATATATATATATATATATATATATATATATATATATATATATAGAGAGAGAGAGAGAGAGAGAGAGAGAGATCAGTATATTTAAAATGCCTAAAACAATTTTTTAAGTGCTCAACCCCTTGGGGAGCAACATTAGTTAAAACAAGTTAAAAGAGGAATCTTAAAACTATCTACAAATTTGTTTCAAGCGTGTTGCGCTGTCATCAGGATGGTTGACAGCGCAACACGCTTGAAACAAATTTGTAGATAGTTTTAAGATTCCTCTTTTAACTTGTTTTAACTATATATATATATATATATATATATATAATATATATATATGTGTGTGTGTGTGTGTGTGTGTGTGTGTGTGTGTGTGTGTGTGTGTGTGTGAGATAAGAAAAATATTATGATCATAATTACATGTTTCTTCTTCTTTCAGAAACTCTCTACCTGGGCCTGTATGCACGTCGAACCCGATTAGCTTATTCGCGTTTAGGGCTTAAACGCGGTTAGCTATTCGGAGCTTAAACGCGGATAGCCCCTCTCCGGTTTTGGTATGCACGACGCCCTATTCGCGATTGAATAGCTCTCCGCGTTTAGAGGGCAGGAAACGGCGCTCTATTTATAGATTCTTGGCAAAAACCGGGGTGCAGCAGGCACTGCTTTCGGTTTAGTCATACCCTCCTTCGTGGAACTTCCGCTGGTACGTGCTTCGTCGGTTTTCACGCAAGATTCTTGAATCATGCACACTCCCTGGCCACTTTGCGACACAATTGATGAATACAAGGTCTGAATTATAAAAAAAAAAATCACACACACACACACACACACACACACACACACACTACTTTTAAACTGTTCACTCTGGGGCGATCTACATAGAGACAAAGAATTTTTTTTCCAAATCAAAAGTGAAAAAAAGCCAACCATCTAGAGTGATTAAACATCTTGATTTCGGGAATAAATCTTCAGTGCCGGAGAAGACTGGCAGTAAGTATGGGAAGCTACAAATGCGCACTATCATTGAAAACAACAAATAATAATTGCGCTTGGAAATGTGCTGGAAAGTGGGGCGATTCACACACACACACACACACACACACACACACACACACACACACACACACACACACTCACACACACACACTCACCACACACACACACACACACACACACACACACACCTTTCGGAACAGTAACAGTTCTAGGTCATCGTACAGGTCAAACGGGTTCTTTCTGTCACGAAAGATGCGGTTTCGTCGCAATTGCCGTCGCTGTCTCAATTGGAAAAACATCAATGCAGCCATATTTATCCGCGTTTAGGCTCGCTATCGGACCCCGAGGCACCGATAACTTTATCCGCGTTTAGCCGAGTCGGATAGCTTATGCGGTCTGACGTGCATACCAAAATCTGTCGCCTATCCACCGAATAGGCGCTATTCGCGGACAGCCCTCTATCCGGATCGACGTGCATACAGGCCCCGGTTAGAGTAGGGTTGAAATAGTCTTTTTGTTGAGAAGGGCACAGGCAGTTTGTGGTTTGTTTTGTAAGTGGACGAGAGGTGACAGAGACTGGAAACCAGTGAACGGTGACAGGTCTGTGAGGACCAGGAAGCCTTGTGTATGTGTGTGTGTGTGTGTGTGTGTGTGTGTGTGTGTGTGTGTGTGTGTGT
>CM031616.1:19362699-19370199 GCA_018398815.1 Conus ventricosus | reverse complement strand
GTGGGTGTGTGTGTTGTGTGTGTTGATGAACGCTTGGACGCTTAAGACATTTTTGCCGTTTCCATTGCCTCCAGTAAGCAAGTTTAATATTAAGGGGGGGTTACATATTAATTTGTCGAATCTCATTATCAAGGAACAATAATGACAAATGATAATGCTGAAGAATAAATCAGACTGAAATAAACAAATTGATGTTTCGATTTACCAGCAAACATTACGTAACTATTCGTTTACGCGTCGCGCGCGCGGGCGCAAGATATATGTAGGTGTGGTGTGTGTGTGTGGGTGTGTGTGTGTGTCAGTGTGTGTGTGTGTGGTGTGTGTTTGTGTGTGTATGTATGTGTGTTTAAGTGTGTGTGTGTGTATGTGGAGTGCGAGCTCGGAGGCGGCGTGCGTTGCATTGCATGCGTGCGCGGTGTGTGTGTGGTGTGTGAGAGAGAGAGAGAGCGAGAGAGAGGAGAGGGAGAGAGAGAGAGGGAGAGAGAGAGAGTGGAGAGAGAGAGGACAAATTAATCTTATTCTGGCGATAGGTATATCGGATTGACATTTTAACATATTAACGCTCTTCCAAAATAGATCCACTGCAACAGCAATAATAACACCGCAATGGAAACGGAAACGAAGCAAAGTGTGAAAAAGATGTGGATGGAGAGGGTTCGAGGGGGAGAGAGAGAAGAGAGGAGGGGGAGGGGAGGGGAGGAGCGAAGAGGGAAGAGCGAGAAGACGGTGAGAGAGAGAGAGAGTGAGAGAGAGAGGAGAGAGAGATGAGAGAGAGTGGAGAGAGAAGGAGGAGGAGGAGGAAAGAGAGGAGGAGAGAGAGAGAGAGAGAAGAGAGAGAGAGAGAGAGAGAGAGAGATGAGATAGGAGGAGGAGAGGAGAGAGGGAGGAAAAGGAAAGACAGGGAGAAAAGAGAGGAAGAGAGAGGAGGGAGGGAGAGGAGAGGAGGAGAGAGAGAGAGGAGAGGAGAGAGCGAGAGAGAGAGAAGGGAAGAGAGGAAGGAGGCGAGGAGGAGAAGAGAGAGACGAGAGAGAGACGAGAGAAAGAGAGAGAGGGAGAGAGAGAGAGAGAGAAAGAGCGAGAGAGAGAGATAATAGTGATAGGAGGAGGTGAGAAGAGAGGGGGAAAGGAGAGAAACAGGAGAGAGAGGAGAGAGAGAGAGAGAGAGGAGAGGAGTGAGGAGGAGAGAGAGAGAGAGAAGGGAAAGAGAGGAGGAGGAGAGGAGGAGGAGAAGAGAGAGAGAGAGAGAGAGAGAGAGGAGATAGGAGGGAGAGAGAGAGTGAGCGATAGAGGAGAGAAGAGAGAGAGACAGACAGAAGACAGACAGAAGGAAGTCGACAGACAGAAGAGCAGAGAGAGATAGAAAGAGAGGCAGACAGAGAGAGAAAAAAAAAAAAATGAGAGACGACAGTCAGAGAGAGAGAGAGAGAGAGAGAGAGGAGGAGGGAGTGAGTGAGAGAGAGAGAGAGGAACAGACTGAACAGACAGACAGCCAGACAGTTAGAGAGAAAGAGAAATAGAGAAGAGAAGTAGGACAGAGAGGACGTAGAAAGAGGGAAAAGCAATTTACGACAGAGGTGCATCAGGGTCAGTCACGACACGACGGGGGAGGGATGAAGAAGACAACGCAGCGGCAGAGGACGGCACGAACACACGTCACACAGCAACAAGTGAAGACAAAAATAGGGCTGGCGGGGATGACACAATAAGGAGATGAATCAGAGAGAACATGAGGATTTTGTTTCCGTGAATAATCAGGCAGACGGGCTCATTAGTTCCAGTTCTCAGGACCGCGCGAGTGTCGATTTCTGCGCCGTGTTGGGATAGGAGGGGCAACTGTTATTGTACTTTGGGGGTTGTGATAATGAGAGTGATGTTGATGATAATGATTAGGGCATGTGGAACCGGAATCAAAATGTACAAAGCGTTGTTGTGTGTGTTTGAAATGTCACAGTCTGTGTCTGTGTGTGGCTGCTGTTTTTCTTGGTCCTTTTTAAAAAAAAAAACACCAACAAACTTAAAAAAATCCATAGTTTTCATTCGAATCGTCTCCTAAACTTGCCGTGGGGGACCCTGTGAACGTATGGTGCGATCAAGAGCAAATGTGACGTTCGCATGGTGCTATTGAATATACGGGACAATGTGGTGAAGCGAGTGACAGCGGATTAAGGAATAATGTGATGGTGACGTGGATGAGGATGAGAGGGGGAACAGGAGTGGGCGAAGGGGGGAAATGAAGGATGAAAGTTGGGGGGGGGGGGGGGGGGGCGGGGGCGGCGTGAGGTTCCAGCAGTAAACGTATAAGAGAGAGAACGAGAGAGGAGAGAGGGTGGAGAGAGGGAGACAGAGACTTAGACACAGAGAGGAAGTGAGAGACAGACAGACAGAGAGAGTCAGAGAGAGAGAGAGATGAGAGGAGAGGTGAGGATGAGAGGGGAGAGAGAGATGAGAGAGAGAGGAGAGAGAACAGAGACAGAGAGGAGACAGTCAGGACAGAGAGAGAGAGGAGAGGTGAGAGTGAGGAGAGAGAGAGAATATATGAATGAACTAGAACTCAGAGTGTCAAACATGACTGCCCGTCACGTAAAAGTACCTGGACGAATCAAACAACGCAAATCCGACGACGGGGGGAATTCTGAACACAGGGAAGCGTTGTGGTTGTGTCGGTACGAATGGGAACACGGTCTGCTGTGGCCACCGAAAATGCCCACACAAACAAGGAGGTGAGGCATGGGGTGGTGGGAAAAGAGAAGGTGGAAGAGGAAAAAAGGGGGGGGGGGGGGTGGGGGGGGGGGTGGGGGGGGGGGGGGTTAGGGGGAGTGTTAGGGGTAAGGGGGGGGGGTGGGGGGGGGGGTTAGGGGGGTAATGATAAAGGCTGGTTAGAGAGAATGAAGGAAGTTTTCTGACTAACCGACTTGGACCGGGCGGATCCTCGTCTACTCTGGCGAGCACGTGTTATCCGGATCCTGAAGGCCTGAGTGGCAGACAATCCTCGTTTGCGGTTGTCATGTCACTCGAGTGGAGAAAGGTGACTTTTTCATCTGTGTTTGTGGTTTGTTTGCTGAATGTCGGCACCAGTTATGATGCTAGGAATGAAGGAATGCCATGTTGAATTTTAAATCTGTTGGAGTATATGTATTGGACGGAATGTGTCATTTTGTTGTTGTTGGTTGAAGGTGTTGGTGCGAATCGGACCAGCGGCGGATCCGGGGGGAAACGGGTCATCAGCTGGCAGTCCAAAAATGTTCCAGAACAGGTGCCACGTGCGAATCGATAACGTCTATGATAGTGATATACTTCCTTTGAATGTTCAAAGTTTTTAGTGCTACAGAGTCAATATTTCATATTTCCTCATTTCCTATGACACCACACACTACCATTTCAAAAAAAAAGAAAAAAAAAGTCTAGGAGGAGGATGGTAAATCGTCCGTATCTACTCCTGGCCAGATTGTGCGTGTGTGCTGTGGTGTGTGTGCGTGTTGTGTGTGTGTGTGTGTGGTGTGTGTGTGTGTGTGTGTGTGTGTTGTGGGTGTGTGTGTGTTGTGTGTGAGTGGTGTTGTGTGTGTGGGTGTGTGTGGTGTTTGTGTGTCGTGCGTGTGTGTGTGTGTGTGTGGTGTTGTGTGTGGGTGGTGGGTGTGTGTGTGTTATACCGAAGGGCTGAGATTTGTGTACTCCTCTCTGTTCGTCCTCCTCCTCCTCCTACTCCTCCTCCTCCTCTCCTCCTCTCTTTCTTCTTTCTTCCTCTCCTCTCCTCCCCTCTCTTCTCTCTTCTTTTTATCCTCCTCCTATTTTTTCCCCTCCTTCTTTCTTTCGTTTCTCTTTGGTGATGTGGTATAGTCCTGCTAGTCCTGGACGTCTGAGTGAAACGCGCTGTGTTGCACCCTCATATGTGAAACACAGCGCGGGCTTCCTAGGGTGGGGTGCAAGAATTGCTCCCTGTGGGTTGGTTCGCAGTTGAGGAAGTACTTCTGTGGGTCCCTAGCACCTTCGGCTGTATCTTGTTTTTCCTCACCCCCCCCTCCATCCCCACACTAATCCTCGTCTTTCTTTCTTTCTCTTCCTCCCTTCACTCCTTCTCTCTTTCTCCTTTTTGCGTTATGGTGCTGATGCTGTTGGTTCATGGTAATCGTGCAGTTTCATGGTAAGAAGGTCATTGTCTCGACAGGAACTGAGCTTGGGCCGGTTCTATGGTTTTGAAACCATCATGGAGGGGCCCTCCCCTTCCTCTCTGGCTCTGTCTCTGTCTGTCTGTCTGTCTCTCTTTCCTCTCCTTCCCTCTTTTCTCCCTCCTCCTTCTTTGTCTCTTTGACTCGCTTACGGCTATCTCTCTCTCTTATTCTGTCGATCTCTGTTGTCTGTCTGTCTGTCTATCAAGCCTCTCTTCTCTCTCTCTCTCTCTCTCCTCTCTTCTTCTCTCTCTTCTCCCCCTCTCTCTTCTCTTCTTTCTCTTTCTCTCTTCTCTTTCTCTCTCTCTCTCTCTTCTATCTCTCTCTCTCTCTCTCTCGCTCGTCGCTAGCCTCGTTTGCTCTCTCTGTTCATTTTTATCTCTCTTCTTTTCACAACACCCTCTCTCTCTATCCCTCTCTTTCTGTCTGAATCCCCTCCCAGTCCTCCCTAATCGCTCACCTGGAGTGTAGTCAGTCTTTAGATGAGTGGACAAACCGAAGTACGGTTATGCCGAATGCTCTTTATTATGCAGTAAAAGAAACGTTGGGTATTAAGGAAGAAAGCTGTCCGGGCCAAATTTGTGGGAAAAATCCGTTTTGTTCGATGGAGGAATACGCCAGTTTATACTTAGGAGAAGAAAAGAAAAATTCAAATGAAAATGCGAGTGTCACAGTCCATCAACCTTGTGGTCATCATTCCCTTGCACTGATTCTTTCCTTCCCTCCCCTTCCCCCACTCTCGGCGCCTCCGCCCCCCTCCCACTTCCCAACAAGCGATTGTAGAAACCTGTGACATGCACAAGCTCACAGTGGAAAAGGTTCTAACGCCATCATCCCAGCGGACACAGGCAAAGAACGTAAGCGGAGTCGTCAACAGCAGCATACGGAGACTCCAAGGGGGCGACGACACGGAGGAAAGTACAAGAGAACTTTTTCTGTGGGCGCACAAAAGAGGTTTGTGTGAGTGCGTCTTGCCCAAGTCGACGGCCCGCAACCAGCAACAGAATGAAATATAATGAAGGGAGGGGCCAGGGTGGAGCTTGCAGGGTTCTGTTGTGTCACTGTTGTAGACTGTGGAAGTGAAGACAGTGGAGCCATTGCAGGCGTTTCTGTTGCTAGTCCTCTGTTGTAGATGTGGAGTGAAGACAGGGGAGCTTGCAGGGTGTTGTCGTAGACTCTGTTGTAGACTGTGGAGTGAAGACAGTGGAGCATTGCAGGGTCCTGTTGCTAGTCCTCCTGTTGCAGAACTGTTTGTGGAGTGACGTCAGTGGCGCCATGCAGGGTTCTGTTGATAGTTCTCGGTTGCAGACTTGTTTGTGGATGTGAAGACAGTTCTATTGGCTCTACCCAGTGTTGTCGGTCGTGGATCGGAAAAGGACGACGGGTTTTGTTGGGCGTTGGCTTCGGATTCCATTGCGGGCAGAATGTTAAAATTAGATCGTTGAGACGGTCTCCGGCGATGAACCTGTAGACATGACTCATGTCAGCATCCTCATTTTTCTCGCAAGACGGTACTAATACATTTTGAAAGTTTTCTTACTTTAAAAACAAATTCCCGGTTTATATGAAATGGCCATCGATACCTTTGTTTTTAGAGAGGGGAAGTGGTGGGGGGTGGGAGAGGAGGGTGGGTTGGGGGAAGGAGGGGGAGGGATGGGGGGAGCTGGCCGAGGTAGCTGCGCATGACGGTTTCATGCCCCATCTCACCCCCTCTCCCACCCCACACCAAGAAATCAGCAGGTCTCTTGATAGGGTTTCTACCTTCGATTGAGGCTGATTGTCTTTTTTTTCTTCTTGTAATTATTGCTCACGTCAAGAAAGAAAGGGCGAATGACTAGATTTCTTTTTTTTAGTTTATTGTTTGTCTGTTTGTTTGTTTTGTTTGCTTCTTGCATATATAAATTTGCTCTTTTGGTCCTGCGTGCCTCTGTCCTTCAGATCTTTCTTTTTCTGTCGAAAGCGTGCAGTTTTTGCTCCCACACCGACAAGCTGTCTCCACCCCCCCCCACCACCCCCACCCCCCCACTCCCTTTCCCTCCCCCACAAATCAGCTGTTTTCATTTGATCTCTGCTTCACACAAACGACGCGCAGGCACGTGCGGGTGTATGAAGCTGTGATAGTGTGCTGAAAACAGCGGCAGTTCAGCTGGAGTATGCTTCGCTGGTTGGCTTGTCGGCGCCCTCAAGCGAAACGGGCCTGTCTTTGGGGCTTATGGCGGCCGCGGATGCAAAAGATGCAACAGCTAAGTATCAACACGAGTGGGCTGTAATTTGGCGAGTGTTCTCGCCTAGAAGTTCAATTTGGCTCAAGGTGGTTAATTGCTGGCCCAAGTGCACGATCGATCTGACGTGATATGATGCGAGCACAAAAATTGCCAGATATAAAATTATGCGGTGAAAAAAAAAAGTTCCATACAATGTATAGGCTAACAAAGACGAGAGAGAGAGAGTGAGAGAGAGGAGAGAGACGAGAGAGAGAGAGAGAATGAGAGGACGGATGAGATGGAGAGAGGAGAGGCGAGAGTCGACACCGAAGATGAGAGGAGAGGAGAGAGACCGAGAGAGAGAGAGAGGAGAGAGAGAGAGGAGAGAGAGGACATGAGAGACAGGAGAGAGACAGAGAGAGAGCGAGAGAGAGAGAGAAGAGAGAGAAGCGAGAGAGCGAACCGACACGAGAGAGAGAGAGAGAGAGAGAGGAGATGAGACAGATGCAGAGAGAGAGAGAGAGGTGAGAGAGGAGAGAGAGAGAGAGAGGCGAAGCGAACCGAGAGAGAGAGAGAGAGTGAGGGCGAGAGAGAGCAGAAGAGAGAGGAGGAGAGAGAGAGAGAGGAGAGAGTTCAGGTAATCATTCTCGTCTTCTGGGAAGCAGGGAGGGTTTTTTCGGTTTAAAAGATGCTTCATCAGATTAATGTATACAAGGGTTAGGGATAGTTTTTTTCCAAGCCTTGCTATACGTTCAGTTCTATCTTTTTTCCCTTCGCCCCTAGCTCCTGAATTGTAACTGAGCCTTGATTGGGCGGCAAATTAACGCAATTCTACCATTGTGGTCTCTGTGGGCCTGCCTCCCGGATAACTCTTCACATCACAGTTGCATTCTAGATGAAAAGAACAAACAGTTCCATTTTATTTCAAACCGCATCATGTTCTGTAATTGTTAGCTTCCGTTATGTGCTCTGTGTGTGTGTTTGGTGTGTGTGTGTGTTGTGTGTCGTGTGTGTCGGGTGCTTGTGTGTGTGCACGAGCGGCGCGCGTTATGTTTGTGTATGGGTGTGTGTAGCGTGGGTGTGTATGTGTGTGAGTATGTGTTTGTGTGTGATTTGTACGTGCGTGAGGCGTG
>CM031616.1:19340199-19352699 GCA_018398815.1 Conus ventricosus | reverse complement strand
CAACAAGAACAGAACAATGACAAAACCTGCAGAACTCCCACCAAAACGGGTGTTAAAGGGACAAAACACGCGCGGCAAAACGAAACTCCCTTTCGTTTTCAAAACGGCGCGCTTCTTTCCGACTGTCCCAAACCCTTTTTCCCCTTTTTCTTTTCTTCTTGGGTCGCCCCCCTTTTCGGGCGTCGCCCGGGTAAGGACGGCCCAGCTAAACACGTGATGGGGTTTTCATTTTCCGTGCACCTGCCCCTTTAGGCTTTTCTCAGCAACCCTGAAATCATCGATTTCGTTTTTGTACCCCCAGTTTTTTAAGAACAGGGAGTAATTTAAAGAAGGGGAACGAAGAAATCTGCCCTGTGTGTCGTCTTCTGTGTGTCCGGGGCCCAAAAATGTGTTTCACTCCCCAGACAAAAAAAACGGGGCCGATCTTCTGAAAAAAAGTAGGAAAGTTTCATTATGGGCCACGGAGATGCCCGACTTTTTTTTTTAAAACCGCTATACCTTTTACTAAGGGTTTTTAACCCCTGTAACGGTTTTCCCTTTTTTATGGAATATCTCAAAGTCCCTTGGCCAAATTTTTATAAGCTTTTTGGGATGATCTTGTAAAAATGGGAGCTCTGTCCATATGTAAGTGATGTTATGCGATAAATGGATTAAAAAACCCTTTTTAAAACCGTTATTCCCCTTTTTTTTTTCTTCCCAATAGGGGGAAATTTAATGAAATTGGGTAAATAAAAGGTTGTCACACACAATTGAAAACTTCGGTATATGTTTCAAAATCTGACCGTTAAAAACCGTTATTCTGACATTTTGGGCCGATTTGGATAAAAAATTGTGTCCCACGGGGTTTTTAAACCCAGTGAGGACTAAAATACAGATTTCAAAGTGTAAAACTTTTTATAAAACCTTTAAAACCTTATTTTCCTTTAAATTTTTTTTATAAAATTGGGGGGTTTTGAAAAATTTTTGTATAAGAAAGGTTAAAAAACCCAAAGGGCATTTCCCTTTTTATTTTTTCCCAAATCTGACCGTTAAAAACCTTTTAATTCTTGACATTTTGTCCGATTTGGATGAAATTTGGTAGTACACAGCTTTTTACCCCAGTGATAAAAAACCATTTTAAAAAGGGTTTAAAACGGTTAAATAACCTTTTAAAACCGGTTATTTTGCCTTTATTTCGTATCTCACAAAGCATTTGGGCCCCCGGTTTTTAAAAGCGGTTTTTGGAAAACGGGGAGTACGTTTATATGCTTCGCTCTTGTTTTTTTTTAACATGAAATAGCCCCTGACCCTTTCTGTAAAGCTAAAAAATCACACCCTTTGGGTAGATTTTGGGGGGGTCTATCTATCCATCTCTCTTTTCTTTCTACCCTTTTGGGTCTGCCCTGTCTGTCGGGCCCTGAAAGTGTGCTTTGCGTACGTACAACACAAAAGATAATTATATATAAAAAAAATTATATAAGAATTAAAAACCCAAACCTTGCTCTTATGTCTTAGTTTTAAGAAATAGGGGAGATACCATTCATATCTGCAGTGGAAGATGATTCTCCCAAACCCAAACTTATGTGCTTGAGTGGGTAAAAGGGGGGAAAATTTAAAATAAAGTTTCCCTCAAAATGAGCCTTCAGAAAACTTGTTCCCGGGGGGAGAGAGACATCCTCCAATAGGGAGGGAAACTCACTAACATAAAACCCTCCGGGTTTAATACCAAATTTTTTCGAAATTTGGTGGTTTTCCCCCCGTGCCCGGGGAAAAAGGGGTAATTTGACCCCTCTCCCTTTTTCCCATTTTAATGAAGAAGGGAAATCCCAAAAAAAGGGTTTTGGTGGGAAATACCGAGTTTTTTTGTTTTTCCAAAAAAACCAACCAAAGGTGCCATCTAAGAACCCAAAAAAAAAATCAAAAAAGAGAAAAACAAGCTCCCTTTTCTTGTGAAAAGTAGAAAATATAAAAAGAACCCCCTAAGCCCACAATCAAAGGGCAATTTCCCTTGGAATAATCCGAAAGGGGACTAAAATACAACAAACTAATAAATTCCAAGGTTTAATCCCCGAAACCTTTTTCCAGCAATTTTCAAGCACTTGGTTTTGCAATACTGCAAGAAATATTGAATTAAAACAAAGCTTGCTCTTATTTCTTAGATTAAAAGGAAATGGGGAGATACGCATTCATATCTGCAGGGGGTAGATGATTCTGCCTAACTAACAGTATGTGCTTGAGTGGGTGAAGGGGGAAAAAAAAAAAATAAATGCCCCAAAAAAATGAGCCTTAAAGCAAGTTTTATGTTTTTCCCAAGGGGGGAAGAAAAACACCCCTCCAATGGGGAGGGAAACTACTAACATATAACTCCGGGTCAATCCCGGGAATTCGAAACTTGGGGTTTCTCCCCCTTGGAAAAACATAAGCATGCTGAAGGCTCATTTTGAGAACATTTTTTTTTTTTTCCCCATTCACCCACTAAAGGCACTACTTTTTAAATTGGGGCAGAATAAACAAACCACTGCAGATATGAATGCTTTTCCCCCCCCTTTTCTTCTTCTAAAACATAAAGCAAGCTTTTTTTTATAATTCAATTTTTCTTGCAGCCCATTGCAACACCAAGCGGCCTGTAATTCGGAACGGTGCGGAACTTTTTCCTTTGGGAAATTTTTATTAGTTTTTTGTATATATTAAAAGAAACCCCGTGGGGGAGCGTGGAGCAGAGAGTCCTCAAAGAAAAACCCCCTTCAAGCAAGTTTTTGGGCCCTTTAAACTCCTGACATTTCCTAGGGGGGGTTTGGGCCACACCCGGGTTTTTAAAGGACTCCGGATTCCCCCTTTTTGCGCCCCTTTTTTTTTTCCCCATTTTGGGAAACCCCCAATGGCGGGGATTCGAACCCATAAACCCCTGGACATGCTCATTTTTTTTACTTAATGATTTCGCCCCTTTAAACCACGAGCCACAGGAAAACCTGAAAATTTGTGGGGAACTTAAGCCTTATAAAAGTTCACTTTTTTTTCCTTTTTTGACCAGATCCAGCGGAACACCTCCTGCCGCTTTTTGCCATTTTTTTTTCCCAGGGCTCGGGGTTTTTTCCCTTTCCCCTGCAACTGAGAGCTGTTTTAAATGAGTCTGTTTTCCAGACTTTCCTACAAATCCCCTACTCCTTTTTCGGGGGGGAAGGATTTTTGGACCTATCCCTTCTTTTCCTAAAGGCCCTTTTTTGCCAATCAGCATATTTTTTAAAGGCCCCCCTTGGGGGTAGATTGAGCTGCCTCCATTCTTTTTCCTAAAAATATGGCACCGGGTGGCCGACATGATCCCTGTTTGGGGTTGACTTAGAGTGGACTACAATGTCTGGCCCTCTTTCCACTCTTGCTGATGACTCTGGGTGACTCTTCCATTCGGGGAGATCTGCAGTGAAACCCCCATTCATCGGCCCCATCCAGCAGACTCTCCCTGCATGTTTCGAGTGGCACTTTTTTGTTTTTGGCCATGATTTGCCCCCCTTCCTGCCGGAAGGGAATTTTCCCGGGTGTTTTTTGGGCCCCTTATTCCCCTTTTTGGTGTTTTGGGTACTAGCCCAACTACTGTACAATCTCTTTGAGCCTTTGGGTTGTGCCCCATGGGGTTAACCCTTTCCCCTTGAGCCGGGGCTACTTTACATAAAGCTTAAAAAACATGCTCCACTGTTTTTTTTTCCCGGGGCAGGGGGGGCATGCAGACCCGTCCTTTTTTCCCCCCCACTTCACCGGGTTGCATTTAGGGCGAAGGTCATATGCAGTCTGAAAAATTAAAAGTTTGACCCTTTGAGGGGGGGCCATGGCCAAATGTCTTTTCCAAGTGAGCCCTTCTTTGGGTCCCATTTTTCCCACTTTTTCCCTTTTTCCCTTTTGCGGGTTCTGCTGGACGTTTTTTGGGAGTTTTTTTTGGGTCCTTCTTTTCTCATCTCCTGAATAAACAGTCCTTTGGCTTTTTTTTTGGGCCCTTTGACCCCATTCAGTGGGGCCACCCCCCCTTTTCCCTTTTGGGGGCTGTGTGTGTCCTTTATTTCCCCTGATTTGAGACTTTCTTTTGCAGAATCCATCGCCTCTTGAATTTTTCCCATTTTCTGCCGCTTCAGCTGGGGCTTTTTTCCCTTCTACCCCTTGCCCCCGAGTCCTCCAGCATGCTTTGAAGTCGGGATTTTTCCCTGTTTTTGAAATTCCTCCAGGATGGATTTCAGGGGGTATTTTCGTTTTGTTTGGGCACGTACAGCGCGAGTCGGGCAAAACGGGTGGGACCCCAAAAGCCATTTTCCTTGTGAACTTTTTTAAATTTTGGGGCCCCCCTTTTCCCCTCCATGGCTGGTGCAGTTTCTTATATCATCAGAGGCCAAAAGGATTTTGGACAAAATGAACTGCAGACCCCAAGTTTTTTTTTTTTTGCCAGGGAGCCCACACTGGTCAATTTGTTTTCCAACCTTCTTCCGCCAAACGGCTTGTTTCTTTTGCTTTTTTGTGGGGTCTTTCAGCGAACATCATACCATTTTCCCAAGGGCCTTTTTTCCCGGGTTTCTTCTGTGACTGTTGGAATGGCCTGGTTAAAACCCTAAAACCCACGGGGTTCGGCCCCCTTTTCCCTTTTCCCTCGGAGAGACTCCGTGATTTTTTTGGGCTTGAACTTAAATTCTGGATGAGGCAACTATGTCTCCACCCCTCTCCAAACATGCGGTCTCGTCTTCTCGGGAAGAAACCCAACTTAGTGTCATCCATAAAGGCCTTAAAGGGGAGGAAATCTTGAACCTCGCCAAGGTCTTTTTTGGCCCCACGTTGTTTGTTCCCCTTTTCCCAAAGATAAATTTCCCCTTTGCCAGCACGAACAGTATGGGAAAAATTTTGCACAGCCCATTCCCAATGCCCACTTCCAATTTGTTTCCAAAACATTGTGTACCCCTTTGGGAAAAAGAAAAAACCCGCATTGAGAAGCCATTGAAGTATTTTTTTTGAAAAGTCGGGGATTTTTCTTTGCAGGGGGTACTTTCCAAGACCAACTGTTTAAACTCATGGGGGTAAAAGACCAAAAGCGTTTGCCAGATCAAGCCACACAACGTCCAGGTCCCCTTTTTCGGTTTTTTTTTTTTGGATTGGCCCCCAGATCATTGTGGCGTTTCTACACAGCCACCCACCCCCGGGGATCCCACCTTTTCGGCCCTGACACATCCAAGTACTTTTTTTTTCCATCAGGAAATTTTTGGTAGCCTTGCCCCAAATACAGAGAAAAAATTTTTTCCCCTTCCCCCTTTCAAAAAGGATTTTTGGCCTAAAACTGGCTGATGTCATTTGATTTTGCTTTTTGGGGGATTACACACCATCGGGCCGCCCAACCCACGGGCCCGCTACTTCGGGTTTTCCCCAAAGGGCCGATCCGCAGCCTGTGAAGCCACTCCAGCCCCCTTTGGGACTTTTTCTTGTAAAGCGGGTAAGGTTTTCCCCTTTTTGGCCCTGGTGATGTTTTGGCTCTGGTTTTGTCGACCCCCTTTTCTGTTTTTCCGCCAATTTTGGGGGTTGCCATTGAACTGTTCCTCGGGGTTTGGGTTTGGGCCCCCACCCCAAACCTTGAAGGTCAAAGTGGTGTTTTTGCTCTGGAGTCAGAGTATTTTTTTCCCCCAGATGCTGCTAAAGAACCCCCTTGTCCACACTTAGGGCCCAGATTTTGGTGCCAAACGGGTTTTTCGGGCAAACGGAAGGGGTCCTAAAGAAGCCTCTTGTGTCTTCTTCTTTTTGCTCTTCCTCTTCCTCGCAAATTCCGCTTTGCTGAGGGCGTTTGTTTTTTCCTTTCAGGTCCCCACATTTTTTTCCAAGCCTTTTTTTCAGCTGGCAGTGGGGTCTTCATTTGCTTCTTGGGGTTTTTTTTTTTGGCCCCCCCTGATTTTGGGGCCAAACTTTTCGGGCGTCTGGATTTTTTGGGGGTTTTTTTTTCTTTGGGGTATTTTTACTCCCAAAGGCGTCTCTAGGGGGTGGCATACAAAATTGTCCCCAAATTTTGGCTAGTTTGTGTTCCGGGGTGTTTTTTCCCTATCATTGAAAGGTTTTTGGACGTTTTTTTGCATCCAGTTTTTTCCCCAATCTTCAGTTTCGTTGCTCGGGCGGGTTTTGAGTTTCAGGCCCTGCATCGAGGGCCGGGAGCTTTTTCCCTTTCATCCAAACCCAAACAGCGGGGGAGTTTTTTGGGCCCTGGGGTTTTTAAATCCGGGCCCTTTGGTTTCCGGGGCCCTTATCTGCTGATGCAGTGCCTGCTGCTCTTTCAGATGAGCCCCTTCACAAAATCCCATCTTTTCCTGTGGATCTTCATGCCACGGGGGGTAGCGAAAATTGGAGGGATAGATAAACAGACAATACAGATATAGACATAAATGTTGTGGATATCAAAGACAATTTGAAAATTTTTATTGACAAGGGGCCCTTAGGGGCCTTCAGGGAAAGGGGGGGCCAATTAACGGGTTTTTCGTTCTTGCAAATGGCACGCAAAAAAAAACCCAAAACACACACATACACATATACAAAAAAAAAAGAAAAGGGTAAAAAAAAAAAGCAGTACAACATTCTGTCTGCATTTTAAAACGACGGGAAATGCCTACGAGAGAGAGAGAGAAAAGAGGAGGAGAGAGAGAGAGAAGAGAGAGAGAGAGAAAGAAGAGAGAAAGAGAGAGGGGGGGGGGGGAGGGGAGAGAATGGGGGGGGGGAGGGAGGGAAGGAGGGTGATAAAAGAGATAAAGAGAGAGAGAGACAGAGAGAGAGAAAAGGGGAGAGGGGAGAGAAGAGAGAGAGAGAGAGGGAGAGAGAGAGCGCGAGACAGAAAAGGACACAGACAGAAAAAGAGAGGGAGGGGGGGAAAAGACAGAGAGAGGACAAGAGAGAGAGAAAAGAGAGGGGAAGAGAGAGAGGGCCAAAACTTTAAATGGTTTTTTATTCATATAGGCCCTACCCCTTAAAATGGGGGATACCCCTGTAATTTATGTCAAAAAATTGATATTTGGGATTCTTTACCCTACATACCACTTTTGCTTCTTGAATGCTTTATATAGATAAAAAAGCCAACTGAGAGAGAGAAAGGAAGGGGAAAAGAGAAAAGAGGGGGTGGAGGGGCAGACAGACAGACAGACAGACAGATAGACAACAGAGGCGAACACGCGCGGGGGTGGGGAGTTTGGGGGGGGGGGGGGGGGGGGGGGGGGGGGGGGGGGGGGGGGGGGGGGGGGGTAGGGAAACCCCTGGTCCCCGTATGAGCGGGCCTCGGAAGAGAGGCCGGGGGAAAAGGGGGAAAGGGCGTTGAAAATCGATCTCACGATGTAAGGGGGTATGGAAACCGGGGACCCCTTTTTTAATTTACCTCCCTTTGGGAGGGGGTCGAAAAAACACTTTACGGCTAATCAGCCCCTGACAGTTCTTTTAGATTGCTCTGTCTGTCCGCCTTCCTTTTTTTTCTGCTTCTGTGCGGGGCCGGGGTGTGGGGGGTGTGTGTGTGTTGTGTGGTTTGTGGGTGTGGGGTGTGTGTGTGGTGGCGTGTGTGTTTGCGGCGCGCCGTGTGTGTGTGTTGTGTGTTGGGGTGGTGTGTTGTGTGTTGTGTGCGTGTTTTGTTTCCCGGGTTTTTGTGTGTGGTTTTGGTGTGTGTGTGGTGTTTTGTGGTGTGGGTGTTGGCGCGCCGCGCGCGCGTGTGCCTGTTCCGTTTTGTCTGTAACTGTCCTTTCTTGTCTGTTTTGTATTTCCTCTGCTTGTTCTGTCCCCGGCTCACGGGCTGTCTGTTTTGTTTTTCCTACCTGGTTTTTCCCGGGCTGCTCTCTCTCACGCTACTTTAAATGTCTAAACTGCTCTGTCTCTGTCTGTCTTTCTGTACCTTTTATCTCTGTTTTTTGGGCTCTTTCCCCGTCCTTTTTTCTTTGTTTGTCTGTCGGGCTGTCGTCCCCTCTTCCTTTCAACTTTAAATGTCTATCTTTTCTGGGTCTGTTTTCTGCTCTCTCTCTCTGTCTCTGTTTTCCCCTTTACTCTTTCCCCCTGTCGGGGGTTCTGTCTCTCTGTGTTCTGGCGCCTCTCTCTCTCTCTCTCTCTTCCTCTCCCCTCTCTCTCCCCCTCTCTCCCCTTTTCTCCCCCTCTCTCTCTCTCTCTCTCCCGACGGGGTGGCATTAATGTTAAATTAAAAATTTTTTTTTTTTTTCCCCAGTCTGGGCGAAAAGTGTTATTTCCCCAAGGAGAGCGGGGTTCATTTGTATAGAATCAAAAAGTGGGGTTTAGGGTTTTTTTGTGTTTTAAAGTGCGCGTGCCCCCTGCCTGGGCCCGCGAGCGTCAAAGCGCCTCCGTCCTCGTCTGGCGAGCGCAAGGGGTACTGCATCAGCGCCTCGCGCGTTTTGCGTTTCATCGGGAAAAGACATTTGGGCCCCCCACACCCCTGTGTTGTGTGTGTGTGTGGGTTGGTGTGTTTTGGGTGTGTGTGTGCGTGCGTGCGAGTGGGTTGGGGAGTGTATTTTTGTTGGGTTTTGTGTGTTTGTGCACGTGCGCGCGCGTGTGGGGTGTGTGTGGGGTGTTTTGTGTGTGTGTGTGTGTTGTGGGGTGTGTGTGTGGGGTGTGTCCCGTTTTTTGTGTGTGTGTGGCCCCCGCGGGTGTGAAGGGTTGGGGGGTTATCCATTATACCTGTTAAATGTGCTAGCTTAGGTTTTCCTTCTGTGTATGTTTTAATGCCGGGTGTTCAGGAATTTCCCGGGTGAGGCCCCCCCCCCATGATTGACTCCCACGACACTGAAAAACAAACGCCGGGGGCGCGGGGGCATATACAGGGCCCGCGTCAACCGGGGAAAACTCCAACGGCGAAACGAGGGCGGGGCCCGGCGCTTATTTTCAAGTAAATTTTAAACAGAAATTTGGTCCCCCGTCTTCTCTCTCTCTCTCTCTCTCTCCCCTCCCGAGTGTCTTCTTTTCTTTTACTCCCTCTCTTCCCCTCTCTCCTCTGTCTGTCCCGTCCCTCTCTGTCTCTCCTCTATCCCCTCTCTCTATTGGGGGCCCCTCTTTCCCCTCTCTCTTCTTTTCTCTCTCTTCTCTCTCCCAGCAATTTTGTGCGGTTTCCCCTCCCCAAACTCTCCACCTTTTTAAACAGTAAATTTTTCCGGGTCCTGTTAAACATTTTTTTTTGGTTTTGTTTCTCTTTAGGAATTTAAAAATATGGATGGGGCGGATGGAAAAATGTGTGTGTGGGGTGTGTTGGGGTGGGGGTGTGTGTTTGGGGTGTGTTTTTGTGGGGGGTGTGTGTGTGTTGTGTGTCCAGCTTGCTGGGTTTCTTTGTTTCGAAGGAAAAAGGGGGGCAAAAAAAGGGCCCCCTCTGCTTTAGAGAAGAGAGAGAGAGAGAGAGAGAGAGAACGAATCAACGCAAGGGGAGTAATTACGGGCCCTTTTCCCTTTAGTGGCAGGGGCGGTGACGAGGGTTTTCCCCTTTTGGGGCGCGCTGATCAGGGGGTTGCCTTGCAGTTTGGGTATACACACACAGAACGAGCGATCAGACTGGCCGTCCCTCTGCCTAACACAGAACTCACTCGCTTTAAAGAGAGTTTGTATGACATACCTTAAAGTTCGGCGGACGATTTTTGAGAAAAAGGGGTTTTTTGGGCCACACACTTCATCTTTTTACTTTCTTTGTTTTTTCCCTTTTTTCCCCTTTAATTTGTTTATTTATTTATTTTTTTCTTTTATTCATTTTTATGTTTTTTTAATTTATTAGTTTTTTTTTATTTTATTTTTAGTTTATTAATCATTAGTTTGTTTTTTTTCATTTAAATGTTTATTAAACAGTTAGGGTTTTTTTATTTTTATAAGTTTATTAATCAGTTAGTTTGTTTATTCAATTTTTATTTTTATTAATCAGTTAAATTTTTTTATTCATTTTTATGTTTTTTTAAAACAGTTAGTTTGTTTTTTCATTTTTTTATGTTTTTTTAAATTTAGTTAGTTTGTTTAAATTTATTTAAAGTTTATTAATCCCGTTAGTTTGTTTTTTCATTTTTATGTTTATTTAAACAGTTAATTTTTTTTTAACATTTATAGGGTTTTTTAATCAGTTAGTTTTTTTTATTCATTTAAAATGTTTATTAAAACGGTTTTGTTTTTTTTTAAATTTATTTATATGTTTATTTAACCCTTTTGTTTGTTTATTTTATTTATATGTTTTTTTTAATTTATTTTGTTTTTTTAATTTTTTTATAAGTTTATTAAAACAGGGTTTTTTTTTTATTCTTTATATTTTTTTAATCAGTTTTTTTGTTTTTTCATTTTTAAAGTTTAAATTAAAACCCCGTTAAATTTGTTTATTCATTTATATGTTTATTAATCGTTTGTTTGTTTTATTCTTTATATTTTTTTAAACGTTAGTTTGGGTTTTTTTAACATGTATTCTTTTATTCCCTTTATATGTTTTTTAACATTTTGTTTTGTTTATTCTTTAAAATGGTTTTTTTAATCAGTTAGTTTGTTTTTCATTTTATTTTTTTTATTAAACGTTTTTTTTTTGTTTTATTCTTTTTTATGTTTTTTTAATCAGTTGTTTGGGGTTTTTTCATTTATATGTTTATTAATCAGTTATTTGTTTTTTTCATTTTTTAAAAGTTTAAATCAGTTTTTTGTTTTTTCATTTTTTATGTTTTTTTAATCAGTTAGTTTTTTTTATTTCATTTATATTTTAAATTTAAACAGTTATTTGTTTATTCATTTATATTTTTTTAATCAGTTAGTTTTGTTTATTAAATTTTTAGGGTTTTTTTTTTAACAGTTTGTTTGTTTATTCATTTATATTTTAATTTTTTCATTAGTTTGTTTATTTTATTTAAAATGTTTTATTTAAACAGTTATTTGTTTAATTTATTTATAGTGTTTTTAATCAGTTTGTTTTTTTAAATTTATTTATAAAGTTTATTTAAACAGTTTGTTTGGGTTTTTTCATTTATAATTTTATTAATCAGTTTTGTTTGTTATTTTATTTTTTATGTTTTTTTTAATCATTAGTTTGTTTAAATTTATTTATAATTTTTTTTAATCAGTTTTGTTTTTTTCATTTTTATGTTTTTTAATCAGTTAATTTGTTTTTTCATTTTTATTTTATTAATCAGTTTGTTTGGGGTTTTTTTCATTTATTGTTTTTTTAAACAGTTAGTTTGTTTTTTTCAATTTTTTAAATTTTTTTAATCAGTTAGTTTGTTTTTTCATTTAAAATTTTTTATTAATCATTTTGTTTTTTTTTTCCATTTATTTGTTTTTTAATCAGTTAGTTTGTTTTCATTTATATGTTTTTAATCAGTTAGTTTGTTTATTCTTTTAAAATTTTATTAATCAGTTAGTTTTTTTATTCCCTTTATATGGGTTTTTTAATCATTTTGGTTTTTTTATTTATTCATTCACTTATCTTTTTTCATTTGTTTTGGGTTTTTTCTCTTATCTTTCATTGATTCTTAAGGGGGGTTTTTTTTTTTTTTAGGCTCGGGTCAGTCGTGTGTGTAAATTTTGGAAACCCGGGTAAAGTGTCTAATTGTTATATAGTTTGGGGGTTTTTAAGTACAAAACCGGGTTTCCCCCATTCACCATTGGGTGTTATTTTAAATGAAAGGGGAACGGTATTCTTAGAATGAATCTCCCCTTTTCCCTTCTTGTCTCACTTATTATTTTTTTCTTCTGTCTGTCGTCCCCGCCCCCCTCTCTCCTTTCCCCTCCCCATCTCTCTGTCCCTGTCCTCTCTGTTTCTCTCCTTAACACTTCCCCCCCCCCCCCCCCCTCGCGTCTCCCTTTTAACATTGCCCTAACACAAAGCATGTCCTTCCCTATTGTAATACCATACACACTCAAAGAGAGAGAGAGAGAGAGAGGGGAGAAAAGAAAGAGAGAGAGAAAGAGAGAGAGACTTTAGAGAGAGAGCAAGGGTTTTTTTTCCAAAAACGAGGTTTTTTCGTAACGACCCACATAAAAGGGGCCCCCAGCCTTTAAAACTATCAACGGATAGTCGTCCCGCTGATCAAAGGGGGTTTGATCTCCGAGAGCACGACACGGACGTTTTAAAAGGGTTCCCCCAGATGATCATACTGCAAAACCTAATGGGAAAAGAAAAAAAAAAGAAAGAAAAAAAGGCGAACCGTGGAAAACCCTTTGCAAAACCAAACCCCGGCCCGAACAGACCAAAAAAATTTTCTGTCTGTCCTGTCTGTCTTCTGCTGTCCTGTCCCGTCCCCTCTCTCTCTCTTTTTGATGCTAACAATTTACAATCTACTATCAAACTAGCTTCCCTTTTGTCTATCTATCTGTCCATCTTTTATCCATGCTTTATCTATCTATCAAACTGTTTATTTGATCGACCGATCTAGCGTATATGTATGTAATTTTCCCGTCTGTCTTTCTGTCTACTATCTAAACCCCTGTCTATCCATCTATCTATCCATCTATATATCTTCGGTTTCCCTCCATCCATCCATCCCCTTTCCCCCTTTTCCCCCCCCTCCCGTCTATCTGTTTTGGGCCTT
>CM031616.1:19297296-19319796 GCA_018398815.1 Conus ventricosus | reverse complement strand
TCCCCTCTCTCCTCTCTCTCTCTCTCTCTCTCTTTTCTCTCTCTCTCTCTCTCTCCTCTCTCTTCTCTCTCCCCCCTAATTCCTTTAAATTTTCTGCTATTATATTCCCGAACCATTTTCTCCCTCTCTCCCCCTCACTCGCGGCAATTCCCATCAATTCTGCAACTATATCAACTGAAGACCAATCTCTCTCTCTCTCTCTCTTCTCTCTCTCTCTCTCTCTCTCTCTTGTGTTGTGTGGTTGTGTTGTTGTGTGTGGTGTGTGTGTGTGTGTGTGTGTGTGTGTGTTGTGGGGTGTGTGCGGGGCGCGTCGTGTGTGTGTGTGGGTAGCATGCACCCTCTTGCCCCACCCCCATTCTCTTTATACCGCACAAAAATTTCTCTTATTGTGTGTGAGAGAGAGAAAAGAGAGAGAGAGAGAGAGAGGAGAGAGAGGAGAGAGAGAGAGGGGGAGAGAGAGAGAGAGAGAGAGGAGGAAGAGAGAAAAGGAGAGAGATCTTTCATCACATCCTTCAGCAAACACAATCATCACAAAACCAAAGGAGGAAAAACACAAAACTAGGGAGAGCGCAGACTCTCTCACGTCAAAACGGATCCCGGATCCCCCTTTCCCTGACCGCTTTCCTAACCCACTGGTGATGGCTTTTCGGCCTTCAGCCACACAGTTCAGGTTCTACCAAGTCCCCTACAAATCCGTTCAGGTTCCTCCCCCACCCCCATCTTCCCACCCTCGAATCCTTGCAGAACGGATGCGTCGACCGTCATCTGCCTTTGCCCCCGGCCAAAGTTCATGGATTGGCCCTGAGGCATCTTTTTCCATCTCTGAATCCAGTTTCCTTCACTGTCGGTTCGAACACTGTACTAAGGTTTGCGGGTACACCCGACGGATAGACACACTAACAGACGACACCAGACGAAAGCGACCTCTTTGAAGGGGTATCAAACACACCACACACACACAACACACACACACACAGAAAAAAAAAGAAAAAAAAAAAAGAAAGAAAAAGAAAAGGGGAAGATAAGAGAATGGAAGAAAGAAGGAAAGAAAGAAAAAGAAAGAAAAAAAAAAAAAGAAAAGAAAAAAAAAGGGAAAAGAAAGATCAACAACCTACAGCAACATCGCAGCACTTTCACCAACCGCAAGACACACACAGAGTATATACGTCACGTCAGAGGAAAGAAAGAAACGATGCGGAATCGATTGCACATAAACCAAGACCAAACCCACGCTCCAGTGCAACTCTCTCTCTCTCTCTCTCTCTCTCTCATTCTCCATCTCTCTTAAACCATTCATACATAATGGAAGCTCTTTAGTCGTCGCCCAACCTGCTCCTAAAAGTTCGCTAAGGGCCTTAACAACGATCAGGCGGCGGCTTGACGACCCACCAACCTTCCCACCAGGGTATTGCTGCCCCATCAGATCGCCGATATTGACCCTTGGCCAGTTAATTGCTTCAGCCATCCCCCTCCCCCCCCCCCCCTTCTCCTCTTCTACTCCGCCGACGCCAGTAAAAAAAAAAAAAACCCCCGGTGACGTGTTGTATCCTACTGACTACACAACCCAACCACCCCGCACTCTCATCTCGATCCAGAGTGGCTGCGGGTAGCTCCAAGTCAGGTGAGAGAGAAGGGGACAGGGAGGGGGACGACGGATGGGGGTTGGGTGGGAGTGAAAGAGAGGGCGGAGGGGGGGGGGGGGGGGGGCGAGGGGCAGGGGAAGAAGGGGCGGGTGAGGAAGAGGCTCAGTCGGTCGATTTGAGCTTTTACACTGACCACTTGCTTTTTTTTTCTTTTTCCCTTTTTTTTTTTTTTCTTTAAATTTATCAGGTTAACGTCCACACTTTCGGGATAAAATGTCCATATGTCCTTGAAGTGGGGGAATAACTAAAACCAACTGGGTACCAAGAACGACAATCCTGACGACCAGCGAACAAGGTCACTCTTTTTCTGGTGCTCAGCGGTTTAAGGGAAACGTCGAAGCAATTGGGGGAGGTGGTGGGGGGGGGGGGGGGGGGGGGGGGAGAGGGAGGGGAAGGGAAGTAATCTTGTTTTGTAAATGACGCACGGCGAAATGGATTTGTGGGATGGATGCCTTAGGAGGCCGGGGGCCTAGTTGGTTTTTAAACACGTGTTTGCAAAAAGTCCAACCTTTTGCGGGTCGAATCCGCCGCCCGGGGCCCCCATGCTCACAGCTTTCATTCGTCGGTCATCTTACGTCAGTCGTTCTGGGGAATCCGGGTGTGAAATAAGCTTCCCAACCTCTCGTATGCATGCTAAAATAATAATCAGCCAAATGCACAGTTCCGTGCGTCAGTAAGTAGCTATTTAGGTCATTAAAAGAAACAACGACCCCAAATCGTTGCAAACGGACATTCCCAAGCAGAACCGAAGGAAACTTTCCCTTCCGTGTCTTTTTTGTTAGTTTTTTTCTTTGTGGGGTCTTTAGGGATGGAGGGCCCAGGACTCAAGGGTTTGGGCCGCATGTCGTGCGGCCCTATTAAAACCTGCTTCCCTTCCTTGTCAGGAGGGGACAGGGAGAGGACGGGGGAGGGGGGGGGGGGGGGGGGGGATCGAAAGCGGGAGAGGGGGAGGAGGTGGGCAGGCAGGAGGTCAAGTGGTGGGTGAGGATGGGGATCTTTCCCTTATCAAAAAACCACACACGCCATCAACACCGCACGCGCGCACCCCAGTGTGCGTGTGCCTCCTCCCCTCCCCTCTTCCTCCCTCCCCTCTCCCCCCTCCCCTCTCGCTCTCTCCTCATTCGCGCGCGCGCACACACACACACTCTCACACACACAAAAACACGCGCGCGCACACACACCCCACACACACACCCCACACACGGGCATGACCACACACACGCACACCGCACGCACGCACACACACACACCCACACACACACACACACACCACACACACACACACACACACACACACACACGGACATGAACACACACACACGCAGCACGCACGCACGCACGCACACACACACACACACACCACACACACACACACACACACCACACCACACACACAACACACACACACGGACATGAACACACACACACGCACACCACACCACACACGCACACACACACCACACACACACACACACACATGAACACACACACACACACACACACACACACCACGCACACACACACACACACACACACACACACACCACACACGCACACACACGACACACACACACACACACACACACGCACACACACCACGCACCACACCACACACACACACGACACTAACACACACACACACACGCACCCACACGCACGCACACGCACAGCACACACGCACCCGCACGCACCCCACCGCACGACCACACACACCACACACACCACACACACACACACACACACACACCACACACACACACACACACACCACACACACACACACACCAAACCACGCGCGACAGAAAGAGGGGGCCCAGCGACCACGCACAATCAAACATTCGCACACACGCGCACGCTCATGGAGCGATGAGCAATCAACTCCAAAGGCGATAAATTACATAAAAAGCCGACCATTCTCATTAACAAGGGAATTATAGCACCTCCAAAAAGATAATTAACTGGCCGCCCCCCCCCCCCCAAAAGCTCCTCTCTCTCTCTCTCTCTCTCTCTCTCTCTCTCTCTCTCTCTCTCTCTCTCTCTCTCTCTCTCTCTCTCTCTCTCTCTCTCTCTCTCTCTCTCTCTCTCTCTCCGATCCGAGCGGAATGACGGATCCTGAATACGCCCCGCCATTTCCCTCCTTTCTCACGCCAATAAGCAAGGGGCCATGCCTGCATGCACGCACGTAAACACACACACACACACACACACACACACACACAACACAACCGTCATGCAAGCGTTTTATACACTCCTAAAGAGGGAGGGAGGGAGGGAGGGAGGAAGACAGAGAGATACACAGAGAGAGAGAGTGCTTGGGGATAAGAGAGAGGGAAGGCGGCGGAGAGGGGAGGGGGGAGAGAGAGGGAAGGAGAGAGAGAGAGAGAGAGGGGGGGGGAGAGACAAAGACAGACAGACAGACAGAGAGAGTTGACCAGCGAGAACAAGGAGGTGGAGTTGAGGAACCGGGGGGGGGGGGGGGGGGGGGGGGGGGGAGGTGGGGGTAAAGATAAGGAAATTGGGAAAGAGGGGGAGGGTCGAGAAAGAAATGAAACTTTCAAGAGAGAGAGAGAGAGAGAGAGAGGAGAGAGAGAGAGAGGAGAGAGAGAGAGAGGAGAGAGAGAGAGAGAGAGAGAGAGAGAGAGAGAGAGAGAGAGAGAGAGAGAGAGAGAGAGAGAGAGAGGAGAGAGGAAGAGAGAGAGAGAGAGAGAGAGAGAGAGAGAGAGAGAGGAGAGAGAGAGAGAGAGAGAGAGGTGAGAGGAGGAGAAAGAGCGGAGAGAGAGAGAGAGAGGGGGGAGAAAGCGAGAGAAAGAATACGGAAACTTTAATCATGTTTAGGCCATGGCCCCTCACGAAGGGGTGCATAATAAATACAACCATTTGCCCAATCTGGCATTGATGATAAACAATGACCTCGTTCATAACCTACTTTGCAGTAGTTTGAAAGTAACAGAACGTAGCTTAAATAAAAGCCTTGTAAAGACAGACCGAAACGTTTCTGGCCGTTTTCTCATGCGTGCATGTCATAAGCAATACTATACTGACTTCCATAAAAAACGCGAAAAATTGAAAGGCTATTTTTCAGGTGAAAAGGGGTGAATAAACAATATTGAACCATTGTGGCAAGTTGTTTGGGTCCAAGACTCACGTGCAGTGAAAACATTGTGTGAGCAACACATCAATCCGGCATTGGAGGGTCAACAAAAATGGCAAATTGGTTGCTGCATGTGAGGAACGTGCACACTTTGCAGAGCAAAGTTAACCAGCTACAAGTACACAGGCATGCAGCCCTTATAAAGCCGCGCTACAAGGTTCAGGTAACGACTTGCCATCTGAGCGCTACAGAGATGCCAAGACTACGAGCAGAGGAACGCAATCGTGCCCTAGGTCAGGTGGAGGCTGGTGTGGATGCCAGGCAGGTCGCCAACATCTTTAACGTCCACATCTCAACCATCTATCGTCTGCAGCACTGCATGCGAGTCACTGGTACCACTGATGATCGTCCCGGCCAGGCCGTCCTCGGGTCACCACACCAAGAGAGGATTGCCATCTTGTTCAAACCCATCTGCGGGACAAGCGGCAAACAGCCGCTAACACTGCTCGACAGGTGCCTGGGAATCTCCAGCAACGAATCAGCCTCAACACTGTGCGGCGGCGTCTTCAGGAGAACGGGCTGGCATGTAGGCGTCCTCGCAGAGGTCCGGTACTGACACCAAGACACCGGCAGGACAGGCTGCAGTGGGCACAAGCCCGAATCAGCAGGGGCAGGCAGCAGTGGGGACGCATACTGTTCTCAGATGAGAGCCGTTTTTGTATTGACATGGCTGACGGCCGTGCCAGAATATGGCGTCGACCTGGTGAACGCTATGCTGACTCCCATTTGGTAGAGCGGAACCCTGGGGAGGCCCGAACGTTATGATATGGGGTGCAATTGGCATTAACCACGCCATAGGACCAGTCATCTTTCAGAACATTGGCCCTGGTCGCGGACAGGGTGTCAATGCACAGCGCTACATCAACCAGGTGCTCAGACCCCATGTCGTTCCTTTTTTTGCGCAACACCCAAGCTGGACATTCCAACAGGACAATGCAAGAACACCCACCGCCAGGGACACCCAGCAATTTCTTCAGCATAACAACGTCAATGTCCTGCCCTGGCCAGCCCTCGGTCCCGATTTAAACCCAATAGAACATTTTTGGGATGAACTTGGCAGACGGTTGGACTCCTGCGTCCACGACCAGCAACAGCGGCTCAACTTCACCAGGCCATCGTCCATGTGTGGGCTGGTTTGCCAAGGGGACGCATCAACCACCTGGTCCACTCAATGAGCCGCAGGTGTCAAGCAGTTGTCAACGCAAATGGTGGCCACACGGTATTAAGACTTCAAGCTGGTTTGTCACGTGACCTTGGATTTTCCACACAAAAGACATATTGCTGATGACATTTTCACACATTACCGGTGTAATGAATCAAATCACGTTGAATTCTCGCTTCCACTCTGTACAATTGTGACCAATAAAATTCACCCCAACCTTCAGCTTGTTTTGTTTTCGCGTTTTTTATGGAAGTCAGTATAGTTTAAACTGACTTGGTATCTTGTGTTTTGACGGTATGTGTTGTGCTCTTGTCATGTACAGCAGGACCGCATAAAACTTTTTTTTCTGCGTACGCAGGCCGATACTCCTGCGGACACCCCCTATATGGACAGGCAAGTATTGATTCCATCTACGACACCCCCTATATGGACAGGCAAGTATGGATTCCATCTACGACACCCCTATATGGACATGCAAGTATTGATTCCATCTATCCTACAAACGGAGTGGAGTTGTGTGTGCATGGCCGGGTTTTTTTAATCCCGCAATTAAGGCAGCCATACTCCATCTTCGGAATGCACGTCATTTTCTTCCTCTTCTTGTCAAAGTGGACATATTAAATCACCTCCACTGGGTTTTCCATAACGATCACGACGTACTGCAATTTCGGAAATGCCAAGCTCAAATCTTATCACATTAAACCTTAAATGTCTGTCTAAAATTGACTCACAAAATATTGATTAACATCAGAGAGAGTGAAGAAGGTTCTGTACACACGTTAAACCATCACCGTTATGGATATGGTCATTCCAATCTTGCCCTCTGCACCAATTAACCTCTCAAGAGAGAGAGAGAGAGAGAGAGAGAGAGAGGAGAAGAGAGAGAGAGAGAGAGGAGAGAGAGAGAGAGAGAGAGAGAGAGAGAGAGAGAGGAGAGACAGACAGACAGACAGACAGACAGATAGACAGACAGAGAGAAAACGGTCAAGACGGACAGAGGACTAAAACACAAAACAGTATACAAAAGACCAAGGACACCATACCCTCCCCCCTCCCCACCGTCCCCACCTCACGCCCTGCCCCTTCTTACACCCTCCCACCCCACCCCACCCCTACCATCGCCCCTTAATCCCACCCCACGCACTCGCCCTCCTCCCCCACCACAAGCTGCAGCAGCAGCATGTGCTACCGCTGGCAGCCGCCACCACCACACCACCATCATCACCACCCCACACCACCACCCACCACCACCACTATCATCACCACCACCACCCGCCGCCGCTGCAACAAAGCGCAATAAAAGTGAACAAGCTCGCATCGATTTCGCTCTCACCAAGATCCAAGAATTCCTTGGCACGGGCGACCACGCCTGAGTGCACGAGTATGGGCGCGCGCACAGCTAGTGGACTGTGACGGCTTGGCAATCCATCGATCGGCCAGGCCAGGACGTTTCGGGGGGGGGGGGGGGGGGGGGGAGGGAGGGGGGAGGTGGGTTGTGGTGGTGGTGGTGGTGGTGGTGGTGATGGAGGAGGACGTTCCATCTAGGAAGTGCCGGTTTACTGACTGCGGTTCTCGCCGCCCACCCTCTTGCTCTTCCCCCGACAACGTGATCAGGCAGCCAGCCACCAGAGCATGGCAGCCAGCCACCAGAGCATGCGAGTTGAATTCGCAAATCACAGTCGACCAAAGCGCACGCGCGCGCAAATACGGGAGTGGGAGAGAGAGAGAGAGAGAGAGAGAGGAGAGAAGAGAGAGAGAGAGAGAGAGAGAGAGAGAGAGAGATGAGAGAGAGAGAGAGAGGAAGAGAGAGAGAGAGAGAGAGGAGACAGACAGACAGACAGAGAGAAGGGGAGGTGGGAGAGAGAGGAGTTAGAGCGAGAAAGAATACGAATACGAATACGAATATTTTTATTGAGGGTTAAAATGGATAAGCTTACAGCTTTTTTACACCATGCCTCAAGAACAACAACAGTAACAAACGATATCAAAATAAACATATACTTGATACACGAAAAGGAACAATGAACAAGCTTTATAACGACGAAACATGATTAACATAAATATTACCTAGTAAGAAGGGTTAGGTCACAATTTTGGAATAATGTACATTCGGGAAAAAGAAAGTAAAGAAGAAACGAAAATAAGCATGTGCGCTCGTGCACGGCTCACACACATACGCCACACACACACGCACGCACGCACACATATAAACACATGCACACACACACACACACACACACACACACACACACACAACACACACACACACACACACACCACACACGTGTACACACACACACACACACACACACACACACACACACACACACACACACACACACACACGTGTACACACACACACACATACGCACGCGCGCGCACGCGCCACACACACACACACACACACACACACACACACACACACACACACACACACACACACACACACACACACACACACACCACACAAGCGTTTGCATGCATTTCCGCATACATAATCACTTCAGATGCTCGCCTCCTCCACACAAACACCATCGTATACCACCAAACACTTACAGTATAAGCACATGATCAATTCAAGTCATACGAAAATGCATAAAAGGACCCATCAAGTTGAGGTTGTTGTATATTATGTTACTCAACATGTTTGGACTTAACACTGTTCTATCAAATGTGAGTGGTATGCCTCCTAAATGACAAAACGCTTGATTTGCATTTAATGTGGTCTTGCATATCATTCCATAATTTGCTTCCAGAATAAATGAGAGAAGACATAAAAAGATTGGTTCTTGGGAGCGGAATGCGGATATTACGTTTGTTACGAACATTATTGATGGGAAATTTGTTGTTGAGATAAGCAAGCGTTAAATTGTTCACAATTTTAGACATGAAAAACAGCTTTGTTGTAGCGACATTTAAGACTGAAGGGTAGAATGTCTAATTGTTTATAATCTACAGGGACAAGAGAAGAGGATTTAAGAAGAATTAGTTTGAGAGAGCGTCTGTATAAGCTGTCAAGAGGTTTTAAGCAATTTTGACTGGCCTGATCCCAACATGTTGATACATAATCAATATCTGTCTGGATGTATGCACGAAAAAGCTTTCTGGTATGTTGATCAAGAAAATGTTTTATTCTATTCAACTGGAATGTTTTCTTGGAAAGTCTTTTGCAAAGCATAGAAATATGTTCAGACCAGGATAGGTTATTGTCTATAGTAAGTCCTAGTAATTTGTAAAAACTTACTTCTTCTAATGCTTTATCACTAACTTTTAACTCTGGTAATTTATTCTTAATGTTCTGTCTTTCCTGTCTTGTTGTAACCAGCATGAATTTGGATTTATGAGGATGAATTGCCATATGATTTTCTTCCGTCCAGGAAACAAGCCTTAGTATATCATTTTGTAAGGAGGCGCATACTGCATCAGAGCTTTTATTTTCATTGTAAATGGTAGTGTCGTCTGCAAAAGTTCGCAAGAGGATATCAAATGAAGTGGAAGGTCATTTATACTGACTTCCATAAAAAAATCGAAAGCAAAACAAGCTGAAGGTTAGAGGCGAATTTTATTGGTCACAATTGTACAGAGTGGAAGCGAGAATTCAACGTGATTTGATTCATTACACCGGTAATGTGTGAAAATGTCATCAGCAATATGTCTTTGTGTGGAAAATCCAAGGTCACGTGACAAACCAGCTTGAAGTCCTAATACCGTGTGTGGCCACCATTTGCATGGACAACTGCTTGACACCTGCGGCTCATTGAGTGGACCAGGTGGTTGATGCGTCCCCTTGGCACACCAGCCCACACATGGACGATGGCCTGGTGAAGTCGAGCCGCTGTTGCTGGTCGTGGACGCAGGAGGTCCAACCGTCTGCCAAGTTCATCCCAAAAATGTTCTATTGGGTTTAAATCGGGACTGAGGGCTGGCCAGGGCAGCACATTGACGTTGTTATGCTGAAGAAATTGCTGGGTGGCCCTGGCTGTGTGTGGTCTTGCATTGTCCTGTTGGAATGTCCAGTTTGGTTGTTGCGCAAAAAAAGGATCGACATGGGGTCTGAGCACCTGGTTGATGTAGCGCTGTGCATTGACACCCTGTCCGCGACCAGGACCAATGTTCTGAAAGATGACTGGTCTATGGCGTGGTTAATGCCAATTGCACCCCATATCATAACGTTCGGGCCTCGCCAGGGGTTCCGCTCTACCACACAGGAGTCAGCATAGTGTTCACCAGGTCGACGCCATATTCTGACACGACCGTCAACCATGTCAACACAAAAACGGCTCTCATCTGAGAACAGTATGCGTCCCCACTGCTGCCTGCGCTAGCTGATTCGGGCTTGTGCCCACTGCAGCCTGTCCTGCCGGTGTCTTGGTGTCAGTACCGGACCTCTGTGAGGACGCCTACATGCCAGCCCGTTCTCCTGAAGACGCCGCCGCACAGTGTTGAGGCTGATTCGTTGCTGGAGATCTCCAGGCACCTGTCGAGCAGTGTTAGCGGCTGCTTGCCGCCTGTCCCGCAGATGGGTTTGAACAAAATGGCGATCCTCTCTTGGTGTGGTGACCCGAGGACGGCCTGGCCGGGGACGATCATCAGTGGTACCAGTGACTCGCATGCGGTGCTGCAGACGATAGATGGTTGAGATGTGGACGTTAAAGATGTTGACGACCTGCCTGGCATCCACACCAGCCTCCAGATGGCCTAGGGCACGATTGCGTCCTCTCCTCGTAGTCTTGGCATCTCTGTAGCGCTCAGACGGCAGTCGTTTTCTGAACCTTGTAGCCCGGCTTTATAAAGGCTGCATGCCTGCGTACTTGTCGCTGGTTAACTTTGCTCTGCATGGTGTGCACGTGCCTCACATGCAGCAACCAGTTTGCCATTTTTGTTGACCCTCCAATGCCGGGAATGATGTGTTGCTCACACAATTGTTTCACTGCACGTGAGTCTTGGACCCAAACAACTTGCCACAATGGTTCAATATTGTATATTCACCCCTTTTCACCCGAAAAGTAGCCTTTCAATTTTTCGCGTTTTTTATGGAAGTCAGTATATATAGATTGAAAATAATATAGGACCAGAACCGATCCTGGTGAACTCCATATTTGTTCGAAGCAACAGAAGATAAAGTGGAATCTTGAAAGACTGCTTGTCTTCTGTTATGAAGAAAAGATGCTATGAGTTTTAGGGAATTATCATTCAAACCGTACATAGTTAACTTTTTAGAGAGGATACTGTGATCAATGGTGTCGAACGCTTTCGCAAAATCAACAAAAATTGCACCAGTAAGTAAATCATTGTTTATATTTAAATGCACTTCTCAATAAGATTAGTCAGCATAGTATGGCACGAATGATTCCTTCTAAATCCATTCTGATTTGGGTGAAATAAGTCATACTTTGTAAAATGGCACTGTAGATTGTGTTTGATATGTTTTTCAAGAGGTTTAGACAGAGCAGATAGTATAGATATGGGTCTATAATTAGAGGGGTCAGATGGATCACCAGACTTAAGAACAGGCAAAACTTTAGCGTCTTTGAAGGCTTGTGGATAGTAACATTTTTCAATACATAAGTTATAAATATATGTAACACAATCAGAGATAACGGGCGCTGATATCTTCAAAATTTTACTGTCTAACCCATCCAAACCACGGGAACTAGATGGTTTTAGTATACTTAACTCCTTGTGCACTTCATGGACGCCTATGTATGGAAAATGGAGTTTGTCAACGATATTTTTTGACTCGCAGAAACATTTCAGTGGATTTAAATTATTAGCCTGTGTGTTGTTTATCTTTATTGTTCTCTCTGCCACAGTAGTAAAATGTCTGTTCAGATATTCAACAGATAAATTGGACGTATAAGAAGCAGATGGCGGTGATGTTTTCCCGGACAACTGATTTATAGCCTTCCAAATAGATTTTGAATCTTGTTTTGATGAAATTAAATCACTAAAATACCTCTTCTGTGCGGCTCTTTTCATCTCAGTGACTTTATTCCGTTGTTGCCTAAATTTCTTGTCTTTCCCTGTTGTTTGTAATAAATTGTCACGAATTCTTATTTCAGCATCTATTTCTTTTGTCAACCAGGTGGTTTTTCGGTTAACTTAACACGTTTAGTCCGAAGCAAGACATGCTTATTGAAAATAGGAACAAAAATCTTGTACCAAGCAGCAAGTGCATCATCAGGATGATTGTATTGAAAAACAAAGAAAAATCTGCCATACATAAATCGGCCAAAAATTCTTCAGTGTGGAAGTTTTTATAGCTGCGAAACGATATACACTTATGAGTGCATCTGGGTATTTTAATTCCTTTCTTTGACCATGTTAAACACACTGGAAAATGATCACTAAGACCATAGACAGGTACAGCAGTTTCTACTACGTTGTTAGAATAATTATTAGTAACATAAATGTGATCAATTAACGTTTTTGTCTGTAATTGTTATCCGTGTAGGTGAATTTATTAATTGAGTTAAATTGCACATTTCATAAGTTTGTTTCCATTTATTATGTGATTTCGATAAATCGATGTTAAAATCTCCAAGCAAGATTATTTCCGTAGAATAACTTAATACGTCTTCGAGCATTAATTCCAAACGATCGAACCACTCGACTCTTTCTTCTGGGTTTTTGTATAAGAAACCTACCAGGATTGGCTTTGTTCCTTTCAAGCGAATCTCTAGCCACAAGCATTCAATTTTATATTTATCAAACAAATTTAGCCGTCTATAATTAACGGATTTGTGAATATAAGCCACCATACCCGTTTCTAGTTTTGCTGTGGCATCTCGTCTAAGAAGGTTGTATCCTGGGATCGATAATATATTGTCAGAAATTGTACTAGATAATCGTGATTCAGAAAAACCAAAGACATGAAAACAGTCATTTGAATTGGATAGGATGGAAGGCACACATCTGATAATTTGTTCATTAAGTGACATACATTGAGATAACCTATTTTAAACCCAGCTTTACGGAGCCACTTTGATGTGCTACCGTTATTGTCCATGACAAAACAATACAAATACAGACGATTATTAAGAGGAAATTAACACACACAATGAAATGTGACACTCAATACAAACGATATGCAAGATTAAAGCAGAAAAACTACTGGAAACAAGTGAGAATACCAATTCTATCCAGATGAGTTGAACACAAGACTGTAAGTAAGAGAAGAAACCTGAACATTCACTCCGGGGCAAGACACAATCTTTTTTTTTTTTTTAAACAGTATTTTATTTCAACATTGTCACAAATGTTACAAGAGTAAATGAGACAGGGCAACAAGAAATACTTATATAAAGCCCTATCTTAAGAGTGAATGTACACAATGAATTTGCGACGGACGTCTGAACAGCAAAGCATTTTGATATTGCAATATAAAGTTTTAAACAGGAAAAACAAAAACAAAAACCGAAACCAAGTATAAATAAACAATCAAACAGAACCGACAACAGGAGTGAAAAATAAATGATGAAAAAGTAATAGAAAAGTACATAAGTGTGACGAAAGTGGAGGTGTATTCCAAGCCATACAGAAAAGAGGGCAACCAGTTTCTATGAATGAATATCAGCTCGCGGGACAGTCAGTTTATGAGTCTTGTCAATAACAGGTCCAGGACACAATTCTAAATGTTAACTAGGCTCCAGTAAAATGCAGACTAGTGACGTTGAGAAAAGAGAAAGACACAATAACAGCAGGTCAACAAATATATATATGTACGCCCGATGTGACCAGAGGGGCAGTTGAAAATAGTCTTAGGAGTTATGTTACAGATCAAAACGCTTTGTTAGAGAAATAAATTTGTGAACAATTTCAAAAATATGAATATTAGTTTCCATGTTGAAAGAACCATTACCAAACAACAAATTGCGAACAGAAATCAGTTCTCTAGGAAGGCTGTAGATTGTGTTTGTTCGATGTATAGTGTACAAAGGGCATGCGCAGTACAAGAGGAAGTGTTCGGCAGTTTCTTGGGATAAGTACACGCACATGATGGATCGTTATGAATGTGGCGATTGTACAGGTCATAATTTAGTTCACTCATTGCAAGCCTGAGTCGACAGTGAATTATTTGTTCCTTTCTATTGCCGTGGTAGTAGTAAGGTGGGACAAAAGTGTCTGCAGAGGAAAGGTAGTGTTTGAGGTAGCTGAGAGACTGGGTTTGTTGAACAGCAGTAGGGAGGGTATTCCAGATGGATACAGTTGAAGGGAAAAAGGATCTGTGGTATATATCTGTTTGGTGTCGAGGGATGAGTCTATCCGAGGGTCTTCGCAGGTGATATGGATTGACTGCAGAAACCAAGGGTGGCATTAGGTCACAGAGATAGCTAGGGCAGTCATTGTGAATTATCTTATGGAACATTATTATTTTGTGTCTGCGACGACGTTCTTTCAGAGTACAAAATCCTGACTCTTCCAACAGCTTTTTATGACTAGTTCCACGTACAGCACCCGTGATAATGCGCAGGGCATCTAAGTGTAAATTTTCTAAGATATTTGATTGGTACTCTGCGCAGTTATCCCAGATGATGTCGGCATAATCAAATATCGGCAGGATAAATGATTTATACATGGTTTCAAGAGCCCCTCTGGTCAATGTGTACTTAAAAGAGCGAAGACAGTTTATTAGAAGACGAACCTTTGCTGCAGTGTTGTTGATGTGCTCACCCCACCTGCAGTTATTTTGAAGCGTGACTCCTAAATGTTTGTGATGAGTTTGTTGTTGCATAGTTGTGTTTCCGAATTGTAGGTCATGAGAAACTACATTCCCTCTGAATACATTAAGTAACTCAGTCTTTGATTCATTAAGACAACCTTCCATGTTTTAGCCAAGTTTCTATTTTAATTAAATCGGATTGTAATGTTTCTTTCCTCACGATGTGATCTTCCAAAGCCAAAGATATACTTGTATCATCTGCAAATAGCTTAATAACTGACTCAATATTACCAGCAATATCATTGATGTAAACTAAAAACAACAGTGGTCCAAGGACAGAACCTTGTGGTACTCCTTGGGAAATGGTTTTCACGGTGGATTGTTCACCCCGATAACAACAGACTGGTATCTGTCTGAAATATAACTATCAAACCAGTGTAAAAGTTGACCCCTAATTCCTATTGCGTTTAGTTTAAGTAGGAGACCCCTGTGCCACACACGGTCAAAGGCTTTCGATATATCAAAAAATACATTTTGGTCTGGAATAGATTTGTCATAATTTTTTTACTAAATTATCGTAGATGCTGAGCAGTTGGCAGGTCGTTGAATCACCATGAATGAAACCTGATTGTGATTCAGAAATTAACTTGTTTGATATGAGAAAATAATAAACATGTTTATGCACGCATCTTTCAAAGAGTTTACCCACGCAACTTAGGAGAGATATTGGTCGGTAATTGGTGCATTCATCTTTATTTCCTTTTTTGTGGACTGGGGTTACATTGGCTATTTTCCACAGCTGTGGGAATTTTGCTTCAGTTAGACATCGGTTGAAAAAGACATTTAAGGGGGCAGATATAACATCGACTGAGGATTTCAGTAATATATTATGGATTAAGTCTGGACCGGATGCTTTACTAGTATCAAGATTTTTTATAACATTTTTAAGTTCAGGGATAGTCAAAGTTATTTCTGTTAATTCAGCTAATTCACTGATAGCTATGTCAGGTAAGGGGTCGTTGATACCTTCTAGTTTACAATGGTTAATGAAAAAGTCATTAAATATGTTTGCTTTCTCTGCATTAGAATAATACGTTTTTCCGTTTACGTTCAGTGGTGGTATATTTCCGAGTTAATGCCCTTTTTATTCATAAATTGTCGCACAATTTTCCACCAGTCCCTCTGACCAAACTTATGGGGATCTATAACTAGGTGGTTTAATACGTTGTAGTACTCTAATTTCCTTAACCTAACTTTGTCAACTACTTGGTTTCTCGCATTACGAAAATGTTCCCAGTCAGTCGGTAGATTTGTTTGTTTAGCTTTTCTGTGCAGTTTATTTCTTTTCTTGACACAATCTCGGCGCAAATATATATATATATATATTATATATATATATATATATATATATATATATATATTATATATATATATATATATATATATATATATATATATATGTTACACCATAATACGAACTGTCCCTATCCGAGTTTTCCGAGAACGCCTCTCACACATGAAACGAGTTGTTTTTTTAATTGGTACACCTCACATCTAAGAAGAAGAAAACAACCATAAACAAAGTCTATCAGCATACTTTTGGATACATGACCAAGAGGAAATTTATATAAAATAGACAAATGTTCAAATGTTCATGCACAAGAAAATAACTTCCTCCTTGTGGGTCGAAAACAACCATAAACAAAGTCTATCAGCATACTTTTGAGAGAGAGAGAGAGAGAGAGAGAGAGAGAGAGAGAGAGAGGAGAGAGAGAGAGAGAGAGAGAGAGAGAGAGAGAGAGAGAGAGAGACAGACAGACAGACAGATAGACAGACAGACACGATGCACTGTCTGACTCATCTTCTTTCCGTGCAAAATACACTTCCTCTTCCACACAAACAAGATGAATGCTGTCGTTACAGGCTAAAGGTCAGACTGGAAATCAATATGTAGCGTCATCATGCACCCTCACCCCCCACCCCCGCCTCCCGCGCGCTTCACGCACCTTTCTATATAACTATCATATCATTTCATTATTTCTTGGGTACATGAAATGATATGAACATTCATGCACCTTTACATATAACTATAGCATCATTTCATTAATTCTTGGGTACATGAAATGATATGAACATGAAATGATATGAACTTTCACTCTCCTCCTCCCCCCTCCTCCTCCACTTCCTTTCATTCTTTGATGCCGCTGTCGCTCCTGGTTACCAAATCACTCACTTCACGACGGCGCAGTGGTATTTCTTCACCTCCCCAGACAAAACAAAGGCCCACCCGACGCCAGGCGGGTGGTGGTGGGGTAGTTGGGCTGGGGGTAGTGGGGGCGGTGCCTTGCGCAACAACAACAACAACAACAATAACGGCGCGGCACCGTCGTCTGGCACTTCTGTATCGACGACGGCACGGGGCTGGAAGAAGAAGAACGGCGAGGGCTTAATCCAGGATTCTCTCCAAGGCACTGAGCAGGTGGGGGTGTAGTGTAATGGTAATCACCCGTCGGCCTTCGCCGCCGCTCCCCCCCCCCCCCCCCCCCACCCCCCACCCCTACCAACCCCGGTGCAGGTGAAAAAAAAGGACGCAGCCTAATTACTACATCACGCCAGTCATGCGTAGTTTCTCGATGTCGCCGGCTTTGAGCTCAATTAACCATCCGACTGACGAGGCATAAAAATAAAGATAAGACACTAATATTGCGACACATTTGTCTACTTTTTTTTGGTCAGGGAGAGTGCGGACTTTCACTCCAGTCTCTCTCTCTCTCTCTCTCTCTCTCTCTCTCTCTCTCTCTCTCTCTCTTCTCTCTCTCTCTCTCTCTCCTCTCCTCCCCCACTCCCCCCCCCCCCCCATCTCTCTCTCTGAAATACTTTTCCAGGCGTTACTGCCTTTCAATTGATGCTGTACTGATCCAAATGTCAAGGTCTCTCCCGTTGTCAATTGTCCCACGCATTTTATTCCGTTTTGTCTGTTGCAGAAGACGATGAAGGCGATTCTGCGTTGTTCCGTTCTTCTCGAGAGTCGCCAAGTCACGTACACAATGTCACCGACTGGGCAGCGCGAAGTTAAGGGGAGAATGGGGGAGAGAGGGGGGGGGGGGGGATAAAAGCCACTGTGCGAGCGCACGTGCATCCGGCAATCAGTGTTGACAATAGTGGCGGAAAAAAATGGAGGTCAGGTGGGCCGCCGCGGGACAAACACTTGGGCGGGGTTAATGCCGCTGTCCTTAATGGAAACGAACTCACAACTCGCGGTAAGGGGATCGCAGATTTAACGACGATCCCCATTTTCTATGTCGATTGGAAATGGGCGATTCACGACCATGTTCACACAATAATCATGCTGCGACAATCCACAGGTGATTGACGACCATGTTCACACACAAATCGTGCTGCGACAATCCACAGGCGATTCACGACCATGTTCACACACAAATCGTGCTGGGACAATCCACAGGCGATTCACGACCATGTTCACACACAAGTCGTGCTGGGACGATCGACAAGCGATTCACGACCACGCTCACACACAAATCGTGCTGGGACAACAATCGACAGGCGATTCACGACACGCTCACACACATATCGTGCTGGGACAACAATCGACACGTCGTGATGGCTGTGGGAGGACTTTCTCAAGGGAGAGAATCATCATAGGACTATCCCTCAAACCTGAAAAAAAACGCTCGCCAGAGCGAACTGAGACGAGTTGTTGTGACTATCATTATGTTGTTACAGATTTGTCAAAGAGACCTTAACAAATGTTTTCAAGCCAATCATCCTGAACTAATGTGCAAACTCCTACAATTTCTACAGCATAATGATGCTTTTTTTTCAGTCCCCGAATCCGAGGATCATTGAGATACGCTCAGTTCAACTATATGGAGTCATTGTCTTTCAAATAGAAAAAAAAAAGAAAGAAAGAAAGAAAGAAAAAACGCCGATGAAGAATACATACAAGTAGGATTTCCTGGACTACGGAACAAAACGATTTGCGTTCACCTTCACCATATTGTGTTGAGGTCAGAATGGACTGTGACATGGAGCATGACGGGGGGGGGGGGGGGGGGGGGGGGGGGGGGGGGGGGAGAAGACTTCACAAAGAAGTTTGTTGACGAAAAGACGGCCAGGGAACGGGACAGGCGAAGAGGAGGCAAAACTGAACAGCTTGTCCCACGTTAAGAACGGCCTTGAGAAGAGAGAAAACGGGGCGGAACGACGGGGGCGGGGGGGGGGGGGGGGGGAGGGAGGAGAGAGAGAGAGTGAGAGAGAGAGAGAGAGAGGAGAGAGAGAGAGAGAGAGAGAAGGGAGGACCAAAAAAAGAGCGCGCGGTTTGGGGACCAATCACTACACGGGAAACAGGAACACGGTCAACTACAAGCCGATCCACGATCGGGAAAAAAAGTCTGCCATAAAACGTCTCTTGTTACTCCAGCAGACGATACCACCATCCCATCCCCATCATCATCACCGTCATCATCACCGTCAATGAGCCATCACCAGCAACCGCCACTCCCCATAATCAGGGCCATACGTCATCCATGGCACTCCACCACCCCACGCCGACCGGGGGGGGGGGGGGGGGGGGGGAGAGGGTGGGGGGGGGAAGTGGGGGGGGGGGGGGAGACCATCACCCCGCCATCGTTCATCAGTCCGCGCCAATCAATCCACGCAAGTGGAGACGGATTAAAGACGACGCTGCCCACTTGGAAATCATAACCACCATTTGCCCCAAAGCCGGGGGGGGGGGGGGGGGGGGGGGGGGGGAGGGAGGGAGGGGGGGGGGATGAGGACAAAACCGGTGAAGCTGCCGTTTTCGATCATACGTAGTTGTCTATGCTCTGACTTCTTGGCCATGTTGAGGGACTTCATTTCTTCACCCCACTTCTCGAACAACAACAACGACGACGACGACGACAACAAACAACAACAACAACGACAATGGTGGGAGTAAAAGCAGACCGCCATTAACTTCTGGCGACCGCTTTCTTCAATTGACCGCGACAGTCACGGCTGGGGTCGCTTCTAACGAGCATGAGAGAGGAGAGAGAGAGAGAGAGAGAGAGAGGAGAGAGAGAGAGAGAGAGAGAGGAGAGGAGAGGAGAGGAGAGGAGGGTATCCACCTCTCTCTCTCTCTCTCTCTCTCTCTCTCTCTCTCTCTCTCTATCTCTCTCTCTCTCTCTCTCAGAGACAGTAATATGCCGACTCTACGCCACTTTCGCCCTCAATCAGTTTTCGGGCGAAAGTGGCCTAGAATCAGCATATTACTGTTCTCTGACAAGTAAGACTTCAATAACCAAAAATAACGATTATCTACAAACAAACATACTGTGTAGGGTTATCCGTTTTCAATACTAATTTACTAAACTTTTCAGATTTCAGTTTTTTTTTAAACCCGTGTTTTTCCTGGTCATTTTCAATAACATCTTTTCACCCCAAACATTCACAAGAGTCTCTGTCTTTCTTGAAAAATAACACTACAGTCTTTAACTGTTCTAAAAAGTCTTTTAAAACCCAGTTTATTTTTGGAAAAAAAACCCCACTTTCCCGAATGTTTCCGCTGAAGTTTTTTTGACAAAGCGTTTTCTTTTTAAAAATGTCTCTTTCGCCAAAACAGTCATTATAATAATAGGTCGCGTTCCTTAAAAACATTTTTAAAAAAACTTTTTAAAACACTCATCATTTTTATTGCTGGAAATAATTATGCACATTGTCCTATAAATTTATTATGATATGCTTTTTCCATTTAAGTGTTGGACAGAAAACCCACAATATGATTAAAATTATAACGAAAATGTTTGTAACAGGTCGAGGATAAATATTGTTTTTCACAACCAGTCTGCCCACAATCTGAGAAATGAGGGTTTTTGTCAAAAATTTTAATGCCCCATTTTTTATAACAGAATTAATCTAATCCGGTTTTTGTTTTTATCATACCTCTGTTAAAACTTGTTCAGTAAATAAAATCCATAGCCTAAATGTGTAAGATTAACCCATTTAGTTTGTAAGATTATTTCATTTGACTAATATTGATTTTTTTGCTTGTTGCTATGACCTTAATTCCTCCCATTTTAAAAGAACGAAAAAGGGGAAACTTTAATTTTTTTCAACGTTAAGTTTTCCCGCTAATTAAAATTCCTTTTAGAAAGGAGTCACGACACCCAACCCCCTTTCTCCCCTCATTTTTTAAAGAAAAAAATTTAAATATCATTGTGAAGGTCCCCAAATTTCATTTGTGGAATGAATTGAAATTTTGTAGAAGCTTTTTTAAAAAACCGTTTTCTTCGTGGGGTGACTGTTTATTTCCAACGGCTTTATTTCAATTCTTTCCGACTTTTGTCCCGGCATAAGACTTACTGTAAAGGGCCCGAGTTTAAAGCTTTTCTGAAACTTTTTTGAGGCCAAAAAAAAGTAAGGGTTATGAATTCAATTTTTTTTTCCCATTTAAATTGGTTCTAAGTGCTTTTGGTCAGGTTTTCGAAAATATTTTTTTTTATGGCCAACATTATTTGCTTCTAGATTGCGCAGTTGTTCTAGTTTGGAAACTTTTTGCTGTCGCCCAACTCTTTGCGTTTTTAATCACCTCTTTTTTGTACTCAAAACCATCAAAATGCCTATCTCACCGTTTTTGTTCAAATTTCCCAAAGTCTGCAAGGGTTTTTTAAATTTAAGTTATACACCCCACAGGGGCTAATGTAACCCTGGTTTTGGCCACGTGAATTATTTTTGTGGTATTTTTTTATTTCCAAAAAATGTGAGGTTATACATTTTACAAAATTTTCCCCTTTTGTCTGCGATTTTTATATTAAAAGATCCCAAACCCCTTCCCCAAACAATTTTTTAAACTGTAAATTTGGGAATGTATAAATTTAAATCAAATATGCGCTTTCCTGATGGAAGAGTCTTTAAAAAAAATTTAGGGCCTTCCCTCTTTAAGTTTTCTTTAGTGCTTAGCTATCCAATGAAATTGATAAGAATTAAAGCAAGTCGAGCGGACTTTCCCCCCCATAAGTTGTTTGGGTTGGTGTAAATTAAATCATAAAATTTTTAGTGTAAAGCCTAAAATTTTGCTAGTTCTTTATCAAATAGTAACTACTTCTTCTTCAGGCTTTAATTTTTAAATTTTTTTTAATTCGCATTGTTAAGTTTGAGGTAATGTCAAAGTTATATTGCTTTTTTTGTGAGCAAAAAACCCTAATAACCCTCAGCTTTGTTAAAAGGTAATTTTGGTCCCTGTTTTTTCAATTTTTTGAATCTTATTATTCTTCCCGGATTCACTTATATTAAACCTCGATTTGTAGAATATTTCTGGGCGCGACGTTCTGGTTCCCCGTTCGTTTTTAATAGCTGTTCTAAAAACGAAGGGCGGCTTGAGTTTTTATTTTTACAAAATTTTTAAAAAAAAATTAAAAAAGAGTGATTCAAATTACTGATGCAAAAAATTCTGTTGGGCCGCACTAAATCTTAAAAATTTTCAAATGAACCCCTTTAATTCTGTGACCCCGACTGACCCTTTTATAAAAAGGTAATTTTCCTTGCAGATATCTTAACCCCCCCCTTTTAAAAAAAGACCGCTCCCAAAAATGTGGTTTAGTCATCCCATGCAGTTTTATCAGAACCAGTTAACTTTGCTGTGTTTTGTGCAAAAAATGGGGGGGTGGAGTTTGTATGCTGGTCTTTAAATCTCCTGATCCTTTTGGGTTTGGTCAGTGTACAGATTTCATTTTTTAACCTTTAGAGTATTTTGATGAAAGCGGGGGGCCATTACAAAAGACAAACCGTTTAACCCTTCGAACATAATAGACTGAAGGCTTTTGAAGGATCTGTAACGAAATTTAAAATTAATGTTAAGACAGACTTTAGCAAAAGTCGGCTT
>CM031616.1:19289897-19296296 GCA_018398815.1 Conus ventricosus | reverse complement strand
GTCCCGTCCCCCGATACAAAGTGACACGACGGTGCCGCGCCGTATTGTTGTTGTTGCGCAAGGCACCGCCCCCACTACACCCAGCCCAAGTACCCCACCACCACCCCCCTGAATCGGGTGGGCCTTTGTTTTGTCTGGGGAGGTGAAGAAATAGCACTGCGCCGTCGTGAAGTGAGTGGTTTGGTAACCAGAGCGACAGCGGCATCAAAGAATGAAAGGAAGAGGAGAGGGGAGGAGGAGAGTGAAAGTTCAAATCATTTCATGTACCCAGGAATTTAATAATGAAATGATGCAATAGTTGTATGTAAAGGTGCGTGAATGTTCATATCATTTCATGTACCCAAGAATTTAATAATGAAATGATGCTGTAGTTATGTGTAAAGGTGCATGAATGTTCATATCATTTCATGTACCCAAGAAATAATGAAATGATGTGATAGTTATATAGAAAGGTGCGTGAAGCGCGCGGGAGGTGGGGTGGGGGGTGAGGGTGCATGATGACGCTACATATTGATTTCCAGTCTGACCTTTAGCCTCTAACGACAGCATTCATCTTGTTTGTGGGGAAGAGGAAGTGGATTTTGCACGGAAAGAAGATGAGTCAGACAGTGCATCGTGTCTGTCTGTCTGTCTGTCTGTCTGTCTGTCTGTCCTCTCTCTCTCTCTCTCTCTCTCCTCTCTCTCTCTCTCTCTCTCTCTCTCTTTCTCGCTCGTAACTCCTCTCTCTCCCCACCTCCCCTTCTCTCTCTCTCTCTCTCTCTCTCTCTCTCCTCTCTCTCTCTCTCTCTCTCTCTCCCCCCCCCCCCCCCTCTCTCTCTCTCTCCCACTCCCGTATGTGCGCGCGCGTGCGCTTTGGTCGACTGTGATTTGCGAATTCAACTCGCATGCTCTGGGTGGCTGGCTGCCATGCTCTGGGTGGCTGCTGCCTGATCACGTTGTCGGGGGAAGAGCAAGAGGGGTGGGCGGCGAGAACCGCAGTCAGTAAACCGGCACTTCCTAGATGGAACGTCCTCCTCCATCACCACCACCACCACCACCCACCTCTCCCCTCCCTTTCCTCCCCCCCCCCCCCCCCCCCCCCCCCGAAACGTCCTGGCCTGGCCGATCGATGGATTGCCAAGCCGTCACAGTCCACTAGCTGTGCGCGCGCCCATACTCGGTGCACTCAGGCGTGGTCGCCCGTGCCAAGGAATCCTTGGATCTTGGGGAGAGCGAAATCGATGCGAGCTTGTTCACTTTTATTGCGCTTTGTTGCAGCGGCGGCGGGTGGTGGTGGTAGTGGTGGTGGTGGTGGTGGTGATGATGGTGGTGGTGGTGCTGGCGGCTGCCAGCGGTAGCACATGCTGCTGCTGCAGCTTGTGGTGGGGGAGGAGGGGCGAGTGCGTGGGGTGGGATTAAGGGCGATGGTAGGGGGTGGGTGGGGTGGGAGGGTGTAAGAAGGGGGCGGGGCGTGAGGGTGGGAACGTGGGGAGGGGGGCGGGTATGGTGTCCTTGGTCTTTTGTGTACTGTTTTGTGTTTTAGTCCTCTGTCCGTCTTGACCTCTGTCTCTGTCTGTCTCTCTGTCTGTCTCTCTCTCTCTGTCTCTCTCTCTCTCTCTCTCTCTCTCTCTCTCTCTCTCTCTTCCTCTCTCCTCTCTCTCTCTCTCTCTCCTTGAGAGGTTAATTTGGTGCAGAGGCAAGATTGGAATGACCATATCCATAACGGTGATGGGTTTAACGTGTGTACAGAACCTTCTGCACTCACCCTGATGTTAATCGAAAATTTTGTGAGTCAATTTTAGACAGACATTTAAGGTTTAATGTGATAAGATTGGAGCTTGGCATTTCCGAAATTGCAGTACGTCGTGATCGTTATGGAAAACCAGTGGAGGTGATTTAATATGTCCACTTTGACAAGAAGAGGAAGAAAATGACGTGCATTCCGAAGATGGAGTATGGCTGCCTTAATGGCGGGATAAAAAAAAAAAACCGCATGCACACACAGCTCCACTCCGTTGTAGGGTAGATGGAATCAATGCTTGCCTGTCCATATAGGGGGTGTCGTAGATGGAATCAATGCTTGCCTGTCCATATAGGGGGTGTCGTAGATGGAATCAATACTTGCCTGTCCATATAGGGGGTGTCCGCAGGAGTATCGGCCTGCGTACGCAGAAAAAGAAGTTTTATGCGGTCCTGCTGTACATGACAAGAGCACAACACATACCGTCAAAACACAACAAGGTACCAAGTCATTTTTAAACTAGTATTGCTTATGACGTGCACGCATGAGAAAACGGCCAGAAACGTCTCAGTCTCTCTTTACAAGGCTTTATTTAAGCTACGTTCTGTTACTTTCAAACTACTGCAAAGTAGGTTATGAACGATGTCATTGTTTTATCATCAATGCCAGATTGGGCAAATGGTTGTATTTATTATGCACCCCTTGATGAGGGGCCATGGCCTAAACATGATTAAAGTTTCCGTATTCTTTCTCTCGCTTTCTCCCCCCCCCCCCCCCCTCCTCTCTCTCTCTCTCTCTCTCTCTCTCTCCTCTCTCTCTCTCTCTCTCTCTTGAAAGTTTCATTTCTTTCTCGACCCTCCCCCTCTTTCCCAATTTCCTATCTTTACCTCCACCTTCCCAGCCCCCGGTTCCTCAACTCCTCCTTGTTCTCGCTGGCCAACTCTCTCTCTCTCTGTCTGTCTTTGTCTCTCCCCCCCCCTCTCTCTCCCTCCCCTCTCCCCCCCCTCCTCCCCTCTCCCCCCGCCTTCCCTCTCTCTTACCCCCAACCACTCTCTCTCTCTCTCTGTATCTCTCTCTGTCTTCCTCCCTCCCTCCCTCCCCCCTCTTTAGGAGTGTATAAAACGCTTGCATGACGTGTGTGTGTGTGTGTGTGTGTGTGTGTGTGTGTGTGTGTGTGTGTTTACGTGCGTGCATGCAGGCATGGCCCCTTGCTTATTGGCGTGAGAAAGGAGGAAAATGGCGGGGCGTATTCAGGATCCGTCATTCCGCTCGGATCGGAGAGAGAGAGAGAGAGGGGAGGAGCTTTTTTTTTTTTTGGGGGGGGGGGGGGGGACGGCCAGTTAATTATCTTTTTGGAGGTGCTATAATTCCCTTGTTAATGAGAATGGTCGGCTTTTTATGTAATTATCGCCTTTGGAGTTGATTGCTCATTCGCTCCATGAGCGTGCGCGTGTGTGCGAATGTTTGATTGTGCGTGGTCGCTGAGCCCCCTCTTTCTGTCGCGCGTGTTGTGTGTGTGTGTGTGTGTGTGTGTGTGGTGTGTGTGTGTGTGTGTGTGTGTGCGTGTGTGCGTGCGTGTGTGTGTGTGTGCGCGTGTGTGTGTGCGTGCGTGTGTGTGTGCGTGGTGTGTGTGTTCATGCCCGTGTGTGTGTGAGAGAGAGTGTGTGTATGCGCGCGCGCGCGAATGAGAGAGAGAGAGAGCACACGCACACTGTGTTTGTGTGCGCGCGTGCGTGTGTGTGCATGTGCGTGTGTGTGTTTCTTTGATAATGTGATGATCCTCCATCCCTCTCCTCACCCTTGACCTCCTGCCTGTCCACCTCCTCCCCCCTCTCCACCGCTTCTGTCCCCCCCCCCCCCCCCCCCCCCGCCCCCGCCCCTCCTCCCCCTGTCTCCCTCCTGACAAGGAAAGGGGAGAAGCAGGGTTATTAATTAGGGACAGCACGACATGCCGGCAAACTCTCTTGGAAGTCCGTCGGCCCCATCCATCCTCTTAAAGACCCCACAAAGGAAAAAAAAAACAAAAAAGACACAGTGAAAAGGGAGTTTCTCTTCGGGTTCTGCTTGGGGAACTGCGCCGCTTGGCATCGATTTGGGTCGTTTGTTTCTTTCAATGACCGAAATAAGCATACTTACTGAACGCACGGAACTGTGCATTTTGGCATGATTATGTATTTTAGCATGCATACGAGAGGTGAGGAAGCTATTTCACACCACTCGGGTTCCCCCAGAACGACAGCACGTAAGAGATGACCGACGAGTGACAGCTGCTGGTTAGCATGCGTGAGCCCGTGGCTGGGATTCGGTCTGGCAAAAAGGGTGTGACTGCGAACACGGGTTTTCAACCACTGGGCCCCCAGCCTCCTGAAGGCATCCATCCCGCCACAAGATCCATTCCGCCGTGCTGTCATTTTACAAAACAAGATTACTCCCCCCCCCCCCCCCCCCCCCCCCCCCCCAGATTTGGCTTCGACGTTTACTTAGAATCCCGCTGAGCGCCAGAAAAAAAAAGTGACCTTATTCGCTGGTCGTCAGTGAATTGTCGTTCTTGTGGTATCAGTGTGGTGTTAGTTATGTCCCCTACCCCCACATCTTCAAGGACATATAACAGTTATCCACGTAAGTGGGGGACGTTAAACCTGAATAGAATTTAGAAAGAGAAAAAAAAAAAGAAAGAAAGAAAGAAAAAAAAAAGCCAAGTAGGTCAATGTAAAAGCTCAAATCGACTGACTGAGCTCTCCTCCCTCACCCCTGCCCCTTCTTCCCCTGCCCCCCCCCGCCTCCCCCCAGCCCCACCCCGTCTTTCCTTCACTCCCAACCCCCCCCCCCCCCCCCCTGTCCCCCTTCCTCTCACCTGACTTGGAGCTAGCAGCAGCCACTACTGGATCGAAGATGAGAGTGGCGGGGTGGTTAGATGGGGGTGGGTTGTGTAGTCAGTAGTAGTACATACACGTCACCGGCTTTTTTTTTATTTTTTTTTTTTTACTAGCGTCGGCGGAGTGGGAGGAGGAGGAGGGGGTAGGGGTGGATGGCTGAAGGCAATTTACTGGGAGCACAATGGGTCAATATCGGCGATCTGATGGCGGCAGCAAGTACCCTGGGGGAAGGTTGGGGGGGTCGTCAAGCCGCCGTCTGATCGTGTGTTAAGGCCCTTAGCTGAACTTTTAGGAGCAGGTTGGGCGACGACTAAAGAGCTTCCATTATGTATGAAGGTTTAAGAGAGATGGAGAATGAGAGAGAGAGAGAGAGTGAGAAAGAGAGAGAGAGAGAGAGAGAAGAGAGAGAAGAGAGAGAGAGAGAGAGAAAGTTGCACTGGAGCGTCGGGTGGTCTTGGTTTATGTGCAATCGATTCCGCATCGTTGCTTTCTTGTCCGTCTGACGTGACGTATATACTCTGTGACGTGTGTGCCTTGCGGTTGGTGAAAGTGCTGCGATGTTGCTGTTGCTGTAGGTTGTTGGTCTTTCTTTTCTTTTTGTTTCTTTTCTTTTGTTTTCTTTCTTTCTTTTGTTTTCTTTCTTTCCTTCTTTCTTCCATTCTCTTATCTTCCTTCTCTTTTTCTTTCTTTTTTTTTTCTCTTTTTTTTTTTTCTGTGTGTGTTTTGTTTGTTTACCCTTCAAAAGAGGTCGCTTTCGTCTGGTGTCGTCTGTTGGTGTGTCTATCCGTCGGCGTACCCCGCAAACCTTAGTACAGGTGTTCGAACCGACAGTGAAGGAAACTGGATTCAAAGATGGAAATGATGCCTCAGGACCAATCCATGAACTTTGGCCGGGGTCAAAGGGCAGATGATGGTCGACGCATCCGTTCTGCAAGGATTCGAGGGTGGGAGGATGGGGGTGGGGGAGGAACCTGAACGGATTTGTGGGAGACTTGGTAGAACCTGAACTGTGTGGCTGAAGGCCGACGCATCACCAGTGGGTTAGGATGCGGGTCAGGAAGGTGGATCCGGGATCCGTTCGACGTTGAGAGGGGTCTGCGCTCTCCCTAGTTTTGTGTTTTCCTCCTTTGGTTTGTGTGTGATTGTGTTTTGCTGAAGGATGTGATGAAAGATCTCTCTCCTCTCTCTCTCCTCTCTCTCTCCCCTCTCTCTTTTCTCTCTCTCTCTCCCCCTTCTCTCTCTCTCTCTCTCTCTCTCTCCCCTCTCTCTCACTCACACACAATAAGAGAAAGTGTGGGGCGGTAAAAAGAGAATGGGGATGGGGCAAGAGGGTGCATGCTACCCACACACACACACACGCACGCGCGCGCACACACGCGCGCGCGCACGCACACACACACAACACCCCACACACACACAACACACACACACACACACACACACACACACACACACACACACACACACACACACACACACAGAGAGAGAGAGAGAGAGAGGGGAGAGAGAGAGAGAGAGAGATTGGTTCTCAGTTGTATATAGTTGCAGAATTGATGGGAATTGCCGCTGAGTGAGGGAGAGAGAGGGAGAAAAATGGTTCTCGGGAATATAATAGCAGAATTAATGGGAAATAGGGAGAGAAGAGAGAGAGAGAGAGAGAGAGAGGAGAAGAGAGAGAGAGAGAGAGAATTGCGACAGAGTCTAGTGAAAGAGCTGCCGGAGAGACGGTGGTGGACGCATCATCAGTTGTGAAGGAAGTGTGAGCGTAGGATGAGATCAGTGATGAAAACGATGTTATCTGAA
>CM031616.1:19284897-19287397 GCA_018398815.1 Conus ventricosus | reverse complement strand
GGAGGTTTTGGCGCAAATGTGTTGTTTCGTGCAGCGATGACGTGTGCCTCTTGCCTAGCTCTGTGTGTGTGTGTGTGTGTGTGTGTGTGTGTGTGTGTGTGTGTGCGTGCGCGTGTGCGCGTGCGTGCGTGTATGTGTGTGTGTGTATGTGTGTGTGCGTGCGTGCGTGTATGTATGTGTGTGTGTGTGTGTGTGTGTGTGTGTGTGTGTGTGTGTGTGTGTGTGCGTGCGCGTGTGTGCGTGCGTGCGTGTATGTGTGTATGTGTGTGTGCGTGCGTGCGTGTATGTATATGTGTGTGTGTGTGTGTGTGTGTGTGTGTGTGTGGTGTGTGTGTGTGTGTGTGGGAGAAGTGTGGGTGTGTCGGCGCTGAGGAAGGGTCTTGGGGAGGCGGCGGCAATCAGTTGCAGCAGGAAAGAAGCAGGAAATCAATTACCAGATTGTGAACTTCATTAATAACCAAACATGATTGACAGCCCTCCGAGACACGGAGCAACTGACCGGCCCCACGTGTCTGTCTGTGTCTCTGTCTGCGTTTCTCCTCTGTCCTCTCCTCAGTCAGTCTTGTCTGTCTGTGTCTCTGTCCTGCGTCCTTCTCCGCGTCCTCCTCAGTCCGCCTGTCTGTTCTCTCTGTCTGTCTGTCTCCTCTTTCTCTCCTCTCTCTCTCCTGTCTTTCTGTCCGTCTGTCTCCTCTCTGTCTTTCTTTCCCCCCCCCCCCCCCCCCCCCCCGAAGTCTTTAGCGACAAAGTTTACTTTTGGCGTCAAATAATGAACGAACAGTTAATTAGAAACCTGCCCTTTTTCTTTTTTTGGTATAAAGCGTTTTAAGTTAAGATCTCTGTGTATTTTTACCCTTTAGTTTGTATTGTGTACTTTACCCTTTAGTTTGTATTGTGTACTTTACCCTTTAGTTACCCTTTAGTTTGTATTGTGTACTTTACCCTTTAGTTTGTATTGTGTACTTACCCTTTAGTTTGGCCGATGACAAACTCACCCTCCCTCCTCCCTCCCACCTCTGTCTCTTTCTCCAATTCTCTCTCTCCTTCCATCCCTCCCTCCCTCCCTCCTCTCTCCCCCCACCCTGTCTCCCCCCCCCCCCCCTGTATGTCCCTCCATCCACCCCTGTCTGTCCCTCCCTCCCTCTCTTATTCTTCCCTTCCTCCCTGTCTGTCTGCCTCTCTCTCTGTCTGTCTGTCTGCCTCTCTCTCTCTGTCACTCTCCCCCTTCTTTCTCTCACCCTCCAGTCCCTAAGAACGGGGGCAAGAATCAGTGATTTGGCTGTTCCAAGCGATGAATGATAGTCTCCTGCAAACGCGTTTGCCTGCTCCAATTCCGTCCCTGCCTTTTCCCGCCAGCCACAGCAAGTCTGTTTTATCATCCCTGCAAAAGGATCACACCGTGATTAGCTGGATGCTTTATTATTATCATTATTATTATTATTATCTCTGCAAGGGATCATACCGTGATTAGCTTTGATGCTGCCTCTCGTTCGTCATCAACACCACCAAGACACGGAGCATAAATAGCAACTTGAGAGACCCGCAAACGCCAGAATCAAATGATTTTGTGTGTGTGTGTGTGTGTGTGTGTATGTGTGTGTGTGTGTGTGTGTGTGTGTGTTCATTATTGTATCGTGAGACTGACTGTCTCTCTTGTCTGTTTCTGTCTGTTTGCCTGCCTGTGTCTGTTCCTTCCACCCACCCACCCCCCTCTCACTCTGTCTTCCCGTCTTCCCTCCCCTTCATCCTTCCTACCCACCTTTCTTCCTGCCCACTCCTCTCTCTCTCTATCTCCCTCACTCTCTCCCCTCTGTCTCAGTGTGTCTGTCTACCTGTCTCTCTCCCTCTGTCATTCCCTATGTCTGTCTGTCTGTCTGTCTCTCTCTCTCTCTCTCTCTCTCTCTCTCTCTCTCTCTCTCTCTCTCTCTCTCTCTGTCGTTGTCTCTGTCTGTCTGTCTGTCTGTCTCTCTCTCTCTCTCTCTCTCTCTCTCTCTCTCTCTCTCTCTCTCACGTGTGTTTTATGTGCGCGCTCGCTCGCGTGTAAAACAGATGAGGCCACATGACAGTTAAGAACATGAGTCGGTAATAGACAGTTTCCTATGTATATGTATGTCACCAATGAGCGTTAACGCAAACATTTTCCGTCATTGGTAATATAGACCGATGCTGCAGAAACGTGCAACACACTGTCAAATACAGGGCCAGATTGCGGCAGCTTTTCCTTCCCCACCCCACCCCACCCTACCCCACCCCACCCCTCCATTTGTCGATGACCTGGCTGACCCACCCTCGCAAGCGGGTGTGGATGATACGGCAGACTGAGAGAACAATCCAGGGAGATGACGGGGGGGGGGGGGGGGGGGGGGGGGGGGGGGGGGGGGGGGGGGGGGGGGGGGGGGGGGGGGGGGGGGGGGCGGGGCTACTTGCATCACAGCACGGCGGCGGCATGCCCCCCCCCCCCCCCCCTTGCACAAACACCGCAACACACACAGCGCCCCCACAC
>CM031616.1:19272446-19282446 GCA_018398815.1 Conus ventricosus | reverse complement strand
TATAACCAGTGAGTGTCCGGCAGCGTGTCTGTCAAGTTTGCCTGGTGGTGGTGGTGGCGGTGGTGGTGGTGGTGGTGATGGTGTGCACGGCGCGACCTGGTGGTAGGAGGTGGGTGGGGGGGGTGGGGATGGGGTCCGGTGGTGGTAGTCGCTAAAAAAGAAAAGAAGAAAAAAAACCGGAGAGGAGCGAGCGACTGGCGCCTTGAATATATGTTCACTGAGATTTGTTCTTGGGGAGGAAAACCCCGTTTCTGTTTTGTAAAGAATAAGAAACAAACAAATTTCGCTACCCACTTCCACCTGTATAAACATGTTGAATCTCCCAAATTTACTCGTTTTCCCTCTTTTTTTTTTTCCCTTTTCAGCCGTTTATTGAGACGTGATAGGCACTTCGGGGAGGTATGGATTGATGAAAGGCGAGGACCTCTCTGTCTGTCTGTCTGTCTGTCTGTCTGTCTGTCTGTCTGTCTGTCTGTCTCTCTCTCTCTCTGCCTGTCTGTGTTTCTCTATTCTGTCTGTCTGTCTGTCTGTCTGTCTGTCTGTCTGTCTCTCTCTCTCTCTCTCTCTCTCTCTCTCTCCTCTCTCTCTCTCTGTTGTGCAATTTCTGTTTGTCTCGACTTAGGAGTCTGCAACGTCCAAATGCGCTGCTTCTGTATTATTAACATGATCGATCCTTTTATTTCCTTTTATTCCTTTATTTCCTTTTATTTGATAACCCAACGTACACTCTCTCTCTCTCTCTCTCTCTCTCTCTCTCACTCACTCACTCACTCACTCACTCACTCACTCACTCATCCACTCACTCACTCACTCACTCACTCACCACACACACACCACACACACACACACACACACACACACACACACATCTCTCTCTCTCTCTGTCTCTCTCTCTCTCTCTCTCTCTCTCTCTCTCTCTCTCTCTCTCTCTCTCTTGATATGTCAGTCGGTCAGAATAAGTCACAAAAAGGACGAGGAAGACATAACGCCACCGCAGGAGGTAACAGCAGCAACTGCTGTGTAACGAGGTCTTGGCTAGTATTCAATGACAACAGAAGAAAGGTAACTTTTTACTACCGTGGCGAATCTTGGCGAGTAGTCAATGACAACAGAAAAAAGGTCACTTTTTTTTTTACTACCGTGGCGAATCTTGGCGACTAGTCAATGACAACAGAAGAAAGGTCACTTTTTACTACCGTGGCGAATCTTGGCGAGTAGTCAATGACAACAGAAGAAAGGTCACTTTTTACTACCGTGGCGAATCTTGGCGAGTAGTCAATGACAACAGAAGAAAGGTCACTTTTTACTACCGTGGCGAATCTTGGCGAGTAGTCAATGACAACAGAAGAAAGGTCACTTTTTACTACGTGGCGAATCTTGGCGAGTAGTCAATGACAACAGAAGAAAGGTCACTTTTTACTACCGTGGCGAATCTTGGCGAGTAATCAATGACAACAGAAGAAAGGTCACTTTTTACTACCGTGGCGAATCTTGGCGAGTAGTCAATGACAACAGAAGAAAGGTAACATTTTTACTACCGTGGCTAATCCTGGCGAACGCTCGGGAACAGGCCTAGAGTCGTGTGACGTCAAAGACTTCATGACGTCCTGAAGGACGGGTGACGTCATACGAGGAGGGAGGGAGGGAGGGACATTCACACGGGCAACAACAAAACGTAAATGTAGCGTGAGCCAGTGAGGGAGATTCAGCTCGTCAAATGGTGATCGTCTTTACTGTCTTTTGTGTGTGTGTGTGTCCAAGGTTCTACTATCGCTGTGCTTTATCTACTCTTGCGAGCTTTTGCGTCAGATTCTTTCTGTAAGGCCGGGTTTGTATGCTGATAAATCTTTCTCTGTCGTCTGCCCCCCCCCCCCCCCCCCTCTCTCCTTTTCTCTCATTCTACCACACCCACACCCGCCCAGCCCACTCCAGCGCCTCTCCCCTTCCTTCTCGGTTCCCCCAATCTTCCTCTTTTCTCAGCCGTTATTCTCACCACCACCCACCACCCCGCGCCCCCCGCCCCCATTATTTTTTCTGTTTTACTTTCCTCAGCCGACCTCCCCAATATTGCAAGACGTCGTCGGTACATTATTCTCCAACAGCTCTATTGTGTGCCGGAGATCTCTTAAGGCTGCATGTTAAACATAACAGCAAGCAAGATCGATCTCACAGCTTTGGCTGCGGCTGCCCCCCCCCCCCCCCCCCCCCCGTCCCCCCCACCTCCGTGCCCCCACCCCCAACCTCATCCCCATTCCCTTCCCCCTTTGCGGGTCGACTAGCAGGGGAGCAAGACGTGTAGTCTCTCTGCTCAGGACGGTTACAGTGCCTCTGACCACTGTCGTTTGTCCTGACGATTCCCATTCTGCTGCTGCGGTCGAAAGTGGGGATGGGGAGGGAGACTGGCTGGGCCGATGGAGATGGACTGACTGATGGTGTTCATTAGGACGTTATGGGAGAGGGCTGTGGTGTTCGGGCTTAGCGCGTCGTTATACAGAAATCATAGAGCTTGCGTGTATTAGGTCTGTGGAAAGAGGGTGACCACAGCACTTGGGGTTTCTCGGGTCGTTATATAGAGGGGAGAGCTGCAGCGCCTGGTTTTTCTTTTATTAGGTCGTTAACAGAGATGGCTGCTGCAACGCTTGTGTTTATTGGGTAGTTACAGAGGGCTGCAGCGCTTGTGTTTATCGGGCAGTTATTTAGAGCTGCTGCAGCACTTGTGTTTATTGGGCTGTTATAGAGAGTTCCTGTAGCGCTTGTGTTTATTGCGTTGTTGCTGCCACGCCCGTGTTTATTGGGTCGTTACAGAGAGCTGCAGTGCTTGTGTTTATCGGGCTGTTATAGAGAGGTGCTGCAGCGCTTGTGTTTATAGGGTAGTTACAGAGGGCTGCCCGTGTTTATTAAGTAGTTATAGAGAGCTGCAGTGCTCGTGTTTATTGTGTAGTTATAGAGGGCTGCCACGCGCGTGTTTATTGGGTAGTTATAGAGGGCTGCAACGCTTTTGTTTATTGGGCAGTTATAGAAGGCTGCTGCAGTGCCTGTGTGTATAGGCCGTTGTAGAGGATTGCAGCGCTTATGTTCATCACGGAGTTACAGAGAGACCCACGATAGTTGTGTTTACTGGGTCGTTGTCGAGGGTTACACAGTTTCTTTGTATTAGTTCTTATTAAAGAAGATTACGGTGCCTATGTTTGTTGGGTCGTTTCTAGAGAGAGTTACAGCGCTTGTATGTATCAGATCGTCGCGCAGGTCTGCAGCGAGTTGCCGTAATGCCGGTGACTGTTGGACTGCTTCCCACCCCCCCTCCCCACCCCTCCCACCGACCCGTCCCTATCTGCTGCCTTCAGCTCTATCTATCCTACACCCTCACATGCAGTCTCCTCCCTTACCCCCACCCCCATCCAGTCTCCCTATCCCCACCCCCACCCTTACCCCCACCCACGGGCCTTTCCTCAACCGTATCAATCAAGGCAGCGGGACAGGTACTGTCCATGTCGGCGTTTAACTCTCCGGGTCCTCGGGTCCATCCAGTCCTTGCCTGCAGTGATTGCCATGCCTTGTGGTCCCTCCCTCACACACACACACACACACACACACACACACACACACACACACACACACACACACACACACGGCCTGACAGATCTCAGAGCGTCGGCGTCCACAGGGAAGATGGCCGCATCCGGGAGTGGAACCCGTCCGTTGTCGGCGAGGACATGCTGTTCCTCTCCTTACGAGCCGATCAGTCCCAGTAAATGAGGCCGGCGCCGGCCTGACTTCCCGTCCCGCTCATCAGGCCGACCATGACGTCGGACGTTGGTACCTCCACCACTGGCCGGTCGTTCTCATCTCTCCGGAGGTGGGGATGGGGGTAAAGAGGAGGATGAGGATGACCGTGGGGAATGGTCGGTGGTGGCGTCGGTCGTGGTGATGCGGGGAGGGGGGGGGGGGGGGGAGTTAAATCTGGTGGGGTATCCAGTCGTGGTTGTGAACACGATGGTTGTAGATGATAGTCGTCGACTTGTCGAGGGGCGTGGTTGATAATCTTCGAGTGGGTGTTAAAGGACGTGGGTGATACACCACTTGTCGAGGGTATGGGTTGGTGGTCTTATGCTGAGGACATCGATAGCAGTACAACTCTAAAGGATCGGCTGTCGGGGGATAATGGTCTACCTGTCGAAGACATCGATACCAGTACGACTCTGAAAGGATCCGCTGTCAGGGGATAGTGGTCCACCTGTTGAGGACATCGATACCAGTACAACTCTAAAAGGATCCGCTGTCAGGGGATAGTGGTCCACCTGTTGAGGACATCGATATCTGTACAACTCTGAAAGGATCCGCTGTCAGGGGATAGTGGTCCACCTGTTGAGGACATCAATACCAGTACAACTCTAAAAGAATCCGCTGTCAGGGGATAATGGTCTACCTGTCAAAGACATCAATATCTGTACAACTCTGAAAGGATCCGCTGTCAGGGGATAATGGTCCACGTATCAAGGAGATGGACGACCCGTGTGTCAAGGACATGGATGGATGTCCACATGTCTGGCACCTTGGGCGATGGTGGTAGGCATGTTGAAGATGTGGATGTTGATCCACCCGTCGGAGATGGGGAAATAGTGCAACTCGGGTGTGTAGTCCAACTCGCCTGTCAAAAGCAGAGACGATAGTCCACCACAGGTGTGAGGTCCACCTCACCTGTCAAAAGCAGAGACGATTGTCCACACAGGTGTGAGGTCCACTCACCTGTCAAAAGCAGGGCGATAGTCTACCTCACCTGTCAAAAGCAGGGACGATAGTCCACCACAGGTGTCAAAGTCCACCTCACCTGTCAAGTAGCAGGGACGATAGTCACCCACTAGGTGTGAGGTCCACCTCACCTGTCAAAGCAGGGGACGATAGTCCACCACAGGTGTGAGTCCACCTCACCTGTCAAAAGCAGGGACGATAGTCCACCACAGGTGTGAGGTCCACCTCACCTGTCAAAAGCAGGGACGATAGTCTACCTCACCTGTCAAAGCAGGGACATAGTCCACCACAGTGTGAGGTCCACCTCACCTGTCAAAAGCAGGGACGATAGTCCACCACAGGTGTCAAGTCCCACCTCCCCTGCCAAGGAAACTCACCGAGAGTCTTCTACGGATGTTAAAGATGACCACCAGAGGTTATCAAAGACGCGGGGCAATTGGCACAGGAGTCTTAAAAGACAAACGTGACGTTGAAAGGAGCTCAGGGTCACCACGTATATCGTGAGTCCTCAAAGACACCGGCTCTCCCAGCAGGCAGTAAGGCAGGGGAGGACACTGACCCCTCGAAAAGTCATCAATAAAATTTGAGATTCTACTCCGAGGTCAACCTAAGGCCAGGTTCAGCCAAGTTCCATCAAGAGGGTCAGTTAAAAGGACACCGCCCACAGTCCATGAAGAGGTCAACCCAGGACACTGACGTATCCAGACAGAGGTTCCCGAGCGAACCCCGTCAAGAGCGGGGGTCAGTTCAGGTCGACATACGTCCACCCAGACGTGCACGGGGAAGAGGGAGGGGATGGTGAGGGGGGTGGGGAGGAGGGACAGGGTGGAGATTGACACGGGCAGACAGGGAGCAGGCCTGTGAGTGCTCCCCCCCCCCCCCCCCCCCTGCTTCTGCCCGCCTGCCCCTCTGGTCCGGACAGGCTGTGTTCAAACTGACATGGTGCCCTTCCGTCAGTGGACACAGCCTGCTGTCTCTCAACCTGTTTGTTTTTGTTTCGTTTCTCCCCAGTCACCCCGTTGTCCGTCCCTCCCCGGTCGGCCCCAGACAACACAAACACATTAGGAAGAAAGTGATCTGACAGCAGCGCTCCTGTATTGTCTGCTGCATGCAACATGCGAGTCCAGGAGGGGAGTGGCGAAGGGGGGGGGGAGATGGTGGTCGTGAGGACTATGTTTTCTAGTGTATGTGAGTATACGTTGTGTGTGTGTGTGTGTGTGTGTGTGTGTGTGTGTGCGCGCGAGCGCGCGCGCGGTCTATGCTCTAGACTGTAGGTTTGGAAGCCGGTGAAATTCATTTGGTTCATCTGAACAAGTGGCGGATGAAACGTAAACACAAATGACCTGCTGTTTTTATAGACAGAGGCGAAATGCAACTGAAACGACAAAACGAGGCGCAAGGTAACGCAGATTTAGTGTGCTGCATGAAAAGGACAAGCGACTTTTCCACAACCATGTCTTCTTCAAGATATTACAAACAACAGACAGACAAACCAACCAGCAAACAGACGGACGAACAAAATGCACCAAACGATAACTCCCCATGATAGCAAGTCAGAAATTTACGCTTTATTCACAGTGAGGTTTATACAGTTTAATAATTGAAGTTGAACACAAAATCTGTCGAACAGCTAGGCTTATAACTTTCAGGAGAGTTGGTCGAGGCTGGGCCTATCTAACACTTGTTGCCCTACCACAAAACCGACATCTTTAAAAAAAAAAAAAAAAAAAAAAACCACACACAGTGAAAATGGCAGGATTTTTTTCTTTCTCCTTTTTTTTTTTTTTTTTTTCTCCTTTTTTTTTTTTTTTTTTTTTTTTTTTGCGCTAGAAGGTTTTTGAACTCACAACTCCTCACTGCGAACCCAGTGCCAACGAGACACCCCAAAGCCATGAGTATTTTGGCTTAGGTACGTATAATAATAATAATAATGATAATGATAATGACGATGATGATGATGATGATGATGATAATCAGGCGTCTTGCAGCAGTCGTCGTGGCGAGGACGGAGTCATTGTCTGCCGCTGGACTGCCGAGGAGGTGGGGTAGAGGCTCTAACCTAACGGCCCCTATCAACGCGCATCAGTGTGTCGCTGACGGATGTGCGTGGGAAATCTATTGGCTGAGGTCGAGTGCTGAAAAGTTCGCGTCATCTGGTCTCGGCGAACACGAACGTGGAAAAAGGAGAATCTGTGCATGTATTTTTGCGTGATTTTCTTCTCTTTTTTTCCTCTCTCAATCGTTTGCACTTGTGGTTTTTCTGTTTGTTTTGTTTTGTTTTAAAAAATCCTGTCTGTCTGTCTGTCTGTCTCTCTCTCTCTCTCTCTCTCTCTCTCTCCTCTCTCTCTCTCTCTCTCTCTATATATATATATATATATATATTATATATATATATATCTGCATGGTATTAGAGTATCGCTGGTATTTTGCAATCGTTTGCACGTCTGCTTTTCTGTTTGTTTTTAAATCATCATCATCATCATTCTCTCTATCTCTCTCTGTCTCTGTCTGTCTGTCTGTCTGTCTGTTTGTCTGCTCTCTCTCTCTCTCTCTCTCTCTCTCTCTCTCTCTCCTCTCTCTCTCTCTCTCGGCCGCATGGGGACAGATCGCAAGCGATCGAGTCATTAGTTCGCACCGACTGACCGACTAAAGAAAATGTGAACCCAAATGGCAAGATAACATCCTGTTGTCGTGCAGGCATATTGATCTCCGTTCGTCTGTAGATACCGGTTATAATAGAAGACTATTGTATGTTGAGTGGTGTGTGTGTATGTATGTGTGCGTGCGTGCGCGCGCGCGCGCGCGCGCGCGTGTGTGTGTGTGTGCGTGTGAGAGAGAGAGAGTGTGTGTGTGTGTGTGTGTGCGCGCGCGCGCGTGCGTGCGTATGTGTTACGGTGAATAATAGTAAAGTGTGTGTGTGTGTGTGTTCGAGTGTGTGTGTGTGCGCATGCCTGCATGCATGTATGTATCCGCCACGGTGAGTAATAGTAATTGAAAGGTGTGTGTGTGTGTCTGTGTGTGTGTGTGTGTGTGTGTGGAGAGAGAGAGAGAGAGAGAGAGAGAGAGAGAGAGAGAGAGAGAGAGATTACTATCTGCTTGAAGTATCGCGAAACACACCGCCGAACACTTGTACCATTGAGGGAAAAGGGGCGACAATGGGGCGAAAGTTCACGGGGCGGAAGTCCCCGGGGCAAAAGATTCGTCTTGCAGACAGATCTCTGTGGTGTCTGTGGGGAACAAGCCTCTGCGGACACTGCCTGTTTGTGTTGGCCGGTGAGGCGTGGCGGGAGAGGGGACCAGGGAATCTCAAGGTCGCCACGGCGACATCGCCTTGGGTTAGCAGCGTCATCCTACAGGAAGTGGACCTAACCACTTTCTCTCCTTCCCCCTCCTGTCCCCTCCCCGTCTCCTCCTCACACCTATTCCTTTAAATTCTTGGGAGGTGATGCTGGACGGCATTCTGATTTATTTTTTTTTTGATGTGGCTGAGCTAGCCATGAAGAAAAAAAAAATAATACAAATGAATGAACCGTCAAAGTTTAAAGTTCGGTGAAAATATTTTTGCTTCGTACAGTGTTACGAGTGCACTACCGAGACTGCTCAGGGCTCCCGTTCTGTGGAGAGTTTTGTTAGAGTTCCATCGATAATGTGAACTGATCTTGGGTCCGCTTTGGCCGTCAGGGAAGGAGAAAAGATGCTACGGTTTTTTGAAGCAGTTCCTCCTCCCACTGTGTGCTTGTTTGACCGGATATCGGCCGCAGAATGTAGCCTATTGGGTTTGTCTTGGATGGCGCTGGATCTTTTGCCGAAGATCGGTGAGGATAGGTCTGATAATGTTTGTGTAATCCTGCTCACAGGGGAAGAAACGTACATGCTACGTACCTTGACAAGACGAAAGTGAACACAAGAATTTCGTTGGCGGAGGTAAATGACATTCGTCGCACGTAGCATGTCGCTGTCTTTATTAGTATGTAGTTGCAATGACGTGGACTACCCACGCGCCATCACTCTCTCTCTCTCTCTCTCGCTCTCTCTCTCTCACCGGTTAATTAACCTCTTCAAAACCCGGAGTACGCTCAGCTGTTGCCCAGCATCATTTTCACCACGAAGCTTTGATATTCTGTGGAACTAATTTGTGTACTGAATTAGTCAAATTGAATTCCTTGACGAACTCCCCGCGCGTTGTTTGATGGCTGAATGAAATCAGCAGATTCTGTCCATGACCAAAACTGAGAAGGATGTCAATGGGTTAGTTGTGTTTTTGCGGAGCGCTCCTCCCGTCCCTTCGGCTCTGCCAACCACCCCCACCTTTTCCACACCCTCCCTTTCTACCCTGTGTGTGTGTGTGTGTGTGTGTGTGTGTGTGTGGGGTGTGTGTGTTTGAGTGAGGAGAGAGAGAGAGTGTGTGTGTTTGCGCGTTAGTGTGGTGTGTGTGTGTGTTTGGGTGGAAAAGGGAAGAGAACTAATAAATACCAATCCTGACTCACCCCGCCCTCAACAAAGTTTCGGGCGGTTTGAGTCAGGAATTGGTATTTATTAGTTCTCTGACAAGTAAACCCTACAAACATGCATACTGTGTAGGATTATCCGTTTTCAATACTAATTTACTAAACTTTTCAGATTTTAGTTTTTGCTTAATCCTGTGTTTTTCCTGATCATTTTCAATAACATCATTTTCACGCAAACATTCTTCAAATGAGTCTCTGTCTTTCATGTGAAATAAAACTACAGTCTTTAACTGTTCTCTAAAGTCTTTTAAAACTGAGTTATATTTCTGACATAAAATCCACACACTTATCCTAGCATGTCTTCCACTAAAAGCTAGTTTTGATAAAGTGTTCTCTTTTTAACTATGTCTCTTTCTGCCGAACAGTCATCTATAATAAATAGTGTCTGCGTTCCTTCAAACAGTTTATAAAACTGTTCTAAACACTCACTCAGTTTATTGCTAGGATCAACTAAATATATTTCATCATCTGTCCATATAAACCTTCTATCATGATATGCTTTGTTCCATTTAAGTGTTGGGCAGAAAATCACAATATGATTAAAATTATAGCGATAAACTGTTTGTAATAGGTCTAGGCCAAATATTGTTTTTCCACAACCAGTTTGCCCACAAATCAATGAACAATGAGGCTCTTTTGGCATAAAGTTAACTGCTCCATAGTTTTAACAAATTTAATCTAATCCAGTTTTTGTTTTTATCATGCTCTCTGTCAAAACTTGTTCAGATCTAAGGTTAAAATGT
>CM031616.1:19260496-19271446 GCA_018398815.1 Conus ventricosus | reverse complement strand
CAATCTTCACCATTCTCTCTTTACACTGAGAGAAAAATAGTCTTCACACATGTATCTCTCTTTACACTGAGAGATAAAACAGTCTAGTTTCGCTTCTATAAAGCCTTGGCCTTCACATTCCTTTAACCCAAAATTCCGGACCAGAGAATACATAACTCCCGTAATCACTGAGGACCTGCCTGCCTCAAGTAAAAGCTTCCCTGCTTTCCTCAATTCCCTGTCTCTCTCTTCTGAGACAATATACTGCCCCCTCGAACTCTCTGTCCCTGGAGATACGAGTCTCGTCTTCTCTTCCGCGACTTCCTCTGTCTCTGCGAAATGACGAGCTTCAACTCCTCTCCCTGGAGTTGGTACTGGCTGGGGCTGAACTACCGGTGTGATTCCCCACACCATGGCCATCTTCAAACCACCTCACGGGTGAAAGATGAAGGGTGAAGGCGAAGGGTAAAGGGTGAAGGGCTGGTAATGACTGGTCAGCAAAGAGGACCACCGTCCTGACAGGTTCGAGTCTCTAGGCCATCTGCTGGGTTAAAACTGACTTCCCTTTCCCCCGCTTCTCCTAGTGAGTGCATACTCAGTGTTCAAACACATGACCAGCACCTTACCTTACCAGCCCTTGTTAAACTATCACTCAGTGGTCACTTTCACCCAATGACCACATTCGTTCTTGAATGAGTCATACTCACAATTATTTGGGGACGCCCGCTACACTAGTCAAGCCACATGAAAATTCTTCCTTTAATTGTGGCACGGGGAAATGATTCATATCAACAACCACATGTGATGGAGCGTCACATGCCTTGATGTGAGGCTACGTCACATGACAGTCAACTACAAGCCGATCGCCACGATCGGGAAAAAAGTCCTGCCATAAAACGTCTCTGGTTACTCCAGCAGACGATACCACCATCCCCATCCCCATCATCATCACCGGATCATCACCGTCAATGAGCCATCACCAGCAACCGCCACTCCCCATAATCAGGGCCAAACGTCATCTATGCACTCCACCACCCCACGCCGACCGAGGGGGGTTGGGGGGGGGGGGGGGCAGACCATCACCCCGCCATCGTTCATCAGTCCGCGCCGATCAATCCACGCAAGTGAGACGGATTAAAGACGACGCTGCCGACTTGGAAATCATAACCCATACCATTTGCCCCAAAGCCGGTGCGGGGGGGGGGGGGGGGGGGGGGGGGGGGGGGGGGGGGGGGGGGAGGGGGGACAAAACCGGTGAAGCTGCCGTTTTCGATCATACGTAGTTGTCTATGCTCTGACTTCTTGGCCATGTTGAGGACTTCATTTCTTCAACCCCACTTCTCGAACAACAACAACAACGACGACGACGACAACAACATCAACAACAATGGTGGGAGTAAAACAGCAACCGCCATTAACTTCTGGCGACTGCTTTCTTCAATTGACCGCGACAGTCACGCTGGGTTCCGCTCTAACGAGCATGATTTGGATCCCTCTCTCTCCTCCTCTCTCTCTCTCTCTCTCTCTCTCGCTCTCTCTCCCCTGTGAATCGAACACACACACTGTGGCATATTTTGACAAGTAGTCATGCGAAGGCAAAAACGTGCTACGCCCTTATTGGCGTGCATGATAGATGTATTTCCAATCCCTCGTTCTGCGGTAGGAAACTGGTAGTTGTTTACTAAGCTCCCCGTTCCCCCCTTTCCAATTATCCCCCGAACGACTTGCTGATTTTCACCAACCAAGAAAAGCGCGATGTATATTTATACTCAACGGATTTCACACGCTTTTGAACTCGTTAGCTGTCATTTTGTCGATAAGTGATTTTTTCGTTGAAAAACAATTCGTTTAGATCTGAGTTTATCCACATCGACGAATATAGACAGAAAAAAGGTTGTTTCCAGTTCAACTACTCTCACAAAACAAAACAAATCTCTCTCTCTCTCTCTCCTCCTCCTCTCTCTCTCTCTCACTCTCTCTCTCTCTCTCTCCCCACACACACACACACACACACACACACACACACAACACACCATGACAAATATACACGGCAAGATATATATCATCTGACTTGAAAGGATATTGGGATTCAGGAGAAACAAATAAACAACACTTCTACATTTAAACTGATTTTTTCTTACAGAACAGAAGCGATTTTAACACTACTTTTAAGAGTTTGAGGAGATATAAGCACAATTCAATTCTTTAAAAACAAATTCCAATGTAAGCGAGCTAGAGAGAGAGAGAGACAGCAGGCTGGCAGGCAGACAGAGAGAGAGGGAGTCATTTGGAAATCTCCAGCAGTGTTTGTGGATGGGTGGTGGACTGGTCATGTTCTGACCCTGCGCGCTGCCTGTGAGGACGGCACTACAGCGCCGTGGAGCACAATCCATCCTGGCGCCGTCCCTCCCCATCACAACGCCCGTTACCGATCCTCCTCCTCCTCCTAGTCCGTGTAGATCAAACACACGGCAACGGCGATAGTCGTCGGTGGCTGGCGCGGGGCAGGAACAGACACCAGAAGCGGCTAGACTGATGATGATGCAAGTCATTTTCTATCTATCTATCTATTGATGGATGGATGGATAGATAGATGTACATATGTGTGTATATGCGAATGTGTGTATGTGTGTGCGTGCTTGCGTGCGCGCGCATGCTGCGTGTGTATGTGCACGAGTATGTGCGTATGTGCGTGCGTGTGTGTGCGCGCGCTTGTGTGCTTTGTGTGTGTATGCGTGCGCGCCCGTGTGTGCGTATGTGTGCGCGCGCGTTTCTCCAAGCCCAATAAACCACTAAATAACTGAAATGTGAAGACTGGCAGCGGAGCACCCGGTCACCGCTCGTGGACCCCTCTGTCGGACAGCATCATGAATTTTCGCACGGAATGTTCCGTAAATATCCCAGCTACAGAGAGAAAAAAACCAACAATATCACACACAATCAACACTACAAAACGAAACAAAGCCCCGAAGAACAAGAGGGTATAAATCTCATACTCTCTCTCTCTCTCTCTCCTCTCGCTCCTCTCTCTCTCTCTCTGCGGCGATTCCGAACACAATACGAAATAATTTCCCGTCCGTCTTGACGGCAAGCACGCACCGTGCTGCCCCTCCAATCCCATTCACCAGTCATCTCCCCTCCTCACAAGGTCCCGGACGTAATCCGTCATCCACATGGCAGGCTCATCCGGTAAAACGGACCAGCATCCATTGACAGCAATTTCACACACACGTACACACACACACACACACACACACACACACACGCACGCACACACGCACGCACACACGCACGCACACACACACACACGCACGCACAACACACACACACACACACGCACACACACACACACACATACTGTACCCTCTCCTCACTCCCCGCCATCCTCTCACCCATCCCCCTCTCCACCTTCACAAGTTCACAACAGGTCCACGCTGACTGCGAGGACCGCTCACACCATTCCACATACCACACGTACCCGCGACATGCACGCAACACGTGTATTCCTATATCAAAGAGACAACACTGAAAAACCCGCAGACACAAACAAACGGTCTTTCTTTTCCCTGCTTTCAGCTTCTCTCCCTAGTTTCAAATCCAGCTCCTCTTCAACGGGAATTCAGAATAAACGTGGTCTTTTGACAGTGCTCGAGAGAGGTCACAGCAAATCTTTCTTTGCATGCCGTTATTTTTGCCCCCCCCCCCCCCCCCCCCCCCCCCCCCCCTCCCCGCTACGCGCCGCATAATAGTTGAGAAGGTCCTTCTCTCTGTTCGTCAGGAAGAGCCAGCGCGCTACATTCTGCTTCTCTGCAGCTTCCGCACAGCTCCGGCATACAAACACATACGGCATTCAACTCACTCCACAAGGATTGGTTTTTTTAAACCTCCTTCCTCTCTCTCTCTGCCTCTCTCTCTTTCTTCTTTCTCTCTCCCCCCCCCCCCCCCCCCCCCCCCCCCCCAACGACTCACCTTTTCTTTCCTGTCCCCTCTTTTCATTTTTTTTTCACAACCTTTTTTGGGGGTGGGGTGGGTGGGGGCGAGGTGTGAACAAAGGAGCAGGGGCACCCGTAAATGCTGGCACTGCGGGTCTGCTAACGATCGAGTATTTTTGGGGGCCGAAGGAAATGTCAGGTAGAAAAGTGAGATTAGCGGGGGGGGGATAGTGTTGGTCTTGCGTGCGTGCGTCGTGCGTGCGCGCGCGCTGTGTTGTTGTTCGTGCTGCGTGCGTGCGGGCTGTTTGTGTTTGTTGCGTGCGCATTGTAGAGTTTTGTCAACTGACTCTTTTAATTCATTCCTTACCTTTTTTTTCAAAGGGTGGAACGATAAAAAAACAAAAAATCCCTACTTTTAACCCCGCCCTCCTCCTCCCCCTCTTTCCTTTCATCCACCAAACACGCCTCCTCCTCTCCTCCTGTCGAGGAAAAAAGACCTTCCTTTTTTAGCTATTTGAAGGCCAAAATTTCCTTCAAAAAAAAAAACAAACTCCAGAAGAGAGAGAGAGGAAGAGAGAGAGAGAGACAGAGACAGAAACAGACAGAGGGACAACAACAGAACAAAAGAGAGAGAGAAGAGGGGGTTAACCCTCACATGCCTGAATAAAATTTAAACTTTAAGTCGGTCGGGGCTGTTTTTTCCCCAAAGCCATTTCTGTTTCAGCAAACACTGCGCTAACAAAGAGGTTTCAAAAGGGAAAGGAAAAAGCGCACAATCGAAAAAAGCCCCCCCCCCCCCCCCCCCCCCTCCCTCCCCCCCTCCTTTTTTTAAAAATTTTCTTCTTTTTTTTCTAAATAAAAAAACAATAAGACAAGGTCAATTAGATTTTTTCTTGTTTTTTTTGTTTCTTAATGCGCGCTCCCTGTTGTTTTTCCATTAACCTTGACCCCCGGTCTAAAACGTCTTTTACACAGCCATCACACACAACGTTCTTTCAAAGCAATCGTGACGACCCCCTCAAACTTTCGTGATATTTTTTTCACCCCCCCCTCTCACCCCCCCCAACCCCCCCCCCCCCCCCCCCCCCCCGTACCCCGGGGGGGGGGGGGGCTTCCCCCCATGTGAGCCTCCCTGTCCACCCGCTTGATTTTTTCTGAAAACCCAAAACATACCCGTACCACCACCCCCAGGATCCCCCCCCCCCCTCCCCTCCGGACCCAAACTCGACGAAGCGAAGGGGCTGTAAATAGGGTTGCACCTTGTGGGCATTCGCTTCCCCTACACAAAACACACCACACACGCGCGCGCGCGCGCGCACTTTCCGCACCACACACACACACGCAAAAACAAAGCAAGCACCGCGCGCGCATACACACACACACACACACTACATACAACACACTAAAAACTCGCAACAAATGGGAAAAGTTCAGAAGTAACGAAACGGGAAAGGGGGAGGGAGGGGGCTCGGGGTGGGTGGGGGGCACACTATAAACACCCCATGAAATCGGGGGGCCAGGGGGGAGGGGACGAATCGGGTACGGGGGGCGGGGGTGGGGGTGGGGGTTGGGGGTGAGGTGGTGGGGATATGTTACAAGGCAAGGGGCAAACAAAACGTCACTCCACCCTCCCCCCCCTCCTTCCCCCTCTCACCATCCCGCTCTTCTCCGCACACCCACCCCCCCCCCCCCCCCCCCCCCACTGCAACCCCCCCACCCCCCCTTATCCCTTGGCCCAGTACACGTTTAAGGGAAACAATCTCACTGCCTTCCAGTCCCCCGGGCACTGGGCAATCTAACTGGGACCCCGCCCAGATTTTAAACCATAATTCACTTTGGGCCCCTGGGGAAAGAACAAGGAGGGGGGGGGGGGGGGGGGGGGGGGGGGGGGGGGGGGGGGGGAAGGGGGGGGGGGGGGGGGTTTGGGGGGGGGGGGGGAAAAGGAAAAAAAAAGAAAAAAGAAAACGAAGAAGCCCCGACTGATGGCCCTTTGCCAAACTCCCCCCCCTTTCCCCTTAACCCCCCCCCCCCCCCCCCCCCCCCCCCCCCAAATCCTTCTTGGGGGCCACTCCGCTGGACACTGATGGCCCCAAACAATAACACTGACGAGGTGTGATTGCCAATTGTGGCCTGCGAAATTGGCGCGGGGTTTACGGGGGGGCCGGGGGGGGAAGGGGGGGGGGGGGGGGGGGGGGAAGGGGGGTGGGGGGGGGGGGGACCCAGAAGGGTAGGGCCACCCCCCAAAAGGCCGGGGGGTTAAAATTTGGGTGGGGGTTTTAAAAGGGGGGGGGGGGGGGGGGGGTTTGGTTGGTTTTTTTGGGGTTTTTTTAGGGGGGGGGGGGGGGGGGTTTGGGGGGGGGGGGGGGCAAAATTTTTCGGGGGGGTTAAAAGCTAGGGGACTAAAATACACATCAAACAAAAAAAAAGCGTGACGCATAACAAAATTCCCTTTTTTTTTTCACTTTTTTTTTTATTCAATTTGAAAATATCCCGTCAAAACCACACAACACTCCTTTTCCATTGAAATTTCTTTAAAAAACAAACAAACGGGCCGGGGAAAACTAAAAGAGACGGGGGAGCCCCCCCAACCAAAACCACACACACACCACCCACACACCCCCCCCACACCCCCACACAACACAACCACAAAAACCACACACACACCGAGAACCCCCTTAACGCTTTTTGGGCCGGGCCCCAGGAGGGCACCGGGGGGGATGACTTAAAGCCAGAACCACACCCTGCCCTTTCCCGGGGCCCCCCCAACCTGCCCGGAACTGAATGGGAACCCCTCTGCTTGCCGGAGGACGGGGGAGATTTTGATGGGCCAAAAAAAAAAAAAAAAAAAAAAAAAAGGGGGGGGGGGGGGGGGCCCAAACCCCAATAAAAGGATTCGAACGCACGACCATCAGTCAGTTTCCACAATGGAACGTTCAAACCATCTGCTGGGGAGGGGGGGGGGAGGGGAGTAGGGGAGGGGGGGAGGAGGAAAAACCAAATAATGAACCTCCCCCTCCCCCCCTCCCCCCCCTTCCGCCCACCCCCCCCCCCCCCCCCCCAAAAAAAAAAAAAAAAATAAAATAAAATAAAAAAAAAAATAAATGAATAAAATAACCCATTTTCCCGCCAGAACAAGAAAAAGCACAGAATTTGGGTTTCAAAAGGAGAAGGGTCCCCAGTGCCATCCCCAAACCAACCCCGGCCCAGACAAACAATGACCCCCCCCCCCCCCCCCCTCCCCCCCCCCAACCCTTTTAGATGGCTGGGCGTAAATGGGGGGGGGAAAGGGGGGGCCGGGGGGGGGGAGCCCGGGGGGGGGGGGGACAAACCTCAGGTTAGGGGCCACTTAACCCCAGGGGGGGAGGGGACGGTTATTTTTGGGGGTCGGGCCGCCCCCGGGGCCGAAAACCCCCCCCCCCCCCACCCCCCCCTTTTCCCCGCCCCCCCCCCCCTCCCCCCCCCCCCGCCCCCCCAAAAAGGGAAAGACGGGGGGTTTAAACCCTGAGGGATTTAAATAACACGATTTGGGTGGGGGTCCCCCCCTCTCCTCCCCTCCCTCTCTGTCCCTTTTCCCAAACACACACACTCCAGCATAGCGTTGTTGGGGTTTTACACAGTCCTTCTCCCCGGCGCTATTATCTCTTGGTCTTTGGGTGGCCCCCCCCCCCCCCCCCCCCCCCCGGGGCCCAAATTTTTTTAAACCCGCCCCGGGGTGTTTTTGTGTGTGGGTGTTGTTGGTGGGCCCCGGGGCGCGTGCGGGGGGGGTTGTCAATCGGGGGGTCTCTGTTAAACCAGGGGCCCTTTTTTTCCCCTCCCGTCTGCCGAGAAAAAGTGAAAGGGGTTGTTAACCCTCTAGGGGTAAAGGTGAGTGTTTGCTTCGTGGGGGCCGTCGCCCCCTTTTCCCCACCCTCTCCCCCCTCCCCTCCCCTTCCCCCCCTTCCCCCCTTCCTCCCCCCGGGGATTGCTTTGTTTTTTTCGGGGACAGAGACAAGCCCGTTTGGGAAGTCCGAGGGGGGAAGCTTTCTGAGAGAGAGAGAGAGAGAGAGAGGGGAGGGGGTGTGTGTGTGTGTGTTTTGGTGGGGGTGGTGTGTGACGTGCGGGGGTTTTAACCCGTGTGTGGTGAGCGTTGTGCGTGGGGGCCGGTGGGGGGCGTGTGTGAGTGTGCTGTGTGGTGTTTTGTGGTTTTAAAGGTGTTTGGTGTGGGGTGGTCCCCCCCCTTCGCTTTGTATAATCACGCGGTTTTGGAGACCTCGCCTGCGTTTTCACGGGTGGGTCGGGGGGTTTTGCCCGCTGTGGGGGGTTCAGGGCCGGGGGACCAACCCCATTAAACCCCCCCGTGTTTTTTCCAGTTTTAAAAGCAAAAAGGGTTCTCTCTTTCCTTTTCCTTTTTCGTCACCCCCCCCCCCCCCCTCCTCCTCTCCCACCCACCCAAAACCCCATCACTCTCCCCCCCTTCTAAAATCCCAACCCCATCAACCATAAAATCCTCAAACCCAAAGCATTTTTTTTTCTCTCTCTCTGGGTTCCCCGTTTGCGCACAACCTGTGTGTGTGTGTGTGGTGTGTGTGTGTGGGGGGGGGGGTGGGGTGGGTACGGGTTGCGGGGGGGGAGACGGATTTGAGCAGAGAGCTTGGGTGTGTTTGTGTGTGTGTAATGTTGTAGTGTGTATGTTGTGCGAGTCATGCGGTGTGCCTGCTGCTCGCATGGACCCGAATCACCACAACCTCTCTTTTTACCTCTTCTCTGCCCCCCCCCCCCCCTCCCCTTCCATGTCCCCGTCCCCCCTTCTACTACCTCTACTACTACTAATGAAGAAGGAGGAGGAGGACGAGGATGAAAGATGAACACCAATAACCACCACCACCACAGCAACAACAACAGCCACCACCACAATAATAATAATAATATAATGATGATATAAATGATACTATTCATAAGAAGGAGGGGGGAGGGGAAGGAGGTGGATGAGGAGAAGAAGAATACAACAACAGCCACCACCACCACCACATAATAATAATAATAATAAATAACAACAAATAATAATAATAATACAATATCCTTATCCAGGTTCGAGAACCGAGAGCAGGCTGTTAAAACGTCAACCACCAACTCAGTCCCCGTGATCTTCCCTGGCCTACCCAGAGAGGCACAGACGGCCGGGACCACTGGGCCACTGGTCAACCTCAACCACGCCTGTTGAGGCGTTCTGTCCACTGCAATGCCTGGGAAGAGAGGAGGTGGGGGTGGGGTGGGTAGGGGGTGGGGGGGGGGGGGGGGGGGGGGGGGGGGGGGGGGTGGGGGACAGACAGAGCCAAATTAAAAAGCCCGATTTTCCACCGCCACGTTTTGTGCTTTCATTGGTTCCCCTTCCGAGTCACACGGCTGAGGGAACCTTTACACACGACTGCGTTTTGAAAACGTGTGTGTGTGTATAGTGTGTGTGTGTGTGTGTGTGTGTGTGTGTGTGTGTGTGTGTGTGTGTGTGCGCGCGCGCGCGCGCGCGCGCGCGCGCACGCGTGGGGCGTGGGTGCGCGTGCGTGCGTGTGCGTGTGTGTGCGCGCGCGCGCGCGAATGTGCACGTGTGTGGTTTTTGAGAAGAGCGCGTGTCGTTTCCATCACGCCTGATTAAACACCCCATTCCCAGACTCTGACAGATGAGAATCATTCCAGAATTCCAGACAGCCAACACGGGCAGGTATTTTCATGTTTTGCTGTTGCTGTTTACTATGTGTGTGGGGTGTGTGTGTGTGTGTGGGGTGTGTGTGTGTGCGTGTGCGTGTGTTGTGTGCGTGAGAGAGAGAGAGTTTCTTCCCTTAAAGTTTTCCGTCGACATAGATTGATCAGCGTTGTTTCTTTCGGTCGTTCCTCTGTTTCGTTATTATTCATTCACTTATTGATTTGTTTCAGTATTCGTTGTATAACTATTGTTCTTTCCTTTATTTCATTTTTATTTATTATTTATCTATTTTTCGTTTTTCATTTTTTAAGTATTCATGTAAACAATGTGGTTTTTTTGTTCTTGTTTTTTTTTTTCTTTTTTAATTATTCACTTGTCTTTCTAATGCAGCAAAGAGCAACAGTTTGTCCCCTTTCGATCTCTCCTCCATTTCATTATTTATTATCTATTCGTTTATTCATATGTTTATGTATTTGTTGTGAACTATTGTTTAATATAATAGATATATAATATATATAAAAATCAGAGTTAAAAAGCCACTCAGAACGTAAAAAGTGCTCAACCATGTAGGGAGCGACAAACCTGAGGAGAGCGTTTTTAGCTTGAAACAAGCTTGTAGGTTTTAATCTCTTCATTTTAAAATCCTATTTTAAACTGATATATATATATAATATATATATATATATATATATATATATATATATATATATATATTCATCTTGCCTTTCTAATGCAGCAAACATCAACAGTGATCATGCTGGGTGCTAGTGCTTCTGCCTCCGTGACAGACCTTTCTTGATATCATGGGTGTTGGCTGTTTCTCTCCAACGTGATGCTTTGATAAAAAAAAAAGTACCAATGACAATTATGTACGACATGATTCAATAACAGAACTATGCTAACTGTAGTAGATTAAAAAAAAAAAAAGAAAAAAAAAGGAAAAAAAAACGAACAAGTAAACCCTAGTCTACACTCCCTGAACCCCCCCCCTACCCGAACCCCAGCTGCAGGTCGGCTGCTCGCTCGCAACACACACACCACACACACACACGCACACGCACCGCACCGCTCTCCCGCTAGCTTTTCCCTTCCCCCATGGACCTGGCCTGACCCAACCGTCAGCGTCAGATGGTCAGCCATGACAAGAGCCGGATGACCTTTCTACCGTACACGAACAGCCGTAACCCCCCCCCCCCCCCCCCCCCTTCCATTACCCACGTGACCCGGCGGTGATCTCCTGATGACCTCATCTGCCACAGCAGAAACCTTTTTTTTTTTTTTTTTTTTAAAGCCAATTGGTAAGCGAACGGCCATGGACATCCATCTACTTTTAAAGTGTGTACGTCTGTGGTGCCACCTGTC
>CM031616.1:19248303-19250803 GCA_018398815.1 Conus ventricosus | reverse complement strand
CTCTCTTTCTCTATGCCCCCCCCCCCCCCACCCCCCTGTCTCCCTCTCTCTTTCTCTCTCGCTCTCCCCATCCATCCCCGGAACAATCGATCAAAATCATCTTTTATTGTCTGGGCCCGTAGTCGGGGCCAGGACCCAGGCAGGGAGGGGGGGGGCCCCAAATGGGTGTGATGGGCTTCCCCGACATGAAGGGCCGGGCTCCCTCACTGTAGGTCCCGCTAATTGCGTCGGGTGTGGAAGGTTCGGGGGCACATTAGAGCCATTACGGCGGCTGCGGTCAGACGCCTGGAATCTATTCGGAGATAGGTGGCGCCCCGGTTGCCGAGCGAGGACCATGGACAGGTCTACTAGAGTGATGGGCCTTGTCTGCAGGAGGATGTAATTATTGACAGTGCCTGGGCGGGTTCCCCTAAGTTGCCTTTTGTGGTCGTCTCTTCTCTTCCTCGTCGGTTCCCCTCCCCCCCCCCCCCCCCCACCCCCATCTCCCCCCTCTTCCCCATCCCGCCCTCTTCCTCTATCGCCTGCCAACTCCACTCACACATGTACCATCGAGTTGTCTGCGTTAGGGAAAAGTGAATTGCCCTTTCTTTTGTGGTTTAAAATGTCGAAGTGCTTGTGCGTGTAACGGGGTTGTTTCTTTCGTCGGGTTTAAAAAAGCGACAACACGTCACTTGCACGTGAAACACGCCGTGCAGGAATCGACCGCTGTGCCGCCTTGTAAGGCAGGGAAAAGAGGAGGCAGGCGAAAATATAACCCTCCCTGATGAAATCATCTTTCGCCGAGACTTGTCTTTATAAAGGAAAACTTCTACCTCACCCTGCGCCTTCTTTTTTTCGTTAAAATCTGTTTAAAGCACCTGGTTTATAACTGAACGCAAGGAATGTGTACAGACTGACATACTTGAAAGCTGTGAGTGTTGTCCTTTTGCTGAGGATCAGACTGTCTTTTTGTTTTTTTAGAGTCTTGTCTGTCTTCTGAAAATGTCATAAATGTTGGCAAAACTGCTCTGAATATGAATTATTGTCTTTTTGAATTCTGGTCGGAAAAGACAACTTCAGGCAAACTTACAACGACCACTGAAGACGTTCATCGTTGATCTCTCCCTCTGTCTATCGTTTTCCCTCCTATGAATGATTCCACTGTCTCCCTTCACCGTTACCCAGCTTCTGTCCCACATATTTCATTTCTACGATAACATTCAAACATTGTGAAAATCATCGCAATGTCTAGAATCACCTATATGTATGACTGGACTTTAAAAAAGGGATTCTTTACTTTTCAATGACCAACCATTTCTCGGTGTAGAAAGAAACCGTATACGCCAAAGTGTGGACAAACGATACCACTCTGCGATACCTTGACTGTCTTTCAGTAAACCAAATTGTTTTCACGCTCGCACTTCGCCTGTAATAACAGTGCAGTGCAACTCTTCAGTGACGATCCTCGGAAACCCTAAGCTTGGTCTGTAGAGGAAGGGAGACTTGGTTGTGAAGCAAGTATAGTATAGTCAGAAATGTTCCAGACAAAAAGGAATGGGATCAATCGTTCACAAGGCCGGTTTCAGTGGAGGGATTTTACAATAGCATTCTTCGAATCTGGAAACATTCTCTGGAAACATTCACTGGAAACATTCACGACAAAGCCTAATGCTACTGATTTCATAGTTTTCTGTAGACAAAGCGTTCGACATCGACCAGTGAACTTGCTGCATGAATCTTTGCATTACAAACAACACTAGGATCACAACCTGTGTGTGAGAACGGTCTACTCGTGGACAGAACCCAAAGGTACCAGCATGGAACATGACATGTCTGTCCTCTGGTGACTGCCAGTGAGCAGGTCACAGAAAGCACAGTACTTTTCTTTGGCGTAAAAACCCGTGCACACATTACATATGAACGACAGCTCCCTTTCGGTAATATTTCAAGCAAATCAAAAAAGTATACACACAATAACTTTCTTCGCGAAAAACGTCAAACAACACAAACGGTCAAAAAAAAAAAAAAGAACTCACGTATTGGTTGAATCAGAAAGGTAGTTCACTGTACAGTTCTGACTCCAACCGAAACAACTGGGCACCGTTCTCGTGCGTTTATTATGTGTGTGTGCGTGCTTTTCTTGCAGACAGGCAAACCAACGGGCGTGGATAGAAACATAACCTTGACCGAGGTGACAAACAATCGTTGCCTTGGAGTCAACTTTGAAGCAATTACGGTAGACCCACACCATTAACCCAAACAAAAGTTCACTTCAGGATGTTGCCCGCAAAATAAATGACGACCACGCGATCTGATCCCACACTGGCCTTGCTTGGACGGGAGAGGGTGGGCTGGGGGGGGGGGGGGGGGGGGGGGGGGAGCGATGCCACTTGTCCACGATCATCAAGTGAAGGTAGCTTAAGATTGATGGACACAGTGTATCAGTCAAACAGATATCGGCACCGCTAACAAAGGTCTGGTTCTCTTGGGGGAAAGAGATCGGCACAATTTGTTTCGTCGA
>CM031616.1:19210803-19228303 GCA_018398815.1 Conus ventricosus | reverse complement strand
AAATATATAGTGCAAAGAAAAAAAATTTGTTACTCATTACGTAAATATTAATACTAGGATATCGAAATTATGTAGTAGAAAAAAGAAAATTACGTACTTTTTCATCATCAAAATAACTATGCAGTTTTTAACAACATAACCAGAGAGAGAGAGAGAGAGAGAGACAGACAGACAGACAGACAGATAGACGGAGACAAAGACAGAGAGAGAGAGAGAGAGAGAGAGAGAGAGAGAGAGAGAGAGAGAGAGAGTCAGAGAGACAGAGAGGATGACTAAATGAATGTGTCTATTCATTTACGTTTCAGCCTCTCATGAAGGGCAAAAGCGAGTATAATATATAACGCATCAAAATACGAAACAAAAGGGGAAAAAAAAAAAAAAAACATTACAGTGACAACAATCCTGTCATGCTACATTACCAAGTAGCTCTTTCTCTCTATCCGAAAGGGCATTACAAAACAGAACTAAGGCAAACAACAACAACACATTACAGTGACAACAATCCTGTCATGCTACATTACCAAGTAGCTCTTTCTCTCTATCCGAAAGGGCATTACACAACAGAACTAAGGCAAACAAATAAACGAACACACAAAGAAACAAAAATGAGTAATAAAAAAAACAACAACAACAGGGCACACCCAACATCAGGCTTAGTGCAGGACATCAATAAGCTTAGTCTCCATAAACAAGGTTCCTTATCAAACATTAGGCCGGAGAGTTTGTTGATCTTGTTACTTTCACTCTTTAGCTACAAAGAACTTTTTTGTTTTTGTTTTGACGTCGTGCCTGAGAGAGAGAGAAGAGAGAGAGAGGGATAGAGGGAGGGCGGGTTAAGAGAGAGAGAGAGAGAGAGAGAGAGAGAGAGAGAGAGAGACGATGAGAGGGAGAGAGACGAGACGCTGAGAGAGAGGAGAGAGAGAGAGAGAGAGAAGAGAGAGAGAGAGAGAGAGAGACGCTGAGAGAGAAAGAGAGAGACGGAGAGAGGGAAAAAAGAGACAGAGAGAGAGAGAGAGACAGAGACGCAGAGAGACAGAGAGAGAAACAGAGAGACAGAGAGAGACAGAAAGGCAGACAGACAGAGAGAGAGAGTGAGAGAGATGGGTTGGGGAGGGGGAATAGGATGAAGGGTGTGCGAGGGGAGGGGGAAGGGGAAAGGAGAGGTTGAAGAGGTGAAGGGGGTGGGAGGGGGCTGAGGCGGTGGTGTTGGGGTGCGGGTGGGAGGGGGGGAGGGAGGGGGGAGGGGGGGGGAGAGTGTGCGTAAAGAGAGCTTCCCTGCCGAGCGGAGTGGCAGACACAAAAAGTTTGTTTACGTCACACGGACCTGCTCCCGGGCTTAATTCGAGTTACAGCTGTTTGCCACAGGAGTCACTGAGATGGAAAACGTTGGGCACAATAAAAACACAGTGAGATGGCGGCGAGGAAGGCAGTTTGGGGGGAGTGTGGAGGGGGGGGGGGGGGGGGGGGGGAGGGAGGATGGGGGGGGGGGGGGATGTAAGAGGTGTGGAGGGGCGGGAGCTCGGTTTCTTGTTCTTGTTCTTGTTCTTCTTCTTCTTCTAATAGAATGACGCATTATTGTGCAGAAATTGAAAAAAAAAAGAAAAAATGAAAAAATGAAAGAAAGAAATTGGAGGAAGAGCGAGGGGATGATGGAATTTTAGTGGGTGATGAGATTTAACGGACTAGAGAGAGAGAGAGAGAGAGAGAGAGAGAGAGAGAGAGAGAGAGAGAGGAGGACGGGTCGGGAAGGGTGGTGGGATCGGAGAGGAGGGGTGGGTGGGAGGGTGGTTGTGGTGGTGATGATGGTGGTGGTGGTGGTGGTTGGACGCTGACGTGTGAGAGATGTGGAGGGAAGCAGGCGGGGGGGGGGGGGGGGGGGGTAGGGGAGGAGGGGGGGGGGGGGATGGGCGAGGGAGGGAGTCATCGGAGATGCCAGGGACGTCACTCACAGTCATCCTCCCCTCTGACCTCCACTCCCTCCTGCTCCCCCCCCTCCCTCCCCGACCCTCCCCGACCTCCCCCCCCTTACCCCCCACCCCCACCCCTCCTGTCCCGCCCTCCGCTAATAGAGGTCGACGACCTCGCGTCACCGGCCCCGGTCCGGGGTCGTGACGACACGTGTCAATGACGTCAGCGCACTCATCACGGCCTGCCAATCGGAACCTGATTTGGCTATGCATTGAATTCCTGATGGTTAAATCTGGAGGGATGATAAAGGATCAGAAATCATTTCTCCTGTCTGTCTGTCTGCCAGTCTCACGCACGCACGCACGCACGCAGCGCCGAGGCTGCCCATCATGTGATGGAATGAGAACTTCGCGCTCCGTTGCTTGTGGTAGGGGGAAGCGGGAGTTGTTGGGGGGAGGGGGGGGGGGGGGGGGCGGAGGGAGAGGAAACCTACAAAAACCCGAAGATGGGGACTCAACTCTGCGGGCGCCGCCTAAAGTTGAAAATGTTACCGTGAAGGATGATGCACGTGATACATACAATGCGGACAATATTTCCGCCATCGTGGTTACACCCAAATGGAGAAAGGAGTTGGAAAGGGAGGGGGGGGGGGGGGGGGGGGAGGCGGTAGAGAGGAGGAGGAGGGAGGAGAAAAAGAAGAAAAAGAAGAGGCACAAGGAAGAAGAGAAGAAGAAGAAGGTGGTGGTGGAGAAGGAGAAGAACAGGAGGAAGGAGAAGAAGAATGAGAAGGGGAAGAAAGACAAGAAAAAGAAGAAGAGGATGAGGAAGAAGAAGGATGAGGAAGAGGAGAATAAGTATTCATAAGAAAGGAATTAATGATTTTTTTAAAACGTTATGAGTTCGGAGAAAAGAAAAAAGAAAAGGAGAAAAGAATGGAGAAAAAGAGGATGCAGAAGAAGAAACAGAACGAAAAAAAAGACAGTTATCATCATCATGATCATCATCATCATTACCATCATCATCATCAGCAGCAGCAGCAGCAGCAGCAACACTGGCATCATTGTCAGGATGATGATGATGATTGTTGTTGTTGTTGTTGTTAAGAATTTTCATATAGCCTATAATCTGGGTTTGAAACCAAGCTCTAAGCACTTTACAGTCTCCTGTCCTTTACATAACGGACTGGCTGCCTACTAGGGTAGAGCCGACTGGAGACCTGTCTCCTGGTACTACAATCGTTTCCCGTGTCATTCATCCGAATATCAGTCATTTCATTTTACCAGGTTTATTGATTTTTTTTTTTAAAAAGAGGATCCATACTACATGTGTAAGTGTCATCCATACCAACACCCAAACTGGCCTCTTCCAAAAGTTGGTAATGAGAGTTAACGTGTGTGCAAGATGTTACGCGTTCGTTAACACAGGACACGTCGCTTTGTAGTCTCATTCGAAGGACTTTGAGGGAAATGGAATCAGAACCAACGTTCATTTCGAGTGAAAAGTCCGCATGGACCGAACGGGTCCGGCGGAGATTCGAACCCGCAGCCCAGGATCACCAGGGTGAAGTGTCCGGCGCTGTTCTTGCTGACTGAGCTGGTCTGACCCGGGCGAGTTGTCAGAAGAAAGATAAAGATAGGCTAAAGAAGACATAAAAGAGGAACAATAAAGATAGGCCAGAGAAGACATAAAAGGAAGGAAGATAAAGATATGCCAGAGACGTCATAAAAGAGGAACAATAAGATAGGCCAGAGAAGACATAAAAAGAAGAAAGATAAAGATAAAAGAAGAAAGATAAAGATATGCCAGAGACGTCATAAAAGAGGAAAGATAAAGATAGGCCAGAGAAGACATAAAAAAGAGGAAAGATAAAGATAGGCCAAAGACGTCATAAAAGAGGAAAGATAAAGATAGGCCAGAGAAGACATAAAAAAGAGGAAAGATAAAGATAGGCCAAAGACGTCATAAAAGAGGAAAGATAAAGATAGGCCAGAGAAGACATACAAGAAAAAACGAGACGACTTAGAAGAGGCGGAGGAGGAAAAGGAGAAAGAAGAAGAAGAGGAAGAAGAAGAAGAAGAAGAAGAAGAAAGAAGAAGAAGAAGAAGAAGAAGAAGAAGAAGAAGAAGGAGGAGGAGGAGGAGGAGGAGGAACAGAAGAAGGAGGAGGAGGAGGAGGAGAAGAAGAAGAAGGAGGAGAAGAAGAAGAAGAAGGAGGAGAAGAAGAAGAAGGAGGAGAAGAAGAAGAAGAAGGAGGAGAAGAAGAAGAAAAGAAGAAGAAGAAAAAGGAAACGAAGAAGAAGGAAAAAAAGAAGAAGGGGAGGAGGAGGAGGAGGAGGAGGCGGAGGAGGAGGCGGAGGAGGAGGTAGCACAAGAAGACGAAGAAGAGTTAGAAGAAGAAATAAACAAACAAGATAATGATTGTTATTAAAAGATAGAAATGAAACCTGTCTGTCTCTGTCCTTCTCTGTCTTTGTCTCTCTCTGTCTCTCTCTGTCTCTGTCTCTCTGTCTCATTCTTTATCTTTGTTTCTCACTGTCTCTCTGTCTTTGTGTCTCTTTCTCTCTCTCTCTCTGTGCCTGTCCGTCTTTCTGTCTCTGTCTGTCTGTCTGTCTCTCTCTCTCTCTCTCTCTCTCTCTCTCTCTCTCTCTCTCTCCCTCCCTCTCTCTCTCTCTCTCTCTCTCTCTCTCTCTCTCTCTCCGCACTCAAAATAGTACCGCCCCCTGATTCGTGCATGGCATGGCCGGAATTCTCTCCCCTGTGCGATCGTTCTGCACCACGACATGGTGAAGACATGGGCGGGTGAACGCGGAAAAGGTGCTTCACGCCAACAGAGACCAAGACCTCTGGATCGGTTCCGTCGGAACCATAGTCGACAAAACCCCTTGGTCGGTGGATTTCGGCGTTGATGACTCCAATGCTCGATGACTTACAGCAGCATCAAAAAATCCGATGATCAATGAATCCATTCCATAAATACCTACGGTGGTACCGGATGTGTCCCGTTACCAGTGAATCTTTTCGTCTCTGGATCCTGCGTTCAGAAATTGCTCTATTGATAGATCGTTTGCATTCGTTGATCGATCCTCCGAATACTCATCGATCCCAGTGACCTAGGACTGAAGTGATCCGAACCGTGTGATAGTGGTGACAAGTCAAGGCGAGAAGGGTCGGTGAAGTCGCTGTGATCCAAATGGTCTGTCAGGTTGTGGTAGCCCGGATAGGATTCGTAACCGACGTTTGAAGCTCATTCAGTCAGGTTGACCTGAACGTGACCCAGTTAAGGCGACCTTGATCTTTGACCTCGATGTGCGTCGCCGTTTTCATTGACTTCGAACGACGTCACTGGTGGAACAATCCGGTACTAATTTTTTTTTTTAATTTTTTTTTTAACCTTGCTTTTCATGCGGCATGGAACGAATCATCTACATTTCCTACCTTTTCCCCATTTCACTATTCATTTGTTTTCTGATTTCAGTCTAATTAAAAAAGAAAAAGATGTTACTGGTTCCGCAAGACAATATGGACAAAGAGATCACAGGACAAAGCACGATGCGTTTTCGACCTCATATGTCTTCTTCAGGTAAGACAAACAGCACTCAGGATAATGAAAACGATGATTTTGGTCTGGCACCGGTCGATCTAGGGTTCTTTTGACGCTAAGTTCTACCACCTACGACAACCGCCCTTCTTGTGTGAGTCCGGCGTTAGACGATCAAGGGATCAACAGGCAGGGAGAATGACGAACGACATGCTGCCGCTGTATTGGGAATGCGAGTCGCGCCGCTTGAACCTAACCTATTTAGTTGTCCGTCTGCAACGACGACGACGACAACAGTAACAACAACAGCAAAGAAAAGGGGGCGGCATTTTGCTCTTCCAGTGCTGCCGGAGCAGCGCTCTTCTGCTTCTTCTGTCGGCATTGTCACAGTCTCAGTCCAGGAAGAAGGACGCAGTTGAGTTATGTCAGTGTGTCTGCCGCCAGACTGGAAGAGAGTGACCTGCGACGTCATCATCAACCGTCCCTTCTCTCTCTCTCTCTCTCCTCTCTCTCTCTCTCTCTCTCGCTCTGAGAGGGACCGATGTAAACGTGGAGCTCTCACTGTGCATTGATGCCGCGGACAGTAGCAGCGTTGGTTAACTCTGCCGCTTCCTTCCGGTTTTCAGGGGGGGGGGGGGGGGGGGGGGGGGGGTCATTCATCCCTTGAAAGGAGGTGTATGTCTCCTCTTTAGTCGACTGCACTCCTCCAAGCGATGTGAGAACGAAAACAACAACAGCAACAGCAACAACAAACAACAAACGACAAACCAACATAAACGCTCTTTGCGTCGGAGACCGAGATCAGCTCGATGATCGCAGATTGTTGGTCGAGACGTTGACTGTTTCGGAGGGTGGACGGGAATGAGGTAAGGCACTGCTGCTTACAGCCCAGCCGACCGCAAAGGGCCAGTCACCGCGTTTCAAGTCAACTCGGGCTGGAAAGAAAGGTTAAATGTAAGGGTACTTGGGCTCACGTGAGATGTGGTGGTTTAGGGTGGATGATAAGCGGGTAGGTGAAAATTCGGGGCGCCAGGCGTGGGAGGGGGTTACCAGCGGAACAGACGGATGGTTTGACGTACGGGGACTCTTCACGTGAAAAGAGATGGATAGGATTTTTAGGGGATCAAAGGATGCAATATTCAGGAAGTATAACATGTACGGCAACGGAAAGAAGATGCGCGGCGCTGGGGCAGCTGGGAGAGGAAGGAAGAGTTAGAGGGAAGAGGTTCTTTGATACGGGGGGGGGGGGGGGGGGGGGGGGGGGAGGGGGGGGGGTAGAGGACGTGGACTCTTCTTCTCTCATCACAGACGCTCTCCCTCTCGCGTCAACGACGACTCCGGTGCGTGCGGTGCGTGGCCTTTCATCTTGCGCCTGTCCCCGACATCAGCATGGGGCATCAGGTATCTGATGTGTGACCGCGGACACTCACAGGCTTCTGGCCGGCCAGGTAGGTCCACTTCCACCCTCCCCCCCCCCCCCCTCCCCCCTCCCCCCCCCCCCTGTTTTAAAACTGCCGGAATTGGCGGCAGCCCGGGTCGTGGACGTAGTTGTCGCGCCCGTATCAGTCACCACCATCACTGGCAATCTGAACCGCCGACGCCCCCCCCCCCACCCCCACCCCTCCCTGCTGTCTCCCCACCTCCCCCTCCGCACCCCCGGAAACGCCGCAGATAATAATACTGCCCGCCGTCATCATCCACACCTGTGACCGACCTGGTAGCGGCAGGACGTCATTTTGCCTACCTGTCACCCCTCCCCCTCCTCCCCCCTTCCCCCTCCCCGTTCCCCCATTCTCCCCGTCCTCCCACTTTTCGCGCCGCTCTCACCTTTCCCATTCCCCCACGGTTTCAACTTATACGCTGGTCAAACATGATGGAGAAACATGTCCCCTCTTATCTCCCCTCCTCACCTCCCTCCTCACCCTCATCTTCTACCGCCCCCCCCTTCCCTTCCCCTCCCCCCCCCCCCCCCCCCCCCCCCCCCCCCCCCCCCCAACCCTTTCTAGACTTCATCTGACCGTCAGTGTGTGACCAGCACATGAAAGCGACATTAACGACAGGGTCGGACAGCGGGGCCGTTTTAATGGCCCCCCTCAAAGTGTCCCGTCCTGAGCCAGCCGGTAAGTTTAGGAGCTGGGATGTGAAAGGGGGGGGGGAGAGAGGGGAGGGAGAGGGGTGAGATCCAGACAGACAGACCACTCCTATCTCACACCCTGCCGGCTCCGGTGTCTCTTTACTGCTGGGACTCTTTCCCAAACCCCCCCCCCCCCCCCCCCCCCCCCCCTCTCTGTGTGTCTGTCTGTATCTCTGTCTGCCTCCCTCTCTCTTTACCTGCCTCCTTTACCTGCCGGATCTGCTTGAAAGGCGCCGCTGAGCGTGGGGCGCCGGTGTTAACTGTGGGCTGGGATCATCCTCCCTCTTCAGATTACGCTCCGGGCGGGTTGGGTGGGTGGGTGAGGCTGGGGAGTAGAGTTGCACGCGAGCTCATCTCTCTGTGTGGTGTCTGTCTCTCTGCTCTCATTCTCTTTCTCTCTGTCTCTCTGTCTCTTTGTCTCTGTCTCTGTCTGTCTGTCTGTCTGTCTGTCTGTCTGTCTCTCTCTCTCTCTCTCTCTCTCTCTCTCTCTCTCTCTAGCTCTCTCTCTCTCTCTCGCTCGCTCGCTCACTCGCTTTCTCTGTAACTCAAAATGTCGGCTTGTCACTCTCCTCTCATGATATCAGACTGAAATATGAATTACTGATTATAAGTCTGAATGATAAAAAACTGATTTTTTTTTTCTTCTTCTTCTTTTTTTTCTTTTTTTTTTATAGTGAAACTCGCCTTCGTATGTCAGTTGTGCATTGTCTCCCTTGCTATGGATGGATGGACTTCTTTCACATAGTTAATTGATCATTTGAATTTGAGTCTTCCTTCAACGACACAGTCCTCGGGGAAGAGAAAAACAAAATGAAACGCAGATTAGGTAGGCCTACCCTAGACGAGTATTTTGGGCGACATACACAACACTTTCTTCCACCCTCCACGTCTCACTATCGTTCCACTACATCGTCTGCAAGATTTTTTTTTTTCTAAGGGAGAGAACCGAAGGACGCTTGTATTCTATGACGTTCTAAAGTACTCTCAAGAGACACAGATTATCCCAGATGAGCGCACGTGGCAGTCTTGGGCAACTGGGCAGTTTAAGTAAGAAAGATAGAAAGAAAGAAACAAACAATGAAACAACAACAAAACAACGGTAATAACAACAACAGTAACAACAAGAACGACAACAGCAGCAGCAACAACAACAACAACAAAAGAAACTTTATGAGCTCAGTGTGAAACTGAGCTGACAGGCGAAGGAAACATTCCCAGATTTGTCCCCAGGGTTTAAAACCTGAGAACAGGGAGCTAAATCGCCTAACATGTACCCGTTCGTCACGCCTACACACACAAACGCTGGTGCGCGCGCGCAACCTCCCCCCCCCCCCCCCCCACACACACACACACACACGGGAGCGCGCGCACGCTCACTCGTGCGCGGCATAAACACCACACACACATGCTCACACACACATGCTCTCACACACACGCACACGCACACATACCACACACACACGCGCGCGCGCGCGCGCGCACGACACACACACACACACACACACACACACACACACACACACACACACACACACCTGGAGCTTTGCAATTTCCCGCCTCATTCCCTGGCCATGTGGTGCTGGTGGTGGTCATGGCAGAGAGACAGACGATGATGATAGGATCCCTGAGCTCTGCCCGTGCTTGACCAGCCTGACCCCCTGTGAAGGGCTATCGGCTAATCAACAGAGGCGGTCAGTGGGGCAGTCTGTGCTGCCACTCCGCTGTGCCCCTATCGTCTGTCCTTTCATCAGTTCCAGACCCCCATCATCCAATCACAGTCCCTGCTATAGATCAAGTCCCTGGGCGGCGGCTGGGGCTTTTCATGGCCTTCCATTCTGTGTGTGTGTGTGTGTGTGTGTGTGTGTGTGTGTGTGTGTGTGTGTGTGTGTATGTGTGTAGGTGTGTGCGTGTGTGTGTGTGTGTGTGTGTGTGTGTGTGTGTGTGTGTGGTGGTGGTAGTGGTGTGTGTGTGTGTGTGTGTGTGTGTGTGTGTGTGTGTGTGTGTGTGTGTGTATCTATGTGTGTATGCGTGTGTGCGCGCACGCGCGCGCGTGTGTGTGTGTGTGGAGAGAGAGAGAGAGAGAGAGAGAGGAGAGAGGAGAGAGGAGAGAGAGAGAGAGAGAGGAGAGAGGTATGGCTGATGTACTAAACTTCGGCAGTGCTGAGGAGTGTTCAGACTACGCTGCTTCCCCCTAACTTTTCCCAAACTGTTCCCTACACATTCCTGCATGTCCGTCTCATTTTCTCTACGTTTCTTCCTCGTACCTTTCCCCGCATCTTTTGGCCTTTTTCCTGCTAAATCATAAACAATCAAGGTAATGTTGCTGCCGTAAAAAAAGTGGAAGTTACGAGGGGGGGGGGGGGGGGAGTTCAAAGCCTTGATCTCTGTTCAGGCTGGGGCAATGTCTCGTCAATGTAGGTATTGGCACAGTCTTGACACCCTACTGGTACTCTACACCACACTGCTCGAGGGGGTCCGTTTTGTCTTTGACATGGGTCAGTTGCTGGCGTAGAGAGTTGGTGGGTTTGTGGAACACTTTGCATCCATGTTGTTGGAAGGTCCTGGCTAGACGCTCTGAGTCTCCTTTAATGTAAGGGATCCCCGCTTTTACACTGTCCGCATCTGTAGAAGAGGGGTTGTCCCACATCCATGCAGGGTATCCATTAGCGGAAAAGGCAGTCTTGATGAGAGAAATGAAATGAAATGAAATGAAATGAAAATGGTTTATTCATATATATAGGCCATAGCCCCTATATGAAGGGGAGTGCGGCATATTCAACAATTCAAAACAAAGAAAATGTACTAAATGATACCATACACAAACAGCAAGAAACAAAAATCAGCTGTGCTAAGAACACAATACATCTCTTATCTTAAAGGCGTGATAAGGAAAAGGCTAACATTTTTCACTACATTTTCATTGGCAGAAGCCATCAGCATACACAAGCGGAAGAGACAGGGCTGCTTATAATATTTTTCTGGAATAACTTCTCTCTAATATTCTGAATAGCTGGGCATACTAAAACAAAATGTACTTCGTCTTCCTTCGATTTTCTGCACAGTGGACATATTAAATCATGAGCAGTATGAGCCCTGTATCTTAGGTAATGAACTCTTATTTCTGATACTCCAATCGGAACTTAGATGTGATCTGTTTCAAAGATCGACTTAATTTAAGGGTTATGTATGGCTTAACAGAATGAGATAATCCATTCAGCAAAGAGTACATTTCAAAAACGTTCACTGGTTTGGATATGGTCTTGCCAGTTCTGCCAGCTACAATCAATCAGTCTTTGTTTGAAGCTACGGAATAAACATTTGAACATTTCCTACTCCCTGATTAACCCAAACATGACCATAACCAAATTTAAACAAGCATAACTTTACATTGGTTGCCCAATTATGTTTATCTTTAGCATCAAGATGCAACAGTGTCAAATATGCTTTGCGTGGCAGCCTGTTTTCTTCCATGCTGATTAGTCTCAACCAATACTTACACATCGAAGAACAGAATTGACTGTAATCGGATATCTGTTTGTTTCGCCATAAACTAAGTCATTTGGTGTACGCCTGTGTACACCAAGAAAACGTTTTAAAGCACACAGATGAACCTTTTCACAATGTTCAGCAGCTTTTTCTAAACCCCACAGTTCTGCCCATACTGAACAATAGGCTGTATTTTGGCATCAAAATTTTTAGAAGTATTTCCAAAGAATCATTTTAAGCAGATACAATTTCTGCATGATGCTTAACAAAGCCATCTTTCCGCGACTCGCTAAATCTCTACATGCACCTGTAAAACTAATTTGTCGAAAAATGTATACCAAGATACTTATAGACATTTACAACAGGTATTATAACTCCATTATAGGTCCATCGTTCTCTAGCTGCTAAATACCCTCCCTTTCTAAAAACAACAATATCACTTTTATCTAAATTAACACGTAGATCCAGATTGAAAGCTGCGTTTTGCAAACTGTTTAGCTGGGTCTGTAGTCCAACGATAGTTTCAGACATTAAAACAATGTCGTCAGCTAACAGTAAGATGAACAGTTCAAAGCGTCAGGTTGAAAACATGCTCCATGTCTTCCTTTCCTTACGACTTCCAGAGCTAATTCATTTATAAATAAAGAAAACAATACAGGGCTACATACATCACCCTGTTTAACACCAGCGGTGCAATTAATAACATCCGACAACCTGTTTCAGTTTTAATTCTAGCTTTCACGTCTTTGTACATGCTCTGGATACATTTGAACAGTTTTCCTCGTATCCCATTCTTGAGTAAATTGGCCAAAGTAAGTTACGATTTACTGAATCAAAGGCTTTTTGAAAATCAATGAAAGCAACGTACAGTTTTTTATTAGCAGCAAATTGCTTCTGTATTAAAGCCATGAGCGTGAACATTGTGGTCAGTTGTGGAGTAACCTTTTTAAATCCTGCTTGTATATCTCCGGTAATGTCGTTTTCTGTTACCCACGCTTGAATTCTACTATTGATGACAGTACCATAAGTTTGCTGCTGATGTCACTTAAAGCAATGCCTCTATAATTACTAGGGTCATTTGCGTCTCCTTTTTTGTACAGTGGTAGGATAAGACTCGCACCAGTTATACGGAAAAAAAAACACCTTTGTCAAACAAAACATTGAAAAATTTAACAAAAAAATCATAATGTCATCGCATGCATATTTAAGGAGCTCGCCAATTATTTCATCTGGTCCGGCAGATTTACCAAGTTTCAATTTCTTTAAATGCTAGAAGGATTTCCTCTTTAGAGATGGGACGATTGAAAACATAGTTATCCTCATTATCATCTACCTCTACGGTATCACTTAAGGCATCAATTGAATCAAAGCTTTCGACTTCCTTTTCAAGTAATGTTTTAAAATGTTGAAACCAGTCATCGATTGTAACATCATTCCTTGTGTACCTACGTTTAGGAGAAATTCTATTGACATTACTCCAAAATTCCTGCTGATTTTGTACAGAATCGATTAAAGATTTAACGACAGTATTATTAAAAATCTTTTCCTTCATTTTCAGTAGGTTTTTGTACTCTCGTCTACTTACACAATATTCAGCACGATCACTTGCATCCAGTGTGCACCTCCATTTTTTATGTAACATCAGCACTGTTCTTTTCTTTACACAACATTCCTTATCATACCAATCTTGTGATTTAAACCTGCCGTTTACCACAATACGTTTTCTCATACACGTTGCTGCATCTTTAATGCATTCATTAAACATGGAAAGCGCTTCGTTAACATCGACATCAACTAAATCAATGGCGGCATTCAGACGTAAATTTGTATACTCAGATTTGATGGAATTCAAGTATAACCCTGCATTTTCTGCATTCCAGATAAACTTGTCAAAAGCATATCTTTCTACTTCTTTTTTCGGAACAGGAGTGGTTTCGGTTGGTAAACGCAAGGACATCCTTACAGGCATATGATCGGAGTCAATTCTTTCCAAAACAGACATACGACAAAAATCACAAAGAATTGAAAACAAATCGTATGACATCACGAAATAATCAACAACACTACTGCCAACGTCGGAAATGTACGTGCAGCAACCCTGAAGGTCACCATCACACATACCGTTCAATATGCATAAATTTAAAGCAGTACATAAATCTAGTAAACATTTACCGTAAGGATTTAAAACCCTGTCTTGTGATTGTCTTCCAACATTTACGGAAGCGCTTTTGTAAAGTGACGTAGTCTCACTGGAAATGAAGTTCGGCGAAAATATTCGACGTTCTGCTGTTAAGATCCCCTGACAGCACAATATACACATCCTCTAATGTCACAATGCAGTCAATGAGACAATCTTCCAAATTAACAATACCGTTATCAACATCAAAAAAACGTTATAAAATGGTGAACCTTCTGGTTGCACTAAGCACAAACATATATCATGTCTTTAGGTAGGTCAAACAATGATTTATCTACTCTAAGTAAAAGAATATTTGAATGATTTGAATCTATCTTTGTCACATATTGTTTTAACTCTTTCCTTATTAAACACAGAACACCACCAGAACGTCTTCCTTGTCTTGATAACTTAACGGCAGGTTCACTGAATAACGTGTAACCTGGAAACTTGTCAGGTGTAACATACTCATGGAATGTTTCCACAAGACAAACAAAATCGTAAGCACACACGAAAGAAAGAAAATCTACGTCATACAGTTTTGACATTAATCCCTGAATATTCCAGTGTAAGAATGAAAATGTTTTAAATGTAACACCTGTATTAGCATCATCAATAGCATTCACATCATCAAAAACTGTATTTGCAATGTTAACAGTGACGGCATCATCAACATTGTCATTTACATTTTTATTGACTGAAAATCGGAACCGGAGGTACAGATAGCGTCAACGTCGACACTGTCACTGTCACTGCGACGACCCGAGCACATCCTGTCAGCATTGCACGGTGCCCTCACCTCTGTCACTGCACGTGGAACTTGAGTCGCCACTGACACTGACTCCAACACAGCGATACGGTCACCGACGCCCAACGGCCTGGTTGAACGCTGTCAACCTGTTCAGAAACCCCCATCCCCATCACAGCACGTGCAACATGGGTCCTGTTGACGGTGATGTACGCTCGCTTGTTTGCACTCGCAGAACAGAAGACAGGCTAGAAAACGGTTGTAATGTTAATTTGAGCCTCCGAGCTTGACAGATGCACTGGGTTAATTTCGTGAACAATTGGATAATATGATATGTACATTTTCCAGAAGGCGGCCTGACCGCCAAGACAAGTTGGAGTACTCACTTTGGGAGAGGTTGCGGAGGCAGAAGCGCTTTTAGGATCAGAAACGCTCCTCAGTCTTGACTGGCGCAAAGAGCTATCACTTTTCGTAGGTCCAGGGTTTAATTCCACATCCCCACACAACTGCAGAAAATCCATGTAGAAAAATTGAGTGAGGAGCAAACCTGCCAAGACACCGGCATGTTTCGTTCGAAGCCTCAATGTCGGAATCACAACAATGGCTTGAACCCGACGAAACATAAAGTTGATAAACATCCACAGAAAGGAACCACATTTCTGCCCTAAAGCACAAAGGTTCGGCTGGCATTGTCCTTCAGCTAAGCACTTGCAGACTATCAGCACTGTACAGACCATCAAACACGGCAAATTTCACCAACTTACGGGAGGAAAGGGCAGAACAACTTGTTCTCAGCAGACGCAATCAAAACCCCCCCTCTGATGAAGAAAAGGAGAGAGAGGGGAGGAGGGGGAGAGATTTTAAGAGAGGGGAGGGGGAAAAGATGGGGAGGGGGTGGGAAGGGGGAGAGAGAGAGAGGGGAGGGGAAAAGAGGGTTTTTTAAAGGAAAAATTTTAAGTATTATGTCTTTAAATTCAGGTTTTCAAAATTTTCCCCTTCCAAAAATAGAAAGAATGTCATAAGAGAGAAGAGAGAAAAGAAGAGAGAGAGAGAGAAAAGAGAGAGGGGGAGAGAGAGAGGGGAACTTTTTACTTTAAAACCACCCCGTTTAGTTCCTAATTCTAAGGCCCCCATTTTAAACCATTCCCCCCAAAAAAGGGTGAGATCACCAGTTTACAGGGGAAAAAAAACCCAAAAAACGACCCCCCCCCAAACTTGGGGCCCAAACCCCCCCTTGGGACTCCCCTTGCCTGTGCTTCCTGCCCCTTTTTGGAATTCGTAAAAAAAGCTTTGCAAACAAAAAGAGACCGTTTCTCTCCAGATTGAAAAAAGGGGGTAAAAACGAACCACCCGAAAAAACGTTTTTTCCCACAAAAACAAAAAACAAGAGATGTAAGGGCAGTCAGGGGGGAATAGGGGAAAAACCCAAGGCAACAATCGGGGGAGTACCCGGGTTGGGGGGCCCCGTGCAGAAAAAGGGCGTTGCCCTTTAATTTTCCCAGGCCCCGTCTTTGCCCCATTTGGGGGGGGGGGGTTTTTCCCCCGAGGTTACTCTGTGTAAATTCTAACCTCCTGAAGTCTAAAATCCTTCTGGGGTCCTGTGTAGGGGGGGGGGGGGGGGGGGGGGGGGGGGGGGGGGGGGGGGGGGGGGGGGTGGGGGGGGGGGGAAAAGTGGAGGGAGGGGGGGTGGGTAAAGACAAAAAAATTTCCCTCCCACGAATTAAATTTTTTTTCTCGAAGAGGACCCTTTGTGTGTTAGACGGTTGGGGGGTTTACTTTTAAAAATGGAAATTTTCAAAAAACCCTTCCCGGGTCTCGGGGACGGTGAACTGTCCGGGGGTTCACCGTGTCAAAGGCACGGCATGACGGAAGGCGGACCCCATCCAATTTCCGTGAGCCTTTTAATCCTCCCCCAACTGAAAACGGTACCCCTGATTAAAATGAATGGCCGGGTTTGGGGGTTCAGCGGGGAAAAAACCCCAACCCCCGGGGGGTTCGAACTCACCCATCCCACTCTGCAGGAACCCCTGTATGGGATCCAAAAGATCCTTTGGGATGGATTCGCCCCCCCCCCCTCTTCCCCCCCCCCCCCCCCCCCCCCCCCCCCCTTTCCCAAACCCCCCCCCCGCCGAAAAAAAAAAAGAAATGCCCAAGGGAAAAATTGTTTTCTGGGCCTCGTCTTTTAAAGGGATTACACAAGCCCCGCCCCTTTCCCCTTCCCCACTCAAACCCTTTAAAAGAAAAGGGTCAAAAAACCAACCAAAAAGTTTTTTTTTTTTCTAAAACCCACCTCTGGGTAAAAAAATTGGGGGACTCTAAAAAGAGAAACGAAGGGGAAAAAAAAAAGAAGATACGGGGGAAAAGCCCATAATAAACCCGTTTCCACACAACAGGGCGAGTCTTCCTTTAAAAGGCGAGAGGACAAAACCCCGCCGTTTAGGGAAATAGCCCGGGGGAAATGACCCCCGGTTCCCGAATTGGCTGTGGCGGTGGCTGTGCGAGGCACGGGGGGTGATGTCGGTTTTCATCGTCGGTGAAAAGAGGCTGTCGTCCGGGTAAAAAAGCGCTATTTTAAAGCAGGGTGCCCGGGTGCCCCCCCGGCTCACTGGAGGGAGGGAAGGGCCAGCGCTGGTTAAAAAGGGTTTTTTACTTCCACAGTTTTGTCGCGCTACTTAACCCCTTATTGATCCCGGGCCCGGGCCCGGGTTCGTTTTTCCCTCTGGTCGAGGGGTTTTGGGGGGCCTCTCTATCTGTTTTTTCTCTTTCTCTCTCTCCCCTTTTTTTTTCTCTCTCTTTTCCCCTCTCTCTCTTTTCCCCTCTCTCTGTGTGTGTGTGTCTCTCTCTCTTTCTCCCCCCCTCTCTCCTCTCTCTCTCTCTCTCTCTCTCCCCTTTTTGTCTGTTTTTGCGGGTCGTTCTAGGTCCCTTTGCTTTTGGGTTCGCACAGCACCCCGCCCCCCGAAACGTTTGTTAAAAACACGCCTTGTATCAGACGAAACTTCCCGACTCGGGGGAATTTCCCGAGGGAAAAGTACCACGGGCCCTAGTTCCCCTTTTTTGTTGTTGTTGGGTTTTTGTTGTTGGGTTTTTGTTCCCTGTTCTGGAAAAGGGGGCAGAGCACTCAATCCCGAAAGGCGATCAGCAAACAGTCGTTGTTACTGATTGTCTTTGTTGGTTGAATATTGGTAGGAAAAATGCAAACAACACACAGGTCTTCACAAAAATGGAGGAAGTAAGCTTAGTTACACACACACACACACACACACACACACACACACACACACACACACACACACATACACGCACGCACGCACGCACGCACGCACGTACGCACGCACGCACGCACGCACACACACACACACACACACACACACACACACACACCACACACCACACACACACACACACACACACACACACACACACACACACACGTACACACACACATGCACTCACGCAGACACACACACACACACAACACACACACACACACACACACACACACACACACACA
>CM031616.1:19193303-19203303 GCA_018398815.1 Conus ventricosus | reverse complement strand
CGTTGACGTGTCCAGAGCGTAGAACAGAGCGCAGAACACTAAGCGTTGACGTGTCCAGAGCGTAGAACAGAGCGCAGAACACTAAGCGTTGACGTGTCCAGAGCGTAGAACACTAATCCTGAGCTTCTCCTTATATGATAATATCTTGGTATAAATGTTTCTTCACGTGACGGAAAACTGGGTCTCAATGATTACTTTCGTTTTGCAAATATTTTCACAGGAGTGACAAAAGAACAGAAAAAAAAAGTCGTCTCAAGCCTACATACAAATAGTTCTAGCTGTGTGAGGATGGTGGTAAAGCTGGGGGATCCACTGAACTATTCCGCTGCCGGGTGTACTCAAGATCCAGCAATAGCTGGTGCCTGTCAAGGAGCGTGAAACCTCTCACAAAAGGCATTAGACGCTTGGAGGCAAAAAGGGACGTTGTACGTAGTATACAAATAGGTAATAGACCAATTAACCAGGGTACCTTACCCATCACACACGGCCGAACTGTGTGAAAGAAGGCCGAAGTGGCCAGATGATAAACAACACCTAGGAGAGAGTTCGGACCTGCCCAGTGGCGAAAGGGGGAAGGGATGTAACCACTACGACCTCGGCGTTCCAAGTGAGCGCTAAATGCTCGGTCAGCTGAGGTTCTTTTGTAAACAGTCAGTGAAGAGCAGGGGCCTTGGAGTCGTTCGGATGGTGTTGCCGTGGGTCACTGTGTTGGTTCTATTGTCAGGCTGGCTGAATGCGTGTGGAGGTTGTAGTAGCCCTCCTTAAGATAATTACTGTGTTGAGTAACCACCGAAGTCGGCGGGAATTTTTCGATGTCCATCTGGGGCTAAGTGTGTGTTTGCTAATCAATTAGGTAGGGGTGTGTGTAAATGCTGATGTGTGGAAGAATGTAGCGAATGGAGAATTCAGGGTACTTGTGAACTAGGGGTTTGAGAAGCAGCGTGGACAAAGGCATGGCCCGGAGGGGAATCCTTTGTTTCCCTCCCTATATAAACTGAGGGAGAACAACGTGAGAGGAGAACAACACCAGGAGAGAGAGAGAGAGAAGGCAGAGGAGAGAGAGAGAGGAGAGGAGTGAGCAGGACAGAGAAAGGGTCGAGAGAAACGTGGTCTGGGAGATAGAAGAGACAGCAAGGTCTTAGAGTTAAAGACAAGCTGGAAGAGAAGGAAACTAAGTTTGAAGCCCAGAGGTGGGTGAAGACAGACAAACTGAAATTGAACCCAGAGGTGGGTGAAAGAGACGAAGAAGAAGAGTTCTACGTCGAGATCCCAGAGACGACCACAAAGACCAGTCCTGAAACCTGGAGCCAGTCAACCAAGGGCGTCACCATCAAGCAGTGCTGAAGAAGACTTGAAGAAACTTGTTCAAGAACTGTGGTGTGGTGTGGAAGCGTGGTTGTGTGTGTGAAAACCTGGCCAGGTAAGAAGTCATTTTATTATAACCCGGGATTAGGAAGTATTGATCTTTTATGTTTTGATATTTCATTGTGTGTGACTTGATTGTACATGATTAATTATAAGTAGCATAGAAATTGTATTTCTTGTTTCTCAGTCGTGTTAGGAGAGAAACGAATGCGTGACATCCCATTCCCAGAGAGAGGTGAATGTTTGGTGTGTGCATGAGTGTGCATATGCGTGTATGAGTGCAACGATACCTTGGTGTGTTAAGCCTGACTAATAATACATCAACTTAGTGCACTTAAGCAATACCATCACGATTTCCCCCGTCCTGGACAGTGCCAAACGGTCTTCTGGTCATTCTCTTCCAATCCACGCAAATCAATCACTTTGGAAGGAATTCTCTCGCTACTACTAGAAGCTGTGAAACCAAAGAACAGTATAAAGCGCAGCCGCTCTCTCGTCAGCTTCTACGGGATCCGTTATCAGTCTTAACAGCTGTGTTGTTGGAGGCATAGAGCAGAGATGTTGTTACCTTGCTATAGGATCTTTTGGGGGCGAGGTTCCATTCGCTCTTCTTCTTTTTGCTCTTCCAGGGAGAACTGATACTCCTGAAAGAGGTGGGGGGGGGGGGGGGGAGGGGGGGGGGGGGAGGGAACCACGATGTCATTTTGTCCTTTCGCTATTTCAGTTCTCTCTCTCTCTTTCTCTCGCTCTCTGTTTCTGTCTCTGTCTCTGTGTGTGCACGCGCGCGTGCATTCATGTGAGTGTGTATGTTTATTTACGTACATACACGCATGCGTGCGTGCATGTATCCCATGCGTAATTACACATCAAGACACACCAGTTTCCTTTTAAAAAACAGCCATCTGTTGTTGCTTTAATTAACTGGGATCACCGATTCAGGGCGAAACCGGAAACGCTAAACACAGAGGGGGCAGAAATGGCACGGGGCAGTATGACACAGAGCCCCAAATTAAACCCGTTCAGTGCCCCACAATAGTACAAACAAAGGTGTTCCCAGGTGCCTGGGAAATCTCATGATTTGGGGGTCATAATTAACAAAAAATTCTAGCTCAGAAACTACAAAAGATAGAAAAATGAAATCTATATCATTTTTGAAGGAAATTGAATGAAGATTTTGAATCTGGGCTTCTTTTGTTTTAATTTTGATAATAAAAAAGTATTTAGGCTTTTAGATTTGGATAGATTTTTTTGCAGGATCAAAAACATATGTATTTACCACATCCAAACAAGAACACACAGCAAAAAAGTTTGAAAATAAAGTTTGTATTGTCACACTACACCTGTAAATGAAAGTAAAACAGTTTGGAAGTCTATCAAGACGCTCACACTCGATGCAGACTGACCAGTCCACGACCACGCCCCCCTCTCCCCACCACACCCCTTGCTCAACTTCAACCTCTCTTTCACCCTCATCTCCCCTACCTTTCCGTCTGCACCGTGTGTCACGCCACGAGCATGCCACGCTCGCCTCTCACGCTGATTTTCAGATCATGGACACCAGCACGTGGTGCACAGTACACACTAGGCTGGCTCGTTCGACGCTGTCAGCTGAACACACACTGAGGTCACAGAACCTACTCAATAACTGACGATATGGTCTCGGCAATTCCACCACTATCATCATCTCACCTTCATGCTCGAGTTAGTCGTTGAATAAAAGATTATTGTGTTTGTCAAAAATCATCAGCAGAGCCTGCTCAGCTGTGTAAATACGTTGATTTGGTCGCTGGGCTTGTCGAAGGTTGCGTCGCCATCTTTGCAAGCGAGACACGAAGTGCTGGCTGGTCATCCAGTCAGTGATGAGAATAAATGGGCTTTCCCCTCACGTGTGGTCATTTACATATTATTTTAAGACTACAGACATATAAGGCTTTGTACGAAAACTCTATTTGAGTCCGTTTTTAGAAATAGTAACAAAGGGAAAATTCAAAAAAAAATGCATGACGTCGGGGGAAGCCCATGGGCACTGGAAAACCCACTTTTATTACAGCGCCCACCCTACTAAAAAAAAGGCCTCAAGGGTTAAAAAAAAAAAAAAAAAAAAAAAAAACAAAAAAAAGCGCAGAGCAAAAAGGGGTGAAAGGGGTTACCCTTTTTGGTTTTTTTGTTGTTTGTTATGTTGGGGGGTGGGGTTGTGTGTGTGGGGTTGGTGTTTGCTAATTGGTTAACAAGGATTGGGTTTTTAAATAAAATTGGTCCCCCCATGTATTTTTTTTCGCGGGCTTTTAAACCCGGGCAATTTCCTAAACCCAAAAAATTTTGATCCTGCCCCTTTTCCTCCCTCCGGCTTTTGGAGCATTAAACAAAACACAAACACACACACAACAAAAAACCAACACACACAACGCACGCACGCACCCCGCACCAAACGCACAACACACACACACACACACACACACACAAAAACCCTCACACAAAACAAAGCCACATCACAACAGGGCTTTTACCTTTCCCAAATTTTTTTCATGACCACCTTTAAACGACTGCCCTCGCGGGCAGAGGTTCGGTTGGCCATTCTTTTACCCTTTGTGCCCGACGCCACTAAGGTAAGACTTGGAAAGGTTTTTCGCCCACGGCCAACCCAGAAAAAAAACCCCTCCCTTGGAAAAACCCCCCCCCCCCACCCCTCCCCCCCCCTTTTCCCCCCCTCTCCTCCCCCCCCACTCCCATCAAAGATATTTCGCAGCGTACAGTCCTTTGCCCCATGCCCCCCAAACCCCTTCCTTTCCCCCCTCCCCCACCGTTATGGAAATCTGACGGGGAAAAGACCCCACGATTCTTGTTTTGTACAGGAAGGGATTTGTCTAAAGGGAAAAAGCATGATAAAAATTTTTTTCAGTAAAGAAAGTTTGTATTTTGCCCCAAAACCGGGGGATTGCGACTAAATGCAGAAATTTTCCCTAAAGGAAAAATTGTTTTTTTTGAACAATTTTTTTAACATCTGATGATGAGCCAATTTAAAAGAAAAAAAAAAATATAAAACTTTGATACCCTAGAAAAGACGTGAGCACCAAACTTCTTTTTAATATCATTATTCCCGTTAACCACCCTTTTGCACCTTTGTACAGCGGTCCCTCCAAAAACCACACCGTTCTGAAACCGTTTTTTCACTGGAAACCTGCGGCTTTTAACAGAGTCTAATTACCCTTAAACCCTTCGTCAAAATATCTGTTGAAAACCCTTTTTAAACGTACTTGCCCTTGTTTAGGGGGAACGATACTACCCGTTTGTTAGGGAAAACAAACAAACAAAAACCACCAAAAAACAAAACCCAAAAAAACAATAGTTACAAAGCAACCCAAAAAATCAGCGAAAAATATCGAAATTTTACAAAAAACTGCCACCGGGTTTTGCATATAATTTATAAAAAATATTATATATATATATAATATATATATATATATTTTAAAATAAAAAATTTATAAAATTGAATTAAAAAACAAGCTTTTCTCTATTCTTAATTGAAGAAATAGGGGGGGATAACATTTATATCTGCATGGGAAAATGGGGTTTTGCCTTTAAAACTATGGGGCTTGAGTGGGGGAAAGGGGAAAAAAAAACTTCTCACAATGAAACCCTTTACAAGCTTATAGTCTCCAAGGGGGGGAAAACCCCCCCAATAGGAGGGGAAAATCACTAACCTAAACCCTGGGCTTAAAACCATAATATTCATTTTTTTTCCTGTTTTTAAAAATTTTTTTTCTTTCTTTTTTTCCCCCCCAAAAGATGGGGGAATGGGCTTTTTTGGAAAAAAAACTCCCATAGGCCGTAACGGGGGGAAACCTGCAAAGACCCCACTGCTGGGTTAAAACCCCTGGGTTTTCGGGCAGTTAGATAGCACGGGGGCTGGAACCCCGCTCGGGGCTTTTGCTGAAGGGGATGTACGTTCCCCTCGTTTTTCAGATACTTGGAAAAGGGGACCGTTTGCCCTTTTCCCGTCCCCCATGGGACAAACACACACAAAACCACCACACACCACAACCCCACACACCACATAATTTTATATATTTATATATATTTATATATAAATATAAAAATTAATATATATATATATATAATATATATATAAATTTTATATAATATATGGCCCCCCGCACGCACCCACACAAACCCCCTAACACCTTAATTTAGGTGCCAACCCCTGTTCCCCTCTGTCAATTTGTCATCGCCCCCCCCATCCGTCTGTCAATCATCAGTCGTCTCCCTCCCCTGTCTGTCTTCCCGCTTCTGTCTCTTTTGTGGGTGTTGATGGGTTGGGGTTTTTGGGGGAATGGGTTCTGATTTTTCTCTTCGTGCACCCCCCCACCCACCCGTGCGTTTTTTATATGCGTCATGTGTTTTGTTGTGTGTGTGTGGGTGTGTGTGTTGTTGTGTTGGTTTGGTGTGTGTTTCAAAACACAAAACCCAGGGAAAAAAACAACAAAACAACAACAAAAATGCAAAAAAAAACAAACCCCCAAAAAAAATTAAAGGGGGAAAAAATCCAAGATACAAAAATGAAAAGAAACAAAATGGGGACCCATTCCCTGGTATGCCTTCGCGCCCGCGGGGGGAGAGAGACATTCAATTTTTACACAGAGGGCTCTTGTTTTAGTGTCCCCCCAAAATTTTTTACCAAAACAAATTTTTTTTGAAACATGTCTAGCCTATTGGGGAAAAACAATTTAGGGGGTTAAAAATCGCATTATACAAGGTTTTGTTTTTTTTTTGTTTTGTTTTTTTTTGTTTTTGTTGTTGTGTGTTTTTTGTGTGTTTTGTGCGCGCCGCGCGCCCCGCGGTGGGTGTGGTTGTGTTGTGGGTTTTTGTGGGGTTTTGTTGGGGTTTTTGTGTGGGGTGTGTGTGTGGGAGAAGAAGAGAGAGAGAGAGAGAGAAAAGGAAAAGAGAGGGAGAGAGAGAGTGGGGTTGTTTGTGTGGTGTGTGGGTGTGTTGTTGTGTGTGTGTTGGCCCGCGCGTGCTCGGTGACCAATCCCCCAAACCCCCCCCCCCTCCGCCTCCCACTTTACAAACCTCTCCTGCATTTTCCCCCTCCCCCCCCCCCCCTCCCCCCCCTGGAATCACTCCCCCCCCCCCCCTCATTCAGCCCACCCCTTTAAACCCTCACACCCAAAAAAAATTTTAAGAATAAAGGGAGTCCCCCAACAGGTCCCCCCGGGCAAACCCCCTGGAGGGGAAAACAGCACTCTGTCGATTCACTTCGGTGGCGCTTTAGTGCACAATGTTTTGTTGGTAGAAAGGTTTTTGTCATTAGAGATGTTTTTTAAAAGCCCACCCAGGGGGCTTCACACAAACAACGTTTGGGTTTTTTCATTGCCCGTTGAAAAAACCACGGCATTTTAACAAATTTTCCCCAAGACAAATCAGGGGCCCAGGAACTTCAAAAACAAGCGCCCTCACTTTTTGAAGTTGGGTTTTAGATGGGAAATTTTTTTGGGCCGTGGGTGGGGGGGGAAACAAAAAAAAACGGGGAATTTTTTTTTATCAGAAAGAAAAAGGAGAGAGAGAGAGAGAGAGAAGAGAGAGAAAGAGAGGAAGAGAAGAGAGTATAGTAAAGCCACTTCTTACAATTTCCCTTAATTTAAAAAAGTTCCCCGTATTTTGAATATAAACCCGAATCAAATCCAATTTGTCTTTTAACCCCTGTCCCGGCCCGGGGTTCTGATTTTTGCAAGAGGGGAGGGAAAAAAGTCAGACCGATAATGGAAACAGAAAGAGAGAGAGAGAGAGAAAAGAGGAAAAGAGAGAGAGAAAGGGGAGAAAAGAGAGAGAAAAGAGCAAAAAAAGTCATTCGCGTTTTATACACAAACCCCCCACACGCGCGCGCCCCGCGTGGGGGCGCCACAAAACACCCACACCTACATATACATGCACGCACACCCTAGTACTTTTGATACCACCCCAAAAAGAAAAACAGGGTTAAACAAAAAATGAGCAAAGCCCTACCCATTTTTTGCATTGACAGAACCCCAACACAACGTTTAAGAAACCGGGAGCGAACATAAACCCTTCTCTCCGGGCCCGGCGTAGACAATTCCAACTGGCCCAAAACCCCCCCAACGAATTCGGCTCTCCCAAAATCCTCTTTATACGTCACCACAAGGGGAAAAACAGTGAAGATGCAAAAAATTTAAAAGGTTTTACTAAATGAAAAACACTATTTAAAAGTAAGGGGGAAAAATAGTGTAGGGTGAAAAGACACACGGGAAAAGTAGGGAAAAAATAATGTAAAGGTGAAAGACACCGTAGTGAAAAGTAGGGAAAAAAAAAGGTAAAGGTGAACGACCCACGTATGAAAAATAGAAAAAATGTGTAAAGGTTTAAAGACACAAGAAATTTAAAATAGGAAAAAGTAGGTTTTGGTTTTAAAGAAACACGTAGTGAAAAGTAGGGAAAAAAAATGAAGGTTAACGACCCCCAAATAAAAAAAAGTAAAGGGAAAAAGTAGTGAGACCGAATGAAACACGTATTTAAAAGTAGGGAAAAGTAGTGTAGGGTGAACGACACAGGGATGAAAAAATAGGAAAAAATGAAAATTTGGGTAACGACAAAGGTGTAAAAAAAGGAAAAAAAAAGTTTTGGGTGAACACGAGGTAGGGAAAAGTAAGGGAAAAAAATTAAATTGGGTGAACCCACATAGTATTTAAAAGTAGGAAAAATTTAAAATTTGACTATCAACACGGGGAGTGAAAAAATGGGGAAAAAATAAAGTCCCACTGGTCAACAAGGGTAGTAAAAGGGGGGGAAACGTATGTTTAAACCGAAAAAGACACACCAGTGAAACGAAAAAAAAATTTTCGGGGTGAACAACATACCTAGTGACAAGTAGGGGGAAAAAGGGCTTTTTGGGAACGACACACCAAGTGAAACGAAGGGAAAAATCCCTTGGCTGAAAAATTTTAAAGGGGAACAGCAGGTTTTTGGAAAGTTGTGGGTGACTGAACACTTAAGCAAAAAAAAAGAATTTTTTTTTTTTTTAAAAAAAAAAAGGGGCTGGGGAATCCTAACCCGAAGTTTTGGGCCTTTCAGGAAAAGAAAGAAGGGAGAGGGGAAAAAAGGGAGAGTGGGTAAGGGGGGGGAGGGGGGGGCGGGGGAGGGGGGGAGGGGGGGGGGGGGGGGCTTTTCAAAATTTGCGTAAAACTTGGGGCGTAATGCAAGTTTTTTGCCAGCGAAAAGGTTATGAAAAGGTTTGGAAAAAGAGGAGAAGGGGGGGGGGGGGGGGGGGGGGGAAAAGAGAGGAGAAAAGGGGGGGGGGGCGAAGAAAAAAAGGGGGGGGGGGGGGGGAAGAAGAAGGGGAAGGGGGGGGGGGGGGGAAGAAGAGAGTGAAGGGGGGGGGGGGAAAAAAAAAGGGAGGGGGGGGGGGGGGGGGCGAAAAGAAAGGGGGAAAGGGGGGGGGGGGGGGAAAAAAGAGAGGAAAGGGGGGGGGGGGGGGGGGGGGGAAGAAAAAGAGGAGGAGGGGGGGGGGGGGGGGGGGGGGGGAAAAGGGGGAGGAGGGGGGAAGGGGGGGACAGAAGAGGCTCGGGGAGAGGGGGGTGGGGGGAAATTTAGGAAAAAAAAAAAGCGCGTGATGTTTCCTTTTATTAGCAGGGCAAGAGCGCTAAATTTTGGGCGGGCGGCCAATCCCCCTCCCCCCCTCCCCCTCCCCCCCCTCCCCTCTTTCCTTTCCTACGTCAATTTTCCCCCTTAAAGGGTTTCCAGAGAATCCCAGTTTCCTTTTTTGGGCGGCTGATTAGGAAGTGCTTTTCCCGCCCTTTTTTTCTTTCTTTTTTTTTTTTTTTTTTCCCCTTTTTTCCCTTTTTTTTTTTAAAATCCCCAAAATTTAAGGGTGGAAGATGGGGGGGACGTTTAGGGTTTTTTGGTGAAAGAAGAGTTGGGGGTGGCCCGGTGGTGGGGTGGTGTTTTGGGGGGTGTGGGGTTTTGGTGGTGGTGTTGGTTGATGGTGGTGGTGGTTTGGGGGTTTGTTTAAGGAGGGAAAGGAATGGAGGTAGGTGGGGGGGGGGGGGGGGGGAGGGGGGTAAGGGGAGGGGGTGGTGGTGGGGATTAAAAGGGGTTTTCAAAGTGGCGCAGTTTAACGCAAAAAGGCCCAACGATGGGTAAAAAAGGGGAACTCTAAGCTCTTTAAGGGCCCCACGGGGTGTTTCCCCCGTAATTAGTGAGTGGGTTTGCTTTTGCTCGCAACTTTGCCCCCGCACATGCACCAACTGATGCAACGTTGGGGGGGCTCCCCCTCCTCCCCTCCTTTTTTTTTTCTTTTTTCCCCTCTCGCCGGCTCATATCCTTCTTTGCCCCCCCCCCCCACCCCCCCCCCCCCCCCCCCCCCCACTTAACCTTTTATACTTTTGATTGGGCTGTCTGCCTGTCCCGTTCACCCCCTCCCTCTCTCCTCTCCCCTCTCTCTCTCCCTCTTTTCCCCTATTGTGGGAGGGTTTTTAAAAATATTAAAACAGAAGTCCAACTTTTTAAATTTAATTTCGCGACAGAAAATTAAAACCCCATAAAGGGGTTTTTTTGTCCCTCTAACAATAAAAGGGTCCAACTCCCACTGGCTAAGTATGTTGCAGAGGCGTCTAATGTTAGGAAA
>CM031616.1:19178303-19188303 GCA_018398815.1 Conus ventricosus | reverse complement strand
ACAAACACACGAAACAAAAGCCAAGGAGGAGAAGAAGACGAAGAAGAAGGAGGAGGAGGAGGGAGAGGGGGAGGGGGGGGGGGGGGGAAGAAGAAAAAGGAAAGGAAAACCAGCCGTAAAGCTTTTGTGTTCATCCCTCCTGTCCGTTTATTATTATTATTATTATTATTATTATTATTATTATTATTATTATTATTATTAATTTCATTATTATTATTATTATTGTTATTATTATCATTGCTATTGTTATCATTATATTACCATCATTGTTCTTAATATTATTATTATTTTTCTTTTTTTTTGTCTGTCGGATTGCAATCAGTTTATTGTCAGATTAAGCTCTGGGTGTGCCGGTTCTTACGTCCTTTCTGCTGGCTTGGTGGACAACACTTTTATAAGCCGACAGAGCCTCAAGTGGAGAAAAGAAAAAAATCAATTGAACTCCACAACACAAACGTGGCTGAACAGTGGAAGGGAATTCCGTGAAGGTCACGAGGACAGGGGAGCATAATATCGGTCCATTCTTCTCGAGACTTTGGGGATGATCATCAGTGCCAATGAGGACGCTGCAGATAACTTCATTCGGACAGGGTTCTACTTGTGCTTGCGTCATGTATCTCGGCGTCTTAACAGGCCCGAGAGATACGGACGATGCGGTGTTGGTCAGGAAATTGTGAGCAACAGGATGAGAGATCTGTTCGGTTGCGTGGATCCAGTGTTCCCGTTTGAGCTCACAGGTCATTCGTCAGCTCTGGGGAGAGGCCCACCAAGACTGAAAAACAAACAAACAAATAAACATTTTTTTTTGACAAACACAAACGACAAACATAAATGCCTCCAATGGGGTTTGATCCCGCAGCCTTACAAGTCCTGAAGTCTGAGACGCTGGTTTTTCTTTCTTTGTTTCTTTGTTTGTTTGTTTGTTTTATTTGTTTGTTTGTTTCTACTTTCCTTTCTTTCTCTCGTTCCTTTCTTTCTGTCTTTATTTGTTTCCTTTCTTTCCTTCCTTCCTTCCTTCTTTCCTTCTTCCTTCTTTTTACTTTTCTTCCTTCCTTGCTTCCATCGTTCTTTCCATCGTTCTTTCCTTCTTTCCTTCCTTCTTTCCTTGCTTCTTTCTTTCCTTCCTTCTTCCTTCCTTCTTCCTTCCTTCCTTCCTTCCTTTCCTTCTGATGTCATCTCTGTCTGTAACGGACGTTCAGTCAAACCAGAACTTTCTCTGGTCAAACCCAGCACTCCTCCCCCCCCCCATCCCCCCCCCACCCCCACCCCCCACCCCACCCCCTTTACATTTGTCCCAAAGACGGGATCAGACCCAGAATAACTTGACACCGGAATAGGAAGTTTATAGTCTGATTCCTGTTCCGATTTCCTTTGAATGTAGGGGTCGCCGGAGCCAGGGGCAGTGTTGCCCGAGCTTTCAGCCCTCGTTTGGGGGACGCCCTGGTTCTCGGCTCCCGGTGTGTACAGTGCGTGCCACGACAGTCCAGCCGCTGCCTTTTACAGAGAAGGGGAGTCGGTCGTACGACTGTCTGTGTCTGTGTTTCATTATGAGAGCCTTTGTCTTACTTAGCCTGGTGGGTGATGAGCTCAGTTTGTTGTACTCCCAGTTCTTATAGAACAGGGAGTTCTTTTAGAACGGGAACGAAGAAATGCTGTCTGTGAGTCTGTCTGCCTGTCTGTCTGTCTGTCCGTGGTCAAAATGTGTTCCACTCGCTCCAGACGAAACGTCTTGGCCGATCTTTCTGAAAATTTGTAGGTGTGTTCATTATGGGTCACGGATGATGCCCGATGTTTTATTTTAGCAGAATAACCGTTACTAACGGCTATCAATGATAATTTAAAAAATCAAGTCCGATAAGGGAAATAACCACCGCACTGTCGTGTTTTTTTTTCTTCCACTAACTGGAAATTGTCTCCCTTCTTTGTACTGGGAGTACGTTTATATGCTTTGCATCTTGTATTGATTATGGTGTTGAGGGTTAGTGTGTGGCTTGCACCTCCTTGTTACCACACATCAGCATCAATGTGGCGTGCTGAGAGAGAGAGAGGAGGAGAGAGAGAGAGAGAGAGAGAGAGGAGAGAGAGAGAGAGAGAAGAGAGAGAGAGATCAGCATCAACATGACGTGCTGAGAGATAGGTAGATAGAGAGAGAGAGAGAGAGAGAGAGAAGAGAGAGAGAGAGAGAGAGAGAGAGAGAGAGAGAGAGGACATCAGCATCAACGTGACGTGCTGAGAGATAGGTAGATAGATAGATAGATAGAGAGAGAAGAGAGAGAGAGAGAGAGAGAGAGAGAGAGAGAGAGAGAGATGGAGGATAGGGGGCAGCAAAATTGGGTCAGAAGTAACGTTATACTCACAAACGCAGAAATTTACCATGATGCTTGCAAGTCAAGAGACCAGTGCACGCGCGCGTGTGCCTTTGTGTGTGTGTGTGTGTGTGTGTGTGTGTGTGTGTGTGTGTGTGTGTGTGTGTGTGTGTGTGTGTGTGTGTGCGTGCGCGCACACGCGCACGCGAGCGTGCGTGCGTGTATGTATGTGTGAAAGAAAGAAAGAGAGAGAGAGAGAGAGAGAGAGAGAGAGAGAGAGAGGAGAGAGAGAGAGGAGAGAGAGAGAGAGAGAGAGATCGTAGACACATAAAAAAAAAAAAAAACAACAAAAAAAGAAAACTGGACAGAAGGGGATTCGGGGGCTACGACTAAGAGCCCACTGGGAAGGAAGTGGGTCGGTCAGAGGAAGTCCCGTAAAGCTGCCACAGTCCTTCCCCGGTGGAGGTGGGGGTGGGGGTGTTGGGTCAGATTTGGTGTTCAATGCCATCAAGCACCACTGGTACAAACGCACGCACTCGAGGGTGCCGTGAAATTCCTTGGCTAAACTGGGCGGAAGGATGTATTACTTCCCCTGTATGATAGGATTTATACACACGTCTTTCTCTAGAGGTTTTTTTGGGTTTTTTTTAATGTACTGGCGGCGTGTCAGAGTCCCTCTGTGCGTGTTCTGAAACTGAAGTGTGTAGACGTTGGGTCTGTTTTGGGTTGAAAAATGGTGCTTTGGTGACTGAGAGGAGATTGGTGCTTTGGTGACTGAGAGGAGATTGGTGCTTTGGTGACTGAGAGGAGATTAAAACGGAAAACTTCAACAGTTCAGTGACTTTAATTTCAGGTGGAATCGGGGAAGGGGGTGAGGGTGAGCTCGAGGATGGTTGAATACCAGTAAGAAGCCACAGTGAAGAGGTTAGCTGTGTGCTGCAGATTAGGAGTGACGGACAATGGAGGTTTCTGAACCCTCTCCTGTAGCATCAACACTGCGAGGAGAGAGAGAGAGGGGGGGAGAGAGAGAGAGAGAGAGAGAGAGAGAGAGAGAGAGAGAGAGAGAGAGAGAGAGAGAGGAGGGAGGAGAGAGAGAGAGGCAGAGAGAGAGGGAGGGAGAAAGAGAAAGAGAGGGAGAGAGAGAGGGGGAGGGAGAGAGAGAGAGAGAGAGAGAGAGAGAGAGAGAGAGAGAGAGAGAGAGAGAGGGAGAGAGAGAGAAAGAGAGGCGGAGCAACCCAGACATTTTCTGACGTGGATAAGTCATGAGAATGGTTGTTTCCTTTTCCGATCATAGTAGCAGAGAGAGAGAGAGAGAGAGAGAGAGGAGAGTCTGTGGATGAGGGAGGAACTGAGACAGAATATCAAACCAAACGAGACGGACGTTTCCTGACACACTTAAGCCACAAGAATGATTGTCCCGCTTTCGTCTCATCGTGTCAGAAACCGGCCAGATAGGCAGTAGACAAGAACAAAGCAAGGAAAAAAAATCACTAAAAGAACCACAATTTGTGGACTGTGACGAAGCGGTCCATTGGGAAGGAAACGGACTGGACGGAGGTAGAGACGTTAAGCCGCTACAGTCGTTCCCCCATGAGGGCGACATCCATGGTGTGGAGTTCCAAGCATCTCCCGCGGGCAGGAGACTGGGAGACTGAGACTGAGAAGGTCACCGGAGTGACCGCCGGGGGGAAAGCAGACAGGCGATAGACATAACACCGCATCTTCGTGTAATGTGATTTATAGGTGTATAACCGCATAATTGAGAAGTCGGCTGGCGCTGACTGCGTGAAAGTAAAAATCTGTGTTACAGAGTGCACATCCCCGCATTATGTGGCTGACAGCCAAATATTTGTGCACTCTGGGTTTGGTATTCCTTCTCAGCAGATCAGACGAACCATCAGTTCTGCAAGTCAAATTCGGATGTGGCACGTTAGAACAGAGTAAAATTATGAGGAAGAAGAACGACAAACTCAAACGTAAACCATTTGGTGTTTTACATCTTGAAGGGGGGGGGGGGGGGGGGGGGGGGAGGGTGTCAGAACACACGAGTTTGAGAAAACGTGGACGTGATATTCAACAAGAAGTCACTGATTTAGTCGTCCAGTGTGCACGGAAGATCGGGGCTGAGACAAACAAGAACTTTCTGAAAACGTGTTGTCAGCAGAAGATTTCTGAATCAGACGCGAGAGAGGAAAAGATTGCCCGTGTAAACTGGCTTTGGTACGCCTTGGCTTAAGGCTGTGTCAGACCAATTGACATAGGCCAGAACACCAAGGCTACATCAAAATGTTGTTATGCTCTGCATAGTTATGTGGGGATTGTCTTCAGTCGTGACAAGCTCCTAGCATAACATTATCAGTCTCCCAAATCCCCGAAGTCGGAGTGTGGCTGCCCATGTGGCGGGGTAATCAAAAACGGTCACACACGTAATGTTCTCATCCCCAGCTGATGCATTTGTGCCATAGTGTTCAAATGCTTCGGCTGTTCGGATGATCCCTGGAGTCTTTTAGCCAGGGTACGACAACAACAACAACAACAACTGGCTTTGGTCAGACGTTTAGGGTGAAATAGGGATGAAATATCTTGAAATTGGTAGCGGTCACCAAATGTCAAACTCGGAGATACACAGTGTCATAGAAGCAGCATTTCTACTAGCAAAATGAACAGACTGGAGAGACGAAGAGAGAGCGAGCGAGCGAGAGAGCGAGAGAGAGAGAGAGAGAGAGAGAGAGAGAGAGAGAGAGAGAGAGGAGAGAGAGGAGATAGAGAGAGAGAGAGATAGAGAGAGAGAGAGAGGCAGAGTGGGGGGGGGGGGGGGGGGTGGTGAATCCGAACCAGACAGCTCCTGACACACATAAGCCGAAAGAATGTCTTCCTTTTCTCTCGTGGTGGCAGGAATCGCCGAAGAAAACGATGAAGAAAGAGCGAATAAAAGAAGGAAGGGTAGATTGGTGGACTGTGACAAAGCGGCCCGCTGCGAAGGAAATGGACTGGACAGGGACAGTGACGGTAAGCTGGTACAGCCATTCCCCAGGAGGGCCAGCACCGTGGTGTAGAATGATAGCATCCACCACAGGCAGCAGACTGGGAGACAGGCACACACTGTGGGCACTGAGAAGGTCACTGGGGTAACTGGGTGGAACGCATGCAGGTGATAGACAGAACAGTGCATCTCCATGTAATGTGATTTATAAGTAGGTAACTGCATAAATAAGACTTCAGCTGGTTGGCATGGACTGCGTGAAAGTAAGTGTCCAAATGGTAGGCTGCACATCCCTATATTATGTGGTTTACAGGTCAATGTTTGAGCACTTTTGATCGTTTATTCATTCGCAGCAGATTGGATTCTACCTTGTGTTCTGCAAATGAAATTTCAGAGGGGGCGTTTTGGCTGCATGTCAGACCGGAAAAGAAAAAACGTTATGATGAAGACGAGGGACAAACTCAGACATAAACCATCTTGAGTCTTACATGTGGGGGCCATTTAGTATTTCCTGTCCTTCAGATAGACAAAGTTTGAGAAGACCCTCCTATCTAGCGAGAAGTCACTGGTTCAGACGCCCATTTTTTCCCCATTGAAGATTGCGACTGGGTCAGACTGGAAGTCTCTAAAATCGTTGTTAGCAGAAGGTTTATGAATAAATTGGCAGTGCGGAAAAAAGATCGCCCGGGTGGATCGTCTGTTGTCTGATGTGTCGGTAGAAAACAGTGCTGAAACATTTCAAATGAGATAGCGATTAACAAATGTCAGACTCGTCCATGCACACTATTATAAAAGCAGTATTTTGCCAATAAAACAATACATTGAAGAAACGAACGCACAGAGAGAGAAAGAGAAGAAGAAGAAGAAGAAGAAGAAGAAGGAGAGAGAGAGAGAGAGAGAGAGGAGAGAGAGAGAGAGAGAGAGAGGAGAGAGAGAGAGAGAGAGAGAGAGAGAGACGGAGAGAGAGAGGGAGTGCAAGAGAGAGAGAGAGAGAGAGAGAGAGAGAGAGAGAGAGAGAGGAGAGAGAGAGAGAGAGAGAGAGGTGAACAGGAAGAGAGGGAGGTTGAACCCCAAAACAGACTTTTTGTGACTCACGAAAGTCAAAAGAATAATTGTCTCCCTTTCGTTTCCGGAAAGATTCGCCACAGACAACGACGAAGACAGAGCGTTCGAAATGTAGAAGCTAGGGTAGATTGGTGGACTGTGACAAAGCGGCCCGCTGCGAAGGAAATGGGCTGGACAGGGACAGTGACGGTAAGCTGGTACAGCCATTCCCCAGGAGGGCCAGCACCGTGGTGTAGAATGATAGCATCCACCACAGGCAGCAGACTGGGAGACAGGCACACACTGTGGGCACTGAGAAGGTCACTGGGGTAACTGGGTGGAAACAGCACAGGTGATGGAACAGCGCATCTTCACGTAATATGATGTATAGGTCTATAACTCCATGATTAACAAGTCCACTGGCGCGGGCTGTGTGAAAGTTAAGATCTGTGTTATAGAGTGCACATCCCAGTATGATGTAGTTTACTGCCACATAACGTGGAGATGTGCACTAAATAACCCAAGATCTTTATCTTTATACTTTGGATTATGTATGCATTGGCAGCAGATGAGAGGTGCTACATGTTTGCAGATGAGATTTTTGAGGCAGCGTTCAGACAGGTCTCAGAACAGAACAAAGTTATGAGGAAGAAGGACAAACTCGGATGTGAACAATGTAGTGTTTTACATCCGGGAGTGGGGGGGGGGGGGGGGGGGGGAGGTGTCACTACATATTTCCTGTCCTTCTGAATGACAAAGTTTGAGAAAAATGTGATGTGATCTCGATCAATAAGTCACCAGTGTAGACGGCCTGGTGTACACTGAAGATTTCGATTGAGGCTGTGCACTGAAGACTGAGATTGATGCAGACTGGAAATTAAAAAAAGAACCACTTCTTTAACAGAAAGTTTCTGTATAAGATGGGGTGAGGAAAAGATTGTGTGGTTTGACTTCTGTCTAATGTTTAGGTATGAAACAGTGGGTGACATTTGGAATACCGTGAGATAAATAACATATGCAAAGCACTTAAATTAGCGCGTGCCTCTGTTATAGAAACAGCCTTTCTGTGACAAAATCAACACATTGGAGAGATGAACGCACAGAGAGAGAGAGAGAGAGAGAGAGAGAGAGAGAGGAGAGAGGAGAGAGAGAGAGGGGGGGGACAGGGACTGGGGAAAGGATGAGAGGGGAAGGAAGGGACAGGACGAGGAGGACGTGAATCCAAACCAGTCCCGGACATACGTAAGCCGCAAGAATTATTGTCTCCCTTTCGTCTCACGGTTGCGCTAACCGGAGAGATTCGCCATAGACAAACGACAAAAAGAAGAAGAGTACGAAATAAAGAAATGGGGATTCGTGGACTGTGACAAAGCGGTCCATTGGGAAGGAAATGGGCTGGACAGAGGGAGTGACGTTAAGCCGCTACAGCCGTTCCCCAGGCGGCCGACAGAGTGTATAGACTGCCAGCACCCCCCCCCCCCCCCCTCCCACAGGCAGCAGACTGGAAGACAGGCGCTCACTAGGGGTACTTGGAAGGTCACTAGGGGAACCGGGTGGAAAGCAGACAGGTGATAGACAGTACAGCCCCGTGTAATTTGATTTATGCAAACGAGGCTGGTATAAATCAGACTCTGCTGTCGCAGATGTCTCATGTGCGCTACGGAAAGAGGTGTTTTTTTTTTTTTTTTTTTTTTGGAGGGGGAGGGGGGGAGGAGGGGGAGGGGGATAACATCACTATTGGCTTGATGGGGATGTTTGTGGAATGAAAGAGAGAATCATGCAAAACGGAGGAGTTTATGGGGGGTGCTTTGGTGGCTTGGTTATACTGCCTGTGGCGGGTACATCTCTGTGGTGGCCCCAGTGTCTGTGCGTCCCGGGAGAACAGAAGAAATGCCGACTAACGTTTGTGGCGTGGATCAATGGACACAGACACGACAGACCAGTTTGCAGAGCTCAGCACTCGGCGTCTTCTCCTTCTGTTGACGAAAAGAGGTTACACCCAACATTTGCCTTCTGTGTTTTTGTTCTTACTGTTATGTTGCCGTTGTTATAGTTGTTATTGCTGTTGTTGTTGTTTTTTTTTTATAGATTTATCGACACGAGGACACGCACAAATATACGAATCCAGACACAATGATGGTTACGAGAAAGCCAGAGAAAAAAAGACTCACACACTCACACACACATACGCACGCACGCACGCACACACGCGGCGCGCGCGCGTGCACGCACGCACACACCACCACACACACACACACACACACACACACACACACACACACACACACAACACACACCACGCACACACAGTAATCTATACCACATGCATACGGTGACGCGTTTACATATCGTGACATTTAGATAGGATGATGCATAAGCATTGTGACACTTAGAAAAGGTGAGACACTGACATATGGTGACACGTACATATAGTGACATGTAGATGTGATGATGCGTAAACATTGTATTACTTAGAAAATGTGAAACACTGAGGGATGGTGACGCGTACATATAGTGACATGTAGATATGATGACGCGTAAATGTTGTGGCTCTTAGAATAGGTGAAACACTGACAAAGTGGAACATCCACATGGCGACACATACAATGGTGAAAAATAGATATGGTAACACATGGGTATGAACAACACATTGATATATTGACAGTTAGAGATGGGTGAAACGCAGAAATCAGACCACATACAGACGGTGACACTCAGAGGCTGAGCCGCAGAGAAGATAACATACAGAGATGGTGAAATGTAAATGTGTAGAATAGGGAAACGGCATTTGTTTAGAGGCAGAGACACGCGGAGAGGTATCACACACAGACTGTGACTTCTAGGTATGGAGACACTTACAGGAGAGCACACAGAAAACATTTCTGTGCGTCATCTTTCGTTTGAATGCTCAGTGTTTTGACCTCGTTCTGTCAGGAGAAAGGTATTGGGATGAATAATTTTGATAATGTCAGCACTGTCTTATATGGTTCATGTGTTGCTGAAATTGCCATGGTTATTTCGCAGTCACAGCTTGCAAAATTTTTGTAAAGACCACAACTTTGTGTACCACTAGGGTATTTCACTTATGTAATATGCGCATATCAGATGTGGCTTTGCAAGTACTAGGTAAGTTGAGTGTGAAGGTTTTTCTTCTTCTTCTTTTTTTTAGCAAGTGTCTAATATCATCTGGCGATGAAAAGACATTTAAATAAACGACTGAACTGAACTGACAGATAGCGACTCCTAGAGACGAAAAACGGCTGGTCAGAAAGAGACGATGACCGTCGGACAGAGATGGTAACATACAGAATGGGCCACAGCCGAACGCATAGAAACCGTGACAGATAAAACTGGGTGACAGTCGCACACGTACAGATTGTAACGCACAGAGTGACACAGTTGGGGAAAAAAGAAGACAATGACGAGCGAAGATGGGGACAACAGACAAATAGGGATCAATGATGCACAGAGATGGTGACAAATCGGGATGAGACACAGAGGTGGCGAGGGCGGTGACAATGGAGACGATGAAGATACGTTAAGATGGTGACACTAAGACTGCGACACATGGAGATGGTAAGAGCCGGTGACAACACGATAAAACAGAGACGATGAGACAGAGACGACGACACTTTAAAAACATTAGAAACATAGTTCCTGTGTCACA
>CM031616.1:19168303-19173303 GCA_018398815.1 Conus ventricosus | reverse complement strand
GGCTGGGGGGGCCCAAAAAGCCTTGGGTGGGGGAAAAGAAAAAGAGGGGGTCAACAAAATTAACAAAAAAACAGACACGCAGGGGAGGGGGTTTTAAAAAGGGGTTTTTTTGTTTTTGGGGATGGTCCCGTGGGTGTGTTTTGTGTGTGGGGGGGGGGGGGGGGGGGGGGGGGGGGGGGGGTGAGGGGGGGTGGGGGGGGGGGCTATCTAAACTGCTTTGATTTCCCCAAAGGGTAACGGTTTTTTAAGGGGGGCCCAACAAAAAAGGGCCCCAGTTTTTTTATTTTTTTGGGGGCGCGGGGAAAATTCGAACTCGAAACCCCTGACGCAAACCCCGGGGGTTCTTCACCAGGGGCCCCCAAACCCAGGCAATGGCCCCTTTGGTTTGGGGGGAGGGAGGGGGGGGGGGGGGAACCCTGTCCTTAGGGGGCTTTTTGCTACTGGATGGAAACTTTTTTGTTTTTCCCCCCCCCCCCCTTTTTCCCCAGGTCTTTGGTTTCCTGCCCCAAGTTACCGAGTCTGGGGAAAAGGTTTCTCCCCTCGGAGCTTTTCTTTTCTTTATCATATTAAACCGGGCGCTAGAGGGCCCGGGTGTAGGCTTTTAAACCCACTTCTCAGTTTGTTCACCCTTTTTTCTTTTTCTTTTCCACCCCCCTTGTTTTTGGGTCCCCCCCCCCCTTTCTCCTTTTTTTTCTTTTCTTTTTTTCTTTTTTTCTTTTTGTTTTTTTTTATTTTCTTTAAAATTTTTCCCCAAATTCCCCCCCCCCCCCCCGGGGGAAATCAGGTATTTGGCTATATCGCACCCGGGGTTTCTTTTGTATACCCAATAGCCATGTTTTTTGCAGGGTCCCTTTAAGTTTTTGCTTGTTGTGCTAAAATACATTATGTTTCGCTGAAAATTTTAAAACCATGTTTGAAAAAAAACTTTTTTTAAACCAGGGCAAATGTGATCCCACATAAAAATTTACCCCCAAAGTAGTCAGTTAAGGGGGGGAAAGGAGTAGGGTAGGGGGGAAAAGGCCCTTTAAATCATCGCGGGAGTTTTAAACAAGCTCTCCTCTCTCTCTCTGTCTCGGGTCTGCTCTGTTCTGTCTGTCTGTCTGTCTGTCTGTTCTCTTCTTTTCCCCTTTTCTTCTCTTTTTCTCCCCTTCTTTGCGCCTTTTCTTGTAAAAAGTCTTTTTTTCGCCCCGGAAAAAGGAAAAGTTCAGTTTTTGCGGGCGAAAAAATTGTCGAGGACGCCCTTTCAAAAAAAAAAATTGTCAAGGGAGCTTTCCCGCCGGTAGATTTCCCCCCAAAACCATTTCTGAAATATTTTGAAAAAAGAAGAGCAGTTTAACGAGGAAGGCCCCAAAATTTTGGGCCATGTTTTTGGGGGGGGGGGGGGGGGGGGGGGGGGCCCAAATTGCAGAAGGGGGGCCCCTGTGTTTGAATTGAGCACTCTGACCTGCAAAAGCCTTTTGAAAATTTTCCTTTCAGGGCCCCCCGGGGGACTTAAGGCAGGGACACATTTTTTTTTAAAAAGACCCCAAACCGGGACAAATCAAGTCGGAAACTTTGCTTCAACTCGTGTGAAAAAATCGCGCAAAAAAAGGGCCCGAAAAGGGGGGAACGGGCACCTTTTTAAAATTTTTTTTTAATTGCTTGTTTATTTATTTATATATTATTTTTTATATTTTTTTTTTTTATAGATTTATTTATTTTTTTTAAATTTATTTCTTATTATTTATTTTACTTTTTTGTTTATCGCTTTTTTTTTGGTTTTGGGAGAACATTTTAAAAGGCGATTTTCAGGTTTAGGAGGGAAAGGGGGTCTGTCTGCATGGACCCGGGGTTCTGCGCAACCACGGGTTTCATAGGACGTTCGTTTCTATACACTGATGACACACACCCCAAAAAAAAAGACCTTGGGTTCCCCTGCTGAAAATTTCCCTTTTGTTTTGGGGCACGGGCCCCAAAACGGGGCCAGACACAAGGAAAAAAAAAAAAGGGGGGCGCCTTACATCTTTTGGGATACACGGAAAAAAGGGGAACGCGCGGACACGGGGACACGGGCCCAAAGGGGGACGTTTACTTCTGTCAAACCAACAGCCCCAAAGGACGCCCCCAGACACAGGCACCGGGCCCAAAAAGGGAAAAAAAAAATCCCCCCGCCCAACGCCCCAAAGGACCCCGCAGAAAAAGGGCCCACAGGCAAAGGGACGCATACATCTGTCGCACAACACCCAGGACCAGAAACACAGGGACATTACTTTTAACCGGGGACAAATGTTTTTGTTTGTTGCCCGTTAGGGTTTTTAAGCCCACAAAAAGAAAAAAAAAGGCGAGAGGCATTGCACACGGGACATAAAGACAAGAAACCCACATACAGACACATTGGTGTGTGTGTGTGTGTTTTGTGGGTGTGTGTGTGGTGTTTGTGTGTTTGTGTGTGTAACCCGGGGCCGCGCGCGGCGCCGCTTGCGGGGCGTGCTTTGTGTACGTGCAAAATGTGTGTTTTGTGGGGGTGTGTGTGTTTTGGGGTTGTGTTTTTGGGTTTTGGGGTTGGGTGTGTTGGGTGTGTGTTTTTTCCCCGCGCCCCGCGGGGATGGGCCCCGGGTTTTTTTCCCCCATGTCTTTCCAAAACATTTCGGGGGTTGGGCCCTGATTCCCCGTTTCTAAATGCCGGGGGGGGCAGTGGGAAAATTTCACCCCCACCACCCCCGCTGTCACAACCCAATCGCTTCCAAGGCGGCCATATTTTCCCTTGTTTTATCGCCCCGGGGACCCTTTTTCCGTTCCCTCCGGGGAATTTCGTCCCCGAGCCCCAAACCAGTTTTTTTCACCTTTGGGCCGGCCCCCGTCGACCCCCCAAACCCTGGGAAAAATAAAAACCTTTTCCCGGAAGGGTTTTTAAAAGCCCACTTTTTTCCAAAGGGTGCCAAATTCGGGCCATCCAATCGTTTTGTGGTGGGGCGGGGGGAAACTCGAAAAGTGATTTCCACCCAGGGGGGCCCGTTTGTTTTTTTGGAGAAACCACCCCGGGCCCTTGGCCCGGGGGGCTTTTGGGTTCGGGGGCCGGGTTTGTTTTTTATTTTGTTTCCTGTCATTTTTAAAGCGTTTTTTTTCCCTGAGGGGGGGGTTTTCTATTTAAATTGGGTTTTTGTTGGGTTTTACAGAAAGTCTTGTGGGGGGGTTTTGCGTTTCCCCCTTGGGGGGCCCTCTTTGTGAAAATTTGGGAAAACCTTTTTTAATTTTTCTTTCTATTTCGTTTATGTTGTTTTTCCCTCAAATTGTTTTTTGGATTTTTAAACGGTTATAGAAAAACCGAAATTTTATTGGGTTGGCCAAAAAAAACCGGGGGACAGTAAAATTTTGGGCCCCATAAATTGGGGTTTACCCGGGAAAAATTTGTTTAGTACTTTTTTCGTTTTTTTTCACCCCTTTTTTTTTGGGGATCGTGCGTAAAAATTTTACAAAAACTACAAAATTTTTTCGGTTACTTTTTCCTTTTAAACTTTCCAGTGCAAATCGCGGAAGGGGCCTCTTTAAAAACCTTTTGTACACTTCCCATTTGTATCAATATTGAAGGTTAAGAGAAAATTTGTTGAAAATGCGAATAAATTTTAGTTGGGTTTTGTCAAAGAAAAATTTGGGGGTCCTGGTTTTTTTTACCTGGCCCCCCAAAAGGTCTTGGGTTTTCTCCCCCAACTTCACTGAGGGACATTTTTTTGGCTATTGTCTTGTGTTATATATTGTGTTTGAAATCCAAATGTTGCCCTGGGTTTTTAAAAGTTTGTACTTTTTTCTACCTTTAAAGACGTGGGGGGCCCCCCCGTTCAGCAAATTTTTTAACGTTCAAAGTCCTTCTCGTTGCTTTTTTGTTGGAGGGGGGGGGCCCAAACCCTTTCCCGTCCGCCTTTGCCGTTTGTTTTGACCCCCCCCCCTCCCCCCCCCCCCCCTCCCCCCCCCCTCCCCCCCCCCCCCCCCCCCCCCCCCCCCCCCCCCCCCCCCCTCCCCCCCCCCCCCCCCCCCCCCCCCCCCCCCCACCAACACACACACACCCCCCCCCTTTCACAGTGGGGGTTCCCTGATTTTTTTGGGCTGGCAGAGGGGTTTGGTTTTCGACTTTTTAAATTTTAACAGGGGGTTGAAGGTCCCCAAAAGGCCCCCCCCCGTTCCCCCCCCCCCCCCCCCCCCTTAAGCCTGGCGCCCTTTTTTGCGGGCTTCTTTCTCCTGTTTTAACGTGGGAAAAATTTTTGGGGGGATGATGGAAGGTATGGGGGTTTAAATGTAATTGTCTCTTCTCTCTCTTTTTTCCTTCCCCTTCTCTCTCTTTTCTCTCTCTCTCTGTTTCAGAAGGGAGGGGTGGTCGGTCGATTTGAGGGAAGAAGGATGGGGGTTCCGGCCTCCAAATTAACTTTTGTGAGATTGGGGCGGTCGGGGGAATGGATTCGAAGAAAGGACTGGGGTTTGGAAAGGGAAAACCGGGAGGGGAGTGAGGAGGAGAGGGATTTGAAGAGAGAGTCGAGGGGAGGGATGGCTCCGAATTTCCGAGGCGAGCCACAGCCCACTAAAGTGCCCCTTAGTGGTCACCCGGTATTATTGGCACGGGCCCCCTCCCATAACCCAAATTTCCACCCGTCTTCGCTCTTTGTCTTTCTTCCCCTGAAGCAAAATGCAAGCCCCCTCTCTGGCAGCTTTTCGGGGCGTTAAAGTGGGTCGGGCCCAGCCCAAAAAGAAACCACGCACAGGGGCAGACGGTTTGACAGCCAGACAGAAAACCCCACACACACACCCCACAAAACACACACACACACACAGACAAACTTCTCTTACCTCCCACCCCACCACACCCGCGCGCGCCCCGCATACCACACCACACACACACACAAAACCCCAAAACCCCCCACCCCCCCCACACACACAAACCAAACACACTACTTTCCCCACACGCACGCCCCCGCACAAACGCCGAAACGCGCGCGCGCGCGCACACACACACCAAACAAAACACACCACCA
>CM031616.1:19155803-19158303 GCA_018398815.1 Conus ventricosus | reverse complement strand
TTCAGAGAGACTCACTCTGCTCTTTGCATTTCAATTAATTATTTTTAAAAAGGGCCAAGCCTTCCTAAAGCGCGTTCTTAACCAGCCGAACCTTTGATTTGCGAAGTGTTTCGGTGAACACAATGTTGCGTCCGAATAGGGTGGTGGCGAACGAGATCAGAAACCCGAGTTCGGAGGAACTGAAGTTCTCGTTCTTAACCACCACTTAATGATATGCATACGTCATCAGCTAACCTCTGTTTAATGGTATGCACACGACCTTCCCGGTCCAAACAAAAATGGCTGCCTGCGACACCAATGTTGAAGATTTTGCTGCAATTCTTCTGATAGCTGGACGATTAGAGGAATATGAGAAGGATCAGAAGTGGAGAAAGAGAAAATCTTTGTGCTTGGGATCTCGACAATCCCATAAACAGGGATGTTGTTCCCATAAGTCGATAAACAGACGTGTGTCTTGTTTACTCAAAGTGGTCGGCGTGTTTACTCAAAGTGGTTCGCCCGGTTAAGAACGCCCTTAACGTCAGCCATTTTGTCGCAATGGAAAGACAGAAATGAATCTTCATCCGCAAAAGAGTTCGACCATTCAAATTGGAGAAACACCCAAGTTCCCAGAACACGGCTTGTAAAAACTGTTCGGCAACACAGTTTGCGAACCTCTCCAAACAGGTTTTCCGAACATGTGTTCGTGCGGTTCAAATGCAAACTTGTTCGGAGTCTTCTGAAACATAGTTTGCAAACTGATTGTTCGCCCGGTTAAGAACGCCCTTAACGGCCATTTGGTGCTTTGCCCCCCCCCCCCCCTCCCCACCCCCCTCGGGAGGGAAGAGAGAGTGACACGTCCATCCCAGAAAGTTAGCGAACTTTGATGGTCACCCAGACATCAAGCGCGGGGCCAGGTCCAACAATGTAATTCCTCGTCATCTTCCGTCTGTTGTCTTTCCCTCACTAAGCGGCCACCCACACCTCAATCTGCATAGTCTGTCTGGGGGGCACTGGGGAGTGTGTGTGTCAAACTGCGCTAACACTTCAGGCTTTCTTCCTGTCTTCGTGTGCTGACTACTCTTTTAGGCTCAGTGCCTGTCAACCTCCTCTGAACACACTTCACGTCAGGTGCCTGTCAACCTCCCTGTGAGCACGTTTTCGTTTCCTGTACCTGTCAGCCCACATCGACAGCATGAAAGGCCCTGTTGCACCAGTCAAACGAAACTAACCACGTTTCAGGCCTTGGGAATGTCAGCCTGCCCCCTTTATCGCCATCCAACCCGCTCCCTCCTCCCCCTCTTTATTCCTCTGTTTACTTTTACATACACACACATACATACGCACACACATACTTTTACATACACACACATACATACGCACACACACACACACACACACACACACACACACACACACACACACACACACACACACGCACGCACGCACGCACTCACACACAACACACACACACACACACACACACACACACACACACACACACACACACTCACTCACTCACTCACTCACTCACTCACTCACTCACTCACTCACACACACACACATACACACACACGTACACACGCACACACGCACACACACACACACAGATACATACACACGCACGCGCGCGCATGTGCACACACGCATACACACACGCACGCACACACGCGCACGCACGCACAGAAAGGCAGACGCACACACACACATATGCACAGAGAGAGAGAGAGAGAGAGAGAGAGAGAGAGAGAGAGAGAGAGAGATTTCTTTGTGGTTTTATTACCTTTAACTTTTTACTGAAGCTTTTCTTTTCATTTATCCATCCCCCATCTTTATACCCCCCCCCCCCCCCCCCCCCTTCCCGTTCCCCCCTGACTGTTTGCTTTTCAACAACACCCGATGGAAAATGTCCGGAAAGAGTGAAATGAGTTTGGCTGTATCACAGAACAATACTGTCTCGCTTTCATTTCTGGGCATCTAACTGCTTAGTCTGGAAGTGTGAAGAGTGCTCCACTTCTCCCTAGCTGACACGGGCAACAGTGCCAAGGATAGATGGGCGGGTCTGTTGTGTGACCTGTGTGTCTAAGTAAGCCGCCAGTCTAACGGTCAAACAAGCTGTTGCATTTCCTTCACTTTCAAGAGGCCATGACAGACGCATTCAGTCCCGCTGTTTGCCCTTTGATTGACCCGTGCTCCAAGCCTTCCCCGTCATCCTCTTGTGTGCTCCGAACCCCTCTCAATGAGGCTTCGCCATTGGCTGGTTCAAGCAAACGACTTTTAAACACCGACTAGAAATGAGTTACTTACTTACTTACTTAGGCCCGTAGCTCAAGGGTGAGCATAGGCCATCGACAACACTCCGCCATCGCACTCGGTTCTGGGCTGCTCGCTGAATGCCTGTTCAGTTGGTCCCCTGTCTCTTCATCTCTGCCTCAGTGTCTCGCCTCCAGCTGCTGCGAGGTCGGCCTCTCTTCCTTTTCCCGTGCGGGTTTCCTGGCGGTCAGAAGGGGGTCGGCCTTGC
>CM031616.1:19123303-19150803 GCA_018398815.1 Conus ventricosus | reverse complement strand
ACACTACGTTGTTGATTACAATTATGTACTGAACAACACTACGTTTTTGATTACAGTTATGTACTGAACAACACTGCGTTGTTGATTACAGTTATGTACTGAACAACACTACGTTGTTGATTACAATTATGTACTGAACAACACTACGTTGTTGATTACAATTATGTACGGAGCAACACTACATTGTTGATTACAATTATTCACGGAACAAACACTACATTGCCGATTACAATAATGTAAGGAACAATTACTACATTGTTGATTACAATTATGTACGGAACAACATACATTGTTAATTACAATTATGTACGGAACAACACTTCATTGTTGATCACAATTATGTACGGAACAACCATGCATTGTAGACTACAAATATGTACGGAACAACAATACAAAGTTGATTTCAGTTATTCACTGCTACTCGGTTCAACGTAACTGTCTTTCCCTTCATGCTCATGCCCCCTATCCCACCGCTGCAAGAGTCGAGCATAGACATAGCAACAGTTAAACCTAGCTGTGCCCAAGAACAAATGTTGTGTGTTGTTACAGAATGCTACAGAGCTAGCCCCACTGCTTCCAGACCCCGTCTATATCAGACAGGGCTCAATCCGCTCCTGGCATTGTGGTAGACACCACTGGGACTACCCCCCCCCATTATATGTATGTGTGTGTGTGTTGTGGTGGTTGGTGGTGTGTGTGGAGTTTATTGTAGTGTGTTGCATCTTTGTGTGTGTGTGTGTGTGTGTTTGTGTGTGTGTGTGGTTGTGTGTGTATTATGTTTGTATTTGTATCTCTCTCTCGGTGTATTGTGGTGTGTTGTGTGTTGTTTTGGTTTCCTGTGTCTGTTTGTATGTATGTATGTATATGTGTGTGGTAGTGTCTGTCTGTGAGTGGTAGTGTGTGTGTTTGTTCCTTTTTGGGGTGGTGGTGTGTGTTTGTGTTGTGTGTCATTGTGTGTGTGTGTGTGTGTGTGTTGTGTGTGTGTGTGTGCATGTGTGTGTTTTTGTATGATGTATTGTGTTTTTGTTTGTGTGCTGGTGTGTGTGTGTGTGTTGTGTGTTGTGTGTGTTTGGTGTGTGTTTTGTGCAAGAGTGTGTGTGTTGTGGTTGTGTTTGTGTGCTGTGTGTGTTGTGCATGTGTGTGTGTGTGTGTGTGTGTGTGTGTGTGTGTGTGTGTTGTATGTTGTTGTGTGTGTTTGTGTTGTGTTGCATGTGTGTGTGTGTTGTGTGTGTGTTGTGTGTGTGTGGGTGTGGGTGTTTGTTGTGTGTGTTGTGCATGTGTGTGGGTGTGGGTGGGTGTGTTTTGTTCCATTGATGTGCATGTGGTTGTGTGTGTGTGTGGGTGTGTGTTGTTGTTTGTTTGTGTTTGTTGAATCCCTCACGCAAGGCGTCCTCATACGGCCGGCTGGCAGGAATGCCGGTCGATGTTTAACCCTAACTGAGATGCCCCCCAGCCTCCTAAAGATCGGAGCTCCTAGCCCTGAGGTCATTTACGCTTGTTTTCCCCCCCCTGTCTGGCGTGGGGGAAAGAAGAGAGAGAAGAGAGAGAGAGAGAGAAGAGAGAGAGAGGAGAGAAGAGAGAAGATGTTTGATGATGATGGCAAGGTATTAGACAAAAGTCATTGCCGCTGCTTCTGCTCTGATCAGAAGGGAAGATATTAGAGTAGGGAGGCGGGGGGCGGCGGAGGAGGGGGTGTTAAGATGGGACACATCTGTTTTCGAAGAGTTAGCTCTCTCAGATACAAGAAACAGTGGATGAAGGATTGTGGTGACAGTGAGGTGAGGGCGGGGTACGGGTGGGGAGTGGGTAGTGGGAGGAAGGGGGGGGGGGGGGGGGGGGGGGGGGGGGGGGGGGGGGGGGGGGGGGGGGGGGGGGGGGGGGGTGGGGGGGGGAAGCACTCCATTTTATCGTAATACAGAGGATGGCCATTCGTGACGGCAGCCACACGGACCTCCTCCAACAATCTAAATTCCACGTCATCTACTCTCTTCGTGTTTCTAGCCAAATAGGCAGTCATCTCTCTCTCTCTCTCTCTCTCTCTCCCTCTCTCGCTCTCGCTCTCTCTCCTCTCTCTTTCTCACTCTCCTCTCTCACTCACACACACACACGCACACACATCACACACAAACAAACACACGCACTCATACACACGCACTCACGCACGCACTCACGCACACACTCACCACACACACACACACACACACACACACACACACACACACACACACACACGACGACACACACAACACACATACAAACGAACACACACACACACACACCACACAAGAACACACACACAACACACACACACACACCTCCCTCGCGACAATTACGTATCGCCCATGACAGGTCCTGTTAACATTTCAGTAGCCCTTCCGCTCCCTATCACCCTGAAATAAAGGTGAGCGAGCCCGATGAATGGGTAGCGCCAGAGAAAGCCTAGTTCTGCTATGCTTCCGCCAGTGTCCCGTCCACACGTTAAAATCCCCCTCCGTCTCTTCCCGTACCGGAGCTAAGACAGACAGATCAGCAGCGCCTTAAGTCAGACGACGACGCTGCTGGGGGGGGGGGGGGGGGGGGGGGGGGGGGGGGGGGGGGGTGGGGGGGGGAGGGGGATGGGGGGAAGGGGGGGGTCCTAAGCCTTCCTTCTGTCCTTGACTTCCTTGGTGGTTCTCAACATAGCTTCCCTCATGCGCAGAATGCTGGTTTGACTGGAAACGTCGCTATGGAAAAAGAAGATGGTGGTCTTGAGGCCCTTTCTCTTTGGTTTTGTCACTCTTTTTTTTTCTTCTTTTTTCTTTTCTTTTCTTATCCTGGGGTCATTTACTGCACGTTGCCTCTGTCACCGCGCGCGTGGGAAGACTGTCTCATAGTGGAATGACGGGCGAAGTAACGAGGAAAAAAGTCATTGCCAATGCTGGCTGCCCTCTCTCTCTCTCTCTCGTCTCCTCTCTCTCTCACTCCTCCTCTCTCGCTCTCTCTCTCTCTTTCTTCTTCCGATCATTCGGAAGGGGAAAGAACCTTGGTGGTTTGCAGGGAGGAATGGGTGGGGGATAGGAATGGAAGGGGTGGGTGGGTGTCGGGGGTGGGGGGGGGGGGGGGGGCGGGGGCGGAGAGGATAGGGCGACTTATGTGTCCGAAAAGTTACAAACTTTTTCTCAGCGACAAGGATATGGGTGGGTGGGGGGGGTGGGGGGGGGGGGGGGGGTGTCGAAGGTGAAGGGGTAGCATGGACTGATGGATATTGGCCGGAGGGAGGGAAGGCGGTGCGGGAGAGGATGGGGGAGTGGGAGGAGGGGAGTGGGTGAGGAGCGCGGGAAAAGAAATGGTCCAATTTTTAAAGTTAATAGAGTGGATTCTCAGAGGTCTCCGCGACTCGGTCACCCGCATCATCGGCACGGTCACTTCCCAGTGGTGCAGTCCACGCCATCTTGTGTCGTTGTCTTTCTCAAACGCCAGCCGGCAGTCACACGAGGCAGCCGTGGATTTTTCCACCTTACCGACCCCTCTTGAGACCGGAACCCTAACATTAAAACAAAAAAGGATGTATACAATGGCGGCTAAAACTGACTGGATTACCTATAGCCAAGAATTGGCAAACAAGCATAATTATATGATAAGCTTCTTTAATTGAAAAGAACGAACCCGCCACAAAACTGACATGAAAGATCAGTATAAAGGATTAGTCGGAAAATGATTTGGCGTCCGTGTGTGTATGGCCGGGTGAAGGGCGCCCAGGTTAGCTTCAGAGGATATTTGAATTGTCTCTTAATATATGTAACTAACAACAGAACTAGCGCTACATATGAAGAATGATGATAAATATAATCGCCCACAACCACCCCACCCCCCTTCATTCAATTGCTCATTTTGACGCTGAAAGTGTTGTTGATGAATTCAAGATCACGTCCATAAAAATCGTAACAGAACTGCCATCCCCAGATGAAAATAATGATAAATATGGAGTTTTTTGTTTATTATTTCGTTTTGGTGCGTGTTTCGAAAGCTTGAAAATATTTCTCACACCTTAGAAACAGATGATTATGGTGATAACTGGCAAAATCTGATTCCGAAGTGTTGGGCCACACACCCACACAACCTGGTTCTCACCTGATGAACAGTCTGCATGGATTCCGACGAGTGTGTGGGGCCACAACCCCACACAACCTTTCACACCTGAATGAACAGTCCCTGCATGGATTCCGAGAGTTTTGGGCCACAACACCCACACAACCTGGTTCACACCTGAGAACATTCCTCTGCATGGATTCCGAGAGTGTGTGGGCCAACAACCCCCACACTGACCACCTGGTTCACCAACCTGAATGAACAGTCTGCATGGATTCCGAGAGTGTGTGGGCCACAACCCCACACCAACCTGTTCACACCTATGAACATTCTGCATGGATTCCGAAGTGTGTGGCCACAAACCCAACACAACCTGGTTCACACCTGATGAACATTCGCATGGATTCCGAGAGTGTGTGGCCACAACCCAACACAACCTGGTTCACACCTGCATGAACATTCTGGCATGGATTCCGAGAGTTTGTGGGCCACAACACCCACACAACCTGGGTCACACCTGATGAACATTCTGCATGGATTCCGAGAGTGTGTGGGCCACACCCCACACAACTGGTTCACAACCTGATGAGCATTCGGCATGATTCCGATAGTGTGTGGGCCACACCCCACACAACCTGTTCACACCTGATGAACATTCTGCAGGATTCCGAAGTGTGGGGTGGGCCACAAAACCAACACAACCGTTCACACCTTGATGAACCATTCTGCATGATTCCGAGAGTGTGTGGGCCACAACCCCACACAACCTGTTCACAACCTGATGAACATTCTCCGCCCAGCACCTGACTGGTTGAGGAATGTGAAATTCACTTTTCAATTTTGAAGAGTCCATAACTCACAATTACGTAAAAATTGCATCATCTTGATCGCATTTTCCAGTCTACCAACGAATTTGTAATGGTTGTGTATGTTAAGAACTAAACACAAGGAAGGAAAAGTTGGTGAGGAAACCAAATTCATTGCAAAGGCGTTTCAAATTAGAGAGTCAATTTGCTAAGATAGAAAAGGAAACTACAAGGAAGCCAACACATTTGACAAGTTTCTCCCCATCGGTGGTAATCTTTAACATGATGAATATCCTCTGTCACTCTCTGCTCATTTTAGATCGCAGGGACTTAAAAATCGATTTACTCCCGGGTTAAAAAGCTTTGGTTTACGTATAGACAGTCAAAAAAATCCCCCTCCCCTCTCTCTCTCTCTCTCTCACATCTCTCTCTCTCAGCTCTCTCCTCCTCATCTCTCTCCTCTCTCCTCTCTCTCGCCACATCACACACACACACACACACATCACACACACACACACACACACACACACACACACAACACAACACACACCACATAGACCTAGTTTTCAAAGTAACAGTGGCAGTACTGAAGCATAGTTCGAAGCGAGGGATCTCACACACCACACACACACACAACACACACACACAGACAAACACACACACACACACACAACACATGTACTTGCTTTTCCCTGAATTTTCAGTGTGATACAAGAATGCAGCTTGAACTTTCTCAGGAACATTGCAACCGGTCAGTGGTCCTTAACCCATTTATCTCAGCCAGGGGGGAGGCGACTCACCACAGAGGGGAGGGGCAGGAAGGGAAACGCTCTGTTTGGGAAAACAGGAGGAATGTCAGGACACCAGCAATGGCCCAATTTTCTCTTGGCAAACTGCAGCAGTGGGGGGGAGACGTCACCCCCCCCCATCCCCACAACCCTAAACCCACCCCCCTCACCTCGTTTCGCACACCTCCACCTCCATCCTCACGCCCACTAACCCTCGGGAAGGAGAGAAGGACGGGGGGGGGGGGGGGGGGGGGGGGGGGGGGGGAGGGGGGAGGGGGGGGAGGAAGAAGGAGATATCACAGATGACAGATCAAGCTAGGTTGCCTTCCCATCGGACATCACAGAAATTCAGAGACCGAAAATTGGGGGGGAGGAGTGACTGAGCAGAGAGAGAGAGAGAGAGAGAGAGGAGAGAGAGAGAGAGAAGAGAGGGGGGGGGGGGGGGGGGGGGGGGGGGGGGGGGGGGGGGGGGGGGGGGGGGGGGGGGGTAAGGAAAAGAGAGAGGGGCAGAGAGAGGGGAGAGAGAGAGAGTGAGACAGAGAGGGAGAGAGAGAGAGGGAGGGGGAATAGGGTAGAGAGAGAGCGAGAGAGAGAGAGATGAGAGAGAGAGCAGAAGAGAGAGAGAGAAGAAGGAGAGCGAGCGCGCATCCTACGACGTATCTTCAAAGTGTAAATGCTGACGATCTCTCCTACGTGCCATCCCCTAACTTGAAAAGCCCTCCAGACGTTGTAAGCACTTTACAATCTGCATGATCCAGGCTGTCCTTCGCGTGCGTTGAAATTCAACATACTGTGGACGCTCGGAGCTTCCTCTCTGTTGAAGCTGCGCTTGACTACAAATGCAAATGCGAGAAGGGGAGAAAAGAGAACTCTTTACGCACATAAAACGAAGCTAAACTACATTTGAAAGTTGAACAAGTGGAGGGACTTGAAAGCCGGGGGCGAGAGCTGAAGGGAGATTCCACCTGTTTACCCTCCTGATCACATGCAGATCCAGGACTGTCGTCAGCGCGACAACGATACGATAAAATATTTGATTCCTTTACTTCCCGTTTGGGGAGGGGGTGGGGTGGGGGGGCTGGAGGGTAATTTAGGATGAGAGAACAACATAGCGAAAGGTCATCACCAGGACTTAGAAAATGAAAGCAGACACATAGATGGTATTGTCGAAAGTTAGAGATAAAACTCATGTGTTCAATCAGAACAGATCCATTGTGCCCGGTAAGGCTGATCAAAGGAATCGGTACTTTTCTATTGTTGAATTTTTGGATGCATTAAGACCAATGTTTTGTTTTTGCAATGAACTACTTAAAATACTAACGTACTTTCAGATTCGCTTTAAGTGGACGCTGTTGATGCAGGCTGTATATCGTTTTGGGCTAGCAAAGTCATCGAAATTGCCGGACGAATAATTTTATCTGAATTTTTAAAAAAAAAGCTAATAATAAAAGAGAATAAAGAGAGAAAAAAAAGACAAGAAGAAAAAAAAAAGGTGTAAATGAAAGATAGTAAGCAAACTTTTAGCAAATTCAGTCCACTTTATTCAGAAACAGAGTATGGGCATGCACAGCATTTCAGCTCCGCCGCCCCCCCCGCCCGTACCCCCCACCACAACAGGTTGTCCAGAGACGAGGGCGTAGAGCAGAGGGAGGGTGACCAATCAACCAACCAACCCAACCACAGACGAACGACGTCCATCAGGCAGGCCCTAGTGGAACGGGTGATTGTTTCTTCCCTGTAAATGACGGAGACATTCACAGCCAGCGAACTCCCCTCCCCCCAAAAGCTGACAGAGAAGGATAATAGCCCCAAATTGAGCTGGTCCCTAATTAAGGGGAGATCCACCCGTATTCTCCCCCCAAAACCGTGTTCACACGGCATCCTCACCCACCCCCCCACCCCCCACCCCCCCCCCCCCCCCCCCCCCCCCCCCCCTCGCCCCCGCCCCCCCCCCTCTCCGCGCTGTAAACATGCCCCCAGTATCGAGATAGTAGATAACAGTCAGAAGTGGTGGTAGGGTGCGGATGGTCGACGTTACCCCCAGTCGATCAATGACAAGCAAAAATCGTCCACACTACGGACGGGACTTCTCCACCCACGGTTGATGGTCCCGCTGTTGGAGCAGACCCGAGGCCAGCGCGCTGGGCCGGTCCCCGCGAGCGAGCGGAGCGAGGCAACTAGCCGAGCCGATTGTCTTGTTCCGAGCCGCTCCAACCATACGTAATGACAGTTAATGGCGCAGGCCCCTTGTTCAAGCAGGCACGTGCCGGCCCCAGAAACCACCCCTGAGGGTGAGCGGTAAGCATACGGAAGTCGGGGGTGGGGGGGGGGGGGGGGGGAGGAAAAGCCGGGCGAGGTTGTCGCTTAATTGCGTTAGCCAGGCGGGGCTGGGGGATGCGGTTGCACACTGCGACAAACGGCAGTGGGTCACTGCATCCCTCCCTCTCTCCTGGTTGACCTCCCTTCCCGCTTCATCTCGCCGGACATGAGCGGGCGGGGGGGGGGGGGGGGGGGGGGGGGGAAGGTTGGATGGGGGGGGGGGGACAGGGGAGTAAATGGGGGGAGGGGAGAGGATGGGGACGGCGAGAGGAGGATTGAAGGGTAAGGGGGGTGGGTGGTCAGCGCCGTGCCAGAGAGCGGGGAGACGGGTGTAATTCACGGGGGGACGGGCGACGGGTTCTGGTAGAGAAGTGAGGGGGAGGACACGTCTTGAGGTCCCTTGCTGCTGCCAAGCCACTGAAGGTTCTCCCCCGGCCGACCTTGTTCCATTGCCAAGGTCCCACTCCACCTCCCCACCCCCCACCCGTCCCCCAAGGCGTGGCGTCAAAGTAACTGGGTGGTTTAGAGCTTGGCCGACCGCGGAGGGGGGGGGGGGGGGGGGGGGGGGGGGGGGGGGGGGGGGGGGGGGGGGGGGGGCAACAGCAGGGCAGCAGCCATGCGCAGTTTATATGCCAAGACCAGAACTCCCAAGCTAGCCACATTTATTCCTGCTGACTACAGCACGGCCCTGACTACAGGCACGGCCGACCATTAGGCCGTACAGAGCCTGTCATCTCGTCAAGTGCGTTCCCCCACAGATTGAACCACACGACACACACACACACACGCACGCACGCACGCACAACACACATACACACCCACACCCACACACACACACACCCACACACTCCAACACACACACACACACACACACACAACAAAATCCCACTACTCGGCTAAAGAGGTCTAGACAACTTGAAACATTGCTTAAAAATCAAGTACGCCTCCCATGGGAGCGAGATTTAAAAACTTCTTCGCCTCATTTCAGAACTGCTTTAGGAATAGAAGGTAAAAAAAAACACACAACCATTGAAACATCTCGGAAACAGTCAATTTAAAGATATCCATTACTGATGATTTCAGATTTGTGTAGCAGAAGTCCGGATCAAGAAGATCTCTCTCTCTCTCTCGCTTCCTCTCATCTCTCCTCTCTCATCTCAGTCTCTCTCTCTCTCTCTTCTCTCCTCGTGTGTGTGTGTGTGTGTGTGTGTACGTTATAACGCGTGCATTAATTATATGTCCTGTTCGGTCTCTCAGTCATGGTGTGATGCTCCGACCGACCACGCGTGACAATGAGAGCAGTTAGCAATAAGATCGAATAAGATAAAGTAAGTGGGGTGGGGAGGGGGGTATATGCTGGGAGGGAGGGGGGACTCCAAAGGCAGAACCAAGTCACGAGTGAAAGATTGCCCGATCATAAGAGTGTCACGCGTCAAAATTCACACTACCGAAGTGTGGTCATCAGTCGGCCACTTCAAAACTGGACATAAGTCCAAACTCCAATCATCTTGGTCCCACGTAGAACCGGCCATGTTCGGACCGGCCAATTAAGCTTAGTGAGATCCTTCACGGAGACAGTCCGACCTTCCCAGACGGACTAAATTGGCTGACCCGACGCATTCACCTGTCGCCTCAGCCCAATAATGGCTATTTTAGGCTCTCAGTGCAGACCAGCACTGTCTGCCGTACGTGAGTTAAGCTGTCTGGCATAATTCTCGATTGGTCTTTCCAGCCCACCGTCTTAGCGCCTAACCCAGACACATCTAGCCACTTTAACACTGGCAGGGCCCCTCACGACTTAAGCCACACGGCGCCATAATTAGAAAGGGGGAAGGGAGTGGTGGTGGGTGAGAAGTCTACTAATCAATTAAATGCCCAATTGAACCACCAACAGAGAGTAAGACGTGTAGGCATGACTGGCATGATTTGACATCCAATGGGAATTAGAGGGGATGAACTCCGGGTGTCAGGGCGGTAAAAATACTGACCAATGGTACTGGCCCTTGGACAGGGGGTTAGAAGCATAAAGGAATGCGTGAGTGAGAGAGAAGAAAACGAAACAACAGAGAGAGAAGAGAGGGAAGATCGGGAGAGTAGGCTCTCGCCTTCAGGAATGCAGGGAGATGAAACGAACAAGAGACAGCGAGATGAGGCGGTTTTAGGTGTAGTCCTCTGCCCAGGGAAAAAGGCAGAGAGATGAAGAGAGGAGAGAACGAGGGAGAACGAACAGAGAGAGAGAGGGAGAGAGAGGGTCGAGGGAGCCTTCCTGCAGGGAGAGAAGGGCAAGTAGAGAGAGATGAAGGAGGAGAGAAGAGAAAACCAAGTTGAGAGATTAGCATGAGATAGTCTGCAGAGGAAGGTCTGAGGAAGATGTGGAGAGAGAGAGATAGTTTCTCATTCATGAAGAAGAAAAGAAAGAAAAGAAAAAAAAAGAAAAAAAAGCAACCATGTCCATTTGATAAGAGCCTGACTAGATGAAGAGAGAGAGAGAGAGAGTGCAATGCCCTTAATCGCAGGAAGAAAGAAAGAGAACAGATCGATGTTGATAGTCACTGTTGCTACCCTAACCGGGGGTTCGAACCTCATACCTGGCAGCGTCACTTCGCCAAGCAGAACCCCAGACCAACGCCACAGTCTCACCTGACAGGCGCCCTCAGACCAACACCAGTGGCCGGGGGCAAGGGGGTCTGGTTGTAAAGTGACAGTGAAAAGAACAGAAAAGAAAAAGAAAGACAGTGATTCGTGAATATTTAAGATCACCCTGGCATGAAAGTAGAAATCTTTTATACCCCGGGTAAGTTAAACGATGTTTTAGATAAAGATTTTGCGAAAGCACAAGGAAGAGAGATGTTTTAGTTGGTTTGTCCTATATGCATTGATGTATCTTTCTATGATCATGTATAAGGTTTAAAAAGTTATAGACTTTACTAGTGGTTAGATGTGACGAATGCATGAATAATGAATGAGGTTGTACGCAAGCTGTGAGTGTGTTTGGGCTTGTGCGCTATCCTTTCCTCCCTGACATTACACCGAGTTGACAATTTATGGCGAGCTGCCAGATAATCTGGCCCATTTATTATAAATTGTTCAACTTCTCATAGAGGAAGCTGGGTGGGATTCAAGTATTGTAATCCTAAGACAAGGGTTGTCTTACTGTATGTTCCCAAGATAGTTAAATACGAGGCTGGCAATGCTTCCAGATAGTTAATACTAGCTTGCATTTCAGCCCCAGAGTAACCCTTTCGCACAGATTTCCCTAAAAGTCGCTCTCAAGATGGTCAGGCCTCTGGCGTCTTATAAAAACTAAACTACTAAACGTTTTTTCCCCCCCCAAAAGGGCCCCCCCTAAAATATTACATTCATAGGATGTGCTATTACGTCACTCGTGTCGGTAAACCACCAGTTGTGGCTTGTCTAGTTATAAAAGCTTGTTCAAAAAAAAGAAAAGAAAGAGATATAATGGCGGAAGAAAGAACCCCTAATTGAACAACTTGGTGAGCGTCGCGTCCGTGATTGAGGTTACTCAGAGAAGAGTTGCGCGCCTTTGTTGAAAACCACCAAAGATGAAAGGGATGAACGCGCTTGACAAAGACGCCGAGTCGCAGTATAAGCGCAAGAAATAGAAAAATTAAGGATTCAGGCTATGGATAAAATCAGGCAGGAAACGCAGGAAACAGAAAGAAATAAGGGAAGCACAGGAAACAGAAAGAATGAAGCAGGAAACAGAAAGATTAAAGGTTCAATTAGAGCTAGAGAAAGTGAGAATCCAGAGGAGACCGCCAGGATGGATTCAGTTTTCCAGTGACTCTGTGCGCAGTTACGCTCCCCGACCCAAGTTGCCAAAATCTCTGAAGGGACCGTTCGATTGATGCATACAGCAGTCGTTCGAAACGTTTTGCAACCATCAGGTGGCCTCCAGATGAGTGGGCAGTCAGTCATTTTGTCAGCGTTACGACGGTAAGGCATTGCAGATTTTCACTGCGTTACCAGCAGACAACAGTCTGATTTTGGTGCTGTGAAGGATCTTAATGAAGGGATTAGACCTCACAGAGGAAGGTTCAAAAGAATTTCGTTCAGTAGATGCAAGCAGGGGAAACGTACACTCATTTGGTGCACGTCAAATCACTATTTTGAGAAATGGTTAGAGTTGAGTGGTACGAAGAAGGAGTTCGCCGAGTTGAAAGAGCTAGTTATGAAGGAGCAGATTTTGTTTCATGGTTGTGGCCCTGAGTTAACCATACATTCTGAAAGAGAACAGCCAAGACAGCAGGGGAGTTGTTGAAGTTCGGCAGAGGTGTATAGAGAGGCTACGTCTGGGGCACTACGGGCAAGAGAAACAGGGCTAGGCAACAGGTGAGACGAGTGCAAGGAGACTAGGAGAGTTTTCCTGCAAAGCGGCAAACCCTGTGGTGGGGCAAAGAAGGGCAAAAGGACATTAGGTGTTGCATTTTCACAGAAGGGACATGGTGGCTAGGATTGTCCGCATGAGGTTCCAGAAGGCAGCACCTTGCAAGTGTGGAAACGGTCCGTCAAGGAAACGACCTGCAGTGGAACCAAAAGGGATTTCAGTCTGAGAGGGGGAGTGCTGCCAGGGCTACACTGGACAGCATCTCATTGTCAGGGATTGAGGGCACTAGGCTGAGTTGGTTCGTTTACCAGTGAAGAAGGTGGATTGGCCGCAAGGGTGAAAGTGTTACAGACAACTGGTTGTTCATGCGGGGTTAGTACGGACAACGCTGGGCGATAAAGGGGATTTGACAGGGCAAATCCAGACCTGTACTACTAATCGATGGCACTGTAGGGAGTTTTCCAGTTTCTAAGATAGAAGTACGGTACCCCTTACTTCTCAGCGAGTGTCTGCGTTGGTATGGAGAAACCCCTTCATGATTATCATCGGAATATTCCAGGTGCAAGATCCAGGGATCCTCTGAGTTGTTGGCTGCTACAGGGGCAGCAGTTCAAACACGGAGCAAGAAGGAGGAAAGGGTTGTTAAACCGTAGTTGTTCTCAGAAGGAAGTCGGCAGAGATGAGGTGTCGCCTGATGAGTTTAGGGCAGCGCAGGGAACATGACCCTTCTCTCGTGAAGTCTTGGATTGGCAAGAGGTGGAGAGAAACAGAGTTTAGAGGAGGGAGACAGAATTTCTTTGAAAGGCGGGCTGTTGTACCGATGTTCACCAAGGGAACAGGTAAGGTGACCACGTCAGGTTAGAGGTACCAGCATTTTATCGTGACACTGTCATGTCATGGGTCACGAGTCCGCTCATGGCGAGTCCATCTCGGCCCCGTAAAACGGTGACGGCTCACCCCCCCCCCCCCTGTAAACAGCAGAAGTGGGCGTAGGGTGCGGATGGGCGATCATCATACAACAAAAAGCGTCCCACTACGGGGCGGGAGTCTCCCACTTGATGGTCCCGCTGTTTGGACAGACCCGGAGGCCAGCGGCTGGCCGTTCCCCGCGAGCGAGCGAGCGAGGCAACTAGCCGAGCCGATTGTCGTGTCCGAGCCGCTCCACCATACGTAATGACAGTTAATGGACGCAGGCCCTTGTTCAAGCAGGCACGGCCGGCCCACAGAAACCACCCCTGAGGGGTGAGGCGGTAAGCATACGGGAGTCGGGGTGGGGGGGGGGGGGGGGGGGGGAGGAAAAAGCCGGGCGAGGTTGTCGCTTAATTGCGTTAGCCAGGGGGGGGCTGGGGGGATGGGCGGTTGCACACTGCGACAAACGGCAGTGGGTCACTGCATCCTCCCTCTCCGCCTGGTTGACTCCCTTCCCGCTTCACTCGCCGTGACATGAGGCGGGCGGGGGGGGGGGGGGGGGGGGGGGGGAAGGTTGGGATGGGGGGGGGGGGGGACAGGGGAGTAATGGGGGGGGGGAGGTAGGATGGGGACGGCGGGAGAGGAGGAGTGAAGGGGAAGGGGGGTGGGGTGGTCAGGCGCCGTGCCAGAGAGCGGGGAGACGGGTGTAATCACGGGGGTCTGGTAGAGAAGAGGGGGAGGACACGTCTTGAGGTCCCTTGCAGCTGCCAGCCACTGCAGGATTCTCCCCGGCCGTCCTTTGTTCCATTGCCAAGGTCCCTCCCCTCCCCACCCCCCACCCGTCCCTCCAGGCTGCTGTCAAAGTACTGTGGTTTAGAGCTTGGCCGACCGCGGAGGGGGGGGGGGGGGGGGGGGGGGGGGGGGGCACAGCAGGGCAGCAGCCCTGCGCAGTTTGATATGCCAAGACCAGAACTCCAAAGCAAGCCACTTTTATTCCTGCTGACTACAGCACGGCCGACCATTAGGCCGTATCAGAGCTGTCATCTCGTCAAAGTGCGTTCCCGCACAGATTGAACACACGTACACACACACACACACGCACGCACGCACGCACACACACACACACACACACACCACACACACACACACACACACACAACACACACACACACACACACACACAAAATCCACTACTCGTTAAAGGAGGTTTTCTGAGACACTTGAACATTGCTTTAAAATCAGAGTGACGCTCCCATGGGAGCGAGAGTTAAAAACTTCTTCGCCTCATTTCAGATCTGCTTTAGGAATAGAAGGTAAAAAAACACCAGGTGAAAACATCTCGGAACAGTCAATTTAAAGATATCCATTACTGAGTGATTTCAGATTTTTGTACAGGAAAGTCCGGACTCAGAAGATCTCTTCTCTCTCTCTCTCTCTCTCTCTCTCTCTCTCTCTCTCTCTCTCTCTCTCTCTCTTCTCTCGTGTGTGTGTGTGTGTGTGTGTGTGTACGTTATAACGCGTGCATTATTTATGTCTTCGGTCTCTCAGGTCATGTTGTGATGCTCCAGCCGACCCGCGGTGACAATGAGAGCAGTTAGCAATAAGAACCGGAAATAGTATAAAGTATGTGGGGAGGGGGGGGGGTATATGCGGGGGGGGGAGGGGGGACCCAAAATGCAGAACCAAGTCATCGAGTGAAAGATTGCCGTCATAAGAGTGTCACGGTCAAAATTCACACAACCGAAGTGTGGTCAGTCGTGGGCCACTTCAACTGGACATAAGTCCAAACTCAAACATCTTGCCCACGAAAACCCGGGGCCAGGGTTCGGACCCCAAATTTAAGTTTTGGAGATCCTTCACGGAGACAGTCCGACCTTCCCCGAGGGGCCCAATTGGCTGCCCCGACGATTCACCTTCGCCTCAGCCAAAAAATGGTATTTTAGCTCTCGGCAGACAGCACTTCTGCCGTACGGATTAAGCTGTCGGGCAAATTCCGATTGGTCTTCCAGCCCACGTTTTAGCGCCAAACCCAGACCATCTGCCACTTTACAGGGCCCAGGGCCCCCACGACTTAAGCCACACGGCGCATAATGGGGAAAGGGGGAAGGGGAGGGTGGTGGGGAAAGTCTATAAAAATTTAAAATGCCAAATTGACCCCACAGAGAGTAAGAGTGGGGCTTGACTGGCTGTTTTTGGACATCCAATGGAATTAGAGGGGATGACCCCGGGTGCGGGCGGAAAAAATACTGACCAAATGGCTGGCCCTTTGGACGGGGGGTTTAAAAGCAAAAGGAATGCTGAGTGAAGAAAAGGGAAAACGAACAACAGAGAGGAGAGAGGGAAGTTGGGGAGAGTAGGCTCCCCCGGGAAGGGGCAGGGAGATGAAAGAACAAGAAAAGGAATGAGGGGTTTTTAGGTGTGCCCTCTGCCGGGAAAAGGCAGAGAGATGAAAGGGGAGAGAACGGGGAAAAGAACGAACGAGAGAAAAGGGGGAGGGGGAGGGTCGGGGACCCTCTGCAGGGGGAAAAGGGGAAAGGGAAGAGAGAGATGAAGGGAGGAGAGAAGAGAACCAATTTTGAGAGATTAGCATGAGATAGTCTGCGGGGAAGGGCTAGGAAGTTGGAGAGAGAGATAGTTCTATTCTGAAGAAGAAAAAAAGAAAAGAAAAAAAAAGAAAAAAAAAAAACCATGTCCATTTGAAAAGACGACTAAAAGAAGAGGAGAGAGAGAGAGTGCAATCCCCTTAATGCAGGAAGAAAAAAAGGGAAACAGACGATTTTGATAGCACTGTTCTACCCAAACCCGGGGGTTCGACCTCATACCTGGCAGCGTCACTTCGCCAAGCAAACCCAGACCAACCCAAACGTCCACCTGACAGGCCCCCTAACCCAACACCGTGCCGGGGCAGTTTTCGGTTGTAAAGTGACAGTGAAAAGAAAAAAAAAGAAAAAAAGACAGTGATTCGTAAATATTAAACCCCCTCCCGGAAATAAAATCTTTTATACCCGGGTTAGTTAACGATGTTTTAGATAAAGATTTTGAAGCAAAGGAAAGAAAATGTTTTTTTTTTGTTTGTCCATATGCTTGATGTTCTTTCTATACATGTTAAGAAAGTTATGACTTTACAGTGGTTGATGTAGAATGCATAAATTATAATGGGTTGTAGCAAGCTGGAGTGTGTTTTGGGTTTGTGCGCTACCCTTCCCCCTGACATTACACCGGTTGAAATTTTTTGGCGACCCTCCCAGATATCTGGCCCTTTATTATAATTGTTCAATCTAAGGGGAAGCTGGGTGGGATTAAAGTTTTTAAATCCAAGACAAGGGGGTTGTTTTACTGTTTTTCCCCCAAGAATTTAAATCAGGTTGGATGCTTCCAATAGTTAAAAACTAGCTTGCATTTCAGCCCCGGTTACCTTTTGCACAGTTTCCTAAATTTGTCCAAATTGGGGCGGGCCCGGCGTCTTATAAAAACTAAAATACGTTTCCCAAGCTAATATTACTTATAGGATTTTGTATTAGTCACTCGTGTCGGTAACCACCAGTTTGGCTGTCAGTTATAAAACTTGTTCAAAAAAAAGAAAAGAAAGAGATAAATGGCGGAAAAAGAAACCCCTATTAACAACTTTGAGCGTCGCTCCCTGATTAGGTTACTCAGAGAAGAGTTGCGGCTTTTTAAAACCACAAAGATGGGAAAGGGATGAACGCGCGGGAAAAAACGCCGGTCGCATAAAGCGCAAGAAATAGAAAAATTAAAGGGTTCAGGCTAAAGGGTAATCACAGGGAAACGCAGGAAAAAAAGAATAAGGGAAGCACAGGAAACAGAAAGAATGAAGCAGGGAAAAAGAAAATTAAAGGGTTTAATTTGGCTAGAGAAAGTGAGAAAAGGGGAACCCCCAGGATGGATTCTTTTCCGTGCTCTGTCCAGTTCGCTCCCCGACCCAAATTGCCAAATTTTCGAAGGGACCGTTTTGATTTAGTACACAGTCGTTTTGAAACGTTTTTCAACCATCAGGGTTTGGCCTCCAGAAGATGGGCATCAGTCATTTTGTCGCGTTTCCGACGGGTAGGCATTTCAGATTTTCACTGCGTTACCCGCGACAACTTGATTTTGGTGCTGTGAAGGATCTTTTAAAGAAGGGATTGACCCCAAAGAGGAAAGGTTCAAAAGAAAAATTTTGTTCGTAGATTTCAAAGGGGAAACGTACACTCATTTGGGCCGTAAATCATATTTTGAGAAATGGTTAGAGTTGAGTGGTACGAAGAAGGAGTTCGCCGAGTTGAAAGAGCTAGTTATGAAGGAGCAGATTTGTCAGGTTGTGGCCCTGAGTTAACCATACATTTGAAAGAGAGACAGCCAGAGACAGCAGGGGAGTTGTTGAAGTTCGCAGAGGTGTATAGAGAGGCACGTCTGGGCACTAAGGTGCAAGAGAAACAGGTGCTAGGCACAGGTGAGAAGAGTGCAAGGAGACTAGGGGGAGTTTTCTGCAAAGTCTGCAAACCCAGTGGTGGGGCAGAAGGAAGGGCAAAAGGACATTAGGTGTTTCATTTGTCACAGGAAGGGACATGTGGCTAGGGATTGTCGCATGAGGTTCCAGAAGGCAGCAGCCTTGCAAGAGGTGGATAAGGGTCGTCAAGGAACGACCTGCAGTGGAACCAAAAGGGATTCAGTCTGAAGAGGGTGGAGTGCAGCCTATGGCTAGCACTGGACAGCAGTCAGTGTCAGGGATGGAGGGCACTAGGCTGAGTGGTTCGTTACCAGTGGAAGAAGGGTGGATTGGCCAGCAGAGGGTGAAAGTGTTACGAGACACTGGTTGTTCATGCGGGGTAGTACGAACAACGCTGGTCGATAAAGGGGATTTGACAGGGCAAATCCAGACCTGTACTCTAATCGATGGAAACTGTGAGGGAGTTTCCAGTTGCTAAGATAGAAGTACGTACCCCTTACTTCTCAGGCGAGTTGTCTGCGTTGGTATGGAGAAACCCCTTCATGATTTGATCATCGGAAATATTCCAGGTGCAAGGGATCCAGGGGATCCTGAGTTGTTGGCTGCTACAGGGGCAGCAGTTCAAACACGGAGCAAGAAGGAGGAAAGGGTTGATTAAACCGTTAGTTGTTCCAGGAAGGAAGTCGGGCATAGATGTGTCGCCTGATGAGTTTAGGGCAGCGCAGGAACAAGACCCTTCGCTCGTGAAGTCTTGGGAGTTGGCAAGAGGTGGAGAGAAACAGGAGGTTAGAGGAGGTGAGACAGAATTTCTTGTGAAAGGCGGGCTGTTGTACCGAGTGTTCACCAAGGGGAAGACAGGTAAGGTGACCACTCAGTTAGAGGTACCAGCATGTTATCGTGACACTGTCATGTCAGTGGGTCACGAGTCGCTCATGGCGAGTCATCTCGGCACCGGTAAAACGGCTGACCGAGTCTTTGATGATTTTCATAGGCGCAGCAGCAATCATTGATGAGGTGTAAGAGACCCAGCAGAAGAAGGGGAGATTTTGTTGTCTAAGTTTCCAGGAGAAGAGTCATACAGGGATTGCTCACTGTATGAAGGGCTAGACAGTAGGAGTTCCTAGGTTTTGTTGTCGGAAGCGACACAAAGCAGCCGGAAAGAGGAAAGGTGGAGAAGATGATGAATTCAGAGAGACCAAAGACCAAAACAGAAGTCAGGAGTCTGCTAGGTTTTTATTGGGTTCTATAGGGAGTTTGTTCCCAATTTCGCTGCAATCACGATCCTCTCAGTGATTTGGTCAAGGCAGGGAAACCGGCAGTGGTCGAATGGTCAGACGCTGCAGAGCAAGCACTGCAGACGGTGTTGGAAAGACTAGGTTCCCGTCCCATCTTGAAGCTACCAGATATGTCCAAACCATTTTTGTTGGCGGACAGATGCTCAGGTGGTGGGATAGGTGCAGTATTGTTGCAGGAGCATGAAGGGGTCGAGTTTCCTGTGAGATATGCTAGCAGGAAGTTGACAAAGTGTGAAGAAGGGTACGCAACAGTAGAGAAGGAGTGTTTAGCTGTTGTGTGGGCCGTGCAGAAATCCACAAATACTTGTATGGGAAAGAGTTCGTGATCGAGACGGATCATCAACCACTCAAATTCCTGCAGGAGGCACAGTTGAAAAACAGCAGAGTTCTGCGTTGGGCAATGCACTGCAGCCCTACAGGTATCGAGTGCAGTACATTCCCGGTCGACAGAATGTCGGAGCTGACTATTTAAAGTCGTGTAGTCTAGCAAGCTGCAACTCAGAGGAAGTCAGTCATATCCGGGGTGCTTTATTGATAATATGTGTTGATTCCAGTTATGTTGATTGGATATGGGTTCATTCCCAGTGGGCTATGTTCATATTTTTTTTTGTGTGTGAGACTTGTTCATATTTTCTTTGTGAGACTTGTTCATGTGGATGTAGTTATGCTTGGAGCATACAGTCGCTTGTGTAGTGATGCATTATTTGCAACGAGTGAGGATGGAGATTCCTCAGTGAAGTGTCATGGATCGTGATCAATTATATTGTGCTTTTCATAATAATTGTGAAGGAAGATTGGCAAATCCGCAGGTAGGGGAATTGCATAGTGCGCACAGAGGTCGTTATAAAATGAGTTGAAATAACGCAAGAGCGCACGTCAATGATAACTCATTGGAGTGGTATTCACTAATGATATATTTTATAACTTATGAAACCGTTGTTGTAAAGTATTTTTTTTCAAACTTTGCACGTGTAGCTGTGTGTCAGCAAATTCGGTTGTCGTCTTTTTTGTACCGTTGTTTTGAGACAATGCGGTGCATAGTCTTTTGCAAGGGGAAATTGTCACGGTCAAATTCAACACAACCGAAGTGTGGTCAGTCGTCGGCCACTTTCAACTGGACATAAGTCCAAACTCAACATCTTGGCGCCACGTAGACCGGGTCCATGGTTCGGATCCGGCCAATTAAGCTTAGTGGAGATCCTTCACGGAGACAGTCCGACCCTTCCAGACGGACTAAATGGCTGACCGACGCATTCACCTGTCGCCTCAGCCAATTAATGGCTATTTTTAGCTCTCGTGCAGACAGCACTGTCTGCCGTACGGATTAAGCTGTCTGGCAGAATGTCTCGATTGGTCTTCCAGCCCACGTCTTAGCGCCTACCCAGACTCATCTAGCCACTTTACACTGGCCAGGGCCCACACGACTTAAGCCACACGGCGCCAGTAAGTAGGAAAGGGGGGAGGTAGTGTGTGGTGGGGGTGAAGTCTAGCTAATCAATTAAATGACCAATTGACCACCACAGAGAGTAAGACGTGTAGGCATGACTGGCATGATTTGGACATCCAATGGAATTAGAGGGGATGACTCCGGGTGTCAGGGCGGTAAAAATACTGACCAATGGTACTGGCCCTTGGACAGGGGGGTTAGAGCATAAAGGAAGCGTGAGTGAGAGAGAGAGGAGGAAAACGAACAGACAGAGAGAGAGAGAGGGGAAGTTCGGGAGAGTAGGCTCTCGCCTACAGGAAGGCAGGGAGATGAGAACGAACAGAGACAGAGAGATGAGGAGGTTTAGGTGTAGTCTCTGCACGAGGGAAAAGCAGAGAGATGAAGAGAGGAGAGAACGAGGGGAAGAACGAACAGAGAGAGAGAGGGAGAGAGAGGTTCTGAGTGGAGCTCTGCAGGAGAGAAGGGCAGAGAGAGAGAGAGATGAAGGGAGGAGAGAAGAGAACCAAGTTGAGAGATTAGCATGAGATAGTCTGCAGAGGAAGGACTGAGGAGAGATGTGGAGAGAGAGAGATAGTTGCTAATTCATGAAGAAGAAAAGAAAGAAAAGAAAAAAAAAAGAAAAGAAAAGCAACCATGTCCATTTGATAAGAGCAGACTAGAAGAGAGAGAGAGAGAGAGAGAGTGCAATGCGTTAATGCAGGAAGAAAGAAAGGAGAACAGATCGATGTGATAGTCCACTGTTCTACCCTAACCGGGGGTTCGACCTCATACCTGGCAGCGTCACTTCGCCAAGCAGAACCACAGACCAACGCCAACAGTCTCACCTGACCAGGCGCCATCAGACCAACACCAGTGCCGGCAGTTGTATCGTGTTGTGAAAGTGACAGTGAAAAGAAAAAGAAAAGAAAAGAAAAGACAGTGATTCGTGAATAGTTAAGATCACCTGGCCAGGTAAAGTAGAAATCTGTTTATACCCGGGTTAGTTAACGATGTTTTAGATAAATGATTTTGTGAAGCTCAAGGAAAGAGAGAATGTTTTATTTGTTTGATCCTATATGCATTGATGTTCTTTCTATGATCATGTATAGTAAAGTTATAGACTTTACTAGTGGTTTGATGTGACGAATGCATGATAATGAATGAGGTGTAAGCAAGCTGTGAGTGTGTTTGGGCTGTGCGCTAGTCCTTCCTCCACTGACATTACACGAGGTTGACAAAGAGCGTTTCAGTTCTTAACTGTCCACTCCTACGTTCATTCTCGAGCTGAATGGATGCTGTTTGGTTTCAATAAATTCGTGTCCAATTTCCAATCACATACACAGTAAATGTCAACCACTGAACGGCAACAACGCTGTTTCTTTTTGACGCATCCAGCGCCATACTTTGACGTGACAACATACCGGCAGGCAGAAAGGGCCAGTCTGCAAATGACTTCAGTGAACGGAACGCGATGATTGCACTCACTGATTAAGTGGAACATAAATATGTCAAAGCTGTGATATGTTGGTCAACACACAGTGACAATGACCACGGCTCCAGCGGTTTGGCGTTTGATCGCTGCCCGCACCTGAGTGCCTGCGAGCTGTTAGTATGGTCCAAAGATCACCTGAGTGACTGCGAGCTGTTGCTATGGTCCAAAGATCAAATGAGTGACTGCGAGCTGTTAGTATGGTCCAAAGATCAACTGAGTGACTGCGAGCTGTTAGTATGGTCCAAAGATCAACTGGGTGACTGCGAGCTGTTAGTATGGCCCAAAGATCAACTGGGTGACTGCGAGCTGTTAGTATGGTCCAAAGATCAACTGGGTGACTGCGAGCTGTTGCTATGTCCAAAGATCAACTGGTGGACTGCGAGCTGTTAGTATGGTCCAAAGATCAACTGGTGACTGCGAGCTGTTAGTATGGTCCAAAGATCAATTGGTGACTGCGAGCTGTTGTATGGTCCAAAGATCAACTGGGTGACTGCGAGCTGTTGGTATGGTCCAAAGATCAACTGAGTGACTGCGAGCTGTTAGTATGGTCCAAAGATCAACTGGGTGACTGCGAGCTGTTAGTATGGTCCAAAGATCAACTGGGTGACTGCGAGCTGTTAGTATGGTCCAAAGATCAACTGGTGACTGCGAGCTGTTGTATGGTCCAAAGATCAACTGGGTGACTGCGAGCTGTTAGTATGGTCCAAAGATCAACTGGGTGACTGCGAGCTGTTGCTATGGTCCAAAGATCAACTGGGTGACTGCGAGCTGTTAGTATGGTCCAAAGATCAACTGGGTGACTGCGAGCTGTTGGTATGGTCCAAAGATCAATGGTGACTGCGAGCTGTTGTATGGTCCAAAGATCAACTGGGTGACTGCGAGCTGTTGTATGGTCCAAAGATCAACTGGGTGACTGCGAGCTGTTAGTATGGTCCAAAGATAACTGGGTGACTGCGAGCTGTTAGTATGGTCCAAAGATCAACTGGGTGACTGCGAGCTGTTAGTATGGTCCAAAGATCAACTGGTGACTGCGAGCTGTTAGTATGGTCCAAAGATCAACTGGGTGACTGCGAGCTGTTAGTATGGTCCAAAGATCAAACTGGGTGACTGCGAGCTGTTGTATGGTCCAAAGATCAACTGAGTGACTGGAGCTGTTGTATGGTCCAAAGATAACTGGGTGACTGCGAGCTGTTAGTATGGTCCAAAGATCAACTGAGTGACGGGCGAGCTGTTAGTATGGTCCAAAGATTAACTGGGTGACTGCGAGCTGTTAGTATGGTCCAAAGATCAACTGGGTGACTGCGAGCTTTTAGGATGGACCAAAGATCAACTGAGTGCCCAGGGGGCCAAATTTTTTTGGGGGGGTTTAGTAGGCCAAAAGACAACTGGTGCTGCGAGCTGTTATAGGTCCAAAACAACTGGTACTGGGGCGTTGATGGTCCAAAATCAACTGAGGACGGAGCTGTTAGTATGGTCCAAAGATAACTGGGTGATTTTTGCGGAAAGCCGGGTTAAATTTTAATGTCCAAAGAAACTGGGGACTGCGAGCTGTTAGAGGTTCCAAGGGGAATAAAAAATTTTGACGCGACTGTTAGTTGGCCCCAAAGATCAACGAGGACTGCGAGCTGTTAGTATGGCCCAAAATAACGAGGACCCTGCGAGCTGTTATAGGTCCAAAGATCAACGGGTGATGCGGCTGCCAAGGCCAAAATAAAACTGGGTACGCAGGTTAAGGTCCAAAGATCAATGAGGACGCAGCTTTTGGTATGCCAAAAGATAAACTGGAGACAGCGGTTGTCATACGGCCAAAGACCGAACTCGCTTGCCCCCCCCCCCCCCCCCCCCCACCCCCACCAAAAAAAAAAAAGAAGAAAAAAAAAAAAAACAAAAAAAAGGATAAACTACATACTTAAAAACACCGTTCACAAAAATCTACGGTTCAAAATGGGCATCCACTACCTTAAACAAACAAAAAAACAAAAAAACAACAAAAAATCAACAGTGAAATCCCAGTGGTTTTTTTGAAAGGGGCGGGGAAATTTCCACCAACAAGAAAGGGCGCGTCTCACGGGACCGCACCTCAGAGAATTTTCTAAATTTAAAACAGATGGTTAACCCCCTGTGTGTCTTAACCCTTTACACCTACTGCCAGGAATCTCCCCCCCCCCCCCCCCCCCATTTCCCTCCCCGGAGAGGGATTGTGTCCCCCCCCCCCCCCCCCCCCCCCACCCCCCCAAGTCTGTGTTCCATGTTCTCGGCCACACGGTACTCGGGGGAACTTGGAAACCCCCCTCTAATTACAACCACCTCCGGGGTCCGCTCTGGCTTTGCCGCGCCAGCACAACACTTTGGGTCACTTCCCCACACCGTGACCATTTTCCCCCTCCTCCCTCCACAACAGCCCCCTCCTGCTCCATCCCCTGCTTTCCTCCCCCCCCCCCCCCCCCCCTCCCCCTCTCCCTCCCCCTCCCCCTCCACCCAACCGCCACCCACCTCTCTCACCTAAACCCCCGTTTGAATACCAAGAAACGACTTCCTAAAACCTGCCACCTTTCCTAACTCCGCTCCCCCACCCCCCCCCCCACACTCACCCACCCCCCTGCCCCCCCCCCCCCCCCCCCCCCCGATCCCCTGTGGCAGTGAGGGGGGCGGAGAGTGGGGCGATTGTTTTTGGGGTGCGAAAAATCCTGGGTTCCACTCACTGCCCTTTTGCTTGGGGTGAAGACAGAAGTGGAAGGGCGGGGGGGAGGTGGGGGGGAATCCAGGGCCTTTGGGGAGCTATCACCACGCCCCTCTGACACTAAGTGCCCTTACGGGAGGAGGGAGGGAAAAGGGTGGGAGGAGGAGAGGGAAAGGGGGGGGAAACAGGGGGAGGGGATTTTAACCCGCCCCCCACCCCCCACCCCCCCCCCCCCCCCCACCCCCACCGTCCGGTGACCAAACCAAATAACGCACCAAAAAAAATCCGCCTTTTTTGTCCACCTAACCCCGAACACATGCCTCTCTGTCTCCTGCCTCTCTCTCTTTTTCCCCTCCTTTCTTCTGTCTTTCTGTCTGTCCTCTCTGTCTCCTTTCTGTCCTCTCTCCTCTTTTTTCTCTCTCCTTTTTTTTCTTTCTCTCTCTTCTCCCCCCTCTCCTCTCTCCTCCTCTCTCTCCCCCCCCTCTCTCCTTTTTTCTGTCTCTCCTCTGTCTCTCTTTCGTCTGTCGTCCTGTCCCTTTCCTCTCTCTCTCTCTCTCCTCTTCTCTCTCTTTTCTCCCCCTTTTCTGTCCCGTCTGTCCCCTTTTCTCCTCTCTCTCTCCCTCTCCCCCCCCCCCCACCCCATCTAGACATGACACAGCCGGGGCCCCTTCCCTGTGGCCCATTGGTTTACATTACAATCCTCACATCTGCAGCGCCGCCCCCGTGTCGCCCCGTCCACATTCCCCAAACCCCCTTGGGTTTCCCGCCCTGTTACAGCCAATGTTTCGTAGCCCTGACATATTTTTATCCTACCGCTGTTACAGCTCCCTCCCCCCCGCCCCTCCCCCCCCCCCCCCCCGCCCCCCTTCCCCCCCCCCCCCCCCCCCCCCCCCCCCCGCCCCGGCCTTTCCTCCCTCTCCTCCCCCACCCCCCTCCTCTGCTTCCCCCCCTCCCCCCCCCCTCTCTCTCTCTTTTTCTCTCTCTTTTCCATTCTCGGGGGGGGGAGGGGGGTGTTTTGGTGGGGGGGGGGGGGGGGCAGCGCCACCAAACGCATCGACGACGATCGCGGCGACACCCCAGACAATTTTCGGCCGTAGAGAGACCAACACACACAACACATGGCGCCGGGGGCTGCTGTTCCCCCTCCCCCCCCCCCCCCCTCCAACCACCTTTTCCCCCCCCCACTCCCCACTCCCCTCCCCCCCTTCCCGGGGTTTGGGAAGCAAGAGCAGGCGGGGGCTGATTTAATGGGGGGGGTATTGTTTTCAATTTCCCCCTTCCGCTCACTTTTTGCCCGGGTAGCGCGCTTGACTGAAAGGGCCGCGCGCTGGAAACGGTTTTTCCTGGGCTCTGCTCGTATAGCTTTATAAGCTGGCTGGCTAGGCTAGCTGGGCGGGTGGCCGAGGGGCCCAGGGGTGTGGTGTGTGTGTGTTTGGTGTTTGTGTGTGTGTGGGGGGTGTGGGTGTGCTTTGCGGGGTTGCGTGTGTGTGTGTGTGTGTGTGCGTGTGCGTGGGGTGTGTGTGTGTTGGTGTTGTTGGGGTTGGTTTGTGTGGTGGTGCGGGGTGTTGTAGTTGGGGTGTGGTGTGTTGTGTGTTGGTGTGTGTGGCTGTTGTCCCTGGTTCCGTTGCATGCTGCATGCTGTCCCGAGCGGCAATGGGACACGTGGGTTTTTTGCAAACATCAGCACTTTGGGTACCAAGCCCCCTGCCCGGGGAGAGGGAGGGGGGGGAAAAAAGGGGGGGGGAGGGGGGGGAGGTGGGGACTGCTCCCCCCATCAGAGCCGTCGAACTTAAGCGTATTGGGGCCGTACGTGTCAAGGATTTCTGGTTGTAGCTCCCCCCCCCCCCCCGATTGTGACCCTCTCTGCCGGTGAGGATCTTGTGTCATCACTTTGGTCGTCCTGGTTTTAAGAAAAAAAAAAAAAGCGAAAAGAGAAGAGGGAGGTTAAAAAAGGAAAGAAGAAGAGAAAAGAAAGAAAGAGAATAGGGAGGTTAAAAAAAGTGAAGAAGAAGAAGAAGACGAAGAAGAAAAGAAAGAAAGAAAGAGAAGAGGGAGGTTAAAAACGGAAAGAAGAACAAGATGAAGAAGGAAAAAAAAAGAAACTAAGAAAGAGAAGAGAGAGGTTAAAAAAAGGAAAGAAGAGAAGAAGAAAAGAAAAAAAAGAAAGAAAGAAAGAAAGAAAGAAAGAAAGAAGAAAGAAGGAGAATGCCACGGTTTTACGGCTTCCCACAATTGTTAACAGCATTGTCGGGACGACGACGAGATGATGGTGATGATGACTTGGAGGAGGAGGATGAAAATCGTAATTACGATCCAGGAAAGAAAAATAACAAACAAACCCATTAACACTATATATGTCTTTCTGAAAGGAAATCCTAAATCAAGCGGGGGGATAGCAAACAGTCAATAAAGAAGAAGTAGGGGAACTCTTTCCCCCACGAGGAGACAAATCGCTCGCCCATCACTCCAAAACGACTGCTGCTAACATCACCTAACACTGCCCATCAGAACTGCCAGCACACAACACACACAGCAAGTCCGAAGCTCTTGTAGCACAGCTTGATTTAACGACGAGATACCACGGACGGTACTGTGGTGTCGCTAACGGGAATCACTGTCACTAACGGGCAGAGAACGTTTCACTGCACAAAACCAAAGTCAGATTAATCATGAATCGGTTATAAACTGAATGCAATGCTTTTCTTTTTTATCATTTTTTTTTTGTCTCCTTAAAATCGATATGAGCACAGGGGAAAAACAAAAACGAATAAAAATGACATTCACGAACTGAAATTTATTTAATCTTAACTTTCTACTTCCATCGTTCTTATTTTGTCGCGTTTGTCGTAAATGTGAAATAGGGGGGAAGATGTGAACGTCAGTTCTGAGCAAAAAAAAAAAAAAAATCCCGAGCAACTTGAA
>CM031616.1:19116277-19121277 GCA_018398815.1 Conus ventricosus | reverse complement strand
CTCAAACCCCTATTACAAGTACCTACAGAATCTCCACTCAGCTACATCCCACACACATCACTTTTACACACACCCTACCTAATGTGAAAAGCGCAAACACACACTTAGCCCCAGATGGACATCGAAAATTCCCGCCGACTCTCGGTGGTCAGTTAAACACAGTAATTATCTTAAGGATGTTACTACAAACTCCACACACTTTCAGCCAGCCTGACAATAATAACCAACACAGTGACCCACGGCAATACCATCCGAACGAATCAAGACTTCCTGCTCCTTCACTGACGGTGTACACAAGAACCTCAGCAGACCAGAGCACTTATGCGCTCACTTGGGGCCCCGAGGTCGTAGTGGTTACAAACCCCCCCGTTCGCAACCCCAGGCAGGTCCAACTCTCTCCTAGGAGTTGTTTTTGGTCATCTGACCACAGTTCGTGGCCGTGTGCGGTGGGTTAAGTACCCTGTTAATTGGTCAATTACCAATTTGTCTACCACGTACAAAGTCCCCTTTGTCTCCAAAGCGTCCAATGCCTTTTTTGAGAGGTTTCACGCTCCTTGACAATTTCCCCCCACTCGAAAGACAAGCCCTGCATTGGCTAAAACACAGTCAAGGAATAAACGCTCATAATTTTCCCATTGAAACCAATGCTAATATCGGCCCTCATTAACCTACTTACACCAGTGAACGCGCGCAAGATTTTTCTTGCACCCAAACATTAAGGAGAAAAAATCAAACATACACACTATCCAAGCAAATATCCACATAGATCTGGAATCTCCAACCATCCAGCTCTAATCGTGTGGCCATAGAAACCATTGTTTCTACGGAAATTCTCTCCCTCTCTCTTCATAACGTGAGGGCCCGCAACCAGCCCACGTCACGCATACCAACAACTGCAAAAAGACACAACGCACCCTCTTACCTGACTTCGCGGACCGACCATTTTATTTGGGCCAACTTTTTTGGTCAGACCAGTTCTGATCCCCCTTTCTGTAACACCACCTTGCTCCCGCAATGTGCTGCAATGTGAATCAGAAACGGACTTGACAATCGCCAAGGATACCGGGGCCTAGTACTCTTTTGCGTCACTGCCTTTTGTGAGGCCTACTAAGCGAGAATGCCCGAGGCTGACTCACATGTTTTTCTGACATCACCGCCTTTCTGGCGCTTTAAGGCACAACGATCTGTCCGTTTGTTCTTCCCGAACTCAGTGAGTGAACGACGGTACAATACCCCATCCTTTATCTCAAAACCGATGTCCCTTCCCTTAACACGTTTTTTCTTCTGCCATGTATGAGCAAAACCCGAACAGCTTTCTGATGAGATGGAATCGCCCTATTTGTCTGCCCCAAAGTGAGTGCGGTAGGTCTCACTGGACAACCTTTTCCACACGAGATTCCTTTTCCCTGATTCAACACAGAAATCCCTGGACTGGGTCTCCGTACCCACGTGCTCCAGGTATGTTTCCGATTACCAAATCATACGGCGCTTCGGAACAGCCAAATAGCCTGTACAACTTCCACTATAAAATGGTGTACATGTAACACCAGGCGTATTGAATTCTGCACTGTTCCATCAATTTGTCTACACCTCTGTGTTTTCCCTGTGAATTGTCCTTCTAACCAGGTACTCCTTCACCATGACACCCAGTGTCAACCCAGAAGTCTCTAATGACATTTAACACATTTTCCTCACACTGCCTTTGTGCACATCCATGTTATCGCCTGAATTCGGTGAACACACAGCAACAATCCAGAACAAAATAACGATAACACTGTCATCTTGTTCATCTTTTCTAATCTGCCTCTCTCTTGGCCTGACCTCATGCTGCACTTCTGGACTTAAATATACAATCCCTAGCCAATGCCCTGTCCTTAATGCACAGAAAACAGTCACGCCTTCATTCCTAGCCACGTGGCTTACAGTTGGTTTTCGCCCTTGTTTGCTCACGTGCCGCTGTGGGCCTACGGGTGAGTACTGCGACTCACTTGCGCGAGTCATGTCTGGGCCTCTGTCCTCTGAATATGCTTCCAGGCATTCCTCTTGTTCTGGCAAATCACGCCTCTGCTTCCCGGTAATGTCTCAGCTGTCTCAAGTACCTCAGTCTATTGTGGTTGCACCTTTTTCCTTAATGTGGATTGTGAGGGGCCGCCGCCCCACAACCATCAAGTATACTGTCCTTTATCACCATGTCTCATTGAGGCCTTCAAAATCACTGTCTACTCCACTAATTTCAACACATTTGTATGAAATAGTGGTCCAGTCTAACTCCGAACTAGTGTGTATGTACTCCCCTGTATCAATTCTCGCCTCGCGAAACATACGCCTAAAACCTTCTTCAGTCAAATCATAAACGCCCTATTACACCGCCTGTTTCACTTTGTCAAAATCTCTCCTGATCACCTTTGGTAGCGGTGGATACCTGTGGTGTAACGCACGACCTGTCCCAACAAGGCAGACAGGTATATTGAGCCTCATTTATCATTCGGGCAGCCCTCGTGCCCTCGGCAACCGATTCTAAAACCGACTGATATAGGCTCCGATTGAATCGTTTCTTCTCTGAACATGGGAGTTAAGTCTAGTGCGCAACCTTTGACTGCGGCCTACTGAATCAGAACCTGTGCTATTTCACCTGCGACTTTTCAGACCTTATTCATTTCCAACTCAATTTGTTTGGCTAAACTCTCCGATTCTGCTTCTGCTCTCGCCCTCTCTGCATCTGCTTAGCTCTGGCAGCCTGCACTCTCTGCAATCTGCTCTAGCTCCTCAGGCATGCACTATCCTGCATCTGCTCTTGCTCTGGCAGCTGCGCCCTCGTCTGCATCTGCTCTAAGCTTTTAGCAGCTGCACTCTCTGCATCAGCTTTTCTCTGGCAGCTGTCACAGCTCTGCGTCTGGCTTTAGCCTTTGATGCAGCAGTATCTGCCCTAGATTTCTTTTGACAGCCTCAGCTGCACCTTTTTCAAACTTCCTTCTTTCAGCCCTTTTCATCTCTCTCAGTCTCTGCTGAGTTTCAATGAATCTACAGTTCATCTCCTGTATATCCCATTTCTTCCCCAAACCTACTAGTTTTCTCTATGGGGGTAAAACTTTCTTCAGCCATTGTCTTTTCTGACTAGTTTTTAGCACCACTAAAACATTACGCTTATATACCCGGAAAAAGTCCGTACACAGTTTTAGTCTACTAAACTTACGATACATTTCCAACCAATGGTGATGTACCTTACCACAAAGGAGGCGCTTAATCTGAAACACAGCTTATGTGAGAGTAAGACCTAGAACATCGTTCTTCGATTCTCTGACGACCTTTATTAATACAACAACCCTACACAAAATTCATACTCAACCACAAAGAACTAATGGAAATAATTAGAAGAAGGCAAATAAATTGCCTTTAGTGGACGCTTCGCCCCAGTACACTCCTAGTACTCACTTTGTTTCCCTCCTGAAACTAATTTGGGCCATGCAATCCTGTGCAGGCTCGCCACTTTGTCCAGACAGGGGAAATCGTGTGGTATTGTTTAAGTGCACTAAGTAGATGTTAATAATTAGTCAGGCTTAACCAACCAAGGTTATCTTTGCACTCATACACGCATATGCACCTCATGCGCTACACCAACATTCCCCTCTCTGGAATGGATTGTCACGCATTCGTCTCTCTCCAACACGACTGATAACAAGAAAAACAATTCTATGCTACTTCTTATTAATCAATGTAACAATCAAATCACACACAAGAAAATCAGAACATACAGATCAATACTTCCTAATCCCGGGTTATAATAAAATGACTTCTTACCTGTCCAGGTTATTCACACACACAACCACGCATTCACACCACAACCACAGTTCTTGAAAAAGATCTCTCACGACTTCTTCCGCACTGCTTGATGTGAAATGCCCTTGTTTTGACTGGCTCAGGCTTCAGGACTGGGTCTTCGTGTCGTCTCTGGGATATGCGACGTCGAACTCTTCGATCTTCGTCTTCTTCACCACTCTCTGGTTCAAATTTCAGTTTGTCTGTCTTCACCCCACCACTGGGCTTCAAACTTAAGTTTCCTTCGCTTACCAGCTTGTCCTTATCAACCCTAAGACTTTGCTGTCTCTCTATCTCCCAAACCCACGTTTCTCTCGACCCTTTCTCTGTCCTGCTCACTCCTCTCCTCTCTCTCTCTCCTCTGCCTTCTCTTATCTCTCTCTCTCCTGGTGTTGTATTTGACACGTTGTTGCTCCCCTACGTTTATATAGGAGGGAAACAAAGGATCCCCTTCGGGCCATGCCATTGTCCACCTGCTTCTCAAACCCCTATTCACAAGTACCCTGAATTCTGCCACTCGCTACATTCCACACCACCATCACATTTACACACAACCCCTACCTAATTGATTAGCAACACACACTTAGCCCCAGATGGACATCGAAATTCCCGCCGACTTCGGTGGACAGTTACACAGTAATTATCTTAAGGAAGGGTTACTACAACCTCCACACACTTCACCAGCCTGACAGTAAACCAACAGCAGTGACCCCGTCAATACCTACACTTTCTATCCAAGACTCCCTGCTCTTCACTGACTGTGTACACAAGAACCCACAGCTGACCGAGCACTTAGCGCTCACTGGCCCCGCCGAGTCGAGTGGTTACAACCCTTCCCCAGCCTTTCGCCACCAGGCAGGTCCAACTCTCACCCTAGGGTGTTTGTCATATGACCACTTCGGCCGTGTGCGGTGGTAAAGGTACCCTGGTGCTAATTTGTCAATTACCTATTTGTATACCACGGTACAATGTCCCCTTTGTCTCCAAGCGTCTAATCCTTTTTGAGAGGTTTCACACGCATCTTGACACATCACACCTTGGTTTTCAGTCCATTTGGGACGTCGGTCCCGAGCGGGCGATGACTGTTAGACTCCACTTGCATGATTCTGGTGTTTGTTTTATAAATGACCATGAAACTATAATAAAAACTGTTATGGATACCAGGATAAAATCAGAATATGGCG
>CM031616.1:19103777-19106277 GCA_018398815.1 Conus ventricosus | reverse complement strand
ACTAGGTTGGTCAGTGCTGTGTGACAGGAGTGATGTTTCCTGAAACCAGACTGATTAGGGTGAAATAAGTTATATTTGTCAAAATGGTTAAGAATGCATCTTCTAAATGATCTTCTAAAGGTTTTGATACCACAGACGGGATAGAAATTGGTCTGTAATTACAAGGATCCGAGTGTCACCTGATTTATAGATGGGTCTTACCCTAGCAATTTTGAAAGATTTAGGAAATTGGTTTTTAGATATACATAAATTGAAGATGTAGTCAGTGTATCAGAAATAACTGGAGCTGCAAGTTTTAGGATTTTGCCATCGATACCGTCTAAGCCACGAGCACATGTATCTTTTAGACGGATCAGGGCATTATATACATCATGGACTGACATTAAGGGGATGTCTAAGTCTGAGGATATGGCTTTTGAATCACAGAAATCGTTACTAATGTAAGAGTGTTTTGGGCAGATCTATCTGATTTTATTGTTGTTTTAGCAATTTACAAAAATGGTCATTAAGTTTCTCGGGACACAGGTCTTCATGTGATGATTTTTACTGATATTTTTGTTTGTCAGCTGATTGATAGCATTCCAAATTGCTCTGCTATTGGTATTAGAAGAAACAAGTTCTTGAAAGTACTTTTTCTTACTGCTCGTTTTACATAATTAACATTTCTTTGGTTACAAATTCTTTCTTCGTTCCCGTAGACAAAAGGTGATCTCTTTGGTTCATAGCGTCCTGTACACTTTTGATAGCCAAGGTAACAGAGGGCTGCTTCTAACGCGCTTGGTTTTGAAAGGTGCATGTTTATCATAAATATTTAAAAAATTGTGGTACCAAACTTCCCAGCTTCATCAGGATTTGTAAATTGGTAGACTAGGAAAAGATGTGAATTGCTCAAATCAAACAAAAATTTATTTTTATCAAAATTCCGTAAGCACCTGTATCTTATAAACGTGTAGTGAGAGAGAGAGAGAGAGAGGATGAGAGAGAGAGAGTGAGAGAGAGAGAGAGAGAGAAGTAATACGTTTATGTTCGCGCTGGGAAGAAGGCCCATCATAACGGATTATCCTGGTTCAACCCCTTCAGACTAACATCCGTGTTCGTCTGGTGGAGAAACTACACCCGAAGTCCATGTCGCTGGTGTTGACCGAGACCCTCCCCCGTCCTCCTGTCGCGGTCAAATTTGTTGCTCAGTCAAATCGGTTGCTGGCATACCAGTTTAGGCAAAAAATGACGTCATTTGATGCCACAACATACACATCCGCCTACTCAGAAATGTGTGAGCACGACTTGGCCTAACGGCCTTCGTTCATTCGTCCTTCGTCCTCTCTCGGGCTTTCGCCCTACTCTAATCTAAAGACCATCGATTCTGCTTTGGAGTAGACTGGGACACTTGTTACGCCAGGGGGAGCCTTGCAGTATGGTCAGTATGGAAATAGACGAAATGGGATCATCAAATGACGTCATTTTTTGCCTAAACGGTATGCCAGCAACCGATTTGACTGAGCAACAAATTTGACCGCGACAACCTCCTAACCCGTACCACCCCTCAGGCCCCCCCCCCCCCCCCCCCCCAACCTCTCTCCCCCATCCCCTATCCCCCAAAGCTAGTCATGGGTTATTGCTCCACCACCCCCATCCCCCGCACCTTCCCTACCTTCCCCCGCCTCCCCCCCCCCCCCCCCCCCCCCCCCCCCCCCCCCCCCCCCCCCGTCGCCCCACCGACCTTCTTTTCTCCCCCCAAAGCTTTTCATCGCCAGTGGCTTGCTTTGTCCACAACAATCCCTTCGTTCAGAAACCTGGTCCCGTCTAATCATCTGTAAATAATTGTTGTCCTTATCATTGTGCCACCACCATCACCGCGGGCTGACGAGACTGGTGGTGATAAATTGCAGGTCCCTCCTATTATGAAACCGGGGCGCTGTGGAGATGATCATATTCATTTACCGTCCCCCGCCAGATGGTCCTTGCTTCTCAGGTTTCTTTTTAAGTGGCGCGGTTCTACGGGTGGGGGGTGGGGGGGGGGGGGGGGGGGGGGGGGAGATGTCATTCATATATGGCCCTATCATCTTTGAAACGTGTGATTAACAGGTTCGTGGAGATAAGGGTGTGTGTGTGTGTGTGTGTGTGTGTGTGTGTGTGTGTGTGTCTGTCTGTCTGTCTGTCTGTGCACATACATACACACGCACGCACGCACGCACGCACGCGCGCACACACACACACACACACACACACACACACACACACACACACCACACACACACACACACGCAGAGAGAGTTAGAGAGAGAGAGAGAGAGAGAGAGAGAGAGAGAGAGAGAGAGAGAGAGAGAGACAGACAGACAACAGACAGACAGACAGACAGAGACAGAGAGAGTCGAAGGGAAATAGGATGATACTCGAAGATGATGACTCCTAATGACAGGGTGGGGTAGACGTAGTACCCCCCCTACCTCTCCCAACATTCACTCCCCCTCCCTCACCCCTCCGCCCCCCCGTCCTACAA
>CM031616.1:19076949-19103677 GCA_018398815.1 Conus ventricosus | reverse complement strand
TATCAACTACATGAGGTTTCCAGCACGTAGTATCAAAACGCATGCTAAGAGTACTAACTCGAGTTCTTTTCTTCTTCTTCAATGTTGATCATATCACGTAGGTCAAAACATAGTCCATTCCATGTAGGCGACAAATTGTACACACACACAAAAATGTCTTTGTTGAAAAGATATAAGGTTACCAAAAAAAAAAAGAGAAAAAAAGCTCAGCAAGATAACAGTGAACGCTATGACAAACTCAGAAATTTCGAATCACAGATAAAAGCATTTTCATTGGTCATTGGATACGATAAGTTCCGGCACTCACTCACTCACACACACACACACCGGCACACCCGCTCATTGGTCAATCGCCGCACACGTCAACACAAACTCTTCACAAATCACTTGACCACAGGGGAGAGGGCTTTCTCTGCACCCTCTCTCGGTCCACTCAAGAGAAAAAACATACCGGAGCGCTTCGACAATAGATCATTGGCAAGTTAATTGGTTAATAATGCACGACAGCAATGCTAAGTCATGGCAAGCTTGTATAACATGCTGCTGAGAAGAGAGAGAGAGAGAGAGAGAGAGAGAGAGGTGGGGGGAGGGGGAAGGAGGGAGAGGGGAGATGGATGTTAGCGGACGTGATGGTGGAGGGGAACAAAAGGTAGAGGAAGGCGTGACAAGAGTGATGGATGGACACAGATAGTGAAGGAGTCGTGACGACAGATGAGATGGGTGAACCCAATGAAGGTGAAGGCAACACACTGGTGTCATCGCTGGAGTCCCCTCTCCCCCCACTGCACACACACACACACCGTTCTCCGGGCCAGCAACGTCCAACAGGCGACGGGGGAGGGGTGGGGTGGGGGGTCCACAGCCCTCACTATAGCCTCCAGTCTGGAGCAGCGTCCACCTCCCCAGCCCCCGTCCTCCCTCCCTCTGCAGGGACATGGCGTGGAGGTCATAGCAGGAAAGCATCGCTACAATCAACAGTGACATCGTTGTCCTGATAACGTTTAACGTGGTGAGCAAATAGCAAGACGTCCTCGCACTCGTACACACACGCACATACACAAAACGTACACGGCGCACACGTCCACATTCTGGCGAACCCCTCTCCAGGCTTACAGAGCGTCAACTGTCTGGAACTTTTGGAAGGTTTCCGCACTCCTCGTCCAGTGATCAATCTGTCGTTTGAGGTTCAGGAAAAAAGTCCGGGACTCGTTTCTGGAGCCTCCAATCACGTCCGTGGTGAAGTCGTGGGTTGGCAGGCACCTCCTAACCACACGGCTGTCAGACGACCGGTCGGGGTTTGTTTGTTTTTTGAATGGGAAGTCCATGGCGACTTGAGAGTTCCCAGTCCTTGCGGTGCCAAAGGCACACTCGCACACAAGTCCTCGAATCACTGCCTGCCGATTTTGACATTTCCAGGGATGGGATGGGAGGAAAAGAAAAAGATACGTGGAGACCAACCTCCACGACACCCTGACTGGAACTGCTTTCCTCTGCGATGACTACTGCTAAACTCGGGGGTCATCGTGCCTACCAAATGTATCCATGTGTTCTGCATTATTTCAGAAAAACAACACAAAAACAACACAAAACAAACGAACAACAACACAAACCACAAAAACCCTACCGTGATTTCCCGGCTTCGCAGTTAGCATTAGTTCTGTCGCACGAGTACAAAAAGTCGTGGACAGGAAGATAGCATACACACTGAACCTAGTCAGAATTCACTCATTTTCAGAGAACCTAGCATTAGAAATCATTCATAGCGAACGTAGGTTTTTAGGACTTCATTCACAGAGAATCTTGTTTTCGGGAAAAACAATTCACATCAATTTACAACAAACCTAGTGTCAACCACATAACGTTTAGTGTCAACCACATAACGTTTAGTGTCAACCACATAACGTTTTAGCCGCAAACGAATAAGGATGATACTTCAGGTTACCGTTACTTTGCGATGCGGTTAGGGTAAATGCATACGGTATCCGATTTTTTCCTTGAATGATAAACGTGGAAATCCAAATCTACCAATGGGAATGGACTATTTGCGAAGAACGCCACAACTAGAATCACACAAATTTGAAGCCACATAATTCATTTCCACGTCCTAAAAAAAAAAAAAAATTTTTTTTAAAGCACTGGAGGCAGCATGTATTGATATTCCCTATCACCGCGATATGCACAATGAGAGCGAGACGACCTTCCTGTTCCCTGCTCTCCCACCGCTAACCTGATGAGGAAAGATCTAGTTGCAACGTGAGACGACTGCAGGCGGAAATTTAAACAAATCTTAAATAAATGTTGGCGAACCGCCCAGAGAAACGTGGACAAACGAGTCACAAGACAAAACACGACGCATTTCGACCTGTTAGGTCTTCTTTGGGGAAGACACAAACAAATAGGACAACGAAAATGAACGAGTTTGTCACTTAGCTTTGACCTCTTCAGCGCAAGGTAGGCGTTGAACCGTTCATTTTCACCGTCCTATTTGGTTGTGTCTTGCCTGAAGAAGACCTAAGAGGTGGAAACGCGTCGTGCGTTGTCTTGCGATTCGTTTGTCCACACGTTTCTCTTGGCGGTTCGCTGACGTTTATTTAAGATCTGATGAGGAAAGACTGTCACAGTGACTGGGCGTCCCCGACACGAGGAGCGCAGATTGTCTGCAGTGCCAAGACGAATGGCAACATTTGGCCCGTTTCCGCTAGCAGGTCTCGAGGGAGCTCGCACTCCAATGTCTTGACATAGGCTTGTCCGCACAGCAAGTGCCAGCTACTGTACTGTCAACATGTTTGCACTTCTCCACCCGAGAAGCTGACTGATGCCAACAAAGGCCACTAAATACCCTGCCTTGATGTGCGGTTGCCTTGGAAACTTTCACAATACTCTCTCTCTCTCTCTCTCCACACACCCCACCATTATACTAACTCGAGCATCCGTTACTGATAGGTCAGTCTACGCTCTCATGACGTCGTAGGATTCACACCGATATCTGTTAGGCGATTCACTAACAAGACGGTACATGAACAAAACACACACACAAAACAACCAACCAAAACAACTTTTCATCAGCCATCTGTAAAGATATCTAACCGTTCTTTGTAACACTGAAATATGCGATTAGAAAAAAAAAAAAAAAAAAAGCATCGACTAACCAGACAGTACATGAACAACAAAAAAAAAAAACCGCTTCCCATCAGCAACCTATAAAGATATGTTATTTGTAACGAGGAAAGATGCGATGGAAAAAAAAAAACTGGCTTAATAAACGAACACGTGCTACACACGCTCACACCATGTGACGGGAGGCCAGAAACGGGGTAGTGTGTGTGGTGCAGAAAACAAAAGCAATCTTCAAAAAAGAAGAAAAGGAAAAAACAAACAAACAAACCTCTGCTGATCATAACCGCTATTGCTCGCTTCGCTCCTGGTGGAAAGATCATCATCACCGACTGCCAACGACACCGCTCTCAGAATTCGCAGGCAGTTCATTAAGGTTTTTTTCGGGGGTGTGGGAAGGGGGGGGGGGGGGGGGGGGGGGGGCACATTTTTGTTGTGGTTGTTGCTTTTCTCTTCCAGTCTTAGTTTTTTGGTTTTGTACCGCTGGAAAATGACAAGGCAGGGAACAAAAAATTCACACGACCGGTACACACAACACACACACACACACACTCACACACACCTCTCTCTCTCTCGGGCATGCAGAAAACGCGAGTTTCTCACATACTTACATTCCCCCGGACACACACACACAAAAAAGCGCGCGCGAATTAAATGCACATGGAATGAACGGCAAAAAGCCCGGGATCAACCACCCACTTCCTTTTTTTTTCTTTCTGTGGCGGTGATTGACTTTGTGAGGGGGGAGCAGCAGGGGGGTGCTTGTGTCACGCGATTCATTTCAAAGCGGAAGGGGTCAAGAGAGGAGGGGCAGGGTCAAGGACGAGCTGGCCTGAGTGTCGCGCTGGTCCCCGCGCATAATCATGTCTGCTGGGCCAGGCTCCTGAAGAGGGGCCGCGAGGAGGAGGACGATCACCACCTCCACCACCACCACCGACCCACACATTGTCCACTTCCCGGGAGACCTCTGGACCGAGGGTGCAGGCAAGGTCGGTATACAGCCTGTCCTGGAAAGTCTTGGAGAAGGTCAGGTAGGCCAGGTGATAAACCATGATATAGAGCTCCACATCTCTCCCAACTCGTGTCAGCCTGCCTCGTCTTATTTTTTAAGTCATTTCTTGAGATCACACGCTCTTTTGTCCCAGTTTTTTATTTTTATTTTTTACTGTCTGTAATGGTTTGTCGACAGAGGAACATGACCACACATCACGCACATCCTCCCCCCCCCCCCCCCCAACTTTCCCTCAAAACATAAAAAGAAGAAAAAAAAAAACCACCCTCCCACCCCCACCCACGAAAAAAGACCCACGCACACCACCACGACACGAGTGCTCAGACTGAAGAAGGCAGAACGGATCTTGTGGCTGGAGGGGGGGAGGGAGGGTGTGTGTGAAACAATCCTCCCAACCCCCATCACCACACCCCCATAAAAAAAAAAGACCCAAACAAACTAACACACACACAAAACACGAAGGAAGTAGCGTGAAGAGCACGGGTAGACAGATCCTCGGGGGGGGGGGGGGGGGGGGGGGGCAGGGGGGGGGGGGGGGGGGGGGCGGGCAAGTGTGATGGTAGTCTGCAGCTGGAATGGGAAGGGTAAGAGGGGAGATGGGAGATTTGGAGGGAAGGAGGAGTTGGCCGGTGGGGGGGGGGGGGGGGGGGGGGGGGGTAAGAAGCGCGGGGAGTTGGGGTGGGGGTGGGGGTTGGCGGACACAGTATACGGAGGAGGCGGGGCCCCAAATTTTTTTTGGCCGGGGGCGGGTTGATGGGGGGAAAAAGGTGGGAATGGTTTTTCCATTATTTTAAAACCCCCCAAGGCGGGGGGGGGGGAAAGGGGGGTTTTTCCTAAAATTCCCCGCGGTCCCCCAATGTTGTGGGAAAGGTAAAGGGCGGGCCCCCGGGGGGAATCCCCCTCCCCCACGAACTTGACCCCGGCCCCTTGGGGGGGGGCGGTGGTTAACCCCCGGGGGGAAACTGGCAGGGGGGGTTTAAAAAACCCAAAGGGTAAGGATTCTCAATCCGCTGCCCGTCATTAGTAAAATTAAAGGGGGTCTTGTCCGTTTTTTTAAAATAACGGAGGGCCCCCCAAAGGGGGCCCAAACCCTTTTTTCAGGCAAAAACTTCCCCCCCCCCCCCCCCCCCCACTTTTCCAAACTTTTTAAAAGGAAAAAACCCCACCACGGGAGGGCCCCCCGGGCCACACCGGAATGAGTTGCTCGCTGGGGGACCGGTTTTGTAAGGGGAGGAGGGGGTTTGGGACTCTCTTTACCCCCAAAAAAAGGGGGGACAACTCCAACCCGAAATGGGCAGGTTGGTTCCCGGGGGGGGGGGGGGGGGGGTTTGTGCGGCTTTTTGGGTTTTTTGGGGGGGGGAGGTTGGTTTTTTGGGGGGGGGGGGGTTTTAAACGGAGGGGGGGGTTGGTGCGGGGACCTTGGGCCAGCCAACCCGGCCGGCCCCCCTCGCCGGGTCGGAAAAATAAAACTTTGTCGTGGGGGTGCGTTCTTTGTGAAAACCGGAGTTAAACTGCGTTTAAAACCCCCGGCCCCTTTTCCCCTTAAAAGAAGGTAAAAAGGCTAAAAAACACCCTCCTTTTTTTCGGGAAAGAAAATTTTAAAGGCCCCACAGTGCTACCGCCGGCAGACGTTTTTGAGTATTCCCTTTTGTTTGGGTTGGGTTTTTTTGAAAAAAAGGGTTGGAAAGAAGAAAAGAAAAATTATCAGGTTTAAATTTTTTATGTCTGAATAAATTATATTAAAAAAAAAATATAAAATTTAAATATTTAAAAGAAGAAAGGAAAAAACCCCTAAAAACACGGGGGGAAACTGTAACAACAACCACGGGAAAAGAGAAAGTTGGGCCAATAAAAAAAACCCAAATTTTTTTTTTTTTAAAAAACCTTTTTTTTTTAAAACTCCTTTTAACATTCGGGACCCCTTTTAAGTTCCAAAAACCGGAACCCAAAAAGCCAAAAACCATAAAAGTCAAAGCCCCAAAACGTGTGCAATTGCCCCCCAACGGCGCCACTCTTTTGTCTGTATTTCAGTTTATTTTTCCCCAGCGTGCCCGTCGATTGGAAACACTACTGGACAAAGAACTTACCAACAATAAAAAACGTCGTCATCATATCATAGTGGAAAAAAAAAAAAAAAAAAAAAAAGGGAAAAAAAAAAAAAAAAAGCAGTTTAAAAATCTTTTTTTTTTTTGCTTGACATTTAGCAGCCCTCCCCCCCCCCATCCCGTCCCCGCCCTCCCTTCCACCCCCCCCCCGACGATATTTTTGTTGTTCTGCAACGATAGGAGCGGGCGAGACTCGCAGTGGGGGTTGGGAGGGGGGAATGCTGGGGCGACGTGGGGGGGGGGAGGGGGAGGGGTTATGATTTCTTTGATATGTGGGGGTGGGGAAAACGAGCGGTATTTGACATAGGCAGGAGTAGCGGTTATTCATTAACCCCCCCCCCCCCCCCCCCAAAAAAAAAAAAAAAAAAAAAAACAAAACCAAAAAGGATATTAATATATGATGGACACCGTTTTCTTCCCGCTTTTTTTTTTTTGTTTCCCGATTCTTTTTCGTTTTGGTGTTTCGGTATATTTCGCGTTTCTTTTCCCCTCCAACTTTTTAAAAAAGATGCTTTTGTTTTTCTCCCCCCCCCCCCCCCCCCCCCCCCCCCCCCCCCCCCCCCCCCCCCCCCCCCCCCCCCCCCCCCCCCCCCCCCCCCCCCCCCCCCCCACCCCCCCCCCCCCCCCCCCCCCCCCCCCCCCCCCCCCCCCCCCCCCCCCCCCCCCCCCCCCCCCCCCCCCCCCCCCCCCCCCCCCCCCCCCCCCCCCCCCCCACCCCCCCCCCCCCCCCCCCCCCCCCCCCCCCCCCCCCCCCCCCCCCCCCCCCCCCCCCCCCCCCCCCCCTTTTTTTTACCCCCCCCCCCTCCCCCCCCCCCCCCCCCCCCCCCACCCCCCCCCCCCCCCCCCCCCCCCCCCAAAAAATTTTCCCCCCCCCCCCCCCCCCCCCCTTTTCCTTCGGAAAACCTCAGGGAATTCTTTTTTCCGTTCTTTTTTTTTTTTTAATTTGAAAAAAACAAAACCGCAAACTGTATTAAATTTTTCAATCCCCTTCAGCCTGCCGAGGGAGGTTGGGGGGTGCACCTTTTTTCCCCCCCCCAAAAAAAAAAAAAAAAGAAAAAACAAATTTTGATGCCCCTGATGTTGTGGCAATTTTTTCCCCCCCCCCCCCCCCCCACCCCCCCCCCCCCGCTCCGAACGTCAGCAATACAACAACACACAAAAAGACAGAAAAAAAAAAAGAACGAAAGAAAAGAAAATCATGAAAAAGACGAAGTTATCGGCAGCTGGTAGTAACAATCCACAGTAACCACAAGTGATATGACGCGCAGGTCGGCAGTGTAGTAACAAACCACAGTACCACAAGTGATATGACGCGCAGGGTAAAGATTTCCAAACACAATACAAAGGAAGGAGACGACGATGGGCGGGGGGGGGGGGGGGTGGGGGGTGGTAATGAGGTGGGACGTGGGGAGGGGGGGGGGGGGGGGAGGACGTATACACGACACCTGGCCCAACTGAACGACAACAGTAATGATAAACTTCACACATTTATATAAAAAATAAAAATAAAAAGCATTTCTCACGTGTAGGCCTCCTGGGCGTGGTGGTGGTGGGGCGTTTGGTGGTGGGGGCGGGGCGGGGAGGTGGTAGCGGTGGTGGTGGAGGTAGTGGTAGTGGGCCTTGGCGTCGGCACCCCCCGCCTGGCTTCGTGCTGGGTTCGCGTGTTGTCCCTAGGAACGAATAATAATATTAATATGATGATGATAAAAATATCTATGATAATCAATGATGGTGATAATAATAATATGATGATGATGATAAAAAATATCTATAATAATCATGATGGTGGTGATGATGATGATGATAATAATATGATGATGATGATAAAAATATCTATGATCATGATGGTGATGATTATAATTATAACGATAATATCAACAATAACAATAATAATAATAACCATGAAAATGATAATGATGATAACAATATTTCTGTAAATGATCGCAGACCATCTCCGATCTGAAAGACGACCTTCCGTCAAACATGGAGTCGTAGACAGTCGATAATTTAAAAAAAAAACAACAACCCTAGGACTAGGACGACAACTTTTCTTACCTTCCTTGTGTAATACCGTCAATCTCTGTTCGCTCACAACACGGAAAACAAAAACCTTACAACTGACCCCGTGAAGTAGGCTACCGCCGATATATCTATCACAGAATGAAAGCGAAACTTAACTTCTGCTACAGACTACCACAAAAATAAAAACGCTAAATCAACTATCGTTAATCTATCACAAATGAAACGCAAACTAAGCAGATCGCTAATTACATGTTAGTAAATAAACTACAAACTAAACTTTTGCTGAGCTATTGTAAAACGAATTATCTCTATCATGAAATGAAGAGAAAAAAAATCTTTTAAAGTGAAATAAATTATTATAAAGTGTTACGCAAACTTAGCACACGGCTCTATCACAAAATGAAAAGATAAAACTGTTTTTCTTTCAACTGCTTGAACGAACTCATGCTGACTGACATACTCAAGATAATACTCCAAAAACTTTGGAATGACAAAGATGAATTTCACACATAAGACAACAAAATCCACCAACACACTATCATTGTGTACCACAAAACCTCGAATCTCAAATTCATCAAAGACAAAACACGGTATGTGTTGAATCCCCCCCCCCCCCCCTCCCCCCCTTTTTTTTTTTTGTGATCACGTAAAAGTAAAGAAAAGAATAAATTACAACTGAAATCGTAAAAGTAAGAGAAATGCTGTGTGTTCAGATCCAATAAAACAAGAAAAATATCGTTCTCAAAACCTCTAATCCGGAACACAATATCTAATTCCAATTCATGTCTCACCTTTGCGAAGAAACAAAATAAGAAAAAGAAATAAAGAAGTTACATTCAAAACAGAACAAAACGAAACAAAATCGACAATCTCTCCTCCATATGAAGGTCAGATTTCAATGATTTTTTTTTCCTTTTCAGACAAACGAACACAAAATTGAATATATATTTTCTTAATCATCTCGAGTGAGCAACGTCGCACACGTTCGATGACATGTGCACGCGCTTGTAATTTCATCATGAAGATAGAGGGACACAAAACAAAACAAAACAAAAAACCGGATCGGAAACGAAATCTCCAACACAAAACAAACAAATGGATCTGGTGACACGTACGTGTTATTTCTGATGGGAGGGAACAAAAAAAAAAACAACAACCTTGCCCCAAAACATGCTCTCAATCTGTAACGAAGACGCAGCTTCGATGACAAAACTTTTTTTTTTTTAAATCAAGAATAGAAAATGAAACGAAATGGTTCCCAGACGAGGTGAATTTAAAATATGAATTGGAAATATGATGCGAATTAAACACTGGTCAGCAACAAATCCAGACGTAGTTTCCATGACGATTTACAAATATAATAATAATAATAATAATAAAATAATAATATAAATAAACAAATAAATGAATAAAGTAATCAAGTGCAAAGCCACAATTTAGATTCAACTTTTTTAACCTTAAAAAGTTCAATTTCGAATCTACAAGGCAGACGTAAGATTGATGATCAAATTTTCGTGTTTTTTTTTTTAAATTTCATTTTAATTTTCTTTCAATAACGGAAACAAGTAAAACAAAACGGGGGAGGGGGGGAGGGGCCTTAGGATCTACACCAGAGGTGTAGTTTCATGGTTTTCTGTCTTATATTTCTTTTTCAAACATGATGAAAAATGAAGTTTTCCAATGTGTGTGTGTTGTGTGTTTCTTTTTTCATTGAGCTTCCTTCTCGAGTTTTGTCTAAAAGACAGGCGTCCTTCCCATACTGCGTTGTTGAATGGGGGGAAAAATCATTCTTGTGATGAAACACAGCTAAAGCATTTACTATTAATAGTCTAATACCGAAAGCGTGCAAACAAACAAACACAAAATGGAATGAAGAAACAAACAAACAAAAAAGACCCTACACAAAGGAGGGCCAAAAGACGGAAAACACAGCGAGGCAGAGCTGAGGGGACAAACGGAAAACTCGCCTCCTGCGTCCTAACACAGCGAGGCAGAGCTGAGGGACAAACGGAAAACTCGCCTCCTGCGTCTAACACAGCGAGGCAGAGCTGAGGGGACAAACGGAAAACTCGCCTCCTGCGTCTAACACAGCGAGGCAGAGCTGAGGGGACAAACGGAAACTCGCCTCCTGCGTCTAACACAGCGAGGCAGAGCTGAGGGACAAACGGGAAAACTCGCCTCCTGCGTCTAACACAGCGAGGCAGAGCTGAGGGGACAAAACGGAAAAACTCGCCTCCTGCGTCTGTTCGGAAGACTGTGGGCAAAATGACGCAGACATTTTGAGACAGATTTTAACGTTAACTTGATGGAAGAATTGAGACAGATTTTAACGTTAACTTGATGGAAGAATTGAGACAGATTTTAACGTTAACTTGATGGAAGAATTGAGACAGATTTTAACGTTAACTTGTTGGAAGAATGGAACGTGGACCCCTCAACATGGATCCGTAGGGCGGACGACATGGATCCGTAAGGCGGATGAATGATACGGATCCGTAAGGCGGAAGAATGATATGGATCCGTAAGGCGGATGAATGATATGGATCCGTAAGGTGGATGAATGACATGGATCCGTAGGGCGGATGGTATGGACCCGTACGGCGGATGATAGGGATCCGTTGGGCGGATGATAGGGATCCTTGGATTGGAACTAGGATCTGATGGACCTGGCGAAGGTCTGCTCTCCCTCATACTCTTCTAGTACGACGTTTACGAACTGGAGTAGCGTGGGCATGGCAGCCCGTGTGTCGGCTTTCTTCCACGTCATTTGCAGTGTGCACTACTGGGTTTAAACTGTTTTCCACCCTCAGAATCATAACATGACTGAAATGCTCTAAATACATAGATACAAAGAGAACACACACACACACACACACACACACACACACACAGAATAAATCGAGTCAAAACTGAGGCGTATTTTCAACACAACGGAAGGAATACGGAAAACCAAAATGCGTACGCAAAATACTTTTGGGTACTGTCTGAAAAAAAAACAACCACTACCCATTCATCTTAAAAACACGCACAAACACACAAACAACAACAACAAATGCAAATCATAATTCGTGCGTTGTTCTCCACAGGTTAGCACCGCTGCGGAATTCTGATTCGGGAAAACAACAAAAGCAACAGCCGACCGAACAAAACAATTATATCCCATCAAGAAAAATATTCATAGGGTACAAAATTTCCCACCTTCACTCCACCCCCCGCCCCCCCCCCCCCAAAAAAAAAAAAAAAAAAAAAAAAGGCAAAAATATGAAGCAGCTCACTATCTGTTTTGATGTCATACTACAAAAAGGAAAGAAAGAAAAAAAGATGGGGGGCAGGGGTGGAGAGGGGGAAGCGTGTGTGTGTATCTTACCATCTGTTGTGATGTCAAAGTACACGAGAACAGAAAAAAACGTGCATGCGTGCGTGCATTTGTGTGTGTGTGTGTGTGTGTGTGTGTGCAGTGTGTGTGTGTGTGTGCGTGCTGTGCGAGCGTGCGATGTGATGTGTCGTGATACCTCTTTTTTATTAGGGAATCCCTGACCCCAGACTGGTGCGAAGAAAACGGCAGTACGATGAGCTGCGTTGTGAACGGAGAGTAATGTCCATGTGCTGAGCGCCAAATCAATAAACTGGGTTTTTTAAATCAATGTCTGTATAATTTGCCATAATGAATAACAAAAAGCTACAAACACACCAGTAAAAAAGTAATATGGTGGGCATGTGTAACATGAGAGGAATTAGGAAGTACAACAAAGGTAAAAACGGAATCAATCGCAACATACCCCTCCGTATGACATCACTACCGGCTACGCTCCGGCTCCATCAAACATAGCAGACAGGCAACCAACAGTCTTTGAAAACAAGAGAAGAGAGAGGTGGGGGTGGGGTGCATGCGCCAGCACGTATCGAACTTCGCTGCCTGAGCTGAACGGGAGGTGAAGGAGAAAAATTAAAAAAAAAAAAACCTCGGCGTTCACACTATGTAAACGCGATGCACGATGAGACTAATGACGAAGAAGAAAAAGACGACAAACAAGGAAGAAGCAAAAGGAACAATAAGAAGGTCAGAGGTTAAGAGAGGAGGAAAACGGAGGAGCAGGCCGGGGGGGGGGGGGGGGGGGGGGGGGGGGGGGGGGGGGGGGGAGGGGGGGGGGGGGGGGGGGAAGGGGACTGCGTATTACTACCCCGCTCCACCGAGCATGGTTGCACGTCACTTTAAAATTACCCCACCATTTCCACCAGTCCCCTCGCCAACACCGCCTCCCCCCCCCCCCCCCTCTTCCCCAAGCCCCACCCCACCACCGACCCCGGCTCAAGACCTTAGAACCATCTTGCCTCGCCTTTGCCTTTCATTCCTTTTTTCTCTTTCCTTTTTTTCTCTTTCTTTCTTCTTTGTGTGCTGTGCGCGTGCGTGTGAGTGTGCGTATGTTGTGGTGTGTGTGTGTGTGTGTGTGTGTGTCGTATGTTTGTGTGTGTGTGGCGTGTGTTGTGTGTGGTTGTGTGCGAGAGTGTATGAGAAAGGACTACCCGACACACATGAACTCCATCGAGCTCAAGTCCTGGGTCTGAGTGACGTAGTCACTGGAAGCTCCTCACGGAAACGAACGACATGGGGGAGGAGCAGGGGGCGAGGCGAAGAAACTTACAATCAATCAGAGCTGCTAGATAACCACTCTTATGATTGTCTATTGCTTCTCCCTCCCCCTCCTCTCTCTGACTCTCTCTCTCACTGCCAGGAGGGAGGTATACCCTATTCCGGCCGGGGAGAGTTCCACGACTCGGCTCCGGCCTCGGGGAAGCCAGAAGTGTTGAAACAATGAGGAGGATGAGGAGAGACAAGAAAGAAAACGACGGGCAAAACACACACAACACACGCACACACACCACACACACGGGGGTGGGAGGGGGGGGGGTAAGTTTGATATCATTTTCACATGAGGTCAGTCGCGCCCTTTTTTTTTTTCCCCAAGGAAAGTTTGGTTTGGGCTGGCATTTCTTTTCTTTTTTTTCTTTAAACTTTTTTCATGGTCTGCCCTTTTTGGACAACGCGAGAAAGTCACTTCTCACAATCCGACCTTGCAAATAACACGAGCACATTAACCGACTACTACTCAACAAGCAACCCGCACCATGACCTAAATGATGATAACACTTTCGATCCCACCCCAGATGCAAATCCAGCGCCCCCCTACCCCGTAACACGCCCTTCATAAAACAACTACGCAATATACCATTTCAGAACTAAAACGTCCTTTCAGAATGCCTCCCCGCATCAAAATACAAGACTGCAACCCACAACTTCTCGTCTCCCTTGACCCTGCATGCTCTCTCCAAATCCCCCCCCCACAAGCACACCTGCCCTTAGCCACTCGCTTACTGCGACGTCCTCCCTCCCTCTCGCCCTCACGTAACCACAGCAGATTTCTCTCCATTCTCTCACGGGACTTCCCCCTCTCCCTAACCACCTAACCAGACTCTAACACCAAGATTCTCTCTCTCTCCTGGCTTCCCCTTCCCAACACCCACACCCAACAGATTCAATCTCCAAATCTCTGCTTCCCCCCCAAGCCCCCAACTCACCCGACCATTCTGAACCATCCTCACTTTCTGGAACACCTATACGCGAGAGCCATCATAGCAAACTGCACGACCAGCTCACTCCCTTCGCAACCTTCACTATTTTCCAATATCCATTTCCAACAGCTCTTTTCTTTGGGACGGGGGGGGGGGGGGGAAACATGTGGACGTGCAAGCAAAACTTCCTCTGTCAACAGACCAGACGCCTAAGTAACCCCCTCCAAGTCCAGAAGCAGAAGGCGGGGAGGGGGGGGGGGGGGGGGCGCGACAAGTGTGTAAGAAGGGGGGGGGGCGGGAGGGAAAGGGGGTAAGATGACCCAACTCTCTGTATCAGGGAAGGCGTTGCCCTACAACTTAGATGTAGTCACGGACACAGCCGTGCGTGGCCTCGCATTAGACACGCTTGCTGGTGTTTGCTCGCTACACCAAGGCCTCTGGGGCGCTGGAGAGGGTGTAAGGAGACGTGTATGTGTAGTGTGTGTGTGGTGTGTGTTGGGGGAGGGGAGGAGCGGCTGAGAGGTAGGTCAGGGTGGGGGAGCAGGGGTGGTGGAGATGGGGAGGAGGGGGTGGAGAGTGGGGGGGGAGGAGGAGGCGGGGGGGGAGGGAGGGGGGGTGTTGTGGGCGAGGGGGGGGGAGACGGGGGGGGGGGGAGGCGGGGGGGGGTGGGGGGGGGGAGGGGTGGGGGGTAGGGCAGACGAGAATGAGACACAGTAAAGAGGAGCCGATTGGGAATAGGGAGTGAACTCGGCTACGCAGCATCGATCGACGAAACCACACGCTGAGCGGCATAGTCCCCGGCCACAGCCCAACAACGAGTATGCTGACCGAACTGCCACTAAAGAGTCCACACCACGGCGGCCGAATGGCGCAACTGCGGACGCCATTCTCACACTTTATCATCAGTCCATTCGGCTGCGGTCGGGGGTATGAAAGCCGTAGGCATATCCGCTACTACAATAGCAGTCTTGCCAGTCCAATTACTCCAAAGCTAGTACCCAACCACACATATTGTGAACAACTTTGGGAGAGGCTTTGACACACAAAAGAGAGGGGAACGAAGGGGGTTAAAGGGGGTTGGGGTAGAGGTGGAAGCGGGCGGGGGAGGGAGGAGATGAGGATGGAGACGGAGGTGTGGTGGTGGTGAAGGGTGGGTTGGTTGTCAGTGAAGAAAGTGGGACAATCGGGGGGGTAGTGAGTAATGACGCGAGAAGGGGGTGGGACTACACCCCCCCCCCACCTAACCCCTGTCACTATATCGCGCCTCCCTTCTTGCTACTCTTGATCGTTTTTCGATACGACGGGGTGCTTTTAGTGCACAACTATCAAGTACATTTAGTCAACCTTATCGAAAATGGGCGATAGATGCACGTGTGTCAACATTGCCATAGTTTGTCTATGTAATTTTCACCTTTTGATGGATCTGTCTCGGTACCTCTCGTACCAAAATTCCATAGTGTTACATTGTCTTTAAAACTGCTGAATGAGACACACACCGTCTATCATCAATCAAACAGCGCCGACTATAGTGTGCATACTAACCAAAATAAACAAAAGAAAATAAAAAACGAAAAGAAAAGAAAGAAACAGAACCACGCCGAGAACATGGATAAGGGTGCATTCGGGAGAGACGCACAACTTCCGCACGGTTGAGGCACATCCAGCCGAACCGGCCCATTCGGTACATCCAAGCAATGAGCGGAAGCGGAGGGCCGGAAGTACTTACGTACGCATCTCCAATGACTTAATCACAACAATGTACGTCATACATACACAATCGTGTGCAAACAAGTATAACGAAACGATGACGGAAAAAGGGCGCGTACTAGCTGAAAGCAGCTGTTCATCAATTACGACACTAAGTCCTACAGGGATCATTGAAATCTACGTTGACACATCTTCACATACTGGAAACAACGGACATCAGTCTGTACGACTATATGTTTCCGTTTTTATTTTAAATGAAATATACTTTCAATTGTTTTCTTTCTAGTTACTGCTTTACGCAGAATAAATACAGAAAAAAAATTTTTCCCCTACCGTTTGTACTTTACACAGAAACAAATATAGGCGTCATCAGTAATTCTTTCACTTCTGCAACTTTATCCATAGCTACCCTATACAGGAATCCTTTCACTCGTTTTTTCGTGTACCAAGCTTAGCCCAAAACTTCCTCTATTACTCCACCACATTCTAATTATTAAACACTCGCACTGCAACCTAACACTCATACAGCGTCTGCCATCAGCGGCATCAAAAGTTCCTCATTCGCTTTTATAGATCAAACTTCCTCTAACATAATGTTCATGGGGGCGGGCGTCCGGGACATTGCCTTAATGCTCGCCTAGACGACAAACGAGAGACATGCACTACATCCATAGGTCAAGACTCAAAACCTCATTTCATCTCATCACGTGTCATTCCCGGCTGAACATATCAAGCCACAATTCATTTGCTATACATGCACTTTTCTTTTTTCTACACGGAGATGGTCAATGCGAAAATACTCGGTATTAGAATAGGTATATCACGTGTTGCTCAGTTTTAGTTGTTATGAATGCGTTCACACACACGAAATCCTCGGTTCACAGTCCCTTCTGTGGACTTTTCGGGGAATGGAGTCCTGAACCAAGGGTAACCCCGAGGGGGAAAATCCCAATGTAAACGGCCTACCTTGATTAGAACCCTGACAAACCCCTGGATTCAACCCGGTCACGAGTGCGGCGTTCGCCGACTGAGTTATTTACTTCCCGCGGCCTTATGATACTGTATTTACAATTAATAAAAGTGGACCAGAATCACAAAATCAACCACGAACACTAGGGCCTATTTTAACCTTGCAACGTCGCTACAAATAAACCTGTTACTATTCGTTGTAGACGCTCGTCCTTTCCTCCATTTTCTTTTCTCTGTCCGACCCCCCCCCCTCCCCTACCACAAACACACAGCACAGAAGGTCTGCTAAAGGTGCCAGGATCAAACGCGCACACAGAAAAAAGCCCCGATGCAGAGCGACAATGAGATCTGTTTTTTCCATTTCGTCCAAGTCTTTTCACACAACCCCCTACAAAGGGGCTGTCCCATATCTGTCGGCTCATCTTTATATGACCCGAGCGAGGACAACAACTTATACCCGGACAATGAACGGCCATACTCTCTGCGTGATTAATCGTTTAAACGAGTAACGTTTATCAAGGAACCAATACAGTAGTGTGCTTTAGAAAGGATGTCAGGATCAGCAACCCTGCAGGGTCCAATATTTTGGGCATTATTATTTCACCGAACCGAACCGATTCCCGGTTCCGCCTCGAAACTGTACTCCGTGATTGTCCACTTGAGCCGAGTTCCCTCGTTCGAAACGATGTTTGTTAAAGGACGGAACGCATGGGAGAGAGAGGGGAGGAGGGAGGGGGAGGGAGGGGGAGAGAGAGAGAGAGGAGAGAGAGAGAGGAGAGCGAGAGAGAGAGTAATCCTCTGCGCTCCCTCGCCAGTATTTGAAGCCCAAAATATAATGGACGGCATTTTTAAGGGGCTCACCAGGTGACCCCATCCCCCCCCCCCCCCCATCCCCTCACATATCCCGGCCTTTAACAGGAATTTGGAAGACGAGAGAACACTGGAAGATTGGAGAACGACCTGGGAGTGAGAGAACACTGAGAAGATGAGAGAACCACCGGGAGATGAGAGAACACTGGGAGATGAGAGAACACTGGGAGATAGAGAACACTGGGAGATTGAGAACACTGGAGATGAAGAACACACTGGGAGATGAGTAGAACACTGGAAGATGAGAGAGACTCGGGAGATGAGAGAACACCGGGAGAGAAGAACACCGGGAAGTAAAAACACCGGGATATGGAGACACCGGGAATGAGAGAACACCGGAAGATGAGAGACACTGGAAGATGAAGAACACTGGGAAGATGATAGAACACTGGGAAGAAAGAGACCACCTGGAAGATGAAGAAACACTGGGAGAATGATAGCACACTGGGAAATGATAGAACACGGAAGATGAAGAACACTGGAAGGATTAGAGAACACTGGAGATGAGAGAACCAACGGAAGATGAGACCAAAACACTGGAAAGAGGAGAACCCTGGAAGAATGAAGAACGACAGGAAGATGAGAGAACACCCCCTCTAAAACCTGGGAATATGTGATTACCAACCCCACCTTTACCAGAAGTTTGGGACTTTCGCCTCCCCTCCCGCAAACCCACTCCAGCGCTATTTAATGACAGAATTTGGAGGAAGAGTTCCCCACCCCCACCCCCTTCCCACATCCCTGCGTTTTGTAATGAATTCAAAAGTCTGCCGTGATGCTTCGTTAGTTCAGGCTGCTCTCCCTCAACCGCCCCCCCCACCCCCCCCCCCCCCCCCCCCCCCCCCCCAAACAAAAAAAATAGAGAAAGTATCTTCCATGCCAAAGAAGAAAATTTCACTGGCTTTTGCGTGACTTTTGCGAAATCCAGCTGCCAGCGATAGATAACAACGACGACAACAACAACAGAAAGTAATAAATTGTAAGAACGAAAGAAAGAAAGACAGAAAGGAACTGACGCGAGTGACAACGTAACCTACTTGGCGGAGAAATCAACGCCAACGAGAGAGGAAGAGAGAAAAACGCGAACGGAGAAAGAAAGAAACGAACGAACAAGCCCTAGGGCCAACCCACCTGGCTTGGAGTTAACACGGGGATGACGCTGAGAATCATCTTCCGATGCTGTCGTGAGCACCTCCCTTGTACTGGTTGTTGAAATTCATTTCGCACCCCGCCCCCAGATGTTGCTGCAAACATCGTTCAGAGCATCAAGGTTTAAAACATAAAAAAACCACTTCCTCTCGGTTCCAGTTTAGGAAATCTCTCTCCTCTCTCTCTCCATCACTCCTCTCTCTCTCTCACAACATGGCACAGCACACACACACACACACCACAGTAAACATTCATCATTCATAAAACTTTTCTTGCTAATAACGTATGCCCAGTTTCTGTCCAAACAACACGCGCAGCGTGTGGCGTGTGGTGAGTGGTGAGTGTGTGTGAGTCCTATCATTTAGCGTCTTTCCACTATTCGTGATATTAGACAATAGTGTTTGTGTGTGTGCGCGTGCGCGCGTATGCGTGCAAGAAATTGTGCATGATCGCGCATAAATACACAAAGGATGTGCGTCAAGGACTAAGAGGACACGTGTATATAATTCTTTCTGCATTACTAAACCCGTCATCGTTCGTATCCACTACGCGTTTATAATTCTAACCACTTCAAAAACCAACCTGCGCTGTCGCTGTATGCAAAGAGCAAGTGCCTGCCCCCAGTCATACCCACTGCACAAAATCTACTGAAAGCAGAAGGGAGGTGGGGGGTGGTGGGATGTGTGTGCGTATGTTACCGTCGCACCATGGCACGAAAATCTTTCAAAGTTTACACCCGACAGTAAACCACAGAGTTGTCCTTCGTGTTCTCCCAGCAATCTTTCGACATGCATCGTCATCCCTTTCGTTCTGGCATGTTTCGTTTGAATCCCTGCAGTCCATGTCTTACTCTCTTTCCAATGCCCTCCTCCTCCTCCCTCCGCGCCTCTTCCTTCATTCGCCTCCTGTTTTCCACCCTGCCTCTGTCCAACATGTCTCCTTTCCATTGCCATGTCTTGTCCGTGTCTCCTTTCATTGCCATGGGTCTCTGTCCGTGTCTCCTTATCAATTGCTCATGGGTCTCTGTCCATCATGTCTCCTTCATGCCAAGGGTCTCTGCCATGTCTCCCTTTCATTGCCATGGGTCCCTCTGTCCATTCTCCTTTCTATGCCATGGTTCCACTGACCATGTCTCCTTTCATTGCCATGGACATCTTCCACCATGTCCCTTTCTTTGCCATGGGTCTGTGTCCACCATGTCTCCTTTCATTGCCCATGGGTCTCTGGTCCACCCATGTCTTCCTTTCATTGCCATGGTCTCTGTCCACCATGTCTCCTTTCATGCCATGGGTCTCTGTCCACACATGACCTCCTTTCATTGCCATGGGTCTCTCTGTCCATGTCCTTCCTTTCAAATTGCCATGACCTCTGTCCACCATGTCTCCCTTTCATTGCCGTGATGGGTCTCTGTCCATCATGTCTCCTTTCATTGCCATGGGTCGCAGCAACTCCACGCCCGCCCTGCCTCCCTCCCCCCCCCCCTCCCATCACACCATCCTGCTCATGTAATCCCCATTCAGCCTTCAGATCACCTTGGCGGTTGGTTGGGCTATAAAGTAAATCGATTTTGGTTCTTGTTCCTTTTCATTTTATGTACATATTCATTATTATTATTATATTTTTTTTATAGATTTTTGGTTGTTGTATTTTTGTCGCACTTTGGTGATCATTTCTGTTGTTCAAGTAGTAGTGGTAGCAGGCTTCTGATGTGTGTGAGTAGTGGTAGTAGGCTTCTGATGTGTGTGTGTGTGTGTGTGTGTGTGTGTGTGTGTTTTTGTGTGTGTGTGTGTGTGCGTGTGTGTGCGTGTGTGTGTGTGTGCGTGTGTGTGTGTGTGTGTCTACGCGTGCATGTTCTCTCCTCCTTAGATTTTCGCCATCTTCTCCTTTTATTTGCCTGCGGACCTCCAACCAGGTTTGTGCACGTCAAGGAAACAGCGAGACGCTCCCCCGCCAACCAACCAGCCAACCAGCCAACAGGCAACAGACAGACAGACAGACAGATGCAGTGTGTGGAAGGGCGGCAATCCGGCACGCCGCAGGGCTGCGACGCCCCCAACTCGCACCGCCTAGCGTGTGAAGCGGTGGTAACAGGTGCTTTTTTGTTTTGTGTGTTGTTTTTTTTCTGTTTGTGCAGTGTGTATGGAGTGGTTACAGATCCCTGCTCTGACATTGATGACACTGACCTGTTCAATTAGCTGCCTGTTTACTTTCCCTCTCCGACTGCCAATCACCGGCGGGGAGGGCTGAATGACGAGGGTTTGGGGAGTGGTGTTGAGTGGAGAGGGGGGAGGGGAGGAGGGGCGGGGTGGGGGTGGTGGGGCGAAAATGAGTCAATCACTTTGGTAGGCCGCTACAAGAATCAAGTAGGCTAGCTTCTTCTCTCTCTCACACCCGCGTCTAGCTGGGTGGGTCCCCGACTGCTAATTTTATTGACAATGTGCGCTTTGCGAGTGTTTTGAGTGTGTGTGTGTGTGTGTGTGTGTGTGTGTGTGCGTGTGTGTGTGCGTGTGTGTGTGTGTGTGAGAGAGAGAGAGAGAGGAGAGAGAGGAGAGAGAGAGAGAGAGAGAGGAGAGACAGACAGACAGACAGAGATCGTGGGCTGTGTGTGTGTATGTGTGTGTGTAAGAGAGGGAGAGTGTGTGTGGCGTATGTGTGTGAGAAAGAGAGAGAGAGAGAGAGAGAGAGAGGTGTGTGCGTGTGTGTGTGTGTGTGTGTGTGTGTGTGTGTGTGTGAGAGAGAGAGAGAGAGAGAGAGAGAGAGAGAGAGAGAGAGAGAGAGCGCATGTGCGTGCGTGCGTGTGTGCATGCGTGTCCCATACCTTGAAGCTACATTCAAGAATTTGTTTCTTATTTCAAAGAATCGTGTTTGATGATCAGATTTGCTTTTGGTGGGTCCTTTTTTGTCCTAAGGCTACAACGTTATTTCTTTCTCTCCGTTTTCCCCCCTATCAATCTTGACATTTTAACTGTTACACAGACCCTTCTCTCTTCGTTCCTTGGCCAGAACAATGAGGCTGACACTGGAAAGATTTGGGTTCATGTGGTCGTTTTCATTCCACAACCCAGGCAGCCACATTCTGTCTTCAGAGATGTCTCAACACCATTCAGCGTGCACGTGCTTCTTTCTATGCCATCAGTCCCATCAGGACACAAAAGGTCTACATTTCTCTGAAAGGTGGAAGGACAGTTAACGTGCCTGCAAGATTTCATGCATGTATTCATCACACCACACCTCGGTTTAAAGTCTCATCGGAAAGGCTACGCGGGGGCTGGGCGAGCGCATAGGCGTCCACACTTAAAAAAAAAAAGATCCCTGCTAATCTGACAAACTTGAGTGGGGGACTGAACTCCGCACTTGTGAACAAGAGTCTGGCGCCTTAACCACTGGGCCTCCTCCCAGAGACGGCACACAGTTCTGATTCCAGATTTCTCGCAGCCCTTGACGTGTGCCCTTCAAGGCTGGCTGGCTGGCCTATACACAACACACGAATTACGCTTCGTCAGAGCACGCGCATGTCTGTGCGCTGACAACGACGCCACTCACCCGTCTTTTTTTTTTTTTTTTTTTTAGGAAAGGACCGAGAAGGAACAAGATGCGCTGAACACCCACACAACGATAAAGAAAAGATCCCAAGCGCACTCCGAATCCGGCAAATGTCGCTCGGGCCTTACCTTCGTCTAAAAGGGGTTTAATCCAACGGTTGTGTTTCGTAACCTCCCCACCCGCTGCTGTTCTTTGCAGGCAGGTCACAGTGCCTGCCACAACAAGTCCTTAACCAGGCAGGTCACAGTGCCTGCCACAACAAGCCCTTAACCAGGCCGGCTCCAGACAGCCTGCCACAACAAGCCCTTAACCAGGCCGGCTCCAGACAGGTCACAGTGCCTGCCACAACAAGCCCTTAACCAGGCCGGCTCCAGACAGGTCACAGTGCCTGCCACAACAAGCCCTTAACCAGGCCGGCGCCAGACAGGTCACAGTGCCTGCCACAACAAGCCCTTAACCAGGCCGGCTCCACACAGGTCACAGTGCCTGCCACAACAAGCCCTTAACCAGGCCGGCTCCAGACAGGTCACAGTGCCTGCCACAACAAGCCCTTAACCAGGCCGGCTCCACACAGGTCACAGTGCCTGCCACAACAAGCCCTTAACCAGGCCGGCTCCAGACAGGTCACAGTGCCTGCCACAACAAGCCCTTAACCAGGCCGGCTCCAGACAGGTCACAGTGCCTGCCACAACAAGCCCTTAACCAGGCCGGCTCCAGACAGGTCACAGTGCCTGCCACAACAAGCCCTTAACCAGGCCGGCTCCAGACAGGTCACAGTGCCTGCCACAACAAGCCCTTAACCAGGCCGGCTCCAGACAGGTCACAGTGCCTGCCACAACAAGTCCTTAACCAGGCCGGCTCCAGACAGGCGACAGTCCAAATGCCACCGGGGCGTGATCCCACAGCTTACTGTGGGGGGATGGGGAGAGGGGGGTTAAGCTCAGGGTGTGTACGTGGTTACGCCTCTTTGTATCAAGAATAACTTAAAACTGCGCCAGCTCATTCAATTATCAGTCAGTGGGGTTTCTCGTGTCCCCTGCCTGATGATTACCGCCTGCTCTGCGTGAGGCAGAGTGGCAGGGTCTTTCTGTCTGGAAGATGCAACAGAAAGAGGAAAGAAAGAAAGAAAGAAAGAAAGAAAGAAAGAAAGAAGCTGTGCTGGCCGCATGGAGCCAGAGAAATAAAGTACATTTCATTCAAAGTTTGGTATGAATAAAACATTTCATTCAAAGTTTGATGTGCATAAAATCATCTTTACAAAAGGAGGGCGTGTAGATAAGAACGGGTCGGGGTAGAGTGTGTGCGCGCGTGCCTATGCGTACGCATGTAGGTCTATGCTCTAAATGTCCACACATTCTGCATAAAGATGACTCCAAGGTGTCCCCCTTTCAGGTCTCGGCCTACTCGGCAGGGCTGCACTCTACGCTGACTTTCATAGTAAAATCATATCCCTGTTGTCAACCAGACACTACAGATACAGACATCTGCAGAGTGTGTTGGTCAGAAAGTTTCAAACGTTATGTGTCAGACTCGTCAGGAACTTTTCCGTGACTGCTGAAAACCTTCCAAAAGTTCGCCCAGCGTGCAGTGGACCGTCTGTCTCAAACAAAACCCACTCTAGCGTTTCACAATCTCCATTCATCGTTGCTGTCCTACATCACGGACGCACAGCAATCAATATCAAAGAAACATAGCCCATAGAGAGATATATGCCAAAATATTGTTATGAGCTGAAATTTGTACCCTCAATACAGACTTTTTCTTTTTTTCCAAGACGAAAGTTGTGCCAGTTAAAAATCTTTCAAACTTTACGTTATCAAGCGACCATGGTTGTCTGGCTGAGCCCATTTTAGTTCTCTCTCTCAGACTCTCTCTCTCCCCCCTCTCTCCCTCCCCCCCTCTCTCCCTCCCTCCCTCTCTCTCTCTCTCTCTCTCTCCATCATTCAACTTGTGGCTGCTGCTACTCTTCACTAGGGAGCGGAGACGATTCCCATGTCCCAGGCAAAGTCACACAACAGACAGGTTCCAGACGAGGGACGTGGGCTTGCACTAAAGCGGCGGCATTCAAAGGCAGACCTGGCGGGCCTGCAGTCTGCTTCTGCTTCCCCCAGCGGTGGGAGCTTTGGTGCGCCCGGCGGTTCCAGCACTCTGCTGCATTAACCATGATTTGCAGCGACATGTTCCATCGACCCCAGTCTACCATCTTTGTGCGCCTGCCAGTCACCGCTCTCTGAGCTGTAAGAATTAATTAAAGCGGTCCGGCTTCGGCGATGATCGGGAGTTGAGAGAGAGAGAGAGAGAGAGAGAGAGACAGAGAGACAGACAGAGACAGACGGACAGACACAGACAGAGACAGACAGAGAGAGAGAGAGAGAGAGAGAGAGAGAGAGAGGGACAGAAGATCGGTGGTCAATAAGTCTGCGAGCTGCTCGGGAACAGAGTACACTTCGTTCCAGTTGACTCGCAGTGTACATGTACCGTGTGTGCTCTCTACTGACGGTGGAAGTAGCGAGGAAAAAAACACAACAGAACATTGGATACAGTCTCTTACGAAGGCGGCAATTCAAAACGTTGAAGGGCGTGACACCGCTCGTGCATAGCGCTGTGCGTTATTCGCACAGAGAGAGAGGAGAGAGAGAAGAGAGAGAGAGAGAGAGAGAGAGAGAATGAATAAGTGTGTTAAGTGGTTACAGATCCCCTGCACTGGCATTGACTGCGCTGACCTGTTCAATTAGCTGTCTGTTTGCCTTCTCTTTCCGCCTGTCAATCACCCACTGGGTGCATGGACTGAATGACAAGGGTTCGGGGGGGGGGGGGGGGGGGTGTGCCGAATGGACGAGGGGGCGACAATGAGTTAATCAATTGGTAGGCCATACATGAATCAAGTGGGCTTCCTTCAAAAGGTTCATATGATTATGGGCAGCATAATTGAGCTCAACCTTTAGGAGCGAGCGAGCGGGCGAGAGAGAGAGAGAGAGAGAGAGAGAGAGAGAGAGAGAGAGAGAGAGAGAGAGCGTAGGACCGATGGGTTTGGAGGAAGAGTGCGAATGGCATAAACAGTGTTAATGACCGAATTAACAAGTTGGCTATCATAAGCACTCGCTCGTGCACACACACACACACACACACACACACACACACACACACACACACAAAGAGAAAGGGAGATGGGGAGGAACAGAGAGAGGAGACAGAAAGAGACAGAACCAGAAACAAGACATCGACAGACACATCGACAGACACATCGACAGCCATACAGACAAACTACTCACAGATAAAATAGTAACTCTCGCCCTCTTTGAAGTCCGGGTTGCCCTGGACGGGCTGAAAGTTGACCACCAGCATGGTGTACTTCTTGGCTTTCTCCGACACCGGGTTGGAGCAGTTGATGATCCGCTTCTTCTGGGACGTGTCGTTGATGATGCACCTCTCATAGTCCGTTTCGTTCACCTGCACCAGTCCAACACATCACGGATATCACACTACACAAACACGTTGCCTTGTGTGGCTGTTAAAAAAACAACAACTCATTTCATTAAACCATGAACACGTCAACAGCATTCCTCATTTACCAAGTGAAAAAAAATGTTACCAATTCAGAAATTTTGTTTCAATAGAGAGGGACATGTATATAGGCCTACACTTAGATAACCGCATTATGCATACACTTGCATAGTCACAGACATTTATGCATCTCTCTCTCTCCCTTTCTCTGTCTTTCTCCCCCCCTCTCTCTCTCTCTCTCTCTCTCTCTCTCTCTCTCTCTCTCTCTCTTCGTCTAACATCACAGATGTGAAGAGACGTAAAACTATAAAGTACTACTACTACTACTACTACTACTACCACGGTTCGTCCACCCAGTCCAACACACAGTAAATCTACAAGTTACAATTTTTTTTAAAATCTTATTTCACCTTGCTCTTATGAATGTGCATGAAAAAAATATTGTAGACTATTTACGGACCCAGCATTGGATTGTGAATATGATTTGTAATGTGTACAAACGGGGAGGAAAGAAAATACCACTGAAATCTTACAGCAGTCGCCTCTCGACTTTTCAGAACACTTTTAAGTACAAAGAGTGCAATACACCAGGATTTGTTACGATGTAAGACCGTAACTACTGTCGGATTTATTCTAACATTGCACAGTCGAACATTACACAGAAGAATATGTTCCAACACTGCAGGATTTGTTCCATCTTTAAACAGGATCTATCCCAGCATTACGAGCTAGGCGTTGTAGTACAACTGTTACACCGTAGGGCTTGTGCTAACATCATGCAGTAGAATAAGCTCCAGTATTCTACAAGTAAGACTTTGCTGCTACAGAATCTGTCCCAGTATCATGCAGTATGTGTTCTTGACAGTATGTAGTAGGATCTGAGCTAGTGTTACACGGCAGGATTTGTTCCAGAATTAGAGGAATTTGTCCTGACATCGTACAGACTTGTCCTAACATTGTACAGCGGGATCTGCTCAAACCGAACGGTCTGTTCCTGCATCACAGAACAGTATTTGTCCCACCACTGTGATGGTTACAATGATATTTGTTCTCGCCTTACACAGCAGACTTGTGATGTTTCATAGCAGGATTTGGTTAGGGTGATGATGTAACAGGGCGTGCTTTAAATTTACTTTGTACCGATTCTAACGTGTTCATAAAA
>CM031616.1:19039449-19071949 GCA_018398815.1 Conus ventricosus | reverse complement strand
GGGGGGGTACGCAGGGACGGAGAGAGAGAGACAGAGAGAGAGAGAGAGAGAGAGAGAGAGAGAGAGAGAGAGATTTTTTGTTGGAGGGGGGGGGGGGGGGGCGGGGGGGAATGGAGGGAGAGAGACAGAGAAGGGATTGGGGAGGGGTGAAGACGGGGGGGGGAGGAGAGAGGAGAGAGACGAGGATGAGAGAGAGAGAGACGGGGGGTGGGGGGGGGGGGGCAGAGAGAGAACACAATGATATTAATGCCAATAGCTTCACAACATGTCCCCGTGTCTCACACACACACACACACACACACACACACAGAAGCGCTCGCAAGCACGAACACACACACACACACACACACACACACACGCCCGCCAAGTGTCCGTGTTGCCCGCGATCGTACGTGTGCGGCGCATACGTGTACCCGCTTACCCACTGTCCTCACACAGGAAAAGTAAACTGCTTGGCCTGTAAGAACACTCACAAAAAAGCAGGATTCATCCTTCCCTGCCTTTCCATTACACAAAAAAACCAAAAAAAACCTTCATTACATGGAAACAAACCGAACGCATGAAGGAAGGAGAGGAGCGAAGGGTGTAGGGGTTGGGGGTGGGGGTGGGGGGGGGGGGCGATGCGGGGGGGTGGGGGGAGGGGGGAGGGGAGAGAATGGGATAGGAGGCAGGCAGGTGAAGGAGTGGAGGGGTGGTGAGGATTGAGGAGGAAGATGGGGGGGTGGGGTTGAGGAGCGAGTGAAGATGGAAACGGCAGCGGAACAGGAAGAGGGAGAGAAGGTGGGAGGTGGGGGTCGGGCGGGTGGGTGGACGATGGGTGAAGCAGCCGAAGCTAGGTGTCGGGGGACCTAATCAATGGTAATCAATAGCCGTGATTTAGTCTCTCCAGAGCGCAAGCGCTACACTCTATCCCCCTCCCCCACCTTTCCTTCCACCCACCCACCCTCCCTTCCTCACCAACCCACCCCCTACTCATCCCCTTTCCCCTCCGCTCCGTCCCTCACCCTCCCACCGCCGTCGCCTGCCGGCCTTCCTTCCCACGATCAATAATAGCCTCGTGTCTGATCATCAGTCCACTCCGACTTCCATCACTACCGTGTCTCTCCCCCCCCCCCCCCCCCCCCCCCCCCCCCCTCCTCTGCCACTTCCCCTCCCTTTCCCTAGCCTCCCTTAACCCTCTTTTTCCACCAACTCACTCCATCCCTTTCCCTTCCCTGCACCCCCTCCCCCAATCCATCACTGCCTTCCACCCCCCCCCCCCCCGCCCCTGTATCCCCCCCCCCCCCCACTGGTTTTTCCCCCCTCCTTATTCTAGCCGTCCTTGCTTGTTTCCTTGGAGCACATTACAAGTTAAACAGCAACCACCACCCTCACTCTCTCTCCTCTCTTTCCCCCTTCCCCCCCACTGTCTCCCCCCCTCTCCCCTCCCTGCCCCATCCCTCCAAACCTTCTGTTATGTACCCTAGCTGGAGGAGAGTCCCTTCAGAGGTTTTGTCATCGACGCTGTTATCCAATTACTGTTGTTTGAGCTCTATGCAAATTAGGGTTCGTTCTCCTTGTTTCAACAACAAATAAACAAACAACAAAAGTCGGATCCCGCTCAGGTTTAAACGCTCATAGCCATCCAGAGTAACACACCAGACAGAAGTAAACAACAAGGTAGGGTGTGGTGGGAGTAGAAGAGGAGGGGGGGTTTCTCACATCACACACATACCACTAGAACGACAACATGTAAAGATTGGCCGACAACACCCCACCCCACCCCACCCCTCTTTTTTTTCTCACTTTCTTCTTAACGTTGGGCACAGGCACGAATCGAACTCGAACCCTCTTGTAGACGAATAACAAAAGCACGACAACGGAGCTCACAGAGGTATACCCCTGGGCGTCAGTTGCCACAAGCTACAAATAAAGCCATGAGCGTCGTTAACCTGAGCAGTCTCGGTAGTGCACTGTAACACTGTACGAATCCTCTCTATGGACTGTGGTCAGCCAGGCGGCGTACACAACACGCTCTTTCTTTCCGTAGATTGTCCACAATCATCAGTTGAAGATTCTGACACTTGCATGTGTATGACCGTTTTTTTTTAAAATCCCGCCATTAAGGCAGCCATACTCCCAACTTCGGGGAAGGTGCATGCTATCTGTAACGTGTCATCCACACCAACAGCCAAACTGGCCTTCTCTTCCGAAAGTGTGTGCAAGATGTGCGTGCGTTCACACACGGAACCTCGGTTTATAGTCTCATTCGAAGGACTGTGTGGAGAATGGAGTCAGAACCAATGTTAACTCAGAGAGAAAAATCCCCCTGTGCCGAAACGGCCCGGCGGAGATGCGAACCCGCAACCCCAAGATTACGAGTCCGATGCTCTACCAACTGAGCTATTACGGCCCCTCTTCATATTACTGACCTTAGAGTTCGTTTTCAATATTCTTCAGAGGGAAGTCCTTGTGGAACATATTGCCCATTATCTTTCTTCTTCTGATTTTTTTCTTTGGTGTTTTTGTTGTTGTTGTTGTTTTGTCACCCTCTGTACTTTTAATGGCCTGCACGTTTTGATCCCCAAACAATCCCGCTGATAATACGAGATCAATATTTTGAAAAGAAACAAAGTAGATGCTCATGACGTGTTGAATTCTATCGGCCCACCTTTTTGTTGTTGCTGTTGCTGCTGTTGTTGTTGTTGTTGTCTTGTTCTGTCGATGGCACCGATAATCCACTTTCATCCTAAATGCCATGTTCCAATTCCTATTCTTCAATATCTTATTTACCATGTTCCTGTTCTTCAATGTTTTATTTCTCTCTCTCTCTTCTCTCTCTCTCTCTCTCTCTCTCTCTCTCTCTCTCTGTGTGTATCGTTTAGCTGATAGGATTTTATTTTCAATTAATGTTTACGTTTTCCCTGGGTTTTCTTTCTTTTTTTTAAAAAATTATTACTGCCATTGTTGACATTCTATATCGTCACCATCTTCAGCTTTTATCCACACGTTGTTCCCTCGTGGCAGTGTATGTTGTTTCTGTGCTGCAGGTTGTCAGTTGCCTCTTTATTGACACAGCGGCATAAACGAATAGGCATGCTCTCTTAATTATGCCACTGCTCTTTGTGTGTGTGTGGTGTGTGTGTGTGTGTGTGTGTGTGTGTGTGTGTGTGTGTGTGTGCGTGCGTGCGTGCGTGCGTGTGAGCGCTCTCACTCGCTCGCTCTCCCCTTCTCCCTCCCTTATGTCTCCTCTCTCTCTCTCTCTCTCTCTCGCTCACTTGTTCGTTCCATTCAATTGTTGCATGCGCTCTCTTTCTTCTGCGACCTCCCCCTCTTTACATTCTCTTTTTCTCTCTCTCTCCCTCAATTTTGCCGCTCTTTCTCCCTCTCTCCATTATGTCCTATCTATCTATCTATCTATCTATGAATCCTCTCTTCATCGTTAACCACCCCTCTCTCTCTCTCTCTCTCTCTCTCACACACACTCCCTCTCTCTCTGTCCCTCAATTTTGCCGCTCATTCTCCCTCTCTCCATTATGTCCTATCTATCTACCTATCTATGAATCCTCTCTTCATCGTTAACCCCCCCCCCCCTTTCTCTCTCTCACACACACACACACACACACACACAAACACACACACACACACACACACACACACACACTCCCTCTCTCTCTCCCTCCCACATCCGCCCTCATTCTCTCTATCTCTCTCTCTTTCTCTCTCTCCCTCCCCCCCCCCCTCTCTCTCTCTCTCTCGCTCTCTCCGCCCATTCTGCTGCTGCTAATGGAGGTGTCTGCACGTTGTGTTCCAGACCCTGTCAACCAACGTGTGGTCCACGAGTCTCCCTGATCCGCCAATGGCTTCCCTCCCCTCGCAGCCTACCCTTCACCTTGCCGATAGGGGAGTGGAGGGGTGGGAGGAAAGAATGAGAGAGAGGGGGGGGGGGTGGAGGGGGAGAAGAGAAAGAGGGACAGGGAGGAAAGGGATACAACGGCATACAACTAGGCCGGGTGGGTGGGTGGGGAGGGGGGGGGTTGAGGGTGAGGACGAGGGATGAAGGGGGGGGGGGGGGGGGTTCAGAGCGCTCAGGATCCGTGATCAGCCAATGAATGACAAGACTGCGAACTGCCAACGACATAAATCAAGATGGACGGCGAAAGAAGAGCAAGAAAAGAAAAAGAAAAAAGAAAAAACAAGAGAGAGCAAGAGAGAGAAAAGGAAGGTAGGGATAGGAAGGTAGGATGGGGGAGGTGGGGAAGCCAGGCTGGGTTAAGGAGTCGGGAGAGGAGGGAAGGGGGGAGGGGGGATTTTAATTACGGGGGACGGAACGGGAGCATCAAAGAGCTGGGAAAAGAACCGGCAAATACCAGCCCAGCTAACAGCCCCAACTATGAAGAGCTGGGTGGGGGTGGGGGGTGGGAAGGAGGTGGGGATGGTAGTAGTGAAGGGAGAGGAGTGGCGGGAGAGAGAGAGAGAGAGAGAGAGAGAGAGAGAGAGAGAGAAGAGAGAGAGAGGAGTGAAAGAGAGGAGGGGAGAAAGAGGGAGGTAGAGACAGGAGAGAGAGAGAGAGAGAGAGAGAGAGAGAGAGAAGAGAGAGATGAGTGAAAGAGAGGAGGGAGGGGAGAAAGAGGGAGGTGAGACAGGAGAGAGAGAGGAGAGAGAGAGAGAAGAGGAGAGAGAGAGAGGAGAAGGAAGAGAGGAGAGAGGAGAGGAGGGAGAGAGAGGAGTGAAGAGAGGAGGGAGGGAGAAGAGGAGGTGGAAGAAGAGAGGAGAGAGAGGAGAGAGGAGAGAGAGAGAGAGAGAGGAGTGAAAGAGAGGAGAGGAGGGGGAGAGGAGAGAGAGAGAGAGAGAGGAGAGAGAGAGAGAGAGGAGGAGGAAAGAGGAGGGAGGGAGAAGAGGAGGAGAGAGGAGGAGAAGAGAGAGGAGAGAGAGAGAGAGAGAGGAGAGAGAGAGAGAGAGAGAGAGAGAGAGAGTGAAAGAGAGAGGGAGGGAGAAAGAGAGAGAGAAGAGAAGGAGGGAGAGAGGAGGAGGAAAGAGAGAGAGGAGAGAGAGTGAGTGAAGAGAGAGAGAGAGAGAGGAGAGAGAGAAGAGAGGAGGAGAGAGGAGAGAGGGAGAGGAGAGAGAGGAGGGAGAGGAAGAGAGAGAGAGAGAAGAGAGAGAGGAGAGGAGAGTGAAAGAGAGAGAGGAGAGAGGAGGGGAAAGAGGAGAGAGAGGAGAGGGGAGAAAGAGAGAGAGAGAGAAGGAGAGAGGGAGAGAGAGGAGAGAGGGGAGAGAGAGAAATTAAGAGAGAGAGAGAAGAGGAATGGAGGGCATTACAGACGTAAGCGTGTCGGGCAGTCCTTAGGGCAGGGAATCCTAGATGGGACCCCCCCCACGCCTCGCTCCCCCCTCCCCCCCAGGGGACTGTGCAGAAGGAGGTTATAGGTTCAGGTGCTTCAGGACCTCCCTCTCGGCACGAGGGCCAAGGCCCACAACCCACCTGTCAGGCCCCTCGCTCCCCTCCCCCACCTGTTGTTCTGCCACGGACCTGTCAACCCCTTCTTCTTTGCTCGCCCCGCCCTCCTTCCGCCCTCTTTCCCGTCTCTTTCTCTGTTCTCCAGTCAGTCAGCCTTCTTTTCTTCTCTCTCCTCTTCTCTTCCCCTCTTTCTCTCTTCTTCCTCGGTTTCTGTTTCCTGATTTCAGTTCTAATTGTTTTGATTTTGTTTGCACATACTCACGTACGCGAACGCACGCACACACACACGCGCGCGCGCACACACACACACAGACACACAGACGGCGAGAGACAGAGACGAGAGGAGAGAGAGAGAGAGGAGAGAGAGAGAGAGAGAGAGAAACAGACAGAGAGGGGATGTCAGGAGAGGGAAAACACACACACACACATACACACACAGCAAGCGCGCGTGCGCCAAAGTAAAAAAAACAACAAAAAAACAAAAACGCAGTTGTAGTTGCAGGAACATCTATGTACCATTCTGCTAGCAACGTCGGAATCAGCTCCCACCAGAATACCGGAATGTCCTCGTGCCAGCATATGCACTAATCCAGCTGGGAGCCCCGCCATTTCAGCCCTGCTCTCTCTCTCTCTCTCTCTCTCTCTTTTACAGACCAGAGGACAAAAAAAAATATTACAGAAAGAAGTACTTGGAAGAACAAAGACGGGGCCTGGAGATGGAGGGCAACGCCACGGGTAAAGTACTTGTAGCATCAGAGAGCAGTACCGCTGTGTGGTCTTTTCCTTACCTACCTCATGTCCGAAACTGCTTTTGGTTTTCTCTCTTATTTTTATTTACTTTTTTCATTTTTGTTTGTTTGTTTGTTTGAGAACAGCGTTGCTTTTTTTTTATCTGAGAGAGAGAGAGAGAGGAGAGAGAGAGAGAGAGAGAGAGGACAGAGAGAGACTAAGAGAGAGAACACAGAGTGAGTGACACACACACACACACACACAACACACAGACACAGAGAGAGAGAGAGAGAGAGGAGAGGAGAGAGAGAGAAGAGAGAGAGAGAGAGAGACAGACAGACAGAGAGAGACAGACAGACAGAGAGAGACACACACACAGAGTGAGTGAGAGAGAGAGAGAGACACACACACAGAGACAGAGAGACGGAGAGAGGCGTCTTATGTCGGGAGCCAAAGCTTTGATCAGACAACTGTAACGGGCCATCCATCTTCACTCTTTTTCCCACATTTTTATCCGCCCATCAACTCTCCCCATCCCCCACCCTCTTCGCACGCAGTACCATACCCCCCTCCCCCCCCCCCCTCTCTCTCTCTCTCTCTCCTCTCTCACCTCTGGTATGTACCTCATCCATGTTGGTTACTTGTCACTGGCATTCAATGTCTTCATGCTTGAGTGCACGCGCGCGCGCACAACCACACACACACACACACACACACACCCAACATTCTCGAATCAGCGGCACGAGAGAGAGAGTGGGGTCGGAGTACGGGTCGGGGTCGGAGTCGAGGTCGGAGCGACTCTCAGGCGTATGTACGCAGGCGGACGACAATTCGTCATCATTCGGATTCCACCGCCGCCGGACCCCTTCCAGTGGGGCCCCTTGAAAGTTGCAAAAGTGGAAGAAGGCGGGGTAAGGGCTAGAAGGAGCAACAACGCGGGCTGTTTGGCCGAGTCACCTCCTTTGTCCCTGCCTTCCACTCCAGAAGGGTGAGTGTCTAGGGCTGAAGACTCTTCACTCGCTTTCCTTGGCTTAACATCTTTCCTTCTTCGTCGTCTTCCTCGTGCTCCCCACCCCCCACCCCAAAAAGAAAAAAACACATCTCTCCTTCCCTCCCTCCTTCTCCCTCTCTCAGAAGAAGACGATCGCTTTCTCTCTGCAAACCTCTCTCTCTGTGGAGAAGAGAAAGAAGAAGAAGAAGAAGAGGAAGAAGAAGAAGAAAAAGAAGTGGAAAAAAGAAGAAGGAGAAGAAGAAACGATGAATCACCTTTTTCTCCCTTTCAAAGCGGACATGTTAGTTTATGCATGGAACACACGCATCCCCCTCACTCTCTTCATTACGCACCCACAAATACGCACCACCACCCACCACCCACTTTCTTTCTAGGCGAGTCTAGCACTACACACAACGCATAATATCTGTTGTCTTTCTTCCTCCTCTCAGGAGACACACATGGCTATGTATGTATACACACGTACGCTGGGTTTGAACGCTCATACGCACAGCACGTTGGTCAGTGAAGTCGGGGTCTAAACGACAGGGAGGGGAGGGAAAGGCAGATGGGGGGGGGGGGGGGGGGCGGCGAGTGCGGGTAGACGGGGAGGGGGGGGGGGGTGTCGGAGGCTGGGGGAGAGGGTGGAAGTGTGCAGGTGGAGGGGTTAGAACAGGGAAGACAATTAAAACCTCACAAAAAACTATTCATCAAGGGAAAGGGGGGGGGGGGGGGGGAGGCGAAACAACTGGGTGAAAGTGCCGGTGAAAAGAAAAGGAGAGATGGGGGGGGGGGGGGGGGGGGGGAGGGGAGGAACACGACAGAGACACAGTGACTGAACATATAACCTGAGGGTTACGAGAGAGAGAGAGATGGATGGAGGTAGGGTGGGAGCGATTGGGGGTGGATAAGTATGACAGGAGAAGGAGGCGAGGAAATGAGAGAGAGTGGGAACGAATGGAGGTGGATAAGTACGACGGGGGGGGGGGGGGGGGGGGGGGGGGCGGATGACACCTTTCCCCTAGCCTCGATGTAATCGCCATTATCACGCCTTTGACTTTGCCACGTCTTGTCTTTTGATGAGACCGACTGACCCGCCCTGTGCTATGTAGGTCTTCAACTAACTCCTAGAGAACTAATAAATACCAATCCTGACTCACCCCGCCCTCAACAAGTTTTGGGCGGTTTGAGTCAGGAATTGGTATTTATTAGTTCTCTGACAAGTAAACCCTACAAACATGCATACTGTGTAGGATTATCCATTTTCAATACTAATTTACTAAACTTTTCAGATTTTAGTTTTTGCTTCAATCCTTTGTAAGAACTTGGGGTGACTTGGGGTAACTTGAGTTAAGAACTTAGAAGTGACTTGAGTGTGTGCATGCGTGGGGTGGGGGTGGGGTGGGGGTGAGGGCGGTTAGGGGGGGTGTGCTTCTGCCCCCCCAATCAACTAGGCCAAGTGATCACGTAGGGTCTTTTGGTTAGTTTGGCTGGTTTCGGGCCCAAAGACCCTACTGTGACACTTGCCCTGCAAAGCGCGGCGTACCTGAAAAAGCTCACGGCAAATGGGCCCAAACGACCTACTGTGATCACTTGACCGCAAAAGGCCGCGGCAAACAAACCCAAAACGCCCCTCTGTGCACTTGACTGCAAAGCCAGCGGCAAAACTGGGCCCAAAACGCCCCCTCTGTAAACACTTGCCTGTTGATTAACTAACACTTCACCAAGTCCTTAATTAATTTTTTTAATTAAGTCCCAATTTTTTAAATTTAAATTTCTTAATCAAGTTGCCCAATTTTTAATTAATTTTTAAATTAAGTTCTTTATTAAGTTTTTAAAGTTTTCTTAAGTCACATAAGTTCCCTAAGTTTTAAAATTTAAGTTAGCTCAAGTTCATAACAAAGTATCCTCAAAGTACAACCAAGTTCTTATTAAAGTCAACTTATAATTATTTTTTAAGTTCTTAAAGTATTTTGCATCTGAAATGGATCAAAATGATCTTTGTTTTTTGGCGGTTTGCATGTTTTTTTGTTCATCTTCTTTTTTTGGGGCCCCAGAGATTTTTCGGATGCTGGGGTTTTGCTGTTTTTTTTAATTTTTTATAACTGTAATAACCCCCCCCAACAGCAATGCTGCAAAAAGCAATTGTTAAAAAAATGTGAAGATTTTGGGCGGTGTGGGACCCTGTTGTTGTAGGCCCTCGAATCAATTGTTTGGCTTTTTTATAGGGGATTAAACAACTGGCACTTTTTCTTCTGTGATTGAAAATTTAATTTTTTTTTGTTTGTCCACTCTGTAATTTTTTCCCTGTTTTTAACCGCCCAGGTGAGGATTTTTACTCACTTTCTCCACCGATTAAATTTTTTTTTGTTCGATTTGTGTTTTTTGGGCTCGGTCTTTTTTGAAGGGAAAAAAAATTAATGTTTTAAAAGTATTAACCCCCATGATTGCGGTGATAAAATTAAAGTAATACGTCCTCGAGTTTAAATGATTTTGTTAAAACTGGTCGGGTTTTAATCCATAAATCTTGTTCAGAATAAGGGGTGCAAATCTCTGATAGTTTAGGTACAAAACTAAGAAACTTTTGCCCGAATTTTTCCTTCTTGATCCTAGTTGGTTTCTACTGTTATGATACTTTTAATGTCTTGTGGGAATCTGTTGTTTTTGTTCATGTGAATTCTTCCGAGGAAGGGGTTTTTTTTTTCCACTGCTGCCAAAGAATAAACCTCCCCCTTTTTGGGGGCAAACAGTTGGTCCAACTTTTCTTTGTAAGAAAGAGGTTAGGTCCTTGTGCTTTTGTAGATCTGGTTCATGTTTTTTTTTAAATTTAATTTTTTTTTTTTAAAAATGAGCCCCAAAAAAGATGTTACAATCTTGTTTACCTTTTCTGCTGTATTGGCGGTCTAAGTATGGATCCCAAAATGTGGTAAAAGCTTGTTAAAATTAACCACAGATTTGGAAAATAGACTTTGAAGACTTAGCAAAGTAATTGCTATTATGCAGTTCGTTTGTACGAAAAATTTTCTAGTTAAGCAAGGGAATTAAATTTCCGACAGTATAAATGTAAAAATTTAAAAAAAATTTTTTTATAAAAAAGGCTTTATCGTAATGATGATGGCGGTTTGGGGTGGTTAATGCGCTTGCTTTTAGCGGAATAATTAGCATTTTAAAATGCGGGAACGGGGAGAAAAAGCTTTAAAAAAGTATGGGCAACTAGCGTGCACAAGAACCTATGAAAAGAGGAAATTTGGGAGTTAGATTTTTTAACAACAAAATGAAAAAAAGGGACTGGGCTTACACATTTAAAAATTTTTTGACCAGGAATAAAAAAAAATTTTCTTGTAAAGGCAAAACCAATCGAGACTTTTTTTTCCCCGCCAAAAATTCATGACTTTTATCAGCATCAGAAAAAAAAGTGCAAGAAATCGTGTTTTTCGTTTTGGTATGCCGTCGTGTTTTTGTTGCGCATAATATTGGTGATAAAAATGAAAAAAATTATTTTTGCCCAAAGGTATTGGAAAAGGGGGTAACAAATAAAAAAGCTAAGCAAGCGCGGGGTAGTGAAAAAACAGCAAGGAATGGTTATTAAACAAGCGATTTGGGAAATTTATTTACTGCACCTAGACGAAACAAAGCCCATTTGTAAATCAATACGACGAAACCCTCAAAAGGGCTTTTTATTTACCCCCCGATCGATTTTTACGAAAAATTTAAAAGCATCACAGCATTGCATAGCTTCAAAATCAAAGATGGAACCTTAAAACAAAAGAGTGCTTTGCTTTGTGTTTTTTCCTAAACTGATATACCCAAAGAGGCGAATTTCCCCGATGATTAAATTATGATGGAAAAAATTTAAAAGGGGAGTGAATAAATTTTTGTTTAAAAATGAGTTTCCCTTAAAAGAGGCATTAGGGTTCACAGACAAGGGGTTTAGTTAAACTTTCAAACGTTATTGAAAATTTTTTCTACAGTATCCAGAGAGCTTTTTTGCAATTCCCAAAACCCGAATGGGGTTGAAGATGCCCCCCGTTTTGGCGCAATGAAATGGAATTTAAAGGGCTAAAACAGTAAAGCAATCAAAAAACAACAATAAAAGTGCTGAAGCTCCAGTACACCCAGCAAAACTATGACCTGTTTGGTTTAAAAGTAAGGTAACTTTATTTACGGGGGAAGCAGAAGGGGGCACTCGCATTAGGGCCAACAGATCCAGTTGGGTGTTGATCCATATGAAATTAAAAGAAGAGTAAAGATGAATCCGCACGTGTATTTATTACGAGAAACTGTCACAACAAAACAACCAGCTCCTCAAGATCTTTTGTGAAGGAGACTGCAGATAATCCCACCAGACAACAGATCCAGTTGCTTAATAATTTACAGAAATATATTTGGTCTAAATGGAAAGAGCAGAATGAAACAAAGAATGATTAAAGGAAAAGAGACCTTGAAAATGCTTAACAAGAATCATTTGAAAAAAATTCTGCTGTTTCAGACATTATTTATGAGGAATAATCAATTAAATGCTAAAACATCCCCCCCCCCCCCCCCCCCCCCCCCAGATACCTACAACCTTAAATCCCTAATTTTGATTGGGGGGAAAAGAATATCTTGAAAGAATAAAAAAAAATTCGGCACATCAAGCTGAATTGGACATGTGAGATATGATTGAGCTTTATAATTAAAAGTTGATGAAAAAATATAAACCCCCTCGGTGAAGCCCTCAGTGAAGAAGAAATATAATTATGCAGGCCCTCCAGTGACCAATTGCATATGAAAAACTCTGGATTATAAAATACTCGTTTTAGTGTTTGTTCAGTCTAATGAACTTTTTTGTTACAACAGTTGTGCTGATTCTCTTGTAGATTGATCGTTAGTTACGTTGTCATTATGAAAAAGTCTTATTGTTTAAAAAATGCTTTCTTTGTAGTTGTTATGTGATATGTTCTTGACTGCATCAACCACTGCGATTATTCCCTTTTGCTTTCTTAAGGTTTTCTCCTGCTCGAAAGACTGTTACCATTTCGACCTTAAAACAATAAACTTCCTTAATCACACCTCCTGATAATTTATCCTTCATCTTTCCTAAACCTTTTGTTAACAGTTGAATGCAAAGGCGAAATCTTTAGGGTAATAAGAAGTGTCGTTACATCAGCATGCCCTTTAAGCTTCTTCTAAGTCCATGTCTTTATAGACGTCTTTAAGTAGGGATATCTATAACAAAAATATCTGTATCTGTGTAAAGTACTCTGGACTATGGGATACAAGTGCTTAAAGTAGTCATAAAGGAAATTCTATACATCAAAAAGCTTGGATAATTCTAAACGGTAAAAACCCAATAAATACAGGCTTGTCTTACCATTTGGAATTTCTTTTTTTTCATCTTTATGCAAAAAGATGATCATTGAAATCTTCTAAAGTCTGATACTTAGTTTTGAAGTCAGGGCTTAATTGCTTCGTTCTCTTTGGTGAACAAATCTGACATCTTTACGCTTGAGAGGATTTTCAATAGTCTTTCCGAAACAGCTGTTGTTCATTAGCATGAAAAAGTTTGTTCTGAAGCATCCTGCGGATATAGTTCTAAGATCAGTGTCTTCAATGATGTATGGTTTCATTGAACTGTTCTGATCAAAGCAATTATACGATGAAACTGCTGGTCAACTTCAAAACCACATGTCTTAAATAAAATTGTAGAAGCCTGTTATGAAAGACATAATTTTTTTTGGTTCTCGAAGATTTGGCACAAGTTAGGCGGCTCTGTTGGATCTCTTTAGACTTTCTGCTGCTAATGGGTAGTCATTATGTAGGGTCATGGAGTTCTGAGGATATTCTAAGTCAACTTCTAGAATGTATCACGCTGTTGATCTGGCGTCAAACTGCTCAACCACTTTAATGCTTTTTAATATTAATTCGTACCCCGTCTGTGTACATTTTTTACGTTGCGTTATAGTGGACGTGATTGCGCCATAGCCAACCCATACAAGATAGTTTGCATCTAAATACAAGATGATAGTTAGACCTATTACTTGGATCATAGTCGTCCAAGTATTTGTTTGTTAGCTTTACAGTTAATGATGCGACGCCATACTAATTTCCTCCCCGCAATCCGTTTTCAATCAGCCTGAAATCATTGGTTAGGTTAGACAATTCAATCATCTGTACTCAGTAAACTTTAAGAAAGCATCCCAGCTCATCCTGGGCGCGGAAATGTAATGCGCAGGATCCCGGCTATAATGTTTCATGCAGTTCTCCTGTAATTTTCAAAGACGTCCGCCAACAAACATAATCAGCCTTCAAGTATGAATAATGATTGTTCCATCGTTTTACACTTTAACTCTGCCAGCATCCTGAGCATGTGGGTAATCAGAATCATGATGTCCTTCCTCGGAGACTAGGAAAAGTAAAGCGCCTTTAGGAGGAAGTGTATCTTTCGCCAAATCCTTTCCCAAATGTTCATGTATTCGACTATGGGTAAACGCCCCTTTCATCAATGTGTTGGCGTAAAAATTTTCTTACGTTATTGGGCCAGGACTTTAAGGACCATAGCCAGTGCCTCTAACGAACCACATGTGATGCATAGAGTCATAAAAGACATGTTATTTAAAGTGAAACACATGTACTTTTCTGACGACTGGCAATGCATTGACACCCTGAAGGCAATCGTCTACTGCCTTTCAATATAAGATGAGAGTCGTTAACCTCGCAAGGTTATGAAGAAGATGGGAAGCTTCCATGTGGCTAGGTCAATACTTTAGTGAAGATTGCATTTACTGTGTGCCTGCTCATTGAACTTTACGCTAATGTGATAATGGTTCTCTTCTGTCGGATTGCTTCCTCGCTTGGTTAGACATTAGTTCTATAACCGCCAAATCCAACAATGTTGTAGGCGAGTCATATTGTTGTTGGTCTTCAGGACCGTCATTATGATGTCAGATAAGTTTAGATTATTAGAACAGGCGTTACGCACTTGCTGCATGTGCGTTCTAAGAAGTATTTTGCAGCATTAGGACCTCCTGATATAATTCTGGTTCCGAATGGGCACCATTGACATGACACAATGAAGGCCAATATGAAACAGATCTGATGATTATAATTTAAGACTGTTTTCGAAGTTTTTGTGGCGCTGCGCCCTTCATTAAGGGAAACAATAAGCGACTCGAAGTCTGAGTCGTTAAATACGTATGGAGGAATTTTGCAGCGTTTCCAGTTCTTAAAACTACGTTTTGTCTCTGGGTGGCGGGGCGTAATTAGTTCTGTATTACAGTTAACTGGGTGATACAATGTTTTATTTGTTCACTCGCGCTTTGAGCAGATGAATTCTTGTTAAATTTTCTACAGGAATTCTTGGTTGTGCCCATTTTGAAGTATGCTGCATTAGTTTAATCATGTGCGTATCAATGTGTAATGTGGTTTAGCCCTGCTGGTGAAAACATCAGTAGTAAGTCAACATGGCTTTTGTCTGGCTCGCCAATCGTTGGACTGTTCTGGACACTTTTATCGGGGTTTTTCTAATTTGGTTTCCTCATCCCATGTGTAGATCCTTAACAGTTATGGTTTGTTTTTTGTTCCTTCAAACTGATCATGGAATCCACGCTAACAAGGAAAGGATATTCCACCAAAGTTATGACATTGCTGTAAGGCCGATAGTTGGACACTCTCTCTGCGTTTATGAGGGACGTAATGCAGCCTTGCTGCAAGAACACACAAAATAAATCATTTGTTGTCCTGAATTTCCTTATGTTTTGTAGCAACTGCTCTTTTGAGACTTATGCGGGCGGGCGCAGAATGTAAAGCCTTAGCCTACAATCCGGTGCATAACATAGCCGTTTTAATCTGATCTCTAAGACTTCAGCCTCTGACCAACCAGAGACTCTCCATTTTGTCTTCTTCAGCGGCAAATCAAAATGTGTAATAGCAGTTCGTTCTGCCAAACAGGCCGTTAAGTCATTATGAGAAAGAATAACTGTTGTTTTGTTGAGAACCAGACTCTAGATTTTCTTTATTTTATTGTTATATTGTCGATTAAAACAGCTAACTTTACTTTAAACTGGCGGTGTCTATTGTTAGATTACTGGAACATGAGAAATAGCATGAACACAACGCTTGCCTGTAATTTGTTGGATCATTGACTTCCGCTCAATATCATTTTAAAACTTTTGACAAAACGCTCTCCCTTAAAAAAAAAAAAAATGATTCCTTCAAACAATTCATCTTGTTCCTTCATATATTTTTCCTTGTTGATGTTTCTTTTCTAACTCAAAATATTTATTTAAATATAAAAAAAATAATTAATCAGAATCAATATCGATGGTCTTTTTGTGGCTTTGACTCATAAACTAAATTATAAACACCTTTGGCGTTTGTTAATGTGAGCTGTTTAGAACAGAGTTTAATGTTTCGTTTTAACTTTTTTTAAACATTCCTTGTTTTATCTGCTCGGTTTGTCTGTCGGTTGAAGAAAAAATTGCCCGCGCCTTTTTTTGAAGATCAAAACTTTTAGTCTTTTATAGTCATCAAAATCGGCCTGTAAAGACCCTAAATTCTTCATCCGTGATGTTTGAGTCAGCTAGCGCATTATTTATTGTCAGTTTTGAACGAACTAAGTTTAGCGTTATTAGGAACCAACCATAGCTGTGTGCTGTTGGGTTTAGTTTTTAATTTTTTCCCAGCAGCACTTACAGCTAATGAACAAAGGCCAAGAGCTAAAGACAAACCGCAATAGAGAAGGTAAAGTGCGGGCGCACCAACAACCTGTTGCTAGTGGCCTACACTCGTCCCTGCTGATGCAGCAATAATAGTCGATGCTTGACGATTAAAATATGTAACAGATAAAGGCAGAAGATTAACATTCGTTTGGTTTTGCTGTATTGTGAAAGGTCTTGCTCTAGTTTTTGTTGCAATTTGCGTAATGTTTGTTAACCTAAAGTTTTTTATGTAGGGGTTTCTAACTATCCCTTCGTTTGGCGGCTCTCTTGGCGTTGTAGGCAAATTTTGGAAATAACCTGAACAGACATGCTTTTTTAAAATAAAAAATAGTTTAGTAATGTGTATTTTTTAATCTATTACCTTGAATATTCAGCTCTGCGCTCATATATTAAAAAACAAATGTACATTTAACTGGTTTATCGCCCATCTTTTTCTTTGTCAAATTTGAATGGTTATTCCTTCTTTAACAGCTTGTGACGGCGGTATCCGTCGCTCCACCTCGTTATGAAACAATATGATTTTCATATTACAGGGATGCAGGGGGTTATCGCCAGAAGTATTTACGCTTTACAACCAAAATGCGCTCTCGCCATAGGCACACGACACTCTGTCACTCACATCGGGCCCGCACAAGATGAGGGGGAAACCAATACATTTCATGATAATAATCAACTTTTATTCAACTGGACTCCGAGCCCCCCACCCGTCACTACACAGATACACAACTATCTGTATTCATACTACAATGTAAACAGCATACAGACATTTCATAAATCGAATCCCCTGTGCTTCAGTTATTCTTACTTAGCCAGGAAAGCAATATTCCACTATTCTGTTTGCACACTTATAACCAAACGTCCAAAACTTGCCAGCATTCCTTGGTTGATCGGCTCAGTTTTCTCTTCATCCCACTGTACGAACACGAGCTGAATCTGCCACACGTTGTGTCCATCCCGATTGGCCAATCCCAGTTGGGGTGACTATGGCCACGTTGCTTGAGTCTCACCCTCACACCGGAGTCTCCCGGTCTCAAACCGTTACGTCGCCCTCTCCACGGGAAAGGGGCTCCTGTCGGCCTCTCCCACAGGTCTTCTATGGCTGCAAACACCCACCGTTGTTCTGGCAAGCTCCCTCTGTCTAGGCTCCAACAGGCAGACACGATCATGCTGTCGGGACCGTACCACACGGGAGACAATTCTTCTCGTCGAGGCTCCGAGTGCTACAGCAACCTCCACGTCTTACGTCCCCACCCAGGAGGACAACGAGGCTGACAAGCTAACCTCTGCTTCACGCTGTATTTTCTTGAGCATCAGCAAGCCGGGCGAGTTCACTTTCCCTAAAGTGAAAGTCCCACACATCCTCTGTTTTCCAAGCACTTATATTCGTTCTCAAAGAAAGAGAGCCCCCGGGGTTTTTAACTGGTCAACCAAGGAATCATGGCACACCACATTACACGATTTGTCCAAAAATTCCCAGTTATTTTTATTCCCCCAAGGAATCCCAGTACCTCCATACACCCCCAAAGCTGCTAGCGCCAACAAAGATTTGGGGACCAGGGTTAATGCATAACCTCCTATTAAAAACTCAGTTGATTCCCGAAGTCCCCTTTGAACAAACAGCCTGGACCTTCTACCAGCATGACTGATGTTTCAAGTATTTCTATCTATAAAAAAACAGCGCAAAACCACTCGTAGGCCGAACCCTTCATTCTCCCTCGAACGAGGAAAAACTAAATGGTCGCTGTCTCTGCCTGCGGGCTGCGGTCATACCGTGACGGTCACTGACCGATCCCTTTCCCCTTCAGGCCCCTGGAGAACCCAGTGAATAGTCCCCAGTGGTCGGACTGGCACCCCTCTACCCAGGCCCGGCGGTGAAAATTTCTTGCCCCTACCCCTGGACATGCGAAACCTTCCAGTAACTTCCCTCCTTCGTTTTCGATCGGGGTATTCCCCTCTGGTGATGCCTGAGTTCGCAATTTAAAAAAACCCAGAATTTGCTTAAAAAACAGAAAAAATCCCCTTAAATTTGAAAAAAATGCTCGGAAAATTGGCTGACTTTTTACACCCCCGTACCAAAAGAATGTTGTTAAAATCACTTTTCCCGGACAAATTGTTCTCCAAATTGGATAAACAAACTCAGTTGATGGGTCGTTTTAATTTACCCTTGCTTTAAAAACTACTTTCATCAACATCTCAAACTGGTAATTTCCCCAAAAAAAACAATTAATCAGTCAGAAGCCCTTAAAATCACTCGTCATAAACTGGCTCACTTAATCAAGAACTGTCCATGCTTTTTCTTTTGCAGTCCATACATATTAAAAATATTCTTTCCTTCTAATTAGACCCTGATTCCCACAAGACCCAAATTCGGGTGGGCCCCCCTATTTAACTCAAAATCAATTCAGGCGTTGTGGCCACAATAAAAGGACAAGATTCAAATTCAGGGTGTGGCCCCAGCCTAGTAAAATCAAAAACAAAACAGGGTGTGGCCCCACACACGCTTCCACCCCCTATGCAAATCAACCTTTATGTGTAAAAAAAATGAATTTTCACACTTTAACGATCGTGAAAGAAACTAAGCAAACAGATATCAACCAGAAAATCTAAATCATAACACATGAGCATGCACTCAACCATAATGACAATGAACAAAAGCAACATCAATGATAACCATTAATCAAAAAATTAAAACAAAAATGAACAAAGACTTACCACCTCACATGGGGGGACGCAAATCAAAATAAAACAAACCAGCCAGCTAATTTTACACGGTAGCTGCCGCGTAACAGATATGACTGCCTCACACACCACCACAACAGCAGCCCGTAGCATTGTCCTACCATTGTTCTACTTCTGTTGTTCACACTACAACAGCAACGCCCCTGGAGGTATTACTCCGGACCCTTGACCAACTCCTGCCCCTCTCAATGTTGACCGCCGTTTGTGGCTCGCAATAGTACCTGGAGCAGATAGTTTTGCGCATTCCAGGCTTTACAAGAGAGTCAGCGCACCTTTCACAATTTTAGTTCCTTAAAGGAGCGGTGTGATAATCTGCGGCGATCCTCTTATAGCCTGGTCGCACCCATTTCACTGCGCGCGATCATCTCCCCTTTTCAAAATGTTAAGAGTGATCCCTCACTGTCCTATCCGAACCGATTTTCCTTCTCCTGAGGGAAAAAATTCTTGGTTCGAATCCGCTCATGGCCTTTGCCCATTACTTGATGAGCCTTGTTTACTTTTAACCTTTTTCATGACACTGGTTATCTGCTCCTTTGAGCTGACTATCTTTGGCATTTTCTAACGATAGCTGGTCCCCTCGACCTTCTTGCCATGCGTTATGACTGCCTCCCTGGGTCCAACCCCAGCTGATGGTTCCACGTTTCTCTGTGGTCCATGTTGGCCCGACCCTGAGGTCCGCACGTGGCTCCTACATTTCTGACTGCCACGGCTACGCCAACAACTTGTTTTGAACCACCACTACGGGCACCATGGCCTACGCCACCGCCACTACGGCACCTCCATGGCCTACGGCACGCCACTACGGGCACCTCCATGGCCTACGGCACCGCATACGACTTATTTCATGGTCCATTGCTACACCACCATGGCCCCTTCATGGCCTACACTAGCTCTTACTGCTAGCGGCGCCTGTGCATCCAACCTGCTTTCTGTTTACCTTCCTACCTGCACTGCCCTTGCTTTCCCCACTTGACTGGCAGCCTGGTTAGGTTGGTGGTGAATATACCTACCCCTAACATAGCTGGATAGGGAAGAAATTGTATTGCACTGCTGCAGTGAGAGTACTCCTGACAACTCTGCTACTCTACTCTGACACGGGCCAAAGGTAGCGATTAATTCTTCATCTGAATATCGCACGCAGGTGGGTTTCCCGGTATAGTCTGTCTCTCTCACAAAACCGGGCTTCTACCATTTGCCGGCAGAGTCAGTCCGTGTTTCTAATAATCAGGTCACCGGTTCCCGTTTAACTACTGCCCTAGTAGTTGGTGGTGGTACTCTGCTTTCTGTTGAATTGTATCAACGGCAAACAACTGAGTGTATCGCACTCCCGCTACATTCCTTGGCGATATGACCCTCTCCGCCCTCACTTAAAACAATGTGCGTGTCACTCTAACATTTCTTGAGTCCCTCTGTTGCCTTGGGGACTTTAGGAATGCGTTTCTAACTGTGGTCTCGCCTCCTTGTTTGTAGGGAGGTCGGCCGATATCACTCCTGACTGTGTGTCTGGGCATTTACGGGTCGACTGGTTCGATCCCCTCGCCCCATTACGTGATCAGGGCAGATTCATACCTGTCTGCAACTTTCACTAACTCTCTAAATTCCTAATTCTCTTTCTGCACAAGAATACTGTGAGATCCTTCCGACAATTGAAGAGAATTTGCTCCTTAACGTCCTCCTGCGTCAAAGATTCAAAGTTTGTTCAATTGTTTCTAACCTGATCCATTTGTCAAGAGAGCCCTAAGCCGATAATGGAACTTTACGTGCGCTCACTGATGTACGAACGGTTTCTCTGAACAATTTCCTATATCTATCGGCGGTTAACGTGATTACCTCTGATGAAACAATGCATCGCGCACCGACTCTTATCTGTCTGTTTGTCCGTGGTAAGCAGAAAAAAGCATCCCTAGCTTTGGGTGTCCAGCAGCGCCGACAAATTGTGGCCCACCGTTTTCGGGTAAGCCCTGATCTTTGGCAATCCTTTAAATTGCGAAATGAAATCCTCTAATGCTCGTCGGATTATCATCGAACCTTGGCATATTGATCAAGGACAGACATTGTTGGTGCAAGAAGTCACTTGAGGTTTTGCGTCCCGTCGTTCTTTCTCCAATTTTATTTTTCTAACTCAAACTGCCATATCCTCTTCTCTTTCTCTTTCCTCTCTTTCGTTCTTTTCTCTCTCGTCTCTTTCCCGTTCCTCTTTCTCTCTCCTCTTCTTCCGTTCTCTCTCTCCTTTTTCCGTTCTCTTCTCTTTTTCCCTTCTCTTTTCTCTTCTCCTCATTTTTCCCGTTCTTTTCTCTCTCCTCTTTTTCCCGTTCCCTTTCTCTCTCCTCTTTTCCCGTTCTTTTCTCTCTCCTCTTTTTCCCGTTCTCTTTTCTCTCTCCTTTTTTCGTTCATCTTTTCTCTCCTCTCTTTCCGTTCTTCTTTCTCTCTCCTCTTTTTTCCGTTCTCTTTTCTCTCTCTTTTCCCGTTCTCTCTCCTCCTTTTCCCGTTCTCTTTCTCTCTCCTCTTTTTCCCGTTCCCTTTCTCTTCTCTTTTTCCCCTTTTTTCTTTTCTCTTGTTCTTCCCGTTCCCTTGTATTTTCTGAGGCCTCGATTTTTACACGGGGCAGTTCTCATTACATATGCTTCAGTTCGGGACCCTTCAGTCTAAAGCTTTTCCTTCTTTATTAGAGGTCCAACTTTTTCAGCGGACCATTGGTTCAGCACCCTCTTCTGTCGATTCTGAAGCTATCTAACCTCGATCAGCTAGTTAATACAACCACAGTAACAAGGCGAGATATCCACACGATCACTTGTAAATAAAGCGATCAATTGTTGCGCTACACACATCAACCAATTCAAGAAAGTTCAAATACAAGGCCAGTCATGAAAAAAAGGATCAAAAACAATCAACACATGACTAACGTCTTACTTTCCAGGGTAAGGAAAAAAAATCTAGGTTTCCACAATTACGACAAATTTCAAATCCTTGTATTGAACAAAACCCAGAATCAAAATCACTTATGAATCATTTAGGTTCTTCCCGACGAGCCCCCAATTGGTGAGGAGTCTCCGACGCTCCCCTCGTTATTACAATATGATTTTCATATTCAGGGATGCAGGGGGGTATCGACAGAGTTTTACGCTTTACAACCAAAATGCCGCTCTGCATAGGCACACGCACTCTGTCACTCACATCGGGCCCGCACAAAGGTGCGGGAACCAATTACATTTCATTGAAAATAAATCAACTTTTATTCAACTTGACTCCGATCCCCCACCGTCACTACACAAACAACTATTGTATCATAAACAATGTTAACAGGGGCATTACAGACAATTTCATAATCGCATCCCCTGTTCTTCAGTTATTTTACTTAGCCGGAAGGAAAGACAATATTCCACTATTCTGTTTGCACACTATAACCAAACGTCCATAACTTGCCAGCATTCTTGGTTTTGATCGTCAGTTTTCACCCCACCGTTGTCTGGGCAGCTCCCTGTCTAGGCTCCAACAGGCTGTACGTTCTTGCTGTCGACCGTCCCCACACGGCATCAATTTGATCTCGTCGTCGGCTCCGAGGCTACAGCAACTCCACTGTCTTACGTCCCACCAGGAGAAACGAAGGCGACAGTACCCTCTGCTTCCACGTGTATTTCTTGAGCTCAGCAAGACGGGCGAGTTCACTTTCCATAAGTGAGTCCCACACTTCCTGGTTTTCCAAGCACCTTATATTCGTTCTAAAGAAAGAGAGAACACGAGTTTAACTGGCTCCAACAATGGCATCACAGGCACACACAACATTACAGATTTGTACAATATATTCCAAGTTATTTTATTCCACAATGGAATCCCTTGTCACCTACACATACACACACAAACAGTGCTAGCGCCAACAAAGACTTGGGCACCAGTGGTTAATGCAAACCTCCTATTCAAATCATGTTCGAGTCCGAAGCTACCCATTGAACTACAGCTGGACTCTCTACCAGCCATGACTGATGCATTAAGTAATTATACCTTATAGACAACAAGGCGCAAACCACCTCGATAGGCGAAGCCTTCCATCATCCCTCTAGACGAGGACAACTGAATGGTCGCTGTAACTCTGCCTGCTGGCTGACGCGTCACCTACCCGATGCGGTCACCTACACGATCGCCTTCCATTCAGGCCACTGGAGAACCCAGTGAATAGTCAAGCCAGTGGTCGGCTGGGACACCCTCTACACAGGGACCGGGGTCGCAAAACTATCACTGGTCTCACATATCCGCGGCTATCTCTGCGAAACATTCCCAGTAATTCCCGCCTTCAGTATACGACTCGGGGTATTCCCATCCTGGTTGATGCCTTAGTTCGCACACTTGAGAACCGAGAACTTGCTCACTCAACAACAGCCACCAACTACCCTTAATTTGCCTAATGCTCGAGAACATTCGGCCGATCATTTCCAGGCTCTCCCATTCCATGCAAACTTTATTATCCTCGTGCCCTGAGGTCAATCCATAAGTATTTTGTTGTTATATAATCATCAAGTCTAAATTGTATGAAGGTGTTGATCTTTAGACACAAGGTCTACCTTTGGCTTTCTACCCTCCCGCCCCAAACAATTTTTATTTCATCAAAATGCTGGATAGGTTTAAGCGCTAGCGTTGATTTGGTTAGGGCTACCCTCAATTGTACATTGTACTATTCGTTTTTTTAGGATTAATACACTTTCGGTTTGTCTTTTTATGGTTTTCATCTTCACACAGCAATTATAAAATACTTTAAGCGATCTTGCTTTGGACACTAAAACTAAATTCCATATAGCGTCGGCCTTGCTCCTGGGATATGTTGTATGATGATTCACTCTATCCGTACATATATTGCTTATTTTGACTGATATTTCGTTGCTCAATCAGCCTTGCTAAAACAGGGTTGCTAAAAGTCAACTCTACGCGATGTCAGAAATTGCTGTACTTTGCTTCGGTGGTTCTTCAGATAGAATAAACATTTGTATTCGTTAAAAGTTAGTTATATGACAATCTGTCTTTTAAATGCTCCTTTGAAAGTACGGTGCATGCGCTTTTAACAACTCAAAATCCAAGGGGATTGGGAATAGCGATTTCCATACGTAAAATTTACAGCCACCATACTTTTTGCGGCTTGATTAGAATCTGCGGCGCTAATTTCTCTGTGTTTTAGTGCTTCTTCATTATCTTTCTTGAAAACGCAAGAGATCGGCCCTTTCATTCTCGGTTAGCCATAGATCAGAATAGGTTAAAATATGTCTGGCCTTGTGTAAAGAACAATATTTTTGGACCCTCAAGTTATATAGAAATTTTCTTAACGATTGCCCGACCAGATTCTGCACAACTGTCTGATTTGGGGCTGTTGCTGATTCAAGATCTATTTTGAAAGTAGTTGCGCAGAGCCTGGCACAATCATTTCATTCGCTCCTAGGTCTGGAAAATTTGACCAGTAGAATTTGATCCGATCAATAGTAGACGGATTATTTGGAACAATAATATTCTGCTTATTTCCCTTCACTCCAAAGGGCTCTTTCAGGCTTCTATCCGGGTTAAGAATTGAACCATATGCTTGTGTCATTTTTTATAAAACAAAATAAAAAGTTAATTATTTAAAAACATGGCAGGCATTGAAGGCGAAGAAGATTATGATTTTGATCCTGGAGACGACATGAGTGAAACGGCTTCTTTGATACAGCATCGCTCAACGGCCTCACTGTTGCATGAATTAACATTAAGTAAGGTTGAATCATTTTACAAAAGTTTAGGCCTAGAATCTCCCGAATTTTCCTATTGATTTTGATGTAGATAAAGAAGGCCATTTGTTTGTGAAAAACAATGAAGGACAACTTGTTCGGCTTACAGATAAACGAGACCCATCAAAGTTTGTGGGCATGGAAACAATTAGACAAAGACTTAAAGTTGCCGATCGAAATAGCCTTGGCATTGCTAAACCAAAATTAGATAGGGATGCAGTTGCTAAACTTCAAAACACACAACAAAAACTCCCAACAGATAGCCAAATGCAAAACATGGAACTTCAAGATTTAAGTCAAACAGCGGGTGAATTAATAAATACAATAGAAGCAGAAACCAGTTTTTCAGAAGAAACAGCATTAAAAACAATTAATGATCCCCCATTGCCTATGCGAGAATTAGAGGCCGTTAGTCGTGCTGTAAGAATCATTAGAGGCGAATTAACAGACAATTTAGCAAAACTAAGTGAAATAGATGAGCACATAAAAAGAGAAAAAGAAAAACTCGTTGAGGCTAATGACGCCAACTTAGGGCTGGTGTTAAAGAAAGAATAACCCAAAGACTAAAAGATCTTAAAAAAGAAAGATCCGCAAGACTAAAAGCGGCGTCTACTAACCGAGACCAATTACGAACTCAAGTGATCAGAATAAGAGAAACTATCCAAAAAATTTTATATGAAGACACAACACTAGCAGAAAGAATACGAACACTGTTTAGAGAGCAAGGAGTCACATTAGCAAGCGTTTATAACGGCCTTAGGTTTTGCAATAAGTACACTGGTGATGGCTATTACAGGCGGTGGAGGTCCCGGGTCAGTGCCTCCACCGCCATCACCTCCGCCTGACAAATCATGGGTAAAAAAACAGCTTGATCATCTTGCGGGTTTATTAAAAAAATTAGCCGGTAAAGCCGTGGACGCTTTACCAGGTATATTAGGGGGCATTGTTAGCTGGCTTTTGTCTACTGCAAGCAAAGTAGTTGGCTTTATGGCCGAGCACTTATGGGCATTAGTTCTCTTAATAGTCGGGTTAATATTTAGTAAAATAAAGACCAAGTAATCCTAAGCAAGTTAATCCAATAACAAGCGCCGTCTTTTCATATCATGGTCATTATTTTTTTTGACTTCTTCAACGGGCTCTGGGCTTTGGGCCTTGGGGATTGGATGACTTATTCTTGGGGGGTCATCTTGGTTGTTTACTGCTTGGAATATTACAGGCTCAGAATTTATTTCGTTTTTCCCGACCTTCTGTTCATTGCCTGCCACAAGGATTTCATTATTGTAGTTTATTATTGTACCTATCTGGAGTCTGAGGTCAGAAGGCAGCATGTATAAACCAGTGCTAACAGCAAAGTCTACTTTCGATCTTGCGTATTGTAAAACATTTTGGTACCTTTTAATACTTGAAGGCAAATCAACTGTAGAATTAATGGCGTCCTCTAAATTTGCTAAGTATTGTTTTTGGCGTCAAAGCCAGTAGAAGGATCAGTTATGTTCGATCTCGTTTGTGCTTGCGAACCTAGCAAACACCAAACGTAAGTACGAACAGAGTCGTTTATTCGTTCTATTCCCGCTCTAGTTAGGCCCTTAGAAGTGTCTAAGATAAATGTTGTCCATGCTGTTTATAGCTCTTGCTCTATGGACCCGAGGTGAAACCCCTGTGCCTGAAGAGAAAGATGTCTAAGGAGGATACCAGTCATAGTTATACTTTCTGTGCACGCCCCAAAAATAAGGGTGCCTAAGCCATGATTAAGATCCAACTTTTGTCTAAAGTCTGTCTTGGCGTTAATATTGAATTCGTTACAGATCCTTTCAAAAGCCTTCATGTCTATTCTGTTGCTGAATGGATTAAACGTTTTGTCATTTGGTAATGGAGCTTGCAGTTCAGTCAAAATACGTCTGAAGGTGTAATAAAAATGAAATCTGTACACTGACCTCACCAAAGGATCAGGATGATTTAAATGATCAGCATGCGACACTCCACACCCAGTTGATGCACAAAACACAGCAAAGTTTAACTGGTTCTGGTAAAACTGCATCGGATGACTAAACCACACTTTCGCGATGTAGTCTTTTTTAATAGGGGGGTTAAGATATCTGTTTAATGGAGTACTAACCTTTACTTGAAAGGTGTCAGACTGAGTCACAGAAATGTCAAGAGTATCAGTTGTTATATTTTTAAGATTGTAGTGCGGCCCAACAGAATATTTTGCATCAGTATATTTAAATGCAGTCATTTTTATTTCGTTTAAAAAATGTTTGTAACAATAACAACCCCAAGACCGTCCTTCGTTTTTAGAACATGCTATTGATAACGAATGCGGGGCCAAAATGGTTGCACTTCATAAAATTTTTTAAAAAGTCGATGGTTTAAATAAGTAAATCCAAGAATAATAATAAGGTTCAAAAGTTGACAAAACAGGGGCCCAAAATTACCATTTTAACAATACCTGAGGGTATTAGGGGGTTTTGCTCACTAAAAGAAGCATGAGTAACTTCAACATTTTTCCAAATTAACAATGCAAATCTAAAACAATTTAAACTTAAAGCCGAAGAAAACAGGTTACTATTTTGAAAAAAGGTAGTAAATGTTAGGCTTGCAGCTGAAAAATAAAGGTTTAAGTTACTCCAAACAAAACACTTAAAAGGGGAAAAATCCGTCGATCTTGCATTCTTCTTACCTATTCATTTGGACGAGCTGAGCAAGGAAAATTATAGGGGAAGGCCCCCAAACGTTTTAAGAGCCTTCCATCGGGGAAAGCTGCATATTGCGATTATAAAATTTATCTTTTCCTAATTTACAGTTTAAACGATTTTTTGGGGAAAGGGGTCAAAACTTTAATATAAAAATTGCAGCCCAAAACAGGGAAACTCGTGAAATTGATAACCTGCACATTGTTTTAAAAAATAAAATAATAAGTTGTTCTAAAAAAAAATGTCGCAGGGGGCCGAAAACCCGGAGTTACATTGCGCCTGAGGGTATAACTTTGAATTAAAAACCTTGCAGACGTTGCAGACTTTGAACAAATGGTGAATAGGAATTTGTATGGTTTTGAGTACACTAAAGTTGGTGATTAAAACGCAAAGGGGTTGGCACAACAAAAAGTTTCCTAAACTAGAGCAAGCGCAATGTGAAGCAAAAATTTGGCCTTATGAATAAAATAGTTCGAAAACTGACAGCAAAGGCACTTAGAACCATATTTAAAAGGGGGACAAAAAAATTTGAATTCAAAACCCCCATTTACATTTTTTAACCCATCAAAAAAATTTTTCGAAAGCATTCAACTCGGGCCCTTTTACAGTAAGTCTTATGCCTGGGGAAATAGCGGAAAAGAGTTTTGAAATAAACCCGTATGGGAAAAAAAAACATCCTCCCAGAAGGAATCTTTTGAAAGAGCTTTACAAAATTACAGTTCATTCCGCAAATGAAATTTGGAAACGTTCACAAGATATTTAAATTTTCTGTCAAAAATTTTGGGAGGGGTGGGTTGTGGGCGTTTGTGACTCCTTCAAAAGGAAATTTTAATTACTGGCAAAAATTAGACGTTGACAGTCTTAAAGTTACGTCGTCGTTCTTTACGCGGGGGGGGGATTAAAAATGTTACAACCAGGACAAAAAAATATTGTCTAAATAAAACAATTTACAGAACAAATTGGATTAATTTACCCATTTAATCTTATAGGATTTTATTATACGAACAAGTTTTACGAGACTGAAAAAAACAAAAATGGATTAGATTAAATTCGTTAAAAAAACTATGGGCAGTTAAACTTTATGCCAAAAGAGCCTCATTGTTCATTGATTTGTGGGCAAACTGGTTGTGGAAAAACAATATTTGGCCAGACCTATTACAAAATTTTACGCTATAATTTAAACTATTGTGATTTTTGCCCAACACTTAAATGGAACAAAACTTTTATGATAGAAGGGTTTTATGGGGCAGAGATGAAAAAATATTTAGTTGATCCTGCAATAAAAAGAGTATGTTTAAACATTTTTTAAACTGTTTGAAGGAACGCGACCATTTATTTTAGAAACGTTCGGCAGAAAAGGACAAGTTAAAAAAAGGGAAAAACTTTTTTTAAAACTACTTTTATGGAAACATGCAGGATAGTGTGTGGATTTATGTGAAATAAACCGTTTTTAAAAATTAAGAACATTTTTAAAAACGTAGTTTTTTTCCATGAAAGACGGACTCATTTGAGAATGTTTGCGTGAAAATGATGTTATTAAATGATCAGGAAAACACAGGATTTTAAACAAAACTAAAATCGAAAAGTTTTTTAAATTAGTATTGAAAAACGGGTAATCCTACACATAGCTTTTTTTAGGGTTTACTTTCAAGAACTAATAAATACCAATTCCTGATCAACCGCCCGAAACTTTGTTTTAGGGGGGGGGGGGTGAGTAGGATTTGGGATTTATTTGTTCTCCCCTTTTTCCCCCAAACACAACCCCCAACACTAACGGCCCCAAAAAAACCCCACTCTCTCTCTCTCACCACTCACAACACACACACACACACACACACACACACACCCCACCCCCAACCCCGGGGAGAAAGGGGGGTGTGGGAAAAAGGGGGGGGGGTTGGCGGCCCAAGGGCGGAGGAGCGCTCCCCAAAACACAACAACCCTTTTACTCCTTCTCTTTTGGCTGGACAGAATCTGCTGATTTCATTTAGCCTCAAACAACGCGCGGGGGGGTTCGTCAAGGAATTTAATTTGACAAAACGACACAAATTAGTTCCCAGAATTCAAAGCTTTGGGTGAAAATGAGGGTGGGGAACGCTGAGCTACTCCGGGGTTTTAAAAGGTTAATTAAACCCGGTGAGAGAGAGAGAGAGAGAGAGAGAAGAGTGATGGCCGTGGGGTCCCCCCATGCAAAAAAAATCTAAAAAGAACCCACAGCACGTGCGACGAATGTCATTTACCTCCGCCAACGAAATTCTTGTGTTCACTTTCGCCCTTGTCAAGGTACTTTGCATGTACGTTTCTCCCCTGTGAGCAGGATTACACAAACTTTATCAGACCATCCTCACCGATCTTCGGCAAAAGATCCAGCGCCATCCAAAAGAAAAACCAATAGCACATCTGCGGCCGATATCCGGTCAAACAAGCACACAGTGGGGAGAACTGCTTCAAAAAACCGTAGCATCTTTTCTCCTTCCCCTGACGGCCAAAGCGGACCCAAGATCATTCACATTATCGATGGGAAATCTAACAAAACTCTCCACAGACGGGGCCCTGAGCAGTCTCGTAGTGCACTTTGTACACTGTACGAAGCAAAAATATTTTCACCGAACTTTAAACTTTTACGGTTCATTCATTTGTATTATTTTTTTTTCTTTATGGCTAGCTCAGCCACATCAAAAAAAAAAAAATCAAATGCCCTCCAGCATCACCTCCCAAGAATTTAAAAAGGGAAAAGGTGTGAGGAGGAGACGGGGGGGACAGGGGGGGGAAGGAAGAAAGTGGTTAGGGGCCACTTTCCCGTAGGATGACGCTGCTAACCCAAGGCGATGTCGCCGTGGCGACCTTGAGATTCCCTGGTCCCCTCTCCCGCCACGCCTCACCGGCCAACACAAACAGGCAGTGTCCGCAGAGGCTTTTTTCCCCACAGACACCACAGAGATCTGTCTGCAAGACGAATCTTTTTTCCCGGGGACTTCCGCCCCGTGAACTTTCGCCCCATTGTCGCCCCTTTTCCCCTCAATGGGACAAGTTTCGGCGGTGTGTTTCGCGATACTTCAAGCAGATAGTATCTCTCTCTCCTCTCTCCTCTCTCTCTCCCTCTCTCTCTCTCTCTCTCTACACACACACACACACACACAGACACCACACAAAACCTTTCAATTACTAATACTCACCGTGGCGGATACATACATGCATGCAGGGATGCGCACACACACACACTCGAACACACACACACACACACTTACATTATTCACCGTAACACATAAAGCCGCACGCGCGCGCGCACCACACAAAACACACACACTCTCTCTCCCCCTCACACGCACACACACCACCCGCGCGCGCGCGCGGCGCAAAGCACACATACATACACACACACCACTCAACATACAATAGTCTTCTATTATAACCGGTATCTACAGACGAACGGAGATCAATATGCCTGCACGACAACAACAGGATGTTATCTATGCATTTGGGTTCACATTTCTTTAGTCGGTCAGTCGTGCGAACTAATGACTCGATCGCTTGCGATCTGTCCCCATGCGGCCGAGAGAGAGAGAGAGAGAGAGAGAGAGAGAGAGAGGAGAGAGAGAGAGAGAGAGAGAGAGAGAGAGAGAGACAAACAGACAGACAGACAGAGACAGAGAGAGATAGAGAGAAGATGATGATGATGATTTAAAAACAAACAGAAAAGCAGACGTGCAAACGATTGCAAAATACCAGCGATACTCTAATACCATGCAGAATATATTATATATATATATATATATATATATATAGAAGAGAGAGAGAGAGAGAGAGAGAGAGAGAGAGAGAGAGAGAGACAGACAGACAGACATTTTTTAAAACAAAACAAAACAAACAGAAAACCACAAGTGCAAACGATTGAGAGAGAGAAACAGAAGAAAATCACGCAAAAATACATGCACAGATTCTCCTTTTTCCACGTTCGTGTTCTCCGAGAACCAGATGACGCGAACTTTTCAGCACTCGACCTCAGCCAATAGATTTCCCACGCACATCCGTCAGCGACACACTGATGCGCGTTGATAGGGGCCGTTAGGTTAGAGCCTCTACCCCACCTCCTCGGCAGTCCAGCGGCAGACAATGACTCCGTCCTCGCCACGACGACTGCTGCAAGACGCTGATTATCATCATCATCATCATCATCATCGTCATTATCATTATCATTATTATTATTATTATACGTACCTAAGCCAAAATAGTCATGGCTTTGGGGTGTCTCGTTGGCACTGGGTTCGCAGTGAGGATTTTGAGTTCAAAACCTTCTAGCGCAAAAAAAAAAAAAAAAAAAAAAAAAGGAGAAAGAAAAAAATCCTGCCATTTTCACTGTGTTTATTTTTTTTTTTGTTTTTTTTTAAAGATGTTGTCGGTTTGTGGTAGGGCAACAAGTGTTAGATAGGCCCCAGCCTCGACCAACTCTCCTGAAAGTTATAAGCCTAGCTGTTCGACAGATTTGTGTCAACTTCAATTATTAAACTGTATAAACCTCACTGTGAATAAAGCGTAAATTTCTGACTTGCTATCATGGGAGTTATCGTTTGGTGCATTTTGTTCGTCCGTCTGTTTGCTGGTTGGTTTGTCTGTCTGTTGTTTGTAATATCTTGAAGAAGACCTGGTTGTGGAAAAGTCGCTTGTCCTTTTCATGCAGTACCTAAATCTGCGTTACCTTGCGCCTCGTTTTGTCGTTTCAGTTGCATTTCGCCTCTGTCTATAAAAACACAGGTCATTGACATTTGTGTTTACGTTTCATCCGCCACTTGCTCTGATAACCAATGAATTTCACGCTTCCAACCTACAGTCTAGAGCATAGACCGCGCGCGCGCGCGCGCCACACACACACCACACACACACACACACACACACACACACACACACACGTATACTCACCTACACTAGAAAACAGTCCCACGCCCCGCGCCCACCACCCCCCCCCACCCTCCCCCCCCCCCTCCCGCCACTCCCCTCCTGGACTCGCATGTTGCATGCAGCAGCAATACAGGAGCCCTGCTGTCAGATCACTTCTCCTAATGTGTTTGTGTTGTCTGGGCCGACCGGGGAGGGACGGACAACGGGGTGACTGGGGAGAAACGAAACAAAAACAAACAGGTAGAGAGACAGCAGGCTGTGTCCACTGACGGAAGGGCACCATGTCAGTTTGAACACAGCCTGTCCGGACCAGAGGGCAGGCGGCAGAGGCAGGTGGGGGGGGGGGGGAGCACTCACAGCCACTCCCTGTCTGCCCGTGTCAAACTCCACCCAGTCCCTCCTCCCCACCCCCCTCACCATCCCCTCCCTCTTCCCCTGCACTTTGGTGGACGATGCGACCGAACGCCCCCGCTCTTGACGGGTTCGCTCGGGACCCCGTCTGGATACGTCAGTGGTCCTGGGTTGACCTCTTCAGCACGTGGGGTGTCCTTTAACTGACCTCTTGATGGAAC
>CM031616.1:18999874-19029991 GCA_018398815.1 Conus ventricosus | reverse complement strand
TCACTGCTGACCAATCTCTGTTACAATTGCTGACACAATCTGTTATCACTAGTGTCATGTTATCTGTTACAATTGCTGACACAATCTCTGTTGCAATTGCTGACACAATCTGTTATCACTAGTGTCATGTTCTCTGTTATCACTGCTGACACAATCTGTTACAATTGCTGACACAGTCTGTTATCACTAGTGTCATGTTCTCTGTTATCACTGCTGACACAATCTGTTACAATTGCTGACACCGTCTGTTATCACTAGTGTCATGTTATCTGTTATCACCGCTAACACAATCTGTTAACCATGCTAACAGTCTCTTGTAATCACTTCTGACACAATCTCCGCTATCACTGCTGACATAAATCTCTCACTGCTGAAACTATCTCTTAAGACTGCTGACAATTTGTTTCACTGCTCTCCCCCCCTCTCTCTCTCTCTCTCTCTGTGACTACATCCTTAATCTCATTCGCGTTTGTGCACATGCGTACGTGCATGCATGAGTGTGAGCATCTTTTCCCATGTCTATGTCTTGCATGTGAGCATGTGTGTTCGTGCACGTGCGGATGCGTGTTAGCGTGCAAGCAAGCACACACACACACACACACACACACACACACACACCCCACACACACACACACACACACACACCACACACACACACACACACACACACACCGCGCGCGCGCGCGTGCGCCAACGTGTACACACGTGACTGCGCGCGGTTTTCCTCCCTGCCATTTCTATCAGCAAGACGAGAAAAAAACAAAACAAAAAACCCGCCGACGTCTCTTCGCCAGGAAAGGGAGAAATGTCAAAGGAAAACGATTAGACTTACTGTCAAGTGAGAGGATATCTCTTCGATTTTTTCCCCCCTCCCAACTCCAAAACCGCGAGTGATATGATCTGGGCCGACTGTCAAGATGCCTCAGCGCTCGCTGCCTGATGATAGGCTCATCGCCTGATCAACGAACGAACGCACGAACGAACGAACAAGAGCGGTGGTGCTACCGATTAATTTTCATCGACTTGATACACGGTGCAGTGACGTGAGGTGGGGGTGGGGGGTGGATTGTAGGGAAGAGAAGGGTGAAGCCCCTCGTCACACCAGGCGCGTCTCTATAACTGAAGTGCGAGAAACAAGTTGTGTGTGTGTGTGTGTGTGTGTTGTGTGTGTGTGTGTGCACGTTCATGTATATGTATATGCGTGCGTGTGAGCGCGCACGCGCGCGCGCGTGTGTGTGTGTGTGTGTGTGTTGCACGTGCATGTATATGTATATGCGTGCGTGTGAGCGCGCGCGCGCGCGTGCGTGCGTGCGTGCGTGCGTGCTGTGGTGGTGTGTCTGTCTGTCTGTCTGTCTGTGCGTTTTGCGTTCCGTCTTTCCCTCGCCACGTCAATTCCAGTTCGGTTCACACCAGGCGAAGTCACCGTCAAGCGGTGCAGAGATCGGCAGGTCTCGGCACTTTGGTGACGCGCGGAACTCGTTCCCCACTTCGGCGGCTCACTCTCTGTTGTGTGGATTTAAACGTTGCGATGTGGCCGCTCCTGGCTTGTTGACTTCAGTAAAGCGCGAGTGCGAAATCACGAGCTGAATCATACGTGAGACCCAATCTGCAAAAGCCAGGGCGAATCCTCGATCACGATGAAGAAGAAACAACGTTAAACTTCAGAGAATCGTTCTCGTAACTAAGAGAATCAGTGGTTTGTGAAGCACACGACCCTCGCCACTACCCTGGCCCGGCGACACAACTCTGTTGTGCAATCGGGTGGTCTCGGCCACGATGTTGATTGAGCATGGTAAACTCCCCAACACACTGGGCGAGTCTTTGTTCATGTGCTCGCTTACCTACGTGGTCTCACGTGTCGAGCTTTAAAAAAACAACAACAACCGAGCTTACTTGAACAAGAGGTTCACTTGGTGTGAGGGAGGCTTAAGAGAGAGAGAGAGAGAGAGAGAGAGAGAGACAGAGACAGACAGAGACAGAGAAAGAGACAGAGAGACAGAGAGACAGACACAGACAGAGAGAAACAGATACAGAGAGAGACAGAGACAGACAGACGGACTGACAGACACAAAGACAGACAGACAAATAGAAACAGGAAAGAGGGGCGGGGAGGGGGGGGGGGGGGTCGAACAATATGCACTCTCATCGTGCATATACGTGCGCAAACAAGTATTTGTGCTTTCATGCGCGCGCGCGTGTGTGTGTGTGTGTGTGTGTGTGTGTGTGTGTGTGTGTGTGTGTGTGGTGGTCGCGTGCGTGCGCACGCGCGCGTGCATGCGCTTGCACGTGCGTACATGCTACGCCCATACTTTCATTCCTGTATGTGCGAGCGGGCTTACTCGCATGTGTGTGTGTGTACTCGGGTCGCTTCGTCATAGCTTCTTGAGAATGAAGCTCTCCGCATGATTTATTTTGACAGGGATTCGCTGCGAGCAACTTTCCACTTCAAAAAACGGAAAAGAGCAAAGGTGACTCGATTGAAATGAATTGGAGACGATACCCATCTGTCAAATTGACAGTGGAGGGGCGTTTTTCACCGGTAATGGGTAGAAGGGGAGTGGGGGGGAGAGAGAGAGAGAGAGAGAGAGAGAGAGAGAGAGAGAGAGAGAGAGAGAGAGACAGACAGACAGACAGAGAGAGAGAGAGAGAGAGAGAGAGGAGAGAGAGAGAGAGAGAGAGAGAGAGAGAGAGAGAGACAGAGAGAGGAGACGAGAGGATGGGTAGGGACGGCGTGTTCAGGAGAGCAACGAGGACGTTGCGTCATTTACGACACGACAAAGAGAAGAGGTGGAAGATCACATCACCTGTCATGATCGACATGAAAGTCGTTCCGTCAAGATTTGTTGGCTGAAAACGTCTGGTGGTTCGAATTTTTTTTTTCGTTTTCTTTCTTTCCTTCTTTCTTTCTTTCTCTCTTTCTTTCATCCAGATCCCCCCCCCCCCCCCCCCTACTTTGCTACTGAATTGTAATTTTTTTTCTTTGAGCTGCTGGTATGGCTAAAGCATTAAAACCAATCTTTATTGTGCATAGCTTCCCTTCCCCCCTCTTATTTCTCACGTTTGAAATGTCGCTCTCGTTTACCTTTTCTCCCTCTATTGTTCTCGCGGACGATGGCATTATAACAAAACAAGAAAAAACAGGGGTAAAAATGTCACAGGCCTCGATTGCAAAGGTTTTGAATTGTATTGCTCTCTCTCTCTCTCTCTCTCTCTCTCTCTCTCTCTCTCTCTCTCTCTCTCTCTCTCTCTCTCTCTCTCTCTCTCTCTCTCTCTCTCTCTCTCCACACACACACGCACACAGACTTTGAAATATGAATGCAACACATTCAAGTGCACAATCATAGACAACTCACTCACACACACACACACACACCACACACACACACACACACACAACACACACACACACACACCCTTCCCATCCCCCCCACCCCCACAAATACACAGGTATCAATATTACCACATGTCAACCTCGGGTGATGTCAGTGGAGGAAGGACTAGCGCACAGCCCAAACACCACTCACAGCTTGCTTATAATCTCATTCATATATCATGCATTCGTCACATCAAACCACTAGTAAGTCTATAACTTTACTACACATGATCATAGAACGAAACATCAATGCATATGGAATCAAATGAAATAAAACATTCTCTCTTTCCTGAACTTCACAAAATCATTTATCTAAAACATCATTAACTAACCCGGGTATAAATAGATTTCTACTTTACCTGCCAGGTGATCTTAACTATTCACGAATCACTGTCTTTTTCTTTTCCTTTTTTTTTTCTTTTCACTGTCACTTTCACAACACGACACAACTGCTGGCACCGGTCAAGTTAGACTGCTGGCATCGGTCAGGCTGGACTGCTGGCACTGGTCAGGTCAGACCGCTGGCGTTGGTCAGGTTGGACTGCCGATGAAAGTGGCGCTGGCCAAGTATGAGGTCGAACCCCGGTTCAGATGGAACAGTGACTATCAACATCGATCTGTTCTTTCTTTCTTCCTGCATTAACGCATTGCACTCTCTTTCTCTCTCCTAGTCTGCTCTATTAAATGGACATGGTTGCTTTTCTTTTCCTTTTCTTTTCTTTCTTTTTCTCTTCATTAGTTAGCAACTCTCTCTTTCCACATCTCTCTTTAGTCCTCCCTTTGCAGACAATATCTGGTGCTAATGCTCAAACTTCACTCCTCTCATCTCTCTGCCTTTCTCCTGCAGAGACTACACCCCAGAACCTCTCTCTCTCTCTCCGTCTCTCTGTTCGTTCTCCCCCTCGTTCTCCCGTTCTCTCACTCTCACATCCTTCTTATCCCGTTCCGATCTGTCCAAAACGGGCGAGTACCATTGGTCAGTATTTTTACCCCTGATACCCGAAGTTATCTCCCTCTAATTCCATTGGATATTCAAATCATGACAGTCACGCCTACCGCCTTACTCTCTGTGGTGGTCAATTGTCATTTAATTGATTAGCTAGATTTCACCCCCACCACACACTACTTCCCCTCTCCCTTTCCTGCTTTAACTGCGACGTCCGACTAACAATGGCGCTGGTTCCACAAATTGGCTAGATGAGCCTGAGCCAGGCGCTACGACTCGTCTCGCTAGACATCGAGGCGTCGGTCAAAGCTGCTTAGTCCGTCTGGGCCGGACAGACCGTCTCTGTGGAGCCTCTCCCTATGCTTAATTGGCTGGATCCGAACCATGGGCCCGTCTACGTGGCGCCAGAATATTTGAGTTAGAGCTTATGTCCAAACACCTGGACCACGACTTGGTTGTTCTATTTTTGACCGTGACAATTTCCCCCTTGCAAAAGACTATGCACCGCATCGTCTCAAAACCACGGTACAAAAAAAACAACAACCGAATTTGCTGACACAACAGCTACACGTGCAAAGTTTTAAAAAATACTTACAACCAACGGTTTTATTATAAAATATATCATTAGTGAATACCACTCCAATGAGTTATCATTGACTGTGCGCTCTTGCGTTATTTCAATTCATTTTATAACGACCTCTGTGCGCACCTATGCAATTCCCCTACCTGCGGTTTTGCCACATCTTCTCTTCACAATTTCTATGAAAAGCACAATATAATATAATCACGATCCATGACACTTCACTGAGGAATCTCCATCCTCACTTATTGCAAATAATGCATCACTACCCAAGCGACTGTATGCTCCAAGCATAACTACATTTACATGAACAAATCTCACAAAGAAAATATGAACAAGTCTCACACAAAAAAAAATATGAACCATAGCCAACTGGGAATGACCCCATATCCAATCAACATAACTGTAATCAACACATGTTATCAACAAAGCACCCCGGATATGACTGACTTCCTCTGAGTTTGCAGCTTGCTAGACTACACGGCTTAAATAGTCAGCTCCGACATTCTGTCGACCTGGAATGTACTGCACTCGATACCTGTAGGGCTGCAATGCCATTGCCCAACGCAGAACCCTGCTGTTTTTCAGCTGTGCCTCCTGCAGGAATTTGAGTGGTTGATGATCCGTCTCTATCACGACTCTTTCCCATACAAGTATTTGTGGAACTTCTGCACGGCCCACACGACAGCCAAACACTCCTTCTCTACAGCTGCGTACCCTTCTTCACACTTCGTCAGCTTCTGCTAGCATACCTCACAGGGAACTCGACCCCTTCATGCTCCTGCAACAATACCGCACCTATCCACCGCCTGATGCATCTGTCGCAACAAAAATGGTTTGGACATATCTGGTAGCTTCAGGATGGGACGGGAACCTAGTCTTTCCAACACCGTCTGCAGTGCTTGCTCTGCAGCGTCTGACCACTCGACCACTGCCGGTTTCCCTGCCTTGACCAAATCACTGAGAGGACTCGTGATTGCAGCGAAATTTGGAACAAACTCCTATAGAACCAATAAAACCTAGCAGATCCTGACTTTGTTTTGGTCTTTGGTCTCTCTGAATTCATCATCTTCTCCACCTTTCCTCTTTCCGGCTGCTTTGTGTCGCCTCGACAACAAAACCTAGGAACTCCTACTGCCTAGCCCTTCATACAGTGACACATCCCTGTATGACTCTTCTGGAAACTTAGGCAACAAAATCTCCCCTTCTTCTGCTGGGTCTCCTTCACCTCATCAATGATTGCTGCTGCGCCTATGTGCTGAGTCTCACGCTGAATATATTTGCGGAGGAAAATTTGCATGGAAAAGTTTTGGTTTCCCATTCACATCAATTCGGTAATCCCGACCGACCTTTTCAGTGATGATGAATGGTCCTTTCCAATGCATCAGCAGCTTGTTGTGACCGTGGGAAGCAGTACCAGGACTTGATCTCCCGCTTGAGGGATTGCTTCCTCACCTTCCTGTCACATTGCTTCTTCTGAACGACCCTAGCCTCCTGCAAACTTTCCCTTGCAACCTTACGTGTCTCATACCTGTGCCCACCTTTGGAACAGGGCGAGATTGGGCCAATCAGATCAATAGCCACCCTCCTGAACGGTGTGTCAATTAAAGGGGGATGTTTAAGAGGGCCTTCCTCTTCACCCCTCTTGTGGCTGACCTTTGACACACGTCACATGACATGGCAGAAACGTTTTATGTCTGCCATTGCTCCTGGCCAATGAAAGTCATCAAAGATTCGGTCAGCTGTTTTGCTGGTGCCGAGATGACTCGCCATGAGCGACTCGTGACCACTGACATGACAGTGTCACGATAACCTGCTGGTACCTCTAACTGAGTGGTCACCTTACCTGTTTCCCCTTGGTGAACACTCGGTACAACAGCCCGCCTTTCACAAGAAATTCTGTCTCACCTCCTCTAACTCCTGTTTCTCTCCACCTCTTGCCAACTCCCAAGACTTCACGAGTGAAGGGTCTTGTTCCTGCGCTGCCCTAAACTCATCAGGCGACACATCTATGCCTGACTTCCTTGCCGGAACGACTAACGGTTTATCAACCTTTCCCTCCTTCTTGCTCCGTGTTTGAACTGCTGCCCCTGTAGCAGTCAACAACTCAGGATCCCTGGATCCCTTGCACCTGGAATATTTCCAATGATCAAATCGTGAGGGGTTTCTCCATCACCAACGCAGAAACACTCGCCTGAGAAGTAAGGGGTACGTACTTCTATCTTAGCAACTGGAAACTCCCTCACAGTGCCATCGATTTAGAGTACAGGTCTGGATTTGCCCTGTCAATCCCCTTTCTCGACCAGCGTTGTTCGTACTACCCGCATGAACAACCAGTGTCTCGTAACACTTTCACCCTCTGCTGGCCAATCCACCCTTCTTCCACTGGTAACGAACCACTCAGCCTAGTGCCCTCCATCCCTGACACTGACTGCTGTCCAGTGCTAGCCATAGGCTGCACTCCACCCTCTTCAGACTGAATCCCTTTTGGTTCCACTGCAGGTCGTTTCCCTTGACGACCCTTATCCACCTCTTGCAAGGCTGCTGCCTTCTGGAACCTCATGCGACAATCCCTCGCCACATGTCCCTTCTTGTGACAAATGAAACACCTAATGTCCCTTTGCCCTTCCTTCTGCCCCACCACTGGGTTTGCAGACTTTGCAGAAAACTCCCTGGTCTCCTTGCACTCTTCTCACCTGTGCCTAGCACCTGTTTCTCCTGCACCTTCGTGCCCAACCGTGCTCTCTCATACACCTCTGCGAACTTCAACAACTCCCCTGCTGTCTCTGGCTGTCTCTCTTTCAAATGGTATGGTTAACTCAGGGCCGCAACCTGACAAAATCTGTTCCTTCATAACCAGCTCTTTCAATTCAGCAAACTCCTTCTTCGTACCACTCAACTCTAACCATTTATCAAAATAGTGATCTAAAGTGCACCAAACTGAGTGTACGTCTCACCTGCTTGTAATTTAGCTGAACGAAATTTCTTCTGAACCCCTCCTCTGTGAGGTCAAATCCTTTCATCAACGATTCCTTCACAGCGCCGAAATCAGACTGTTGTTCTGCTGGTAACGCAGTGAAAATTTGTAATGCCTTACCCGTCAGTAACGCCGACAAAATGACTGCCCACTCTTCTGGAGGCCAACCCTGACTGGTCGCAAACGTTTCGAAACGACTGATGTATGCGTCAATCGAATCGGTCCCTTCCGAGAATTTTGGCAACTTGGGTCGGGGGGCATAGCTGCGCACAGAGTCACTGGAAACTGAACTACCATCCTCGGTGGTCTCCCTTTGTATTCTCACTTTCTCTAACTCTAGTTGAACCTTTAATCTTTCTGTTTCCTGCGTTTCCCTTATTCTTTCTGTTTCCTGCGTTTCCTAGCCTGATTATCATTAGCCTGGATCCTTAATTTTTCTATTTCTTGCTTCATTCTTTCTGTTTCCTGCGCTTCTACTGCGATACGGCGTCTTTCCGCTCGCTCATCTCTTTCCTTCTTTTGTTGGTTTTCAACGATATGCACGCAACTCATCTCCTGAGTAACCTAGATCACGAGCGACGCTCACAAGTTGTTCAATAGGGGTGTTCTTTTCTTCGCCATTGTAACTTCTTTTTTTTTCTTTTTTGAACAAGATTTTATTACTACGACAGCCAACTGGTTGGTTACCGACACGAGTGACGTAATAGCACAATCCAATGAATGATTAATATTAGCTTGGGACAACGTTAGTTATTTTTTATAAGACGCCCAGCGCCTGACCCAACTATGAGAGCGAATTATGGCAATCTGTGCGAAATAAGTACTCTGGGCTGAATGCCAAGCCTAGTTGAACTATCTTGGAAGCAATGCCAAGCTAGTATTTAACTATCTTGGGAACATACAGTTAGACAACCCTTGTCTTACGGATTACATACTTGAATCCACCCGCTTCCTCTCTGAGAAGTTGAACAAATTAAAATAAATGGGCAGAATATCCTGGCAAGCTCGCCAATAAATTGTCAACCTCGGGTGATGTCAGTGGAGGAAGGACTAGCGCACAGCCCAAACACACTCACAGCTTGCTTATAATCTCCATTCATATATCATGCATTCGTCACATCAAACCACTAGTAAAGTCTATAACTTTACTACACATGATCATAGAACGAAACATCAATGCATATGGAATCAAATGAAATAAAACATTCTCTCTTTTCCTGAACTTCACAAAATTCATTTATCTAAAACATCATTAACTAACCCGGGTATAATAGATTTCTACTTTACCTGCCAGGTGATCTTAACTATTCACGAATCACTGTCTTTTTCTTTTCCTTTTTTTTTTCTTTTCACTGTCCACTTTCACAACACGACACAACTGCTGGCACCGGTCAAGTTAGACTGCTGGCATCGGTCAGGCTGGACTGCTGGCACTGGTCAGGTCAGACCGCTGGCGTTGGTCAGGTTGGACTGCCGATGAAAGTGGCGCTGGCCAAGTATGAGGTCGAACCCCCGGTTCAGATGGAACAGTGACTATCAACATCGATCTGTTCTCCTTTCTTTCTTCCTGCATTAACGCATTGCACTCTCTTTCTCTCCTAGTCTGCTCTATTAAATGGACATGGTTGCTTTTCTTTTCCTTTTCTTTTCTTTCTTTTTCTCTTCATTAGTTAGCAACTCTCTCTTTCCACATCTCTCTTTAGTCCTCCCTTTGCAGACTATATCTGGTGCTAATGCTCAAACTTCACTCCTCTCATCTCTCTGCCTTTCTCCTGCAGAGACTACACCCCAGAACCTCTCTCTCTCTCCGTCTCTCTGTTCGTTCTCCCCTCGTTTCTCCCGTTCTCTCACTCTCACATCTTCTTATCCCGTTCCGATCTGTCCAAAACGGGCGAGTACCATTGGTCAGTATTTTTACCCCTGATACCCGAAGTTATCTCCCTCTAATTCCATTGGATATTCAAATCATGACAGTCACGCCTACACGCTTACTCTCTGTGGTGGTCAATTGGTCATTTAATTGATTAGCTAGATTTCACCCCCACCACACACTACCTTCCCCTCTCCTTTCCTGCTTTAACCTGCGACGTCCGACTAACAATGGCGCTGGTTCCACAAATTGGCTAGATGAGCCTGAGCCAGGCGCTACGACTCGTCTCGCTAGACATCGAGGCGTCGGTCAAGCTGCTTAGTCCGTCTGGCGGACAGACCGTCTCTGTGGAGCCTCTCCCCTATGCTTAATTGGCTGGATCCGAACCATGGGCCCGTCTACGTGGCGCCCAGAATATTTGAGTTAGAGCTTATGTCCAAACAACCTGGACCACGACTTGGTTTGTTCTATTTTTGACCGTGACACACAGTAGATTAAAGTGCACAAAGACAGACCCAAAGGAATGGTATACAGTGGGTTGGATGTTAACAATACTATCAGTGACTGACCAAGCGAAGACTTGATCTTCAGCAATGATTCGGTCTCTTACCTTTTCTTCTTCCCCCATTGGCCTCGTCAAATGGTCACTCCAGTGCACCGGATGAAAGGTCAAATGGTCACTCCAACGCCCCGGATGAAAAGTCACCATCCTCCCCTCCCCAGGTGCTCCAGGGCGCCGGACAGCGTGACGTCTAGGGTGGGCGGTGTTGGTCAGACCCTGCTCCTGGCGGCAGGATACAGGGTGCTGCTTTGGAGGATGGCATCAGTACCTTCCGAATGGGGGTCCCCACCTGCGATCATTCATCTAGGTGTAATTGATTCTACTCCCTCTATCTGGTTTGAAAATCACATTTCCTCTGTCATCTCTCCCTCTTTCCAACCCTCCATCCAACCCCCCAACCCCTCCTTCCCTCTCTCTCGTTCTCTCTCTTTCGAATAACCTTTCTTCCTCCTCTTTTCGGTATCCATACTGGAAATCTCGCCCTCTGTATATGTATGTGTTTGTGTATGTTTAACCGTGCGATTAGGAGAGAGAGAGAGAGAGAGAGAGAGAGAGAGAGAGAGAGAGAGAGAGAGAGAGAGAGAGAGAGGGAGGGAGAGTATGTTTTGTGCATGGTGTGTGTGTGTGTGTGTGTGTGTGTGTGTGTGTGTGTGTGTGTGTGTGTGTGTGTCAGAGAGAGAGGGGGGGAGGGAGTGCGTACGACCATGCGCACAGGCTGGAACGCACGAACAAGCGTGCAAGCACGTGTGTGTCCATGGGCAGTGCCGTGTGCATGCATGCATGCACGCACGCGCATCCATCTGAGCGTGCTCCTCTTCCTTGGCATTTCTGTTTAGTAACGAGAGATGACAGAACCGACGACGGTCTTCGCCTGAAAGGGAGAAATGTCAGAGGAAGACAATTAGACTTACTGTCAACTGAGAGGATGGCACATCGATCTGTCAACCTCTGCAGCCATGGGGGAGATGATGTGGAGGTGACAGCAAGACGTCTCACCGATTGCCTCATGACGACAGGCTTCATGTCCTGGGGAACAAAAAACAAAAAGGTGCGGTGTCGTTTACACATTAATTTTCATGGAATGGTGTATGATTCAGACACGTGGGAAGGTACTGAAAGGGTATGCGGGGAGGGAGAGGGAGGGAGGGGGAGAGAGAGAGAGAGAGAGAGAGAGAGAGAGAGAGAGAGAGAGAGAGAGAGAGAGAGAGAGAGAGAGAAGAAGACAGACACAGACAGACAGACAAGCAGAGTGAGAGAGAATGACAGACAGACAGCCACAGAGAGAGAGAGAGAGGAGAAAGAAAATTAGAGAGAGAAAGAGACAGACTAATCGATCGACCGATAGACATTCACACTCTGTGCAGTGCGTGCGTGCGTGCGCGCGCGCGCGCGCGTACGTGCATGCATGCGTTTGTGCATGTACGAGTGTGTGTGCATGTGCTCGCGTGAGCACATGCATGAATGTGTGCTCTACAGTGTGCGTTGTGTGCATACTTGCGTGCTTGTATTCGTGTATAAATGGACGTGCATGACTGTGTGTACTTGGGCTGCTTGGTTATAGTTTCTCGAGACGAAGCTCACCGCGTGATTTATTGTGTGGCAGGGCCGCGCGGCCACACAAGCCCTCAGGTAAAAAGAAAAAAAAGAAAAAAAGAAAGCCAACGTAGCCTAGACGACTGGATTGAAACGAATTGGGGACGATGTGCATCTGTCAAATTGACAGTGAAGGGGGCGTTTTTCACCGGCAACGGGAGGTGTTCGTCAGAACCACACATGACACAGCATCGTTCACAATCCTACTGAATGAAGAGGCAGAAGATGAAATCACCCCGTCACGACCAGCCTGGAAGTCCTTCTGTCAACATTTGTTGGCTGGAACGTCTCGCGTTTCCATCGCGATATTCTTGCTTTCGCGTGGGTTGTTTTTCTCTCTTTTTCAATCGTGTCATGATCGACAAATGGTCCATTCTGCTGCTGTTACCACCTCTGCAAATCACCATAAATATACGATTTCCATGATCACCGCTGACGCAATCTCGATAATCATTGCTGATACAGTTTCTGTTATCACTGCTGACACAGCCTCTGTTACTGCTGACACAGTCTCTGTGATTCACTGCCAACAAATCTTTGTTATCACTGCTGACAGAATTTTATTATTCCTGATATAAGCTTTGCTATTGATGCCGACCCAATCTCTGTCATCACTGCCGATGCAAATTCAGTTAACACTGCTGACATACATTCTGTATTATCACCGACATAAATTCTGTATCACTGCTGACACAATTTCGGTCATCACTACTGACACAATTTGTGTCATCACTATTGACGCAGTGTCTGTGTCACCACTGACACAATCTCTGCGTCTCTGTTGGCGCAAGCTCTGTTGTCACTGCTGACACAATCTTTTCTCAATAATGGCGCAAGCTCCGTTACCACAGCTGACACAATCTCTGTCATTATGGCTGGCATGCTTCCTGTCATCAATGATGGCACAAGCTCTCTCATTACATCTGATACAACTTCTGCATCCATCACTAAGGACACACATTTTAACACACACTTTCAGTGTGACTGTTGACACAAAACTGCAGAGTTACTGCCGACGCAGACTCTGCGACTTGTCGTTGTCAACATCTGCAGCTTTGGCATAGCATCTTCAACAACACCTGCAGCGTCTCACCTGCAGAAACATTTCCAAGCCTCGCATTTTTCTTTCAACAGCGTGTTTGAACTTTCGCCTCTTACCGTCAGTAGCGTCTCCATCCTAGGCCCTCGCATTTTCTGTTCAGTAGCGCTGGCAAACCTTCCATCTCATCTTCAATGACGTCATCGGCAACTCTCGCACTTCATCTTCAGTCGACACGTGCGACAGGTCGCGTCTCTTCTTTTCGATGACGTCTATAGCCCCGCACTGCGCCTTCAACTCTCGCACTTCATCTTCAGTCGACACGTGCGACAGGTCGCGTCTCTTCTTTTCGATGACGTCTATAGCCCCGCACTGCGCCTTCAACAACATCTGCAACCCTTCGGTGTCATCTAAACATCTGCGTCTCATCCTCAGTGACATCTGCGATGCCAGTTGCTGTCATTTTCATCATGCCTGCTGCCTTCGCATATCATCTTCAGTAACATCTGCAACCTTCGCATCTGGTCTTCAACGTTAGCAACTCTCGTACGCTACCTAGCAAGTTTGGCATCTCGTGTTTGTTAGCATCTGTAACTTTGGCAACCAGTCTGAATAACATCCGCATTCCTGGCAAGTCCTCTTTTTAATTTAACCTCAGTCAGAATAACATCCGCATTCCTGGCCAGTCTTCTTTTTAATTTACCCTCGGTCATTCGTTATTTAGATTGTCATCTTATGCTTGATTTCGTGAGCAAAGAAGTACTATGGCTTGCGTCACAGTGGCATGACGTCATCACGGACATCCCACGTACTTCCTGTTGCTCCATCTGATGCCTTTCGGCCGCTTTGACCTTTGTTTCTTTACATTTGCACAGATCCTTTCGGCCGCTTTGACCTTTGTTTCTTTACATTTGCACAGATCCTTTCGGCCGCTTTGACCTTTGTTTCTTTACATTTGCACAGATCCTACGCCTAAGTCCGTGCTCCTCGTTTCTTTGTTTTTCTTTGTCTCTGTGTAAAAAGCGCGCGCTTACACGAAGAGAGAGAGAGAGAGAGAGAGAGAGAGAGAGAGAGAGAGAGAGGGAGACAAAGAGAGAGGGACAGATGCAGGCAGACACACAGGCAGTTTGATATTGCTAGATATAGGTAAATAGATATAGATGTAAACATGTACATAATGTATATGAAGGTCTATATAGTTGTTTTCTCCCTGGGGGTGGGGGGAGGGAGACAGAAATGGAAGGGAGGAGAAAGATGGAAGGGGCGGGGGGCGGGAGGGTGTGGTAGGGTGCGTGTGTGTGTTTTCAAAAAACCAACCAAAGGTGCCACTAAGAAGCAAAAGAAAATCATGAAAGAACAAAACAAGCTACATTTTCTTGTGAAAAGTAGAAAATATAAAACGATAACCTCTTAAGACACAAGTGCTGAGGGCCAGTTCTTGGAATGAATCCACAAGGGACTAAAATACAATGAACTAATAAATTCCAAGGATAAGTACCGAGCACCATTCCAGCAACTTACAGAGCAGCTTGGTGTTGCAATGACTGCAAGAAAATATTCAATTATAAACAAAGCTTGCTCTTATGTCTTAGATTGAAGAAATAGGGGGAGAAACAAGCTTCATATCTGCAGTGGTAGATAATTCTGCCTAACTAACAGTATGTGCTTGAGTGGGCGAATGGTTGGTTTTTTGAAATCAACAAACATACTACGGTATTGCACACCAGCTTTTCTGGGATAGCATTCTTCTTAAACCTTAAGGCATGAGGAGTCAAATTACCACTTTCCGCGTCACTGAGGAGAACAATCAGGTTTCGAAATATCGGAAATCTGACCAGGAGTTATATGTTAGTGCTTTCCTCCCCATTGGAGACTGTCTCCTCTTGGAGACTATAAGCGTACTGAAGCTCATTTTGAGAAGCATTTATTTTATTTTTCCCCATTCACCCACTCAAGCACATACGTTAGTTAGGCAGAATTATTACCACTGCAGATATGAATGCTTGTTTTCCTATTTCTTCAATTAAGACATAAGAGCAAGCTTTGTTTATAATACCAGCTGAGATTTAAAAAAAATGCTCAACCAGACTGGGAGCAACATTTGTTAAAAGGTAAGGTTTAAAACTATCTACAGCGTTGTTTCATGCAATGCAATCATCAGGATGTGGTGGGTCTGTGCTGCCGGTGTTTTATAACTGCTTGTGTTGTCTGTCATCACGTGCTGTCTGTGTTTTTCGTGTGTTTCTGGTTCTTGTTCACTGATAGGAATTTCCACTTGTGCCTGCAGTTGTTAACCATTTCTATCCTAGTATTTAAAGTTGCCAGTTGTGGTTTGCATAGTATTATGTACTTTTCTGTTGAGCATAGGTTACATCTTTTTGAAATGTTGTTGTATGGTGCTGCTCTTTCTATGATTTTCCAGGATATATTGTAGTCTATCTTTTTCTCTTTGAGCTTCCAGATGTATTTACTCAATTCTGTTTGGTTTTTGTATCTTTCTTTGTTAAATGACTGTTTGTGGTTTGCATATCTAGTTTTAAATTGGTTTTCAGTGATACCTATATATGTTTCTTCTGCGTTCTCTGATTTTACAGTGGCTTGGTACACAATGCTGTTGTAGAGGCATTTGTTGCTCAGAGGGCACCGTTCTTTCTTGATACAGTTGCAGGATTTCCTTTCATCACCCTCGTTTTTCTCCGTACTGCTTTTCATTTTGTTGGTTGAATCAATGATGTTTTTAAGGTTGGGCATACACGAGTATGATAATTTGATGCTGTTTTTGTTGAATATCTTGGATAATTTGTGCTCTTTTGGGAAAGATGATGTTAGGATTCTAAAGAATTCTTTCCCTATATTTGTTTTTACTCTTCCGTCATATGGGGGGTTGTACCATATGATCTTTCTTTTCCTGTTCTTCTTGTGTCTGCTCATGTCATTATCTGGGTCATATTGTAGTTTGTAGTTGTAGCCACTTTTGTGTAACGCTTCTTGATATTCAGCTGCAGCGTTATTAAATGCTGTTTCATTGCATGACAGGTTAGATAATCTCTTATTTATGCCTCTGGGTATTGTTTTTAGTATGGAAGGTGGATGGTTACTTTTGATATTTACACAGACAGGTGTATCATTTGGTTTTTTGTATGGTTTATATATGTGCTGGTTGAGGTCAAACGTTGTATCTAGGTAGTTCACTATCTTTTTATTTGCTTCTATAGTGATTTTTGCCAACAAATACACTGAAATACCAGGGTCAGAAATGGAAATCATTTTCCATACAAAGAAAACTCTACTACACAGCAAAAATGAAATCTGGACCAAGAGCGCAAACAAGAATTCAACTTTTGATGTCACAATGGGATCGTATGATGGTGCCGAAACTTGCGAACTTGTCGGACTATTCATACTATCTAACATTCAAAAAAAACTTGGAGAACAAGTCGGACTGTACAGGGATGACGGCCTTGCTGCGCTGAACGACAACCCTAGAAACATTGAAAAAAAGAAAAAAGAACTGTGTAAAATCTTCCAAAACCAAAATCTAAAAATCACTATAGAAGCAAATAAAAAGATAGTGAACTACCTAGATACAACGTGGGAAAGAAAAAGGAGAGGAAAAAAGGGGAGAGAAAAAACGCTCCGACAGTTTCTTCTCGTTTTGTCTGCAACAGATGGTTAAACCAATAGCGCAGCATTCTGGTTTTCTCTGTGGTATTGATGGGGCACTGTTCAACAGATGGTTAAACCAATAGCGCAGCATTCTGGTTTTCTCTGTGGTATTGATGGGGCACTGTTCAACAGATGGTTAAACCAATAGCGCAGCATTCTGGTTTTCTCTGTGGTATTGATGGGGCACTGTTCAACAGATGGTTAAACCAATAGCGCAGCATTCTGGTTTTCTCTGTGGTATTGATTGGGCACTGTTCAACAGATGGTTAAACCAATAGCGCAGCATTCTGGTTTTCTCTGTGGTATTGATTGGGCACTGTTCAACAGATGGTTAAACCAATAGCGCAGCATTCTGGTTTTCTCTGTGATATTGATTGGGTACCGTGTTCGGCGGTTATTAACCTGACGCATGGAAGACGACCATGAGCAACTGGACGTCCCAGTAATGCACTTCCTGCAGTCCTTCCAACAAATGTAACCTTCAAAGGCAAAGGGGGACAGGATGGGAGGGGGAAGCTGGTCTGGTCTATAATCACGTAACCAGACGACGTTTAATCGATGTGCGCAGTACGCGCTCCCCCTCCTTCTCCCCTCACTCCACACACACACACACACACTCGCTCGCTCACTCACTCACTCACTCACTCACTCACTCACTCACTCACTCACTCACTCACTCCACTCACTCACTCACTCACTCACTCACTACACTCACTCACTCACTCACTCACTCACTCACTCACTCACTCACTCACTCACTCCTCACTCACTCTACTCACTCACTCACTACTCACTCATCACTCACTCACTCACTCACTCATACTCACTCACTCACTCACTACTCACTCACTCACTCTCACTCCTCACTCACTCACTACTCACTACTCACTCACCACTCACTCACTCACCACTCACTCACTCACACACTCACTCACTCACTCACTCACTCACTCACATCTCTTCTTCGTCTCTCATCTAAAAATCAGTCTCTCAACTCTCCTCTCTCTTCTCTCACACACACACACACACATCACAACAATTTATTACGGACCGCAATTAAAAAAAATCAGGTTCAAACTCCAATTTTTTGCTCGCGATCAGCCAAAATGATTGCCTCAGTTCGAGGAACAAAGTACAGTGTAAACTTCATCTTTTGTACCACTTTCCTCTTCATGGAAATGCCCTGATTCCTTTTTCTAACATGATGATTTGATGCCTCTCACATTTTCTACGTAAATTTGACCTACTAATCTGGTTAATTCTTTTCTGTTCAAACTTGGTTAAAGAGTGGAAGAGAGAGAGAGAGAGAGACAGAGAGAGAGGCAGAGAGAGAGAGAGAGAGAGGGAGGAGAGAGAGAGAGAGAGGAGAGAGAGAGAAGAGAGAGAGAGAGAAGAGAGAGAGAGACACACACACAGACGTCAGACAGAGAGCGACAAAGAGAGAGAGAGAGAGAGAGAGAGAGAGAGAGAGAGAGAGAGAGAGAGAGAGAGAGAGAGAGAGACAGACAGACAGACAGACAGAGACAGACAGACAGACAGACAGAGAGAGAGAGAGAGAGAGAGAGAGAGAGAGAGAGGAGAGAGAGAGAATGCTGCTTATGGCCCAGCAGACCACAAAGGGCTGTCATCCCTCTGACGTGCACTCTCGAGTCATATTTGATGAAAAAAAGAAAAGAAAATAAGACGCACATCCACACAACTCATTAAAACACTCTTTCTAAATAAAACACACAACTTTCGTTAAAACCCTTCTTCCTTTACATCCTAGACTTCTTAACCTTCAGAACCTAAAAAAAATCACATCAGGTAAGACATCTCTGAACATGGGTTTCATGTAATCTGCTGTAAAGTGTTTATGTCTTAAATAAAACAAATCCCCACACTCTACAAGAACATGTTTCATTGTGAGTGGCACAAAGACAGGGAGTGCACCACGAAGGTTCTTTGCCTGATAAAAGATAAGAACGGGTGTAAAAAGGAATGGGCCGGTGTGCAAACGGCACAAGACTGTTTCTTCTTCATGGCCGTCCTTGGAACATGGTAAAAAGTGTTTCAGGTTTGGACGGATTTGGAAGAGGTCGTTATCGGTCTGTGAGTTCCATTCCTCGTTCCTGGTCCTTCACTTCTGCCTGAGCTTTGGATTCCAGATCGGCGTGAGGAGTGCTCAACTCTTCCTTTGTGGCACTCTTGGCAAGTTGATCAACCACCTCGTTGCCTCGAATGCCCACATGACCGGGAACACGAGCGAAAACTATGTTGCATCCATCACATTTCAGAGAGGTATACAGTTCGAACAATTTCAGCAGTTGAGGGTGCGTGAGGTTACGGCTGGCAACGGCCTCCAAAGCAGAAAAGGAGTCTGAAAGAATAAGGAAAACATTATGCTTTGATTTAGAGACCGTTTCAATAGCCAGGACCATGACTATCACAACTCAGCAGCGTAGATGGAGCTCTCAGTGTGGGTGTGTCTAGAACAGGTCTGAGAGGTGGTGCAAAACACAGCTAAGGCAACCTCCTCTTTGGATATGGAACCATTGGTAAAGGCTCTTCTAAAGGATGGAGATTTGGAACAGTGTTCGGCGAAAAATGGCATGCGCCAAGGAGCTAGTGCTATCTTTACGACACGAGGCTAAATCAATCCAGAAATCATCTCCGGAGTGAGGAAGGTCCGTCGTGGGTTATCCGGAAAACTGGGACGAATCACCCGCGACACCAAGGTCTATGCCTGCACTGTTCAAATGGGGAAGAATGCGAATTTCCACGGGTGGAATGGAACTGGGGTGGTCATCAAACTTCTTCTGGAGCTTCCGGTCAAAGACACAGTCATAAGCAGGGTTTTGGGGTTCAGAAGAGAGATTGGAAACAGCAGTGCAAGGTAGGTGTCAGCCGATGGATTGGGAGGGATGGTTCTCTCCGCTTTAGTATACAGACGGTAAACAGGAGTAGTTCGGAATGCACCCAGAGTCGAAGCCCTTGATTGTGGATGGGATCTGAAGTTTTCAAGTAGGAAGTTCGGGTAGAACCATACACCACACAACAAGAGTCAGAACGACCAAACCGTAAGATGGCCATGTAGCAAAGATTGGAGCCATCTTTTGTGTATGTGTCCGTGCGTGCGTGCGTGTGTGCATGTGTATGTGCGTGCGTGCGTACGTGTGTGCATGTGTATGTGCGTGCGTGCGTGCGTGCGTTTGCGTGTGCGTGTGCGTGTGTGTGCGCGCGCGCGTATGTGCTGTGTGCGTGTGTGGGCTAAGCAGTAACGTCTGATTCGCGAGCGAACTCTACTACACTAACTGAACACCCTGTTTCTTCTGTTCCCGCTTAGTAACTCATGAAAACGTGAAAGACAGAAAGAAAAAAAATCAAACACACGCTGAGGTTTGGAGGGCGTAGCGGAAATGTTCGTTCGGTGGCGTTACCCGGACATGAAGAAGACCAGCTCAGAACAACAAAAAAATAGTTTACTTTTTACTTTCCTCCAATGTTTCTCGGACTTCAAACGACACATATTTCCCAGAAGTTGCACCGTCGTCAGAAAACCAGGCTAAACCCGCGAAGCATCGGTAGAAAAAAGCTTTGAACGCCATGTCGACCTTGGGTCCTGAAATCCGACACGGCCCACGGGGGGCTGATGCTGCCTCTCGGGGCCAATTGTCCCCAGGTTCCTTTCTGTCACTCTGGAACTGCCTTTCACAATTACTGCGCACGTTCTGCTCGCCTGCCATCCTCGCTGCTTCTCTCTCTCTCTGCTGGCTTCCTGCCACAGAGAGAGAGAGAGAGAGAGAGAGAGAGAGAGAGAGAGAGAGAGAGAGAGAGAGAGAGAGGGAGGGAGAGAGACAGACAGACAGAGACAAAGAGAGAGGGGAGAGAGACAGCCAGACAGGCAGAGACAAAGAGAAAGAGAGAGAGAGAGAGGGCAGACAGACAAAAACAGAGAGAGAGAGAGAGAGAGAGAGAGAAGAGAGAGAGAGAGAGAGAGAGAGAGAGACAGACAGACAGACAGACAGACAGAGACAAAGAGAGGGGGAGAGAGAAACGGAGAGGGGAGAGAGACAGCCAGACAGGCAGAGACAAAGAGAGAGAGAGAGGCAGACAGAGAGACAGCCAGACAGGCAGAGACAAAGAGAGAGAGAGAGAGAGAGAGAGAGAGAGAGAGAGAGAGAGGAGACAGACAGACAGGCAGAGAGAGACACAGAGAGAGGAGAGAGAGAGAGAGAGAGAGAGAGAGAGAGAGAGAGAGACAGAGTGAGGGGCAGACAGACAGACAGAGAATGAGAGATAGATAGAGATACAGACAGACAGAGACGGAGACAGAGAAAGGCAGAGAGAGAGAGAGAGAGAGAAAGAGTGAGAAAGAGAGGGTGAGAAGTGGAGAGAGAGACAGAGAAAGAGAGACAGAGACTGAGACAGAGACAGAGAGACAGAGAAAGAGACGGAGACAAAGACGCAGGCAGACTCTGAACACTATAGTGAGATGGAAATGAAAAAAAAATACCGATGTTCTAAACCTGACGAACTGACCAAAGTTTACATGTTTCGTATTAGCCCAGTCTGAAAAGGACTGTCCAACTCTAAAACAACATAACAACATCACAACTTTCCAAAGCGTTGCCGGTTCCGTAATTACAAGCCACAATAAAAAAAATAAAAAAAACCAACAACTTGGCAGCATCTGCCAAGGTTTGGATGAAAAGCAAGACTTCATTTGCTGCCAATTTAGTCTCGCGAGGACTTTTTTTTCCTCTGGCACTTGTTCTGGCAGGAGGATATGGCCACCAATTGTAAATCAGCCCGACTCTTCAGTGGAACGAAACATTCTGGCATAAAATGCACACTTCTAAACTTTCTGCTACCTTGTCGATATTCACCGTTTTATTTTTTTTATACTTTTTAACATCTCCTCCACTTCCATTACAGCCAGTCCTTATTACTTACTTACTAAGGCCCATAGCTCAAGGGTGATCACAGGCCATCGACAACACTCCGCCATCGCACTCGGTTCTGGGCTGCTCGCTGAATGCCTGTCCAGTTGGTCCCCTGCCTCTTCATCTCTGCCTCAGTGTCTCGCCTCCAACTGCTGCGAGGTCGGTCTCTCTTCCTTTTCCCGTGCGGGTTCCATGTCAGCAGTTCCTATTACCTGTAACTATTCCTTAGACATCGTTCTGGCAACATTTTCAATAACTGCTCTTTAACCTTTCTTTAGCCTATATAATACTTTCAATAACTGTTTTTAACACCACCACCACCACGCCTTCCATTTTAGCTACACGTATTCTTTAAACGTTTATTCATCTGTATTTCACACAAAAAATTCTTTAAAAACTCACCCACCTCCACCCCTAACCCCCACTCCCAATCCCACGCCAGTCAATATTTCTCGAAGTATTCGTAAAACTTCCATCAATATTTCACATACACATTTTTTTCTTCACCCAATGCGGTGGCAGGCCCTTGAGCACCCAGCTACTACTAGTCTGACTACTACTACTACTTTTACTGCTGCTGCTACTACTACTACTACTACTACGACGACGACGACGACTACTACACCACTTCCACTACTACGACCACCACTACTACAACTCTCTCAGCGAGTATGAGTGTGAGTGTGTGTGTGTGTGTGTGTGTGTGTGTGTGTGTGTGTGTGTGTGTGTGTGTTTGTGTGTGTGTTTGTGTGTGAGTGTGCGTGCGTGCGTGCGTGCGTGCGTGCGTGCGTGCGTGCGTGCGTTCCGCTCTGCGCAATGCTCATCAGGTCACAAAGAACTAAAGTTCTCCATGCACGCCAGGTTTATCCAAAACAACCCACTTTCACCTGGTCGAGTCACGCTGACCTTCGACGTCGTATATAAAGTACCACTTACTTTTTTTTCTAATTTTAGAAATGAGTGTCACTCCTGTACAACAGCAAAATGTAGAGTGTCTGCCTCATTCAGAAAGAAAAACAAAAATCAGCTATAAGTCGCCAAACAGTGCGTTCATCCACCATGCATAACGGAAAAATGATTTCGTCTGTGTGCAAAAGTGTATATGAAAAAAAAAACCCGAATAAATTTATCATGCTTCCACTAGACTTGATAAACGTCTGTCTGTCTGTCTGTCTGTCTGTCTGTCTGTCTGTCTGTCTGTCTCTCTCTCTCTCTCTCTCTCTCTCTCTCTCTCTCTCTCTCTCTCTCACACACACACACACACACTGTATATATATATATATATATATATATATATATATAATATATATATATATATATATATATATATATATATATACTGGCCGTTGCACAACGGCAGTGAGCCCAAGGGGCAGAACTCAATGGTTCTTATGTAAATGAATGAGATCGTCGCAGTTCGCGGTAGTCCATATTAGCTACACCACACACACAAAAGGGCGAAGGTTTAGGTACACCAGGAAAAGCAATGTAAGAGAGACTGGCCAGGCAGGACGAGAAGAGAGGGTGGGGGGTGGAAGGCAGGTACTTGAAAGAAATTGGGCCGGTGGATGTGCTGTGCCTGGACACGACACACTGGTCAGGCTTCGGATGACGAAGTGTTGACCGTGACGTGGGCCTCCGCATGCCATGTACTGGGGCACAGGTTTCGGCGTGCTCACGGAGATCGACACAGGTTTGTCACAGACCAGAGGAATGAACAATCTGGGGCAAATGATAATAGCAGAAGACATGCAGTCTCGAGAATCTACGAACTATGGAACAGCACATGATTCTGGGAGATACAAACACCTAATCTCCCTCCCCCCCCCATCCCATACCTCTTCCTCCTTCAACCCTCCCCCCCCCCCTCCCCGCTGCTTAAAAAGAAAAAGAAAACTGCCGGTGTTTAGCCTCAAGTGCATGAACAAGTATGGGTTCTGATGCGGTGGAAATGAGCAAACTTGCTCACATCCCATTCACTGCAAGCCAAGGCAACCCAAGAACTCCATAAGATAGATTTCAACCGCCATTTTAAGAAAAAAATGTCTCTGGAAATTGCTTACATGTTTTGGTACCGACCAGTGCTCTACATCATTTTTCATCGCACCAGACTTCAATAGGAGATAGAAGCCGGTCTCTCGGTTGCTGGAATCTTCTCCATAGAGAAACCACCAACAGCTCTAACTCCAGTCATGACAGAAGAAAATTACCCCCACCGTTTTCTGGACTCGTGTCAGAGAGGGTCAGCTGCTGATGCCGCACGTAATGGTGGAAGGCGGATCGACATCAGACTGATAAATGGGGAGATTTCCCGTATGTCGGGCAGGCTCTGCTGTAACTTGGCAGCCGACTTTGCCAGCCATCCAGACAGCTGCCGACTTCACAGCCTTTTGGGAGAAGTATTTGGGGCATCTGGCCGTCATCGAAGACTCGAATCAACCCTTCAGGCCCTGACAGCCTAAAGACTCTGATCCACTAATCCAGACCACGCACATGTCACCAAGGGTCTGACAAGACTTCAACAACCCTCCGGTAACTTCCAGCAAAAGTAGGTATTACGTACGGACAGCCGTTACTGTAAGACTAATCATCACAAAGAAAGGATCCAGGAACCCTCGGACATTTCAAGAGATAAAGACTCACCCCTCCACTCCCTCATACCCTTCCTCCCCTCAAAACATCGATCGAAATGAACCAAATCTCAAGATGGTAGCCAACCAGAGACAGATTTCATACGAAAACTGGAGAGAAATCTACGTGCAACTGTCTACCGCCTGCGCGCAAGACGCTGGAAGCATGCCTTCAAGAGCTGCATTAAGTGAACACACTTCCGTGGGACAGTCAGACTGCGCACACTCCCTGCTGCTATCTTTCCCAACTGCCGCCTCAAGCACGCTAAAATGATGCCGAAAATTCGACCGGAAGCCACAGACATTGCCTCTAGAGAACGGAAGCCACAGGCGTTACCATCATGGCGCCTCTTGAGGGAATGTGGTCGGTGGAGTATGTATGTAGCAGACGTAGAAAAGTTGATTTCACGCACGCACGCACACACACACACACACACACACACACACACACACGGAATTCTCTCCAACTCCGGGACGCATGACCCCAACCCTAACTACACCTTAACACAAACTTTTACCCTAAACTCTGCTCTAACCCTGACCCTTAATCCGAATCTCATCAGACCTTCATGAGCAATGTGCTTGTAATGTGGAGGCGATAAAGTTTCTCTTCTCCGCCCTTTCATCGACAAAGAAATGATGGTCAACTGACGCCAGCGACCTACGGACACACGACCAGCTCCGATTCCTCTCTGGGTGCACCGCCGTGAGCATTGCCAGTCGAACACAGACGACGACTGTGACGACCGAAGACGACGACGTCTTTGACAGTTCAAATCTGTCCCTCACGTACATCCTTCTTCACGCTCTCTCCCTCTCTGGCCTCTTTCAAATCAAACCTGAAAAGCTGCCTACCCCACCCCCACCCCCACCCGCTTCCCGCCCTCTCGGACTGACAAAGGAATATGAGCCGGTGTTGTTTGGTTGAGTGATAAGCGTGGGGTCGCAGGTGTTTATGTGATGATTGATCTTTTGGTGATTGTTGCGAGGTGGGGGAGGGGGGTGGGAGGGGTTGGGGTTGGGGTGAACGAAGAGTGGGAGAGTGAGATGACCTCGTCGGGTGGTGTTATGATTGGATGTGGAGTAAGCGTTTGGTTGTGGAATGCGTTTGGTGTACCCTTGTTTGTTCTCATATGTTCGTTATGCAGTATAAACGTGTGTACTGGTGCACTACAAACGCTTTGGGCATTTGTTTGCTTAGGCGCATTACATTTTCGTGATAATTTACTAGAAGAAGAACAAGAACAGGAACAACAACAACAACGACAGCAATAACACCAACAAAAATAATTATCATCATCATAGTCATAATCATTATAATCATGACAATGGTGATGGTCGTCCCGAATGATGCCAAGGACAATGATCAATGTTGGTTACAGCGGGCAAAACAGGCCATTAAATGACGAAAAGTTTGATTAACGGGCGGGATGGAATTTCCGCATTTACATTTGCTGACTTGAACTCAAGAATATAGTTTTTCACGGCGAAAGATGGGGGCGATGCGTTGTTCTTCAAACGGTTCAAATTCGGAATGATCCACGCAGCTGATGCACTTGAATAAACACGTGTATCTTTTAGACCAGAATAAACCATGTGTATATTTTAGACTGGAATAAAATGCATGTCGGGCTAAATTGATGTTTGAACACTCAACCCATCCATCCACACACACACGCGCGCGCGCACACACACATATGCACACACACACGCAAGCACGCATGCATACCACACACTCATACACATATACCAGTAAACGCTCACTTCCTGTCTAATATCACTTTAAAGTGAAAAGACGTTAAATCGAAGAACAACAAACGTGCAACACACCAAATATATACACATACACGCATACACTTGCGCGCATGCGCACACACACATACACGCGCGTGCAGCGAAACCACTGAAATCTTATGCAGAACGAAACAAATCAGACTGTAGTAAAAATGCCCCCATACAGACTGAAGGGAAGAAGCGCATGAGTGAAATTATTTCTGAAACTCTTTTCGTCTTGTGTTCCGTGTGCCATCATTGACAGGCTTGTCAGCACACAGGCCGATATCCACTCACCAATGGTAAAAGATGTCATACACAAAATAATGTTGATAATTTTTCTTTTCTTAATTAGAATATAATTTCACACTGATCCTGAACTTGTCGTAGCCTCTCTCTCTTTCTCTCTCTCTCTCTCTCTCTCTCTCTCTCTCTCTCTCTCTCTCTCTCTCTCTCTGTCGAGAGAGAAAAGAGAGAGAGAGAGAGAGAGAGAGAGTGTTTGTATGTTTGCACAATTTGTGTGTTTGTGTGTGTGCGTGTGTGCTAGTCTCTGTGTGTGTGTGTGCGTGTGTGTGTGTGTGTGTGTGTGTGTGTGTGTGTGTGTGTGTGTGTGTGTGTGTGTGTGTGTGAGAGAGAGAGAGAGAGAGAGAGAGAGAGAGAGAGAGAGAGAGAGAGAGAGAGAGGAGAGTGAGCATGATAGTGTGTGTGTGTGTGTGTGTGCGTGCATGTACAAACGCGTCTATGGTGCGTGCACTTGCTTGTTCACACAGACTCGCTACCTTGCTAGCGACCGCGCCTCTGGAGACTTCATGCTTTCATGCTCACGCGCGCCTGCACTGCCGCTATGGCGCTCCACTGTGCACGCTCTGACCGCGCGCCCCTTCACTCCCCTTTCTCTCCTCTCCACTATAACCGATGCATAAACGGGCGACGACATTAGCATCTGCCAGCAACGCTCATTAATTTGGCGGAGTGTTATCGCCCGCTGAGCCGGCCGACGGAATGCGTACGCATTCATAGGGGGGTTCCGTTTCCGTTTAATATGCAGCAGCTGGGTAAGATATCAAACGGCAGGTTGGCAGATAGATAGGGGATCGTCTCCAAGTGTCCCTTGTTTCGAGCCGCTCTAAAGGCCCAGCGCCGTTCTCAAGGGTGTTTATTATAGAGTGTGAGGGGCCCGCTTATGGTCCAGCATTCACGATGTAATGGGCTCCAGCACCCCTTTTTCAAATTACACGACTTTCCTTTCCCGATTATCTCCGTTTGTTTTTTTGTTTTTGGTTCCGTTTTGATTTTATGTGGTGTGTAAACGATGACTGATAGCAGTAGAGATGTGAGTGCAGTGGTTGGAATATTTTGAGAAGAAAGAAAAATTTGAATATTGATGTCTGCTGTTGTTGCCATGTGCGTGTGTGTGTGTGTGGGGTGGGTGGGGGGGAAGGGGGGGGAAGGGCGGGGGTGGGTGGGGGGGGGGGGGCGTGTGCACGCGTTCGTGTGTGTGGATGTGGGTGTTATGAGTGCGTATGTAGGAATGTGTGCAGTTTATGTGCGAGAGTGGGTACTTGCAGACACGTGCAGATATGTGTTTGTGTGGAGGTGGTCATTATAGATTATTTTCTATCAGCTTTACTTTGTCATGGTTACTTATATTTTGCTTCCAATAACTTGACCTTTCCTCCCCACCCCCCACCTCACTCACATGACCATGTGAGATGGTCCACGTGAGCTTGGTGGCGTAAGATGGACGACGTGGGCTGGATCATGTGATGTGGGTAGTGTGACGTGAGGTGGGTGGCATGGGCTAGGTGATGCGAGGTTGACCACATAGCATAGGTGAAGTGGGATGAGTGACGTGGGGTGAATGAAATGGGTGGGTGAAGTGGGATGAGTGACGTGGGGTGAATGAAGTGGGTGGGTGAAGTGGGATGAGTGACGTGGAGTGAATGAAATGGGTGGGTGAAGTGGGATGATGACGTGGGGTGAATGAAGTGGGATGAGCGACGCGGGGTGAATGAAGTGGGATGAATGACGTGGCGTGAATGAAGTGGGAGGGTGAAGTGGAATGAGTGACGTGGGGTGAATGAAGTGGGTGGGTGAAGTGCGATGAGTGACGTAGTGTGAATCAAGTGGGTGGGTGAAGTGGGATGAGTGACGTGGGGTGAATGAAGTGGGAGGGTAAAGTGGGATGAGTGACGTGGGGTGAATGAAGTGGGTGGGTGAAGTGGGATGAGTGACGTGGGGTGAATGAAGTGGGTGAAGTGGGATGAGTGACGTGGGGATGAAGTGAGTGAAGTGGGAGGGTGAAGTGGGATGAGTGACTGTGGGTGAATGAAGTGGGTGGTGAAGTGGGATGAGTGACGTGGGGATGAAGTGGGTGGGTGAAGTGGGATGAGTGACGTGGGTGAATGAAGTGGGAGGGTGAGTGGGATGAGTGACGTGGGGTGAATGAAGTGGGTGAAGTGGGATGAGTGACGTGGGGTGAATGAAGTGGGAGGGTGAAGTGGGATGAGTGACGTGGGGTGAATGAAGTGGGAGGGTGAAGTGGGATGAGTGACGTGGGGTGAATGAAGTGGGAGGGTGAAGTGGGATGAGTGACGTGGGGTGAATGAAGTGGGAGGGTGAAGTGGATGATGACGTGGGGTGAATGAAGTGGTGGGTGAAGTGGAATGAGTGACGTGGGTGAATGAAGTGGGTGGGTGAAGTGGGAGAGTGACGTGGGGTGAATGAAGTGGGAGGGTGAAGTGGAGATGAGTGACGTGGGGTGAATGAAGTGGGGGTGAAGTGGGATGAGTGACGTGGGGTGAATGAAGTGGGTGGGTGAAGTGGGATGAGTGACGTGGGGTGAATGAAGTGGAGGGTAAAGTGGGATGAGTGACGTGGGGTGAATGAAGTGGGAGGTGAAGTGGGATGAGTGACGTGGGGTGAATGAAGTGGGTGGGTGAAGTGGATGAGTGACGTGGGGTGAATGAAGTGGTGGTGTGAAGTGGATGAGTGACGTGGGATGATGACGTGGGGTGAATGAAGATGGGAATGATGTGACGTGGGAATGAAGTGGAGGTGAAGTGGGATGAGTGACGTGGGGTGAATGAAGTGGGGTGTGAAGTGGATGAGTGACGTGGGTGAAATGAAGTGGGTGGGTGAAGTGGGATTGAGTGACGTGGGATGAGTGATGTGGGTGTAATGAAGTGGAGGGTGAAGTGGAAGTTGACGTGGGATGAGTGACGTGGGGTGAATGAAGTGGGAGGGTGAAGTGGGATGAGTGACGTGGGGTGAATGAAGTGGGTGGGTGAAGTGGATGATGACGATGGTGACGTGGGGTGAATGAAGTGGGATTGGTGAAGTGGGATGGTGACGTGGATGAGTGATGGGTGAATGAACGTGGAGGGTGAAGTGGATGATGAGTGGGTGATGAAGTCGGTGGGTGAAGTGGGATGGTATACTCGATGGGTGTAAGAGTGGGAGGGTGAAGTGGATAATACTGGTAGTGGTGGGTATGAAAGTGGGGGTGAAGGGATGGAACGTGGGTGAAGTGGGTGGGTGAAGTGGGGTAGTGACGTGGGGTGAAGACAGGTGGGTGGAGTGGGATGGGTAACGTCAGGTGGGTGAAATGGGATGGGTAACGTCAGGTGGGTGAAGTGGGATGGGTAACGTCAGGTGGGTGAAGTGGGATGGGTAACGTCAGATGGTGAAATGGGATGGGTAACGTTAGGTGGTGAAGTGGGATGGGTAACGTCAGGTGGGTGAAGTGGTATGGGTAACGTCAGGTGGGTGAAATGGGATGGGTAACGTCAGGTGGGTGAAATGGGATGGGTAACGTCAGGTGGGTGAAGTGGGATGGTAACGTCAGGTGGGTGAATGGGATGGTAACGTCAGGTGGGTGAAATGGGATGGGTAACGTCAAATGTGTGAAATGGGATGGGTACGTCAGGTGGGTGAAAGTGGGATGGGTAACGTCAGGCGGGTGAAGTGGGATGGGTAACGTCAGGTGGGTGAATGGAATGGGTAACGTCAAATGTGTGAAATGGGATGGGTACGTCAGGTGGGGAAGTGGGATGGGTAACGTCAGGTGGGTGAAGTGGGATGGGTAACGTCAGTGAGTGGGTGAAGTGGGGGAATGAGGGTAACGTCAGGTGGGTGAAGTGGGATGGGTAACGTTAGGTGGGTGAAATGGGATGGTAACGTC